>OX451736.1:30427235-31627235 GCA_948472305.1 Vicia faba
TTTTTGCAGTTTGAGAGTGATTCTGGGAATGGGAGTGTTTGGGACCTTGTTTGCTCGGTTCTAGCTTGGTTAGGATGATTAGAAAGTGTCTACAATATTTGCTTAAGGTTCCTAATGCTGAGAGGAAAGTTATGTTATGTTATGGGATGTTTCTTAACACTTAAGCAAGAAAATGTCAAGTTTTTGTTCTAGGCAGGTAGAGGACCCCTAATCATGCTGCAAAACTCCTTCTTGATCAGTGTGTTATGCTCATAATCTTGTGCCAATTAGATTTGATCTGTACTTGTGGATTTGCAATTGGACATAAAGCTTAACTTTTGCAAAAATGACCATTTTGCTTTTTCCATAAATGGATTAAACTTGTATGTAATGCTTGAACTCATAGAACAACACTTTAGCACAATGAACATGCATTAAATTATTGAGTGTTGGATGGTTTAAGGACCTGTAATGTAGCACAAACTAAGCTGACTTGAAAATGGCATAAGTTATGACATGTACATGACCAATTCAAAAGTGAGTTTTTGCCATATTGTGAAATTCGAATCTCTCAAGTTATGAGGTTGCTTGATGAGTTCTTGGATATTTTGGAAAGCTTGGAATGTGTAATACAATCCATCTTTGAAATACAAATTGAAATTCCAAGTGTAAGTGTATGGAAAATGGACTTGAAGTTAGGTAGAAAACCTTGCCAAAATAGGTTAAAATTTCACTAAGTTAAGAATGGTTTAGTACTCTTATTCCAAAAATTGTAACTTGAGATACAAGCTTCATTTGGGAAAACTTTGTGAATCAAAGTTGTAGATTATGCAACAAGCTACAACTTTCATGTTTTGACTTTTGTTTGAATCCAAATGAATCTTGGTGAGAAAGTGGGGCAAAGTTGGGAAAAAATTAGGGTTTTTCATAACTTAGAAAAATTCTAAGTTATGAAAAATTCTCATTTCTAACCCTAATTTGCATTTTTTGATTTCTTGGTGAACAAGTTTCATGATTTGGCATGTTTTGATGAAAAATGAATCTTGACTCTTGATTTTGACCAAAAAGTCAAAGTTTGACTTTTCAGTATACAGTCAAAATTGATCAATTGACTGGGAAATTCAACTGTCAATCTTGTGTACTTGGGATCTTTTGAACTTGTTGAGCATGTCAAGATAATTCCATGGGGTCCTTGAGTCCATATGTGAGCTTGGTTTGCCATTGGCTAGGTCAAACAGTCAAAAATTGCCTTTGTGCAGTCAAAACCCTAAAAATGACCATTTTGCCCATTTGGTGATCTGATCAAATTTCTTGTGGAATTGTGATCCAAACCTGATCAAATGGTCTATATGAGTTCATAATGTTGATGTGGGTCAATTTTCATGAGGTTTGACTGTCAATTGGCCACAGTTGACTTTTTCCCCAATATAGTTGATTTCTAGGTCAACTGTCCAATTGATTGGGCAAAACTTGGAATCAAGACTTGAAACTTGATATGGATAAACTTGGGAGTCCAATATGAAGCAAGAAAGTCATCTTAGGCATTTTAGGTCAAAACATCTTTGTGCAAACACAAACCCTAATTTGGGTCAACAGTGCTAGGAGAAGTCTTGAGCAGATGAAACCCTAACTGGATCTTGAGCTTCAAGGGCTTTGTGATGAGAAATCATTGAGAAATGGGAGGGCAAATTTTGGGGGTACAACACTTGTGATTTGCAAACCAAAAATATTCCTCAGGCCAATGATTTGAGCAAGAATTGCATGAGGCCTGACTTTTCATGTTGGGCTGAAATCTGTTGAGCTTGAAATTCTATCCGCACTTTTTGTCTATTGTGAACCAAATCTTTGAGATTTGCAATAGGAAATTGGCCTATGATAAAAAATGAAATTTTTTGAGGCTTTAGAACACAAAACCTTCCTTTTCTGATTCAACAAAAACCACCCTAATGATGAATTAGAATACTTTGTGTCTTTTGTTCATTTCTGGATGTTTAAATTGCTAACAACTTCTCTTTTTTTTTTTTAATCATGAGGCATGGACGACAAACGAAGATGGGATGGATTACTTAAAGATGAAGCAAAGAAGACTTGAAGAAGCAAAAACAAAATTTATTTCTTTGTAAATAAGATACTTGTAATTCTTTGTAAACAATATAAAAGTTTGTAATTTATTGCTTTTGTAAACAAGACAGATATTTGCAAATTCCACTTATTTGTAATGCAGTGAGCACAACGCCTTTGAATAAATTTTGTGTGAAATAAAAGTGTTGTACCAATCTTGACTTTGAATCTTGAAATTCTTATTGAATGCTTTGAGTAAAACACCTTGTTTTGGGTAACTTGTATTTCAAGCAATCACTAGAGATAACCAAGTCAAAACACCTTGTACTCCAATCAAACTTCTAAAACAAAATAAATGTTTACGAATTTTAATTCCACTTGACTAACTTAAATCCAAAGCCCTATGGTCAAAGTCTTAATCTTCATTCCTGTCCCATGGTTGACTCATAATCCAAATGAATTCGCATGTCACTCTTGATTTAAATGGGACTTCATTTTCTATTAAACATGCTTTAAGAACATTCGTCAATCTTGTAGAACTAACAAACTTCAGCAAATTGTCTTCAAGGACATTTGAGATTTTGAAGATTCAATTATCTCTCAGAAATCCCAAACCCTAATTATTGATTTGCCGCCTAGGAAGAGAACCTGTCTGGTCGCCCTTTGAGCCAATTGAGTGTACGAGAACCCTAGGGTGAGCATCTTGCATGAAAAATGGAAGGTAAATTTTGGGGTACAACAACAACCATGGGATAGGAGAATGACATATCAACTATGAATGACTCATGTCTAATCTTGAAAAAGGTTTTAAAGGGAAAAAGTGCACAAGGGAACAAAAGATTTGAAGTGAGGTTGAATGCTTTTTAGTCTTTTCGAAAAGGTTAGAATATGGTAAGATGGATTGACATTTGATTAAAGAAAAAGAAGTTTGAAAAGTCACTTGACAATGTCAATGTTTATTATGAAAGTAGTTAAAGTTTGAAAAAACAAGAATGTTTTGAAAAAAGAAAGAAGATTTTGATAATCAAAAAATGGGAGGAGGTAAAGAGACTATCCTTAAGCGTAAAGTAAAAGCTAAGGTAAGGAATGTCTGACCAAATAAGAGCAAACATCTTGAACAAGTCAAATAATGCATCCCATTCTTTTGGATTAAATCCACGAGCAAAGAACAAACCAAGAGTATACCAAGCATCAAGTGAAAATAAATTACAAGCAGAAAAAAACATCAAATAATCTCAAGGTAATATATAAGAACTCTTGCATCAGATGAAAAGTTGCACAAACAGACAAAATGAGGATAACAGAGAAATAATCCAAATGTCTCATATGAAATAAGAACTCGAGTACGAATGGTTAGAACCATGCATCAAAGTTAAATGAATAAATGAAACATGAAGTAAATGTTTAATTAATTAATCAAGAATTGATTAAACTTAATTAATTAGGTTAAGAAAAATTAATTAGCAAAAATAACTAGTTTTTAATAACAAAATCAACTAAATAAATCAATATTTGATTAATTAATTAAATGCAACAAAAGTGTTCAAAGATGAAATCAAATAATCAAATAGAAATTAAACAATTAAATGATTTAACATACAAAAATTAATTAAGTTAATTGAAATTATTTAATAAAACTAACTTCATTAACATTAATTTAACTAAATAAAACCAATTAATAAAATTAATTAACAAGCAAATGATAAAAAATAAACTAAAACAATTAAACCAAATAAAATAAAATAAACAAAGAAATTAAAGCAGAAGGATGCATTTAGTGAAAACAGGGGGTACAACAGGTAGAATTCGGATGAGTTGGGCTGCAGCTTAAGAGGCCCGACATTATTATTTAATCAGCAGTAAAAAAAGAAAAGAGAGGGGTGCATACTAAGCAACCCGTTGGGCTGCATTGAAAGGGGACCAGACTAGGCTATATGTAAGTCCCAAAACAAAATTAAACAATTAAAACCCGAGAAAACTAAATGAGTGGCCGCTGCACTCTCCCTCGCTCAACCATTCCACGCTTTTTCATTCGGTTTTATCGCTCTCTCAAAATTTCTTCTCAATTGAAACTCATCCTGTTCACATTAAATTTTCTTCTGTTTCTATTCTCACGGTATTTCATATGTTCTTCATAAACAACCGATTAACAACAACAACCAAAATCCTCCGCTCACTTCCTATCTCTCGCTCTGTTTCTTTCTCATGCATCTAATGTGATATTTTATCTTCTACTCCACACTCTGTTCTCTTAACCGAATAATAACAACAACAAAACTCCTCTATGATTCTCACGGTCTCATGATAAGATCCCCCTCATCTCACGGTTTCTTCGGTGAACAACAAAAACAACATAACTTACGGTTCAAAACATTAAACAACAACAACATTACTTTCTCTCGGTTCAAAACATCAAACAACAATAATCGATAGAGTAGAAAATGAAGGAAAAAGAAAGTTATCGGATCGGAGTTCCTCCAATGGGTCTTCGAATCTTCTCAGGTATAGCGCTTTTAACTCTCTTTCTTTGTTCTTCGCTTCTTCCGCTTCTGATATTCTTCTTTCGGATCTACTTCTGATTCGTTCTGTTTTTGCTTTGTGTGCTTCAGATGTTGTTGGTGTTTGAAAAAAATCTTTGCAGGTGCTATGATGGAGTGTTTCAGTTGGGTAATTTGAGCATGAAATTGGAGGAATTGTTGTTGTGCAATGATGAGGCTCGTTTCTGTGTTACTGCAAAAATTATTTAGAGGAAGATTTGAGTTCTAATTTTTGCAAAGCTTTCCTTCTGTTTTTCTTCTAATTTTCTTCTAATTTTCTTCCTCCCATTTCTAGTTGAATGAAGCTTGTTTGTATATAGATCAAAACCAAAATTTGAGAGGGAAGGATTGAAAAAAACAGAGAGGGTTTTTGAGTTGAAAATTTTTGTTTGGAGGGTTTTTTAAACACCGGCCCGTGCCAATTGTTTGTATCAACTTTTAGCCTTTGATAACATGTGAATGAATGGTTGAGATGAGTTTGTAATTTGTTGTGAACTGTTTGAATGGAAATTTTGGTTTTTATCATTCTTGCTGCATGAACTGTGAAAACAAGTTGTGGTCCCAACTTCTTATTTTTCTCCTGTTTATATTTTGGACATAAAATAAACACAATAATAATAATAGTACTAATAATAACAAAACAAAACTAAAAGAAAATGTTAGTAACAATTAATAATAAAAAAGACTTTAAAAAACTATTATAGTTTTTAATAATAATTAACTTAAAAAATGCATTTTAAATTGAATTAAAATTCAAACTAAAATTATTATTGAATTAAAAAATATATTAGAAATATGAATTTGAATTAAAAATTAATTATAAGTGCAAATGACAAATGATATATATATATATATATATATATATATATATATATATATATATATATATATATATATATATATATATATATATATATATATATATATATATATATATATATATATATATATATATATATATATATATATATATATATATATATATATATATATATATATATATATATATATTAGTTTTTGAGATAATGATGCAAAATGTAAATTTAAATGAAACTAAATGAAAATTTTAATTTTTTGAATAAAAATGCAAATAAAAATAAAAATGACACGAAGTAAATGTTTTTTTAGGATTTTATATGAAATAAAAATGAATGATGAATACAAGAGGAAGAAAAGTGCAATATGCATCATTTTGGTAAAGCCGGGCAAGACACAATTGAAATTAAGTCAAGTTTCACTAAATTCACAAAACGGCCTCTAACGTTTCCACTTTCTCGTGGATTTTCAAGAATAATCATCTCTTGACTTGTAAACAGAAGTTGAAGAGGATTTCAATAGTAGAATCGTTTGCAAAAAGAACCACTAAAAATGTCAAAATTTGAAGAAGTTATGATCTTTTGAACTTGAACTGTAAAATATTGACTTTTAGGTCAAACTATTATGAACCATCTTGCTTAGCTTGATGTTTTCTTGCAATCCAAAGCATGTTGAAGAACGTATGAGCTTAGAATGATAATGTCTTAATTGATCTTTGATTTAATGTTGCAAAAGTTGAGGTTACTCATGGAAATAAACACATGAGCTTTTGACTGTCTTGATGAATAAGGTAACCAAACTTTGAACAATTTCTAATCAATTAATGATGAATGAGGCTTAAAAATGAAATGACCTAAGATTATGGATCAACCTTGATTGCACCGGCCTTGAGAATCATGTTGAGCACACCTTGATCCAGAAATACTAGCTGATGAAACCATGCTTGATGCTCTTGATTCAATCTCTACTTTACACAATAATAAAAGAGAAACAAAGCATATTTTTGAATTTTGGCTAGAGGTTAGCATAAAATATATACAAAAACAAATAGGTGTTTGGTGATCTCTACAAAGACAAATCCAAAGATGAAAGGGTAAGGTAACCAAGTTTGTAATCTTGATGTGATGCATGATACAAAATGATATGGGATCTTAAGGGTAAAAATTAGGGTATGACAACTTCCCTTATTTAAGTGTATTATATTCGGAGATATGAAGATTGAAATCTTCGTCTCGACGTGATTGAAGATACTTAAATATAAGAAGATTTAATTTTTGGCCCTAAGATGCCATGTAATGCTAATGATTATGAATGAAAAAGACAGACTCCACAGGGGAAACAAGACACCAATGGGAACAACAAGAGACTGTAGATAAAGTTGTGACATAAAACAGACAAAGGAAGAGGGTTCCACCAAAGAGATAACTCATTGGGGAACAACATGACTCTGAGAATGACTATGAATGGGGAAAACCAAGATTACAGTTAAAGAACAAAATGCAAAGGTAAGCTTCCAATGGGGAAATACTTAACAATCAACAAGCCAACAAGGAAGTAACCTTTAAGAAAAGATCACCGAATCAACTTGGGGAAATAAACTTAACTCTGTTGGAGAAAGAAGACTTAACTCCGCTGGGGAAAAGAAGGCTCAACTATATTAGGAAAGGGCCCAAAGAGGAGAAAGAGGAAACAAGATAACATCATCTTAATAAATAAGGGTAACACCGAATCACATATGACGGTAGACTACCAACTCAGGGTTGAAGGTAGAAAAGTTATAATATACTGACTCAGAGATGACAATAAACTACCAACTCAGGGTTCAAGGTAGAAAAGTAATAATATACCAACTCAGAGATGACAGTAAACTACCAACTCAAGGTTGAAGGTAGAAAATCAAGAATATATTGACTCAAAGATGACGGTAAACTACCAACTCAGGGTTGAAGGTAGAAATTTTTCTCAAAGATAAGCCTCAACTTCTTCTTTAATCGAGCTTTCCACTTAAAAAGGGTAACAAGCCTCCCCATGATTCTGGTCATAAGCCATGAACGGGTCTCAGCTTCTTTAATCAAGATACCACCTAAAAAGGGTAATAAACTTCACCTGACTTCTGAATTTCACCAAGAACGGTAAGAGCTTCTTCTTTGATTAAGATATTACTTGAAAAGGGTAATAAACTTCATTTGTCTTTTGGATTTAGTTAAGAACGGTAACTGTTTCTTCTTTAACCAAGATATCACTTGGAAAGGGTAAAAAACTTCACCTGACTTCTGGATTTAGCCAAGAACGGTAATAGTTTCTTCTTTGATCAAGATATCACTCGGAAAGGGTAATAAACTTCACCTGACTTTTGGGTTTCATCTAGAACGGTAATAGTTTCTTCTTTGATCAAGATATCACTCGAAAGGGGTAATAAAATTTACCTGACTTCTGGATTTCGCCTAATACGGTAACAGTTTCTTCTTTGATCAAGATATCCCTTGAAAAGGGTAATAAACTCCACTTGACTTCTGGGTTTCGCCTAGAATAGTAATAGTTTCTTCTTTGACCAAGATATCACTTGGAAAGGTTAATAAACTTCACCTGACTTCTAGATTTTGCCTAGAACAATAACAGTTTCTTCTTTGACCAAGATATCACTCAGAAAGGGTAATAAACTTCACTTGACTTCTGGATTTACCCGAGAATGGTAACAGTTTCTTCTTTGACCAAGATAAAGGGTAAAAAACTTCCTGTGACTTCTGGATTTCGCTGAGAATGGAGAATAGTTTCTTCTTTGACCAAGATATTGATAAATTATACTATTTATTCGAATTGACTCGCATGCATTTTTAGTACCGTTTTTTGTTTATTCATGTCATTTTATGCCGGTATTTCTATTCCATTTCATGTATTTCAGGTACATGCTAAGAAAGATCTCCCATGCGAAAAAAAGTAAGAAACGGGCGAGAAATTGAGAAGATAAAGCAAAGGAAAATAAAAAAATCCAAACTTGAACAAGTGGCCCTCGCCACACAACTTGTGGCCCTCGCCAGAGCTTGCCAAGAAGCGTGGCCCTCGCCACAACATGTGTGGCCCTTGCCACAACTCTAATATTGCATCCACGTATTTTTTTCTTGCAGCCTTCTCCATGCCCACCATCTCACCCACTCACCCCATGATTTTCTCAACTTCTCTGACCATGATCTCCATTATCTCCATTACCTCTCACATGATAACTTCCATCATTTCTCACTATATAAAGGATCTAACATTAATTGTTTGAGGATCAAAGTTTGTGCGCGGAAGCACTGTTCATAGTTTTAGGCAGAAATCACTTTGTAAAAGTGGTAGTTTCTCACATCGGGAAACTACCACACCATTAGTATTAGGCCAATAATATGTGTAATGTTTGGATCAAATCTTGCCACTTTAATAGAAGTTATTTCAGTTTCATCTTTATTTCAAGTCTCGCAATTTATTCCCAACTTTTACAGGTTTCCTTTTATTTCTTTATTATTATTATTATTATTATTATTATTATTATTATTATTATTATCGTTTATCATTGTTAATTTAATTACCATGTCGTTCTTAATTGTAATTGTTATGTTTAATTCACTTTCGTTTAACAATATGTCTAACTAAATAATTTTGAGTCTGGTATGTGAGGATTGTCGTTTTTGACGGGACTCGGTAACGAAGTTGGCTTAATTATTTGTTTCAAAAATTCAGTTTCAGTTTTTAGATTTTATATTTAATTTAATTAGCTTTGTCACGAGAGTGAGAGGCTACTTAACACGATTTTGTCACAAGAGTGAGAGCTTATTTAACATGATTTTGCCATGAGAGTGGGAAATTAACTAAGGTTCGAGTCGGCACTGCGAGAGCGTGGTCGAATCGGATAGTAGAAACTAGGAATTAATCCTAAACACAGCGAGAACGCTTTAGGATTAATTAGAACTTGTTTAATTTTCAAAATGCATTCCTTGATTTAAGTGGGCGAGCGAGAGCAAAATCCTACGGTTAAGGAGCGTGACTTTATTCAAAACCACGAGAGTGTGAGATATTGTCTTTAAATTGATATTTTTTACTAAACACTTTTCTAACGTCAATGTAATCCAACAAGTTACAGAGTCCCTAAGATACACGAAATCCACATTTTAGCCTCTCTCTTTTCTTATATATTTCCTTAATCTTATTTTAGTATTTATTTTAGTCTTAGTTTCCCCTAAATCAATTATTCATTAGCCTTAGCTTTACAAAGCAACGATAGATTACAATAGGTTGATATTGTTCTTTGTGGGTTCGACAATATTTTATATTACTTCGATATTTCCGTGAACTCGCGGATGCATCAGATATCACTTGGAAAGGCTGATAAACTTCACCTGAATTATGGATTTTTCCTAGGACGGTAACAACTTCTTCTTTGATCAAGATATCACTTGAAAAGGGTAATAAACTTCACCTGACTTTTTTATTTCTCTTAGAACGGTAATAGTTTCTTCTTTGACCAAGATATCACTTGGAAACGCTAATAAACTTCACCTGACTTATGGATTTCTCCTAGAACGGTAACAATTTCTTCTTTGACCAAGATATCACTCGGAAAGGGTAATCAACTTCACTTGACTTCTGGATTTCGCCAAGAACGGTAACAGTTTCTTATTTGACCAAGATATCACTCGGAAAGGGTATAAAACTTCCTCTGACTTCTGGATTAGAACATGGAATAATTTCTTCTTTGACCCAGATATCACTTGGAAAGGGTGATAAACATCCTCTAACTTCTGGATTTCTCCGAGAACGGGGAATAGTTTCTTCTTTGACAAAGATATCACTTGGAAAGGGTAACAGACAAGCTCCTCAAAAGGTAACCACTTGCTGAAAACGATCAACAACTCTATCTAGGGGTAACTCCAAGGGGTACAAGCAGGTTAGATGGAAAAAGGATGCTCAAATAAAGAAGCAAACACTTGTCAGGGATGAAGAAATGACTAGATCGCATCGGGCTTCTCAAATAAAGGGACAACCATGAAACATTGTTGAATTTAATTTCACCAAGCTTCTCTACTAAGGATAAACTGAAGAGACAACCACTTAATGTTAAAATATGCAATGCTATAGATAAACAAACTTCTATTAAGGTTACCATAGCAAAACTGATGTGTAGATAATAATATTCTTCATCCTTTGACGGGGAAATATCATAAATAGGTCTCTGGTGAGGAATACCAGGTCTTCAAAGGTGAAAAATAAATGCACTCTACTGAGGAGAATTAATATTTTCTAAGAAAGGTATAGCTGTCAAGGACCAAAGTTCAATCCAGGAACAAACTGGATAGAAATGGTCAATTAAAACTCGACTCAGTGAGAGAAGAGCTCAACTAGGGAGTTTTTCCATCCAGGTAAATGAACTGGGAAGGAACACTAAAATAAAATTCTTCCACGACGAACAAACTCAGTGGGGAATCAAGAATGGATACATTTTCTTCTTAGGGAGACACTCTAATGACGAGAAGTAAAGATAAAGGATACACACTCTACGAGGGAATAAAATCACCAAATAAAGTAGATCATAAACACAAACAAATGCATATGAGCCCAAATCTAAGTTTGGCTATGCATGATGTATGTATGAATGAATGAATGAATGAATGAATGAATGTTATGTTACATATGTTGACAAAACAAACACACAAACTACACTGGGGATGACTAGACAAAACTAGTGTACAACTAGGCATTCGACTAAATCACACCAAAGAGAGAGATCCTACTGGAGAGTAAAAGCAATCAATGAAGGAACAAAAGTCCTGCTTCAAGGCTTAAATCTTTGGGAAATGAATATGTTGCTTGGGAACAACCAGAGCACAAACTTCTGATGACAATAATTCAATGATGGGATAACAACATAAACTTCGCTTCAAAGAAATGGAAAGATTAGCTAGGTAAACTCAACATAAATATTCAAATTCTTCTCGGGGGAAAAACATCCACCTAAAATCTATTGCGGTAAGACGAAGTCTTTCTAGGGATAGACACAAAGCAAACTCTTCAGGAAATATCAACCTCTGAGAGGAATAACACTTGTATCAGATATGGTAAGGGATGGAAATATCAATTGGGGTAAACACAACATGCATCTTCCAAAAGACAAACTTTGAGAGGAATAACACATCTTTGCAAAAAATATTCTATGGGGGAAGAGGGGTCTACTGAGAATCGATACCATAAAAATAATTCTAAAACCTAGAGTAACAGTGGCACAAACTCCACTAAGGGAAAATGTGAACCCGGGGATTATCAAGAAAACTCCTTGGGGATATACAACACCATAGAGAAAAAACATCCCGGACTTGTAGGGGAACTAAGAAGTTAACTTTACATTAAGAAGTCAAAATTGTGGAGATTTTAAATCAAGCTCAACACCTGGTGAGAGAAAAACCAACATTTTTAAGGATAGAAAAACACAAGAAAGGGGGTTTGAATTTGGGTTTTCAAAAACTAAAGAAATAAGACACATGGGTTATCCTGGTTCGTTTGAACTCAAACTACTCCAGTCCAACCGCTAAGGTGATTTCACCTCTCTCAATCGAGGTCTTAATCCACTAATCAAAAGTGATTTATAAAGCAAGAAGAAAACCATCAACGCCTTCTTGATATCAAACCACAACTTGTTTTCTCAAGGAATTACAACTTTTTAAAAAAATATATTGTGTTGACAAATGCTTCTAATAAGCATTATCACAATTGTGATGTTTACACAAAATTGCAGCACAAAGATAATTCAAGAGATAAAACTATGAGAGAGTTTTGATTTCTCTTGTTGATATGCACGTGAGTATTTTTATTTGATCCATATTCATCGTCTCCTTTATATAGAAGAAGTTTTTGATCTGTTGGAGACATAAAAACTTATTTTTGGAAGGTTGATTATTTGAGGTGTTAATATTATTTCCAAAAATACATATCTTGTCTAGTTCCAGCCGTTACTTTTGATCCTGTAATATTTTGTCATAAATGTAATGTGGGATCTGTAGTCCTTCAGAGTATCTTGAGCTTGGCTTCTTGTAATCAGAACTTTTGAATATGATAGATATGTTTTGAAGCTTCTTTGTTCTTTCAGAATTTCACTTATCAGAGAATAACTTACAGCATGGTGCCTCAAGTTATAACATCAGAACTTCTTCAGGTGTGTTACTTGGATTTGCTTCTGAGTTTGTATGCATATTCCTTTCGGAGCTTCATAGCGTAATTCAATCATCATATTCTATGTTT
This sequence comes from Vicia faba, assembly GCA_948472305.1. NCBI lineage: Eukaryota > Viridiplantae > Streptophyta > Magnoliopsida > Fabales > Fabaceae > Vicia > Vicia faba. Next base: position 30,439,895 of record OX451736.1, read on the forward strand.
TTTCATCAAAAATTCTATGTACATTTAATCAATCGATTAGAAAGCATAATTGTTCTCCATAATAATCATGTAATTGTTATCATCAAAACTAATACTTAGATGTAGAACCAAACTATGTTCTAGCAATCTCCCCCTTTTTGATGATGACAAAACTTACATATTTTGATGAACAATTTATAATATTCAGAAGAAAAATATTAAGAGTCTCCCCCTAAGTTAAATACTCAGATAAAATTTAAATAAAAAATAGATACTTCCCTGAAAAGATATCAGAGCATGTGATAGAAGAACCGAGAAGCCTATGTTGAAGGCAGGTAAAGCCCTGTTTGCTTTCAGAAACATTAAAATAAAAATTATGTTATTTGAAATGTTTGAGACTTGGTCCAGAACTATTTATATCAAAATATTTCACTTTCTCCCCCTTTTTGTCATAAATAAAAAAACACATAATCAAAAAGCTATGCATTTAAAATCAAAAGGAAATACAATGAGAAACAAAACAAACATAAGTTAAGTAAAAAGAATAGGAACAAAAGAAATAAAAGACTAGATCTAAGGTTGTACAGGTGGAAGACGTGTGAACAATGCTTCCAGGGGACCTTTGATCTGATTGTTGGCTTCTTATTGCTTGCCCAACATTCCCTTGATCTCTTTTTTGGTTTCATCTTGTTTATCCAACCTTTCCCTAACAGCTTCATTCTCTTTCTTCAACTCATCCAGAGTTTTTAGCACGAGAGAAGTTGAAGCCGTTTCTTCAGCAGTGACAGTTTCTTCGGCAGTTACTTTCACAAAAGTTTATTTAACAAATTTTCCTTTGTCTTTGAATATTACCATATGTTGAGGTTCAGGAGATGGTTCTCGAGTTTCTGGTTTCTGTGAAGATTCCCACAGAGTGTTGTCCAGATGTCGAAGATGCTTTCTCACCCAGAGTCTTAGTACTTGATCCTTGAAGACATTCAGATGATCATAAAATTTCTATTGAGCATACTCATAAATGAGTTCCTTTAGTTAGATGGATTCAGAAGTGAACCATTTTATGAACTGAGTCCATAGGAAGTCAGAAGCAACTGGATTAACATTATTGAAGCAAACTTGCTTTAGAGAGTTGACCCATTCTTGCATTTCTATCTCAAAATTTAGCAACAAACTACCAACATCTGATTTGGTTGTTTTGGTTTGGGTTTTGGAACGACTATTTTCTAAGATAAATTTATTAGGTTGCTCCAGGCTTGCTGATCAATTACAGTTTATAAATGATCTTCTGTTATATTTATGGGAGCCTGAGATTCTGGAGAATCGGGAAAGATAATAGGAGAGTTTGGTGATGTTAATTCATATGGAGAGGGAATATCTGGAATGATAAGGTTTTGTTATGTATTGGTGAAGATATGTGGTGGTTGAGGATAATTGATAGGGCATGTTATGCCTGGTATTTGTATGGTTTCAAACAATTGTTCAGAAATAATATTTGGATTTTCTGCTTAGGGAGCATCAAAGAGTTGATCATATTGATCAATATCAGAGACAACACATGTAAGTTCTTGCTGAGTTTGAGCAATATAGCTAGAAGAGGGATTAAACAGAGGTTTATTAGTGGTTGTGGTGGTGTCAATTTCTAGGTCAAAGTCATCAAGTGTTTATGGTGAGGCATGTTCAACAAGTTTTGGAGAAGAAGAGGGTTCAGATGTTGATAAAAGTAGTGATTTGACAACAAAAACAAAAGAAGAGGTACCTTTCTTTTAGTAACTTTAGGATTTTTGTGAGAGTTTCCTTCACCAGCAACTTTCCTTTTATTTGACTTTCTGAGAGAAACTTCTAGAGGTTGTTGCTGAAGATCTTGAATATTTACCTGTGGAGTTGTTCCATCACTTTTACAGGCCTCCAAATATCTGAGAACTATCTTTGGAGATGAATCCATCTAAGAGAAGAGAGGGAAGTCATCTAGAGGAATTCTTCTTATAGAGATAACTTCCTTTGCTATGCCTGTTGGGTCCTTCTTGATGGTATCACTGATATTCATCTTTATAAGGTTTTTGGCGTTGAGGGTTTTTCCAACGCATGTTCCCAACTCAGTAACTTGATGAGCTTCACTCATATGTTATATCAGCTTGTTTTTTGTCAGAATATCCGAGACCAACCTTCCCAAAGGAATCCAATCTCTTTTGGATTTTTCTTCTTCTCTTGTTTCCTTAACAATGGTGAGTAAAATGCAGTCACATGGCAAAAAAAAAGGATATGATCTGAACAAAGTCTGTCAAGAGGCTTTTACTTCTGGAAAACCCTCCAACAAGTTTAAAGATCTAAAAGACTACCACAGAATATAGGCTAGAATCATTTTGGGATGCATCAGCCACAGAAAACCAACAAGTTCTCCTGATTACATCAACATTGATCAACAATACCTGCTGTACTTTATTGCAACCAAGATCAGAATCAACCTCCCTCACCTTCTGTTTAATCATCTGAAGACCATTCCATCATGCCCAATGAGCGTTGCAATGAGATTCTCAGTGATGATGATTTTCTTCCCCATTACAAACGAGCTAACTTGTAGATTTGATACTTTTGCATGAATCTAAAATTCTTTGACAAGTTTTAGAAAGACGGGATCAATTAACCTATCAAAGAATCTAGTCCATCCTTAAAACTCAACATCAGGAACAATATCATACCCATTTTCTTACATACTTTTGAAATTAACCATAAGTTCACAGATAACTTTGAGATTATCTACCAGAGTGAGGAGAGTCCTTTCGGATTCAGCGTAGTTTTCTACACTTGGGACTGAACTAGAATTAGGAACAGTGGTTGAAGGAGCAAGGTTTTATTGTTGAGAAGAGGAAGCCATTGTTCACTGATCTTAGGGTTTTACAAGAAAAGAGGGGAAAATCAAATTCAGAGAAAACAAATAGTGAGTGAAAGTTGTGGAGAAAAGTGATTATGAGAAAGGTGTATAAATAGCCAACGGTAAGAAAAGAAACATGAAATTAATAGCAATTAAAAAATTAAACATAATGATTAAAAGAAAAAAATGATTTCTGACAAAGAGGATAACGTGAAAATATTTGAAACAGTTACCAATGTGACTCGCGCCTCAATGCATCAACTCAAACATTTTGGCCCTTCAGAATTTGAACACATGTTCAACTTCAGAGAGTGACGTTACGTTTTAGGGTGACATATGTTGATCTGGTGAACTGCAAGATTCCATCTTGAAATGAAACGTTTTGGTTATACGTTCAGATCTTCTAGATAGCTTATGAGTCAATTTTCCTTCTCACTTCTGAAGAACTATTGCTCAGATGTTCACAAAAAATCAGAACATTATGAGGGTTAAGTATACAGAAATTACATTTTCATTCTGGACATAATTCCATACTTAGAAGTTTTAGAATAAAATTAAATCTATCTTCAGCAAGGGGTTTTGTAAAAATGGCAGCCCATTGATGGTCTGTGTCTATAAATATTAAGAAAAGAATCCCCTTATGAGTATAGTCCCTAATGAAATGGTGTTTAATTTCTATATATTTGGCCCTAGAATGTAAAATAGGATTTTTAGAAAGACAAATAGCAGAAGTATTATCACAGAGGATATGAATGTTACTCTCGTATATATGATAATCTTCAAGATGACTTTTCATTTAGAGCATCCGAGTATTGCATCCAGCTGTAGCTATATGTTCAGCCTTAGTAGTTGATAGAGCAATGGTAGATTGTCTTGACTAGACCAATAAGTTGTCTCCCAGAAACTGGCAGCTTCCAGAAGTGCTTTTTCTTTCTATTCTATATCCAGCAAAGTTCGCATCACAACATCCTAATAATTTATATTCTCTAGATTTTTTATAACAAAGACCGAGATTAGTAGTACCTTTCAGATACTTGAAAATTCTCTTAACTGTTGTTGAGTGAGATTCTCTAGGATCTGATTGGAATCTAGCACATAGGCAAATGCTATAGAGAATATCAGGTCTTGAAGCAATTAAAAAAGGAGAGAACAAATCATACCTTTGTAGAGCTTATGTTCTACTTTCTTACTTACATCTTACCTCTTGATTTTATGTATAAAGGTTCCTTCTAGAGTTTGATTAATTAGAATTCCCAAAAAGAACTTGAGTTCTCCCATCACTCATTTCAAATTTTGCATGCATAGACTTAGCAAATTCTTTGTCCAACGAGGCTTTAGTAGATCCAAATATAATATCATCTACGTAAATTTGACAAATCAGAATATAATTTTTAAATGTTTTACATAATAAAATTGTGTCTAATTTTCCTCTGGTAAATTCTTTTTCTAAAATAAAGTTACTTAGTCTTTCATACCAAGCTCTGGGAACTTGTTTTAGACCATATAACGATTTCTTAAGTTTATAAACATACCTCTTGTTTTTTTTCTTTTCTTTTCATTAACTTTGATTTACTTCAGCACCCCTGGCCCATTTTTCTTTAATTATTTCATTTTCTTTTTTTATTTCATTATATTTTATTTTCTTTAATATTTTTATTATTTATTTATTTATTTATTTATTATTATTATTATTATTATTATTATTATTATTATTATTATTATTATTATTATTATTAATAAAAATCCAAAAAAATATTTTTATTACTTACACTTATATATTTTATTTTCTCTATAAAACAAAAAGACTAAAAACATTTTCTTAAACAAATTAATTTTTTTTCTTAAATAATTAATGTTTAGACTTAGGCTTAATTATTATTTTATTTTCTTTTTTATTCAAAACTAATTTAGAACTTAGGTTTATTTTAATTAATTAATTTCCATATTATTTTTATTAAGTTAAAACCTTTTCACAAAAAACCCTAAAATACATTTTTTAACTTAATCTCCTTCTTAATTAATTTAGGTTTAAATTTATTTTATTTTTCATTAATCATCTCACTTAATTAGGATAAAACCCCTTTCATAAAAACAACAAAAAATCATTTCTTTTTTTCATTTATATTCTTGCATTTTATTTTCAATTTTGTACAATATTCAATATGGTTTTGTGTTTTCAAAGCCAGGGGTTAGTGCACATATACTTCTTCATCAATATAACCGTTTAAAAAGGCACTTTTGACATACATCTGATAGAGAGTGATGTCATTATTTATAGCAAATGAAATTAAAAGTCTGATAGATTCTAACCTGGCGACTGGAGAAAAGGTCTTTGTATAGTCTATCTCTTCTTGTTGACTATAACCTTGTGCAACCAGCCGCGCTTTGTTTCTGACAACTTCTCCCTGTTCACTTAGCTTGTTTCTGAAGACCCATTTAGTTCCAATGATATTAAAGTCTTTTGGCTTTGGAACTAGACCCTATACATCGTTTCTGGTAAATTGATTTAATTCTTCCTGCACTACAAGCATCCAATCATTGTCTTGAAGTGCTTCGCCTATGAAGGTTGGTTCGATCAGAGATACCAATCCCATGAGATACTCTTCCTTATTTCTGACCATAGATCTTGTTTTGATTAGATCATCCTTCTTTCCGAGAATCATATCTTCAGGATGTGTTAATCTGCTTCTGGAGTGTCTTTTCTAGATGGGTTCTTCAGAAGTTTTTGTAGTGTTGGTGTTGATGTCTTTTTCTGCATTGGACTGAGTTTATGAGCTTTTATCTTCAGAAGATCTGTCTTCAGTACCTTTAATTTGAACTTCTATATTTAAAAAATGTTCAACCTACTTTTACTTTTGAGAGCCAACCTTATCATCAAATCTGACACTAATGGATTCTTTCACAATTCGTGTTTCTGTGTTATATACTCTATAACCTTTTGAACATTTAGAGTATCCTAACATAAAACACTTTTGTGCCTTAGAATCAAACTTGTTCATATTTTATTTGGTGTTTAATATATAACAAATACATCCAAATGGATAGAAGTAAGAAATTTTGGGCTTTCTGTTCTTCCACAGTTCATATGGAGTATTTTTCAGAATAGGTCTTATGGAGATTCTATTCTGAATGTAGCACATTGTTAACTGCCTCTGCCCAGAAGTGTTTAGAAATGTTAGTCTCATTGATCATGATTCTGGCCATTTATTGTAAAGTTCTATTCTTTGGTTCAAAAACTCCATTTTGTTGAGGAGTTCTAGGACAAGAGAAATTATGAGAAATGCCATTTTCATTAAAAAAAATTCAAAACTTTTATTTTCAAACACTCCACCATGATCACTTCTGACTTTTGTAATTCTAAACTCTTTTTCATTCTCAACTTGGTTACAGAAAGTAGAGAATACAGAGTGTGACTCATCCTTGTGTCTTAAGAACTTTACCCATGTCCATTTTCTATAGTCATCTATGATCACTAATCCATACTTCTTGCCGCTGATGGATGTAATTTTCACTGGTCCAAACAGATCTATATGCAGAAGTTATAATGGTCTAGAGTTATAAATAACATTTTTAGATTTGAAAGAGGGTTTTACAAACTTTCCTTTTTGACATGTTTCACACAGAGCATCTGAGCTAAACTTCAAATTAGGAAGTCCTCTGACCAGATTGAGTTTGTTAATCTAAGATATTCTTCTCATACTAACATGCCCCAATCTTTTGTGCCAGACCCATTTCTCAACTTTAACATACATAAGGCATTTTACATTCTGACTCTTTAGTTCAGAAAGTTTAATCTTATAAATGTTGTTCTTTCTATTACCATTAAAAAGAATTGTTCCATCTTTCTGACTAACTGCTTTGCAGAACTTTTGATTAAAAATTATATCATAACCATTGTCACTTTATTTACTTATGGACAAAAGATTATGCATTAATCCATCTACTAAGAGAACATTATTTATAGAGGGAAGTGTACTGTTACCAATAGTTCTAGAGCCAATTATCTTTCCTTTCTGATTACCTCTAAAACCTACGTATCCTTCAGATTTAAGTTCCAGACTTTGGAACATATGCTTTCTTCCCATCATGTGTCGAGAGCATCCAGAGTCCAGGTACCAAGACTGGTGTTTCAACTTTGTTGTTAAAGACATCTGCAACATAGATGATTTTATCCTTAGGTACTCATATCTTTTTGGGTTCTTGTTGGTTAGAGTTTCCAAAATTCTGATTGAACTTTGGTTTATCATAAGAGTTCATAGAATATGATTCACTAGTGTACTTTATGCCATGTGTGTGTCCATATGTGAAATGGGAGTTTAAGAGTGTGTGCTTTATGACCATGTCATCAACTTTTTTTGGTTGATATGGTTCTTACCCTTTTGGTTTCACATATCCTACACATTTTCTGTCATTTCTGCTAACTCCATAGATCATTGAGGCCATCTTGCTTCTATCTATGTTTCTAGCAAGAATTTTTTGAAAGTCGTGATCATATTATTTTATGATGTTATCAGAACTAGTTGAAGCTTCTGAAACAGATTCTTTCTGATCTTTTTTTAATTTATTTTTAATGAAGGATTTTTCATTTTTAAGTTTAGAATTGATTTATTTTAGCTCATAGTTTTCTGTTTTTAGTTCCCTGGTTATTGATATCTTTCAAGAATTTTAGACAGATTATCTTCTAATTGAGATCTAGAGAATTTTGAAAATACCCCTTCTGAGTCTGATTCAGATTCTGATGTATCTGTGTCTTCTGATATGTTGGTCATTAGTGTTATGTTGGCTCGTTCATCTTCTGATCCAGATGCTACTTCAGAAGATTCCGAGCCATCATATGTTTCCATAAGACTTTTCTTATTTTCTTTGAATAACTTCTTTTTCGGCTTTTACTTCTGAAGTTTGGGGAAGTCGCTTTTGTAGTGACTTAGCTCTTTGCATTTGTAATAGACGATGTCTTTGTTGCTAGACTTTTTGTATCATGAGGATAATTCAGAGTGATTACATGATCTTCTAGGGTTTCTAAATTTCCTTTGTTAGTGCTTCCATAGCTGATGGACTCTTCTGGAGAGAAGATATAATTTGTCTTCTTCTAATAAGGATACACCAGAGCTTTCTTCTTCTGCCTGAAAGGCTTTAGTTTCATATTTTTTATTACATTTAAGGGCAAGGGACTTTCTTTTCTTTTGGGGCTCATCTTCTTCTAGTTCTATCCCATGACTTCTTAGGGAGCTGAGTAGTTCCTCTAGAGATATAATGTTCAGATCTTTGGCTTACTTTAAGGTTGTGACCATATGTCTCCACTTCTTAGGTAAGCTTCTGACAATTTTCTTTACATGATTTGTTGTGGAGTACCCTTTATCCAGAAAATTCAAACCAGCAACAAGAATTTGATACCTTGAGAACATTGTCTCAATAGTTTCATCTTCTTCCATTTTGAAGGCTTCGTACTTCTGAATAAGTGCAAGAGCTTTGGTCTCTATGACTTGTGTGTTGCCTTCATGCGACATTTTTAGATATTCATACATGTTTTAAGCAATATCTCTGTTAGTGATCTTATCATACTCAATATATGAGATGGAACTCAAAAGGATTATTCTGGCTTTGTGATGGTTTCTAAATTCTTTCTTTTTTTCATCTGTAATCTTCTTTCTATCGATCTTCTGACCTTTTGCATCAATTGGATGAATGTAGACATAAATTACCATGTCCCAAAGAGCAGCATCATGAGCTAGAAAGAAACTCTCAATTGTATTTTTCCAGTAATTTATGTTCTCTCCATCAAATATTGGAGGTTTTCTGTTGATTCTGTCTTTCTTATCATGGTTGTCATTGTTGTTGTTCTGAACTGGTTTCACCATAGTGTTTTTCTTTCTTAGGATCTTTTTCTAACACGGTTAAGTGTTAACATCCATAACCAGGCACTATGATACCAATTGAAGGATAGAAAAATAATAATAAAGGGGGTTTGAATTGGGCTTTTCAAAAGTTAAAGCGATAAGACACGTTGGTTATCCTGGTTCGTTTGAACTCCAACTACTCCAGTTCACCCTCCAAGGTGATTTCGCCTCTCTCAATCGAGGTCTTAATCTCCTAATCAAAAGTGATTTACAAAGCATAAATACAATTGTCAACATCTTCTTGAGATCAAACCAGAACTTGGTTTCTCAAGAATTACAACTTTTAAATAAATATATTGTGTTTACAAATGCTTCTAATAAACAATATCACAACTGTGAAGTATACACAAAATTGTAGCACAAAGATAATTCAAGAGATAAAAATATGAGAGAGCTTTAATTGATCTTGTTGATATGCACATGAGTATTATTATTTGATCCATCTTCATCGTCTCCTTTATATAGAAGAACTTTTTGATCCGTTGGAGACATAAAAACTTTTTTTGGAAGGTTGATTATTTGAGGTGTTAATATTCTTTTTAAAAGTACAGATCTTGTCTAGTTCCACCGTTACTTTTGATCCTGTAATATTTTGTCATAAATGTAATGATGGATCTATAATCCTTCAGAGTATCTTGAGCTTGACTGCTTGTAATCAGAACTTTTGAATATGATAAATATGTTTTGAAGCTTCTTTGTTCTTTCAGAATTTTACTTATCAGAGTATAACTTGTAGCTTGGGGAAACCATGCACACATCTACAAGAAAGACTATAAGAACAACTCTGCTTGGAAGAGGGCGGAATTTTTTGTGTTGGTAAACCATATGGTGACTACAACGAGTGAATGATAATTCACGACCTTTGATTCATAAATTTCCCCAGACTACATGGTCTATAAAAGAATTTTCCTTAATAGGAAACCTTGTACGATAAGAACTTGAAATAATTTTCCCCAGGATCTTCAAACTCTTTAAGAGATTGGTTGGTTCTTGACATAACTTCCCCCATATTGATGGAAAATTCTATGCTCAACAGCTCTTTAAGGAAACATGCCCCTTGCTGATACTCAAATGTAAGCTTCCTTGATATCAAGCAAAAATATTACAAGTAGAAAAGGTTTATTCTGAGAATGAAAACTCTAATGCAATAGTTATGTAAGTCTTGAATATTTTATTGAAAAGATATCACAAAACCTTGTGAACGAATCACTAGCTAGGATGCGACATCGATTTATATATGAAAGATAACAACAACATATGATACCAACATAAATATTTAGCACAACTCATGAGAGTGGGGAAACGCTCACTCGTTGAAGTATGCTTTCAAAATAAACCTTGCTTCAATTAGGACTTTTGAGGGTTGTAACGTGGCCTGGTTCACGGTTTTTCAGAAAAAAGATTTTAAGGCTCAAAGTTTATTTGTGCCTACCCATTCTTTGTGATATTCTCCAGTCCGATGTTCACTTAATTCAACATGAGTATTCATCTCAAAAAGATTTTTTTGATGATTAAGGAACCAATAAGGCTTTCAGAACAACAGTCACCCTTTTGTTTGTCTTCGTGTTTGTAATCACACAAATTTGTTCTTTGCTGAGGACTCTTGCTTTGTAGTCCTTTCTTTGTAGTATTTTTTTCTTTTCTCTTTTCTTTTCTTTTTTCCGCTTTCCCTAACTTTTTCCTGGACAAATTATTTTAAATTTTGATTTTGAAGTCCAGCGGGATGCCCTAATTTTTTCCTAAGTTACTTGACTTAGCGAGCTTTTTCTTTTTCTTTTCTTTTTGATTTGAAAAAACCGTGTGACGTTGACTTGCCTTGATCTGTTGAGAGGGTGACGACTGCCTCATTCCTTGATGGATGGGGAATAACCATTGTGGTTTCACATATTCTAGCCTCGTGATTTATGAAAGATAACCATTGTGGTTGATCTTCAGAAATGCCTTCCTTTTTTGAAATTTGAACACTCGGCCAAATTAACTAAAGACTACCCTGTCCCGGGTTTAATGTGAGGGTTTTTTCATATAGAAAAGAAACTCCCACTTCAAGGCTCAAAGGGGTTAACAAAGGATTATCTTCCTTATATCTCCGGTGTTTTGGGATTTGAAACAATGCTTGTACATCATCAGTATGATTTTATTCAAAAGCATACAACCAGAACATTTTGCATTTTTCAAATCATCATCCTTCCTCCAATTTCAGACTAATCAAGAGAATTGGCAACAAGTTGGTATCATAATGCAGAAAAACAATTTAAAATTGAAAACGAATACAAGTGAAATGAATGGGTTTCTTTAAGACAAACATACTCATTGTATTAAGATAATCATTCAAATGCAAATAAGTTCTTACATGCAAACAATGCATTGATAAACAAGAAAAATTACAAATGAAAAAGTAGTAAAATTCTAATAAACTGAGAAGATTCTCCATTTGGCCTTGAGCTCAAGAAAGCATCTTTTAAACTCCAAAGCCAACAATAACAAAGATTCACTCATGATTTGACAAAGGATTAATTTGAACATTAGGACCAACATCCTTAAATGACAAGATATTGCTTCTGATCAGCTTATGTACTTCAACCTTTAAAGCAAGACAATGGTCAAGATCGTGCCCAGGAGGACCCTGATGAAAAGCACAAAAGGCATCCTCCTTATACCACCATGGTAGATCTTCAGGAACAGCTGGTGGTGATTGAGTCTGAATTAAATTTGGTTATAGTAAGGAAGGAAGCAACTCTGAATTATAGATTAGTGAGCTATACACCAAGGGATTGGGTATAGTGGTTTTGTTAATCTAATGTGTTATAATAATAACAATATTAATTATACAATGCATCGAATATCAACAGTAGTGAATTAGGGGATTCTATAACAAAACCTAATCACCTTCATATTATCCGCAGAACAACCTTTTAATATTTTTTTCATTAAAACTTGAAGCCCTCCACATTTTATATTTAACTAACTTTCCACAATGTTTGTCTGTTAAATAGAAGTCCACGTGGATCGATATTTTTATTATTTCGATATTATCGGTACATTTGACGAGAAGTTATCAAGTTTTTTATGTTGTTGCAGGGGACTATTGATAATTTTAACAAGGCAACGCTTGGTCAACGTTTAATTTAATTAATTAATTTATTTTTATTTTTGTTTTTTGTTTGTAAATTTTTTTTGTAATTAGTTATTTTTGTTTCTTCTAAAATTTTCTTTCCTATTCTTTCTCTTTTTTAGTTTTTGTTTTTTAATTTTTTTTATCTAGTGCATTGCTACTAAGGTATTTTTCTTTTTGTTTGTATGCCAGGTCAAGGCAATCATTCAATATGAAATATCCGCTACCTTAACAAAGTTTGAAGCTTATACAAAGGAACTTGCAGCAAAAACTCTCGTTCTTCAAAATGCGGGAAATTATTCTAAACTAGAACCTTACGTCAACACCGAGCATTTGTGGGAGGAGGATTCATCATCTCAACTTAAAGAAACCTTGACCTAGTTCATAAATATTACTCAACTCAATTTCTAGAAAATCAACATGCAGCAAAAAACCTTGTGAAGGGATATAGAAGCATCCTTCGAGATCTTAGAATTGCAACTTGGTCAGATATCTTGCCAATTAGCATTAAAATTGCATTGTTATAGGGAGTTCGATGGAAAAAATTTAGATAGTCCTAGAGATAAGGAAGTTGAAATAGAATTCAAACAAGGATGTGAGGTAGTCGATGAAGGAGGAGTTGAAAAAGAGAAAGAAGAAGAAAAATGTGCAACATCTAATAAAGAGATTGAAGCAGGAATAAAAGAAGCAAAGGTGAAACATATAATTGGGAAAACAACAAGAGTATAGTATGAGGATTTCATATCTTTGGATGAGGCTCAAAATTCAATCATGTGTTTAGATAGAGATATCCAACAAGAAAATCTTTAACAAAAGAATATCTCTAATTCAAGCAACAAGGCTAATAAAATAAAAGAAATAGATGAAGTTTTAGATGAGATTTATGCCTTGTTTGATACTATCAAGCTAAATAGAATATGAAAGAAAGACCTTTAATTCCTGAAAGTGATGGAATTCCTGCCTAATAAAAGGAAGAAGAAGGATGATGTGTTTTTTATGTCATATATGTCGCCCTAACAAAAAGGCGAAAGGTCAAGCTTATGAACTTAAATAGGTGCTTAATGGGAGGCAACCCATCAAATAAGTTTTTGTTTCATTTGCAATTTTAAATTTTATTTATTTTAATTAATCATTTTTATTTTGTAGCATATTGTATTAAGTTGCAGGAGGACAAAGACGTGAGAAAGAGATGGAAAGAAGAATGAGAGATTTAAAAACTCTCTCTAATTCTAATAATTTTTTTAATCTCTTTGCACTTTCTAGTGTTGTTGTTATTGTTGTTTAGGACAATGGGTCCAAAGTGAAGCCGCTCCTCTCGAGCATCATCACCAGACGAGGGTAGAGTGGACCAAATAGAGCTAAGACTTCAACAACACCATGTAAGACGTGCAAGAATTTTTCCGCTCCAATGACATGCTAATTTGGAGTTTTCTGAATTTGCATTAATTTTTGCGATTCCCTTTTACGTCCAACAATTCAATCTCTCAAGTCAATCTAGAGTATTAGATACAATACTTGGTTCCCTTTTGTACCTATAAATTTATGTTTTTCTTTAATAAACAAGTTTGTTGATGTTCTTTCTTTTAGATTTACAAAATTGCAATTTTAGCGGTGAATGTAACACCCCAAAATTCGTAATTAATTATTTAATTAATTATTGACGAGTATTTGTGATTATTGGTAAATATATGAATTATTGTTGGATTATGTGATGTATTGTTGAATATGGTGTGTTGCATATGTTGTATTGTGGGGTAGTGTGAATTAAGGAGGATATGAGTAATTTTTATAATTTAGATAATTATTTGTAATTATTTGGAATTATTATTAATATTAAAATAGAGGTAATATTTGGTGTAGAGATAATAAGGGAAATGAGGTAAATGTCATGAGGATTAGTGAGGGCATGATGTGGAAAATATAATAGGGGTTTAAGGGTTAAACAAGGAAGAGAAGAAAAATAATTCATTTGTTGCGATCGTGTTTTAGGAGCGACACTGAAGGGAGAAAAAGCTAGGGCTTTGAGGAACCAGAGGATTCCCGTAGAAACACAAAGAGAAGATCAAAATCTAGGAATCTAAGGTAAGTAGGGTGATCCTTATTATTATAATTGATATGGGGTTAAGATGTATGTAGGTTTGTTTATGGTTTTGTGATGAATTAATGATATGGTGATTGAGATGAAATTGATGAATTAGGACGTGTAAAATACAATGATTTGATACCCTTAATATGTATGATAATGTGTGTCCCCTGTTGTATGATAACATGTTGATTTTTGATGAACTTAGTACTATAGTGGTATGAAATTGCATGAGAATTGGGACTAAACAGGTGCAAAAATCGCAACAGGGAATTCCCATTTTCGCGAGCTTCGTCGAGAGAAGAGATGGCGAGCTCAAGCTCCCCAGGATGAAACAAGAGGTGAAGTAAAGATTGAAAAATAGGTTCTCCTAGAAAATTAATAGGGGAAGGTGTGCCACCCCAGCGTCTCCAGGCGAGCCTCAGGCAAGCAGACTGCTTTGTCGGACGAGCCTCATGCGAGTGGGCAACTAACAGTTTTTGGTTCTTTATTTTTTTGCATGGAATAAAATGAGTAATATGATGTGCTTCCCATGAGTAAAATGCATTGATGAAATATGGTGTATGATTGTATGATATGTTGATAGTTGTGAGTATGTTGTATATTGTATAATGGCGTATGAGATGATAACTTGTTGAGCAGATATTATTATATGCATATTGATGTGTATAAATTCTATGTTAATAAGAATTATGATGAATTACATGAATGATGATGAACTTGACTAGTTGTGGTTGCGAATATTATATTGATTGCGCATCATGCATTCGTAGCATTATTTTAGACGTTGGTCTGCTGTATTGATAGGGCGTAAGTCCAGTGTTGTTAGGACGTTGATCCAATGTTGGCCTTAATCCCATTGTGTGGATTGAGTGTGTTTCATGTTGTGCTCCGGTTCCAAGAGGGAACCGATCATATGGTGGGGTTCTTTGGAGGGTGATGACCCAGTGTTCATCAAAGAATTGGTACCACAAGCATGAGTCTATGTTGATACATTTCATTCTATGTAACATTGCATAATTGTTGATTTAAATGATGATTTGATAATGTTGTGACTTAAGTGATGTTGGTGGTAATATTACGAATTAGATGGTGTTTTATTAGTGATGATTGATCTAATGATATAATGAAGTTGTGGTTGAGATGATGGTATGAGAGTGTGAGTATAATATGTGATATATGATGATATGCGGATTTCATAATGAAGTTGGCATAAATACTATATTTATTCCATATATCTTTTGTAATAATTTGTAATTACTCACCATTTTCTGCTTAGAAATGTTGCCTCTATATGCGGGTAACTTACAGGTGATCAAAAATAGTCTGTAGAAGCTCGAGGATAGCTTTATGGAGTTATTTTTTTCCGTTGAATAAAAAGGGTATTGCTCTGATATGTAACATCGGGGTTGGGAAACGCTTGAGTTGAAGTTTCTTTTATTTTGTTAAACATACTTTATGAGTTTTCTAAATGTTGAACTTATTTTGATGTCGACTTTTGAAAATGACCAAAAGGTCTTAATATTTTAATGAAATAAATGTAGTTGTGATTCCGCTACGAAGTTTGAATTTATATGTTGATGACATTACAAAAATAATTATTATAAAAGTTTGAAAACCTGTGTTACGGAGCAGAGGTTTATTTATGATGTTTTATGAAGCATGTTACACCCTTGTTGGTGTTGTGTGATGTTATTAATTAAATTATTCATGAAATATTCCTGGGGTTTTAGAAGGGTGTTAGAGTAGTGGTATCAGAGCAGGTCGGTATGTCTGACCAGGTTTTATATGATGGTTATACCTTGATGCTCGATTTGTGTGCAAACATAATTGATGTTTAGTTCCTCTAATGATGTTTGCCTTTATACACAAGGAAATGGATGGAGGAAGAAATGATGATGTGATTGCTGAGGCCTTGGAGTCGTTAGCTCAGGAAATGACTCAGAATCATCATAATCCCCCAAGTGCTGGAGGAAATAATGAGTTTCATGCCTTGGAGAAGTTTCATAAGAACAACCCATGTATCTTTGAGGGCACACATGATCCTGATGGTGCATAGGTGTGGCTCATAAATATCGAGAAGATCTTCAGAGTGATGACTTCCTTAGAGGGACAAAAGGTACAATTTGGTACTCACATGTTGGAAGCAAATGATGAATACTGGTGGGACAATGCACGTTAGAGGTTGAAAATCTTGGGCACATAGATTACTTGTGTCATATTCCGAGTTGTATTCTTGGAAAAGTATATTTCTAAAGATGTGCGTGGAAGAAATGAGATTTAATTCCATGAGCTGAAACAAGGAAATTTGACTGTTGCTGAGTATGCTACCAAGTTTGAGGAATTGGTGAAGTTATGTCCCCAATATAATAATCCGGCCGCTGAAGCTTCTAAGTTTATTAAGTTTGAGAATGGTATGCATCTAGAGCTTAAACATGGGGTTTGGTATCAAGAGCTTCGTCAGTTTCCTATACTCGTGAACAAGTGTAGGATCCATGAACAAGATACCATAGCTAAGTCTTCTCTTTATAAGAATTATTGTAATATAGTGGGAGAACTGACTTGGGATGTTTTGTGTTTGATCGCATTTGTTGCGGATAGCAAGAGTCGCGACCGACTTTTCTTTTATCCAACAAGGAAAGGTTGAAAAGAACAGGAAAGACCTTTCGAGATTATTTCTTGAGTTCGGGGGGTAGGTTATGAAAAGGGAAGGTATTAGAACCCTTTTCATTCGTAGTTATCTACTGACTCTTAATTGCTTGCTAGATCACTTGCTTTTGTTTGAAAAATGTGCTTGTGGTGTGTGTTTTGAAAGTATTTTGAAAATGTCTTTGTAATGGTTCTCGTTTCCATAAGAATGTGTACAAAGTGTTGTTTGGAAAATAGTTCAAAGTGGTGTTTGCGGAATGTGTTTTTGAAAGTGATTTGGAAAAGATGTCTTTGTAATGGTTCTCGTTTCTATAAGAAGACGTACAAAGTGTTTGTCTTTTGGAAATGTTTCAAGATGAGAGTGTTGGTGTATAAAATGTTTTTGTTGTGAGCAAGCGAGCAACTAGGATCAACCTACCTACTCAAAAAGTCTTAAATGTTCTTTTCCTCCTCCTTTAGATGTTGCTATCTTACCATTGATTTGGTAAGAAGCCCCATCCTTGTATGTGAAGGGACGGGCGTGGGACGTTTGTATAGTCATAATAGAAATTTTGTGAGATGTCTTAGCATTTCTCTTTAGGGACTAAGATCATTTGTAATGCAACATTCGAAGTGTCATCGAGGGACTATGATCTTGTATTTTGATTGTTTTTGCCAAGACATCTCACATGCATAACATGACCATTTTTAGGCAATAAGTGGAGTTAACCCTAGGGGTGCATGTGTGAATAGTGTGTTTGATTTGCATGCATTTTGTCTTTGATTTTTTTTGGGTTGTCTATTTGTTCTTTTTATCTTGCCATACATCCTAGTTACTAGCATTTATACAAAAAGCAATAAAAATGCAAGAAATAAAACCGACACTATTACAACCATATTGAATTGCATGGAAATAAAAAGGCAAAAAACAAAATAAATGCAAGAAAAATGGATCCTTCAATTTTGGTTGAAACACCCTTCGATTATGCATTTCCTGGCTTCCTTCGATTTAGATTCTGAAGTCAGTGGATTCATGCCCTTCAATTTGCCTTTCTGTCTCCTTCGACTGAGGGTTGGAATCAAGATGGTTACGCCTTTTGCTTGGGCCTAGAAGTCAACATAGTTTTGCCTTTCGCTTGAGGCTTGGAGATAGCAAGGTTTTGGCCTTCGTTTGAGGCCTGGAGACAACAAGGTTTTGGCCTTCATTTGAGGCCCAAAAGCAGCAACATTCATGCTTTTCCACAAGTTCCTTGCTGACTCTTTGTAAGAATATTGGGTCCTCGGAGTATGAGTCGAAAAGCTAGTGTAGCTAGCCAATCGAAGGGTACAACAAATCTGTCTTAAAGTATAAAAATGCAATATCCAAACATAACTATAATCTAGGGGTTAGCATGAAAACTAATGGGTCTCAAAGTCCAAAGCATAACTAAACTAAGGTTGAGTTTTCAACATACAGGCAGTCAGAATCGAAAGCTAAAACATAGTCTAGAAATGTCTAAATTTTTCTTTATTGGCATATGCATATGATATTAAAATAGAATAGACTCAAGTTTGAAAGAAAACTCACCTCTTGAAGTTCTTAAATCCAAGGGAGATGTAAGTGCTTTCTTTTATGGAAAATGATAGTTCGTTGGGACCCTTCTGAGGCTAGTCCAGTTGCTACTTTGTGAAAGCAGTGGCTGGGTCGAAAGAGGTTGAGTGAGTGGATCCAAAGATTTTTTTATCACAAGTGATGGGGGAACTCAAAAGCCTACTATATGACAGCTGGGTGAGTGGGTCTAAGGGTGGTTTGATGGTCACTTGGAGGGTGGATCGAAGGTTTTTTTTCTTAGTGTATATAAATGTTTGAAAAAGAGTATTGGGAAATGTTTGATAATTTTTTTGAGAATTTCACAAGTGTTTTCTTGCAATCCTTCGGGCGCCCCTAATATGTGTGGTGATGCCTCCTTTTTATAGATGGCTTGGGCTGATGCTTTGAGAGGGAAAACAAAAATTTCAAACAAAAAGGGTATGTTGTATTTGTAGCTTTCGAGGGACAGTGTTTTATTGCCATTTTGGTGCAAGGAATAGGGCAGCAATGCAGGACTGCTATGCAACAGTTTTGGAGTTTTACGGCCAGTGTATCAGGCTTGATCCTGGCAGCACATGAGACTTGTTCAACAAGTACCTTTGGAATCTCAACCTTTTGTCTTGACTCCCTAGCCTTGCCTTTCGACCAGACTTTTCAATAACCATCTCTTTTTTCAAATCGAAGTGTCATTTGAATGAATTCCATGGATATCCTTCGAAGGGGCCAAATTAATGATCTTGGGATGGGTCAGTAATATATATCCTTCGATTGGGGGCATCCAGACATGCCTGTCAAACTCTTCGAATGTACCACCATGGTGCTTTCTTCACCTAAGGAAATGACATAGTGAAGAGTTTGAATGTTTAGAACAGGCCATTTCTACAGGAGATCCTGCCCCTCAAATTTGTCTGCAAAGGGGCCACATGGCCAAACGAAAGAATGTGTGCAAGAGATTCCTGCCTTGTGACCTTATGCAAATATGTTCAAACGAAATCTTGTAAAAGAGGAGCTAGATGCCCAAACGAAAGGCATGATAAAAGACTGGTGCTCAAGTATTCACACCCCCAAGTGAAAGATGCATGCAAGGGATGGAAGGCTCAATCGAAGCTTGCAACGTTGGGAAAGTCATTGCCCCAAATGAAAGAGGCTTGCAAGGGAAAAATGTGTGATCGAAAGAGGGCAAAAGGGGGTTTTGGCCTCCTAAATCGAAGGACATCATCAGGAAGCTTTTTGCCTTGAAGCTATATTAAAAGGAAATGTTGCCCTGTCAAAGCTTCCAACAAAATGCTTCAAAGGGGACTTTAGCATTTCTTTTGGGGGACTTTCTGCATTGTATGTCTTGGCTAACACGCAGGGAAGATGCTGTGTGGCCAAATGAAAGACTTGCACAAACATTCAAACGAAGTCTAGCGCTAAAACGAAGCAGGAAGTGATCTTAGCCAAATGAGCCCAAAGCCTTAATCGAAACATGAAATAAACTTGCCCCAAAGGAATCCAGCGCTCAAAGGAAAGATGCAACCAAGGCCAAAGTGTTCAAACGAAGGATGCAAAATCAAAAGGAACTTGCTTTTCCTTTAATTTTTGTCAAAAAGAGCATTTTCATTTGTTTTGTCCTTTTTAGAAATTTCTTCCTTAATCTTAATGCTGTAAAATCCAAATATATTTGTGTAAGTTTGGATTTTGGGAATCCTTTGTGAGAATTGTCTTGAGGAATGAGAGGGAAAATTTTGAGGTACAACAGCTGCCCCTGTTCAATCTTTTTAAACCTGAAGAGTTAGATTGGCGAATCTGACATTCGTGACTTGAAGGTGGAAGATGATTGAACACTAGAGTGCCAAGAAATTTGCACCTGATATTATGGTTGAGGTGTAAGGAATGGGTCTAAAGATGCTATTTGGAGAAATGATGGAGAGTTGTCGAAGATGGGCTTATAGATGCCATCCAAAGGTGATTATTGATAGGAATCAAACTAAGCCTAAGCTTGACTTTAGCTTGAAAAGAATCAGAATAAATCTTGGAGCGATTTATCTGAACCAGAGAAAGTGTCTACAGGAAAGAATCAGGATAAACCATTGAGGAATTTAAACTGAACCAGCAGAGGTCTGGAAAATAATCAGAATAAATCTTGGAGCGAGTTATCTGACCAGAGAAAGTGTCTACATGAAAGAATCAGGATAAACCATTGAGGGATTTAAACTGAACCAACAGAGGTCTAGAAAAGAATCAGAATAAATCTTGGAGTGATTTATCTGAACAAGAGAAAATGTCTACGGGAAAGAATCAGGATGAACCGTTAAGAGATTTAAACTAAACCAGCAGAGGTCTGGAAAAGAATCAGAATAAATCTTGGAGCGATTTATCTGAACCAGAGAAAGTTTCTACAGAAAAGAATCAAGATAAACCGTTGAGAGATTTAAATTGAACCAACAGAGGTCTGGAAAAGAATCAGAATAAATCTTGGAGCAACTTATCTGAACCAGAGAAGATGTATACGGGAAAGAATCAGGATAAACCATTGAGAGGTTTAAACAGAACCGACAAAGGTCTGGAACAGAATCAGAATAAATCATGTAGCGGTTCATCTGAACCAGAGAAAGTTTCTATAGAAAAGAATCAGGATAAACCGTTGAGAGATTTAAACTAAACCAGCAGAGGTATGGAAAAGAATCAGAATAAATCTTGGAGCGACTTATCTGAACCAGAGAAGATGTCTACGGGAAAGAATCAGGATAAACCATTGATAGGTTTAAACTGAACCAGCAGAGGTCTGGAAAAGAATCAGAATAAATCTTGGAGTGACTTATTTGAACCAGAGAAAGTATCTGCGGGAAAGAATCAGGATAAATCATTGAGAGATTTAAACTGAATCGGTAGAGGTCTGAAGGAAAAACTTGTTATGTAAATAGTCAACCAGTCCTTTCTCGAGAATTGATCTGTAATTGATTTATCCATAAATAGTTGTCATGTCTTGTCGAAAATTTGTTGATAGTAATTTTCTGTTGATTGATCTCCTGAAAAGATAAAGAGTTAGTTGTATACAATGCCATGATGTATTAAATGCATGGCATAATGATGTTTCTCAAAATAAATGAGATTGCACCATATGCATTTGTATTTTCGATGCTATGACGTATGAATGCAATGTATGAACATATTAATTGTTCTGCTGCAGTGTTACTGGACTGGAGAAAATAAATACCTGACTGCTACTGGGAATGAGGAGTGTAAGTCTTCATATTTATTTGAAGTTGGAGCATTGATAGGTGGGTTTCCATCATTTAGAGAAGTATACTCTGTTGAGGAAGGGAACTGTCGTGCGTTGCTTGTGGACTTTGTGAAATCCTACTGGGGAATTCCTGAGCAGCTGGGTGACTTTCACTGGGGAATCCTTGGATTATTAACTGGAAGTTTTGCTCCGTCGGGGATATGAAGGCAAAAGATACCATTAGGCTGCATGCTGGAGATATGACAATGATCCTATAGCAGGATGTTCTTGCTTCTGCTCTGTATCTTTGGGGATCTTATGGAATGGCCCGTAGACATTGTCCTGTTTCTTAAAGTCATTAGTAATTGTCTTTCTATTTAGTTTTCCCTTTTTATGCGTTCATTTATAAATAGTAATTACATTCAAATGCATATGTTCAAAAATAAACATTGGTCGTTTTTTGAAAACAAAACAAGAACAGTAAAAGAAAAACAAATAGTTTTGCACTTTTAAAGGAATATCTTTGTATTAACTTGAATAATTATTTTTGTACAAAGAGACGATCATCCTAGTAAGAGAATGTCATCGTAAAAAATAAAAATTGATACAAAGAAAAGACATATATGTAAAATAATCTCATGGGGTTCCCATTCTGCTATGGCCTTCATGTCTCTGAGCGTCTCATCCACTTGTTGCCTTGTTCGAAGCTGATTGGATTGATTAGAACCATTCGTGTTTGAATATTGATGTCGGAGAGTGTCCGTAAGGTGATCCAACGGGACATAGTCATACGCTTTAAACCCCTAACTTTTGCCCGGACCGCCCTTTCGGGTTTTCAGTCCACCGGGATACCCTTTTTTTCCCAAGCCACCTTTTCAGGAGTTCAGCTTGTCGGGTGTACAAATTTTTTGTTTTATCCCTAATTTTTGCCTAGGTCAGTCGACCTAGCGGGTCTTTTTAATGCGTAGTATCTTTTAGCTATGTCCGCGTTTACAGGGTGTGGAAGGTCGTCGTCGTCCATAGTGGTTAAGATCATTGCTCCACCAGAAAATATGTTTTTTTATCACAAACGACCCTTCGTATGTAGGAGTCCATTTTCCCCTAGGATCACCTTGTGGCAATATGATACGCTTGATTACCAAGTTACCAACCCGATATACCTGACGTTTGACCTTCTTGTTAAATGCTTTAATCATACGTTTTTGGTACATCTGACCATGGTAGACATTTGTAAGCCTATTCTAATCAATAAAGTTCAATTGTTCAAGTCGAGTTTGAATCCAATCATCTTCATTCAACCCTGCATCCTTTATGATTCTTAGAGAAGGCATTTGGACTTCAATTGGTATGACAACTTCTATGCCATATACCAAAGAGAAAAGAGTTCCCCCTGTTGATGTGCGTGCCAATGCCATGGTACGGTAACCGTGAAGAGAAAATGGTAACATCTCATGCCAGTCCTTGTAGGTCATTGTCATTTTTTGTATGATCTTTTTGATGTTTTTATTAGCGGCTTCTACAACGCCATTCATCTTCGTCCGGTAAGGAGAAGAGTTATGATGCTGGATCTTGAATTGCATGCATAGTGCAGTGATCATAGTATTATTGAGATTGGTACCATTATCTGTAATTATTCTCTCCGGAATACCATACTGACAAATAAGATTTTTTTTGATGAATCGGGCCACAACGTTCTTGGTAACAGAAGCGAACGAAGCTGCCTCAACCCACTTAGTGAAGTAATCAATGGCAACCAAGATAAAGCGGTGTTCGTTAGAAGCTTTCGGTTTAATCTCTCCAATCATGTTAGTGCCCTATATTGCGAATGACCAAGGAGCAGTCAGGACATTTAGAGGAACTAGAGGCACATGTACCTTGCCAGCATAGATCTGACACTTGTGGCAGGTTCGTGAATATTGATGACAATCTGCTTCTATGGTGGACCAATAGTATCGTACTCGGAGGATCTTTTTGGCCATCGTGTGCCCACTAGAATGGGTGCCAAAGGTGCCTTCGTGTAAATCATCCATGATCTTTTCTTCCTCACTCTTGTCTATGCACCGAAGCAAAGTAGATTCGTGATTGCGCTTATAGAGAACCCCGTTATTGAGGAAGAACATAGCAGAGAACCTTCTCAGGAATTTCTTGTCGTTGACTAATGCTTCCTCCGGGTATTCTTGGGCCTCAAGGTATCTCTTAATTTCATGGAACCAAGGCTTGGCCACTACTTTATTGTAAGTACGAAGTGCGCCTAAGAGGGGGTGAATTAGGTACTATAAAAAATTATGGTTTTAGTGATGATGGATATTATTTTTCTGGTTTATTGTGAGTTTATGAAAGAGTAAAGTGTAGAAAAATAAAGAGACACAAGCGATATATCCTGGTTTCCCTCATAGTCCGAGAGTACTCCAGTCCCCTTTCAACATGAAAGAGATTTCCTTATTGTGGCAACCTTAAACAAGAACTACCCAAAACCAAGAATAATCCTCTTAGACCAAGAACAATCCTCTTGGATTTTCACTATTTCAACAATGAGAACAATCCTCTTAAAGTGATTTCACTTGTATCCAACAATCTTGGAAAAACAAGATTTATAAAACCACTTAAACTTATTTCCAACAATCCTTAAAAATAAGCAAGTATATAACAATATTTGATTTGAGTGAGTTTGAGTAGCAATGATCACTTTGAGTGATTTAATCAATGAATTGATCTTCTCTTCCAATGATAATAGTATACAATGACTCAAGATATATAATGCTCAAAGTTTTCTGGTTAACAATATGTGAAAGTGTGCAGAAAACTTGTGTATGAAAATGTATAACAACTTGAGTTTGTTTTTTGAAAATTCAGAAAATATGATTGGAAGAGGTGTTGAAATGATTTTGAAAATGAGTATTTATATGTTCATAGAACCTTTTTTAAACAACATAAAGTTCTGGAGATGAATCATGAACAATTTCCAAGATTGAGTGAAAGGTTTCCATGAAATGGTGTTATGAACAGGCATGTGCAAAGCTGCTGTTTTTCAAAATCGTGCAGCGTGCAATCGATTGCACCCTTTGTGTAAATCAATTGCACAGGGTTTCAACAGCTAGAATTTCAAATATTTTGAGTTTGCAATCGATTTCACAAGAGTGTAAATTGATTGCATGTGAAGTCAGTAGCAAAAATTGATTGAGTGCAATCGATTGCATAAACATGCACATCAATTACACTTAGAAACAGTAGCAAAAGATTTGAAAAATTGAAGCATGCAATCGATTGCACTAATATGCAAATCGATTGCACTTAAGTAAAAAATGATTTTTAGATTTAGAAAAACTTGAGTAAAGATTTGGACAATATAAAATATTTCTTTTGACCATTGAGAATTTATGTCTTAAGTTCAAAGTAAGTATTATCATTATACCTTGAAATTTTGCTAAGTGCTTGAACTGAAGACTTTATCCACAGATGCTTTTAGCTGGATCAAAAATCTTTGCCTTCTTTGTCAATCATGGTTTGTCTTCATCAAAACAAAAGTGCATTTGAGAAGCTTGCTTTTACATTCTCCCCCTTTTTGATGATAACAAACGATCTTGCTTGATGCGTTGTAATTTCCAGAAAGAAGCTTCTCCCCCTAAGATGCATAACTCCCCCTTTGTATGAGAAGGTTGGAATCCTTTGAATTTGTTCATCTTGGTTGAAGAGTACCTTAAAAATTTAAGACAAGGAAATATACAAGCATAAAGTACCACATCCTTCTCCCTCTTTAACATTATCAAAAAGAAGGGAAAGATGCAAAAAAAAAGGACAGTAATAAAGAAATATGGAAGAGAAAACTTAATTAATCATGCATCACAAATAGGCATAGACATAGTAACCTAAAGATTACAAATAAATTTAACAACAAGTAAGATGTAGCATAACTGAACAAGGACATAACAGAAAATAGTAGACATAATAAAGTTGGCATAACTTTATGGTTGATTCATGTCCCAGTTGTTATAGAACCAAGATCCTTGATTTGGAAATTGTTGTTGTAGAGGAGGTTTTATGTAATGTTGTGGAGGTGCAGCTGGATTATTTGGGTCATATGGTGGAATGTGAAGATGAGAGTAAAGGTAAGAGAATTGTTGATTCACATTTGTGCGGAAGTCATTAATCCAGGTTGTTGTAGAATCGTTGATAGAATTCCATTGGTTGTTGATGTTGGTATTCATGGAAGCAAATTGTTGAGACATGAAATCCATAAGATCTTGATTGCTTAGACCAGAGGGAGCAGTGGGTGGAGGAGGTACAACTTCACCACCTTCAACTTCTTGATCGTTCCCTTCATCACCAACCACATCTTCACCGATGTAAGTTATAGTTTTTGTTTCCGAATTATAGTGAACACCCATTCTTGAGTCAACATTCTTGATTGAAATCTTATGCAGATTTGGATCCATATTAACTTTCTCAAACACATCAAAATCAACTCCAAATTCTTCCATAATTAATGTAACAATGTAAGCATATGGTAGAAATTTCGATTTTGCATCAACTCTCAGCATATGAACCATTATGAGCCTTGCCCAATTAACACTTATTCCTTTCTTTCTTGCATAGATCAACTGCATTTCCAGGTTAGTCACGGTGCAGTGGTTACCAGCCCGTGGAAACATAATATAAACCATAAAGTAATGAAATAGTCGATCATCTATATAAAAGTTACCTGCACTCCATGAGTCTCTAAAGGGAAACACTCTACCTAGACCACAAATCCTTTTGGCACAGAATTCAGCTTCGCTTAATCTCCCAATGCTGTAATAAAATTCCTTTTTCCTGTAGTCATCCCATGCCTCGTTTTTAGGGTCGTACAAAGAGCTTCCAGTGTAGGGAATATGTAGAATCTCACCAACAATCTCAGGGGTTAGAGAGATTCGAGTACCCAACACATATGTCACCATCTTTCCTTTGTGGGGAGTTAAATTGCTGAAAAATACTCTTACCAGATCCGGATAATATGGACCAACTGATGAAATTAACGGTTCTTGTCCATAAGCAGTTAAATCATTTTGAAAAGAGAAATATTCCCTAGGAAAGGATGATAGTGTACCATATTTAGGATTGGACACTATCTTTCTTTGAAAATCCTTTGTGAATCTTGCTTCTTGTTCTTCGGTGAGAGATGAAATTAATTGATTCTCAGAGGATGAACCAACCTTTTTCTTCCCTTTCTCTGAAGCTGACACCTTTTTTTGCCTTGAAGCCATGGGTAAGGTGTTTTTAGGGTTTTGAAGGTTTTAGGTTTTTGAGAGAAGGATGTTTGATGAGCTGAAGTTTGGATATGATTTGTGAGTAGATAGAAATGAGTGGGTTGTATTATATGTAATGAAGTTTAATTGGCTTGGGAATATGAGAGAGAGAGAGAGGAATTCTGACCAACAAATATTTTTGTCATAAAAGCATGTTACAGTGGGTGCAATCGATTTGCATACATATGCAATCGATTTGCACATAAAACAGAAGAAAAATAAAACTGAAACACACAGAGTGCAATCGATTTGCACTGAAATAGAAAGGTCAAAATTAAAAACACTCAGTGAGTAATCGATTTACACTATTGTGCAGTCGATTTGCATCAACCAAAAATGACCAAAAACTTATTTTTCTTAAACTTAAACACCACTTAACATATATATTCACATATAGCAAGGTTAAAACAAATATATAAAATCATAACAAGGATAGAAAGCACCTTATATGTCGTGTTCATCAAGAATTCCAAGCTCTCGTCAAATCTTGTAAAACGGTTCTCTTGCCAAAGGTTTAGTGAAGATATCGACAAGTTGATTATGAGTATCTACAAATGTCACCTCGACATCTCCTTGAAGTACATGATCATGAAGGAAATGATGTTGTATATCTATGTGTTTGGTTCTTGAATGCATGACCGGGTTCTTCGTAATGTTTATTGCACTTGTATTGTCGCACCGTAGAGGAATGCATCCTAGATCGAGTCTGTAGTCACGAAGTTGTTGTTTGAGCCATAAAATTTGAGCGTAACTACTACCTGCTGCAATATATTCTGCTTCGGCCGTGCTAAGAGCAACGCATGATTGTTTCTTGCAGGCCCATGAAACTAATGCATTTCCAAGGATGTGACAAGTACCACTTGTGCTTTTTCTATCAGTTTTACAACCTGCATAATCCGCATCAGAATAACCAACTAAGTTGCAAACACTACCTTTAGGATACCATAATCCGACATTTGTTGTCCCTTTGAGATACTTCATGATCCTTTTCACCACCGTGAGATGATATTCCTTTGGATTTGCTTGAAAGAGAGCACATAGACAAACACTAAACATTATGTTAGGACGGCTTGCCGTCAAATATAATAAGGAGCCAATCATACCTCGATATTTTGTAATGTCGATGGAAACACCTGATTCATCTTGATCAACATATGTATCGGAACCCATTGGTGTAGACATTGCCTTACAGTTATCCATGTCAAATCTTTTCAAGAGTTCCTTGCAATACTTGGATTGGTTGATGAAGATGCCATCTTTTAATTGTTTGATTCGAAGTCCAAGAAAATAATTCATTTTACCCATCATGGACATCTGAAATTCCCCTTGCATCATTGCTGAAAATTCTTCGCACATTTCTTGGTTTGAAGATCCGAAAATGATATCGTCAACATAAACTTGAGCTAGCAAAGTGTCATCTTTGATTTTCTTGATAAACAAAGTCTTGTCAACTTTACCCTTTTCAAAACCTTTTTCGCATAAGAAGTTGCTTAACCGATCATACCATGCCCTTGGTGCTTGTTTCAACCCATAGAGAGATTTTCTTAATTTAAATACATGGGATGGATTCTTGAAATCTTCGAACCCCGGGGGTTGCTTAAAGTAGACTTCTTCATTGATATATCCATCCAAGAATGCGCTTTTGACATCCATTTGGAAAAGCTGAAAATTTAATGAGCAAGCATAGGAAAGTAAGAGACGAATAGCTTCTAACCTTGCAACCAGAGCGAAAGTTTCTTCAAAATCTATTCCTTCTTCTTGATTGTAGCCTTGTGCTACCAACCTTGCTTTGTTTCGAACAATTATTCCATTTTCGTCAAGTTTGTTTTTAAACACCCATCTTGTTCCAATAATGTGTTTGTTGCTTGGCCTAGGGACAAGTTCCCAAACTTGATTCCTTTCAAATTGATTTAATTCTTATTGCATAGCAATAATCCATTAGTCATCGCCTAAGGCTTCGTCAACTTTAGAAGGTTCAATTTGAGAGACAAACACCATGATTACTTCTTATGGAGGAAATTGTTAGAGACTTCTCATTTTGAATTTGTTTAGCATACTTCTTGAATTCCTTGAACGCATCACTTTTCTGCACTAAAAAGAATGTCCAAGTATATCTAGAGAAGTCGTCAACAATAACCAAAGCATATACATTACCTCCGAAACTTCTTGTTCTTGATGGACCAAATAAGTCCATATGTAACAATTGTAGTGGCCTTGTAGTAGACACCACATTCTTAGATTTGAAAGTTGATTTTGTTTGTTTCCCTTTTTGACAAGCATCACAAAGTCTATCTTTGATGAAATTTCTCTTAGGCAACCCAATGACAAGATCATGATTGATTAGTTTATTCAATTGTTCCATGTGAATATGAGCAATTCTTTTGTGCCACAGCCATGAATCATCGTTGTTCGCCATGAGACATTTTACCTTCAAAGATGGATCATCAAGGGAAATCATGAATATATTATTGATTCTTTTACCTTTAAGTATAACCTCATGTGTGACTTCGTCTTCTATCAAGCATTCATCCTCGGTGAACTTGATCTTGAAGCCTTTGTCACAAAGTTGGCTAATACTAAGAAGATTGTGCTTTATTCCTTTAACATAAAGAACATCTCCAATGGATGTGAAAGGTGGAGCACCAACTTTGCCTTTGCCAAGAATTCTTCCCTTATTATTATCTCCATAAGTGACAAAACCCTTGGCCTTTAGAACTAGATTTGAAAATTGGTTTATGTCTCCCGTCATATGCTTTGAATAACCACTACCAAGATACCAAAGATTTCATGTGGTCTTCAAGCATACCTGCAAAACAAATTAGCCTTTGTTAGGTATCCAAGTTGCTTTGGGTCCTTCATAATTAGGGCTTTTCTTTACCCACACATAATTCCCACTGGCCACACTAAAGTTTCTAACATAGCAAGCATTAGGTGTATGGCCTTTAATACCACAATAAAAACAAGTAGGTTCAAAGTTACTTCTATATCTAGAAGGATAAGATTTCTTCTTAGGAAATGTTTCTTTTTAGGATAGTGATGAACTATTTTAGGTTTGTTCACTTTCTCTTTGGATGATTGATCACTAGCCTTAACAAAGATAGTTTTATTAGAACTTGGTTTTGAAAACTTTGAATATCCAAGTCCACTTTTATCATTGGAGTATCTTTGTTGGCTAAGAACACCTTCCAATACAATTTGGCCTTTTTCATATCTTTCAATGACTCTTTTTAATTGGACAATTTGGAAAGAGAGTGATTCACAATTTTTGCATACAAAATTCTGTTTTTGTTCATTACTTAATTTTTGTTTTTCTTCTTTGAAATCTTTTTCCATAGATTCACATTTTTCTTCTAAAGATGAAATTTGTTTCTTTTGAGATGAAATAGTTTTATACAGAATTTTGCATTCATTTAATAGTTCATCTAGGCCTATTTGTTCTTGAATTCCTTTTTGCTTTTGTAGACACTTTTCTTGGAGAGTTTCGGACAATCCGACTTGATATGACCTTGCTTACCACATTCATAACATGTGACTTCTTGTGTTGACGTGGAAGCTTCCTTTTTCTTGAATTGTTTCTTTGCTTTTGAATGATAAAAGGATTTTTCGTTTCTACCAAAGAACTTACCAAGCCTTTTAACTAGAAGCATGAAATTTTCATCTTCTTCCGGATTTTCTTCCTTTTCAACTTCCTTGGAATCTATCTTTAAAGCAATATTCTTGGATTTCTTCTCTTTATTTTCATGTTTTTCAAGTCTTCCAAGTTTCATTTTATATTCTTGAAGTTTCCCAAACAACGTTGCGGAAGTCATTGAGGAGAGACTTTTCTTTTCTGAAATTGCCGTTAACTTTGGTTGCCATTCCCTAGTCAAGGACCTAAGTACTTTCAGATTTAGTTCATCATTTGTCAAAGTCTTACCAAGAGAACTTAGATGATTTATCAAGTGCACGAATCTCTTTTGTAGGTCAAGAATGGTTTCTCCGAGCTTCATTCATAATAATTCGTATTCTTGACTCAGGGTATTTAGTCTTGATCTTTTAACTTCAACAGTTCCTTCATGAGTTTGTACCAAGGTATCCCATATTTATTTAGTTGTTTTGCATGCCGAGACACGGAAGAATTCATCCATGCTAAGTGCACCTTGAATAATATTTATTGCCTTTTTATCATAGAGAACCTTCTTCTTATCATCTTCGTCCCATGCAGCCTTAGGCTTTGATGAGTCAGCACCATTGATTAC
This sequence comes from Vicia faba, assembly GCA_948472305.1. Classification (NCBI taxonomy): domain Eukaryota; kingdom Viridiplantae; phylum Streptophyta; class Magnoliopsida; order Fabales; family Fabaceae; genus Vicia; species Vicia faba. Next base: position 30,470,755 of record OX451736.1, read on the forward strand.
CGTTATAGGGATAAAAGGACCATTCTCGACGGCATCCCATATTTCTTCTCCTTGTGCTTCTAGATGTGCCTTCATGCGTATTTTCCAGAAGTCAAAATATTCACCACAAAATAGATGAGGCTTGTTGTTACTACCTTCATCTATGAAAAAGAGATTTTGATTTGCGGAAGCCATTCTGGATCTTTTAGGAACAGGTTACCTATAACCTGCTCTGCTACCAATTGTAAGTACGAAGTGCGCCTAAGAGGAGGGGTGAATTAGGTACTTTAAAAAATTCTGATTTTAGTGATGATGGATATTATTTTTTTGGTTTGTTGTGAGTTTATGAAAGAGTAAAGTGAAGAAAAATAAAGAGACACAAGCGATATATCCTGGTTTCACTCACAGCCCGAGAGTACTCCAGTCCCCTTTCAACATGAAAGAGATTTCCTTATTGTGGCAACCTTAAACAAGAACTACCCAAAACCAAGAACAATCCTCTTGGATTTTCACTATGTCAACAATGAGAACAATCCTATCAAAGTGACTTCACTTGTATCCAACAATCCTGGAAAAACAAGATTTATAAAACCACTTAAACTTATTTCCAACAATCCTTAAAAATAAGCAAGTATATAGCAATATTTGATTTGAGTGAGTTTGAGTAGAAATGATCACTTTGAGTGATTTAATCAATGAATTGATCTTCTCTTACAATTATAATAGTATACAATGACTCAAGATATATAATGCTCAAAGTTTTCTGGTTAACAATATGTAAAGTGTGCAGAAAACTTGTGTATGAAAATGTATAACAACTTGAGTTTGTTTTTTGAAAATTCAGAAAATATGATTGGAAGAGGTGTTGAAATGATTTTGAAAATGAGTATTTATATGTTCATAGAACCTTTTTTAAACAACATAAAGTTCTGGAGATGAATCATGAACAATTGCCAAGATTGAGTGAAAGGTTTCCATGAAATGGTGTTATGAACAGGCATGTGCAAAGCTGCTGTTTTTCAAAATTGTGCAGCGTGCAATCGATTGCACCCTTTGTGTAAATCGATTGCATAGGGTTTCAACAGCTAGAATTTCAAATATTTTGACTGTGCAATCGATTGCACAAGAGTGTAAATCGGTTGCATGTGAAGTCAGTAGCAAAAATTGATTGAGTGCAATCGATTGCATAAACATGAAAATCGATTACACTTAGAAACAGTAGCAAAAGATTTGAAAAATTGAAGCATGCAATCGATTGCACTAATATGCAAATCGATTGCACTTAAGTAAAAAATTATTTTTAGCTTTAGAAAAACTTGAGTAAAGATTTGGACAATATAAAATATTTCTTTTGACCATTGAGCATCTATGTCTTAAGTTCAAATTAAGTATTATCATTATACCTTGAAATTTTGCTAAGTGCTTGAACTGAAGACTTTATCCACAAATGCTTTTAGCTGGATCAAAAATCTTTTCCTTCTTTGTTAATCATGGTTTGTCTTCATCAAAACAAAAGTGAATTTGAGAAGCTTGCTTTTACATTCATCAGTATCGATCTCGTAACAGTAAGCTGGTTCGTCCATCCGCTCAATGGTGATCCGGGGAGCCTCATTATTCCACATGATTTTGAACATGGATGACATAGTGGCTAGTGCATCTACTAGTTGATTTTCCTCTCGTGGAAAATGCTCAAAAGTAATTTACTCAAAATGTGGGATTAATGTCAACACATTTTCTTTGTAGGGGATGAGATTAGGATGCTTCGTGTCCCATTCTCCTTTGATCTGACTGATGACTAAGGCTGAATCTGCAAATACACTTAAGGACTTGATTCCCAAATCTATGGCGGCTTTGAGACCCATAATACACACTTCATATTCCGCCATATTATTGGTACAGTTGAAACACAATCTAGCAGTGAAGGGAGTATGGCATCCTTCAGGGGATATGATCACAGCGCCTATGCCGTTGCCGAGTGCGTTGGAAGCTCCATCAAAAACCAAGGTCCATCGGGATCCTTCTTCAGGTTCGTCATATGTCTGAGTTCTTCACAATTGTTTACCAACATGATTTCTTTGTCCAGAAATTCGAAATTCATGGATTGATAGTCATCCATAGCCTGATGAGCAAGGTGATCGACTAACACACTTCCCTTTATTTCTTTCTGGGTAGTGTATTGAATGTCGTATGCAATAAGGACCACCTTCCATCTTTCTATTATTCCAGAGAGGGTAGGCTTCTCGAATATGTATTTGATTGGATCCATCTTGGATATCAATAAGGAAGTATGTGTCAACATATACTGTCTTAACCGGCGAGCATCCCATGCCAGAGCGCGACAAGTTTTCTCGAGCAGTGAATATTTGGTTTCACAGTCGGTAAACTTTTTGCTCAGGTAGTATATTGCATGCTCTTTTCGGCCAGACTCGTCATGCTGCCCCATCACACACCCTATTGAATTTTCCAAGACAGTTAGATACATAATCAAAGGTCTTCCCTCGACTGACGACATCAAAATGGGAGACTCTTGAAGGCACTCTTTGATCCTGTCGAAGGCAGCCTGGCATTCGTCATTCCATTCCACCACTTGATCTTTCTTCAGTAATTTGATGATTGTTTCACAAGTAGCGGTTAGATGGGAAATAAACCGGGCGATGTAGTTTATCCATCCTAAGAACCCCTCAACTTCCTTCTCAGTGCGAGGAGTAGGCATTTCTTGTATTGCTTTTACCTTTGCAGGGTCCACTTTGATACCTTTTCTGCTGACAACGAAGCCTAAGAGTTTACCGGATCTCACTCCAAAAGTGAATTTATTCGGATTCAACCTTAGTTTGTATCTCTTCAGTCTTTCAAACAGTTTCTGTAGATGGTCCAGGTGTTCCTCTTTAGTTTGAGATCCGGCTATCATGTCATCCATGTAGACTTCTATCTTGTGATGGATCATGTCGTGAAACAGAGCTACCATGGCACGCTGATAGGTTGCCCCAGCGTTCTTTAACTCGAATGGCATAACTTTGTAACAGAATGTACCCCACTGTGTGACGAAGGCCGTTTTTTCCATATCCTCAGGTGCCATTTTGATCTGGTTGTATCCGGATAAACCGTCCATGAAGGAAAATAATTTATACTGTGCGGTGTTGTCAACCAAAATATCAATGTGGGGAAGCGGGAAGTCATCCTTGGGGCTTGCCCTATTCAAGTCTCTGTAGTCCACACACATACGTACCTTACCGTCCTTTTTAGGCACTTGAACAACATTGGCGACCCATTGTGGATAGGAGGTGACAACTAAGAATCCGGTGTTGAAGTGCTTCATGACTTCGGTTTTGATTTTCTCTGACATTTCTGGCCGCATGCGACGAACCTTCTGTTTTACCGGAGGGCAGTCTTCTTTTGTTGGCAGACGATGGACCATGATGTTAGTGTCGAGTCCTGGCATGTCTTTGCATGACCAAGAAAAGAACCTCAACATAGTCATGTAGTAACTGAGTTAAGTGCTTCTTGACACTAGGCTCTAGGTTGACACCTACCTTGACCTCTTTCTTGTCCTCTTCAGTACCTAAGTTAACTATTTCAACCGGCTCTTCATGGGGTTGTATGGTCTTTTCTTCCTGATGCAATAACCTGGTTAGTTCCCCTGGTACCTCATAACCTTCCTCGCCTTCGTCTTTGGCTTGGTAGATCGGATTTTCAAAGTCATGATAGGCCATAGCAGAATCGTTACCCATAGGATCCTAAGTGGATGTGGATCTGTATTTTGATATGTGAGTGTGTGTAAGAGCATAGCTATCTTTGAAATAATAAAAAGTTAGAAAAAGAAGAACAAAGAGCGTAAAATTTACATGCAAAAACGTCCATGATTTATTGATGACATATGAAGACAAAATGACAACCCTCACAAATGGACCGTTTTGCCTCGGGTAAGACACAAGGTTTTAAAGTCTAAATTGTTTAATTATTACAAGTCCGACAAAAAATTTAAAATACAATTACTCTTGAATAAAAGTAATAGGGACAAATTCTTTGGCCTCCCAGTTGTTGAGTCCTCCGCTGATGGTTGGAAAAATCCACTCATCCATGTCACAACTGCCATCATTGTCTTCCACTGTGTTGACTCCCTGGTTGCTGATACGTAATGGTGGTCCCCCAGCGCAAGTTCGTCGAACAACTCTTTGTGCCTCTGAAGTAAAACCCAAACCAAATTTGTTGGATTTATAGAGAATATCTGGAAGTTGACACGAAATAGTGCATCCACCTTTCTCAATCTCTGCCCTAGCATCCTTTAGAGAGGCCATTTTCAATGGCGATCTGGTGACTTTTGGAGTCTTGATCGTAGTCTTGGTTGCTGCAACTGTTTGTGGGACCTCCTCAAAGTTCTAACGTGGAGTCTCAATGAACTCACCATCCATTTCTACGTACCTGAAAGAATTTAGGTGGCTAACCATGTATTCCTCCTCCCCATGGACAATGATGATTTTTCCCTTGATCGGGTACTTTAACATCTGATGTAAGGTAGAAGTGACGGCACTGGCGCCATGAATCCAGAGTCGACCCAATAGACAGGAATAGGAAGGGCTGATATCCATCACATAGAAAGTTGAATCAAAAGTCTGAGTTCCGACTTTTATAGGGATGTCAACTTCTCTGTGCACTGTCCTCTTAGAACCATCAAAGGCCCTCACCACAATGTTGCTAGGCTTTAAAGTGATTCCCTAGCAATCTAACCGGTCAAGAGCATTTTTGGGTAAGACATTTAGCGATGAGCCCTTATCCACCAGAACATGGGCTAGTGTAGTGCACCTGCACTCAATGGAGACGTGTAAGGCATCATTGTATTTCCTTCCTTTGGGAGTTAGGTCGACATCAGAAAAGCCTAATCTGTTATCCGCAGTTAGAATGGCCACATAATTCTCAAATTGGTTAATGGAAGTCTCTTGGGGCACGTGGGCAGTCTTTAGAAACTTTACCAAGGCTTTGGCATGGGCCTCAGAACACAAAAGTAAGGCCAACATTGATATTTTCAAAGGGGTATGCCCCAACTGTTCCATGATTTTATAGTCACTTTTCTTGATTATTTTTAGTATCTCCTCCATCTCTTTGTTGGAAGCTTCAAGAATGACCTCTGGATGTGTCTTCTTCTGGACAGGCTCAAATAATACCTCTTTGCCCCTTGTCTTGGCGGCATGAGTAACAGTAAGATTGTCAATGGGAGTATCACTAAGAGCGGTAGCGAGAATAATTACAAGAGTAGTAATGGTCTTTTGAGAGATCTCGGGCGAGAAGACTCTTCCACTTCTTGTTATCTTACTAGTCCCAACGATATTGACGATGTTAGGATCAGTGTCTTTTGCAACTTTGTCTTTGATAGTCAACAGATCTTGCTTGACGCCATAGTAATAGACGTCAGCCCCATAGGTCCAGGGAACAACTTTATCTAAAGAATATGGTATTGGCCCTAGCATGGTGATGATTAGGGGAGCAGATTTTGGAACAGATGTAATCCTGACGGGTCTTTTGGTGGAGACCCTGGGAGGATTGTCATAAATGGTGATTATTGAGACAACTTCACAGGAACTTCTAGTGAGAGGAACTTTTTCAAACAGGATTTCTTTGTTGGCCATCTGGCGTTGGACGCCCATCTTCAGTAACAAACAGCCATTCAGTAGAGACATACATAAGCGGAAACTTTCATCACAGCCCGGAAATAGACTGGCTAGCAATAGGTTTTATTTAATAGTTAAAAGGGGAGTGGTTAAATCATTCACGGAGGAAACAAAACACTCATCATCAACAATGTTGACACCTTGACCGTGTTTGGGCATTGGCACTGTTATCACATTAGTTGTTTCTATGGGATCAAACTCAATCTCTTTTGCCTCGATAAGGTCTTGTACCTTATTCTTTAAGGCCTAACAATCGTTTGTATCATGCCCTGGGCTTTCAGAATGATAGGCACATCAAGCATTCGGGTAGTAGCGAGGAGAAGTTGTATTGGGGTTTTTGGGGACTTCCTTTAGGGTCACCAAATTGGACTTCAAAAGATGTGACAGAACTTGGAACAAGGTCATGTTGATTCAGGTGAATCGTCTCATGGGCGCCTCTGGCCTGCGTTGATAATTTTGCTGCTGATTTGGTGCAGGATTAGAAATCATAACAGCCCCTACTGTCGGGTGGCGTTCAGTTTTGTTTTGATTTCTATGGTCATATGCAACACTGACCTCCTTCTTTCCGGTAAAGGGTTTCTTCATCGTGCTCGAGGATACATCTCTTTGAATTTTGCCACTTTTTCTACATGCTTCTACTCGTTCACTGGTCATGATTAATTTAGTAAATCCATATGAGGAGCTTCTAATCAAATGGTTGAAGAATGGTCCAGATAACGTGCCTAATAACATATCCACCAATTCTATGTTAGATGGAGGGGGTTGGACTCTTCCTGCGAGATACCGCCATTTTTGAGCATAGGTTTTGAAACCTTCACCAGCACCCATAGACATGCCTTGCAATTGTATTCGAGTTGGAGCTAAGTCAGCATTATATTGGTATTGTTTGTAAAAAGCGGCAGCCAAATCTTCCCAATTGCGAATATTGGTCCATTCCAACTGATAGAACCAATCCAACTGCATCCCTGACAAGCTTTCTTAGAAGAAATGCACCCATAGGTTTCTATCAGCAGTATGGGGTTGAATCTTCCTGACGTATGACCTTAAATATAGCTTTGGACAAGAGACTCCATCATATTTAGCGAAAGTGGGGACCTTGAATTTCTGCAGGATGACAACCCCTGAGACAAGCCCTAGATCTTCAAAATCCAACCCGGGTACCCTCTGGATCTCTATAGCATTGAGGCGATCCTCCAACTATTTGTATTTATCGTCAGCTGTAGGATATTGTTCTTTGGAGTAGGCCACTTCTTTCTCTTCTTTAGATTCTAGGTGGTCATTTACTTCCTTGTTTTTCCCTTCTTGATATCTCCTTCACCTGACGAGGTTGCGAAATCTAGAGTTCACCTAGCTGGTCCTTTGAACCTTCCTCCCAGATTCAAAACACCAAATGGTTTCTTCGCTTTCTTCTTCTTCTCTTTAATCGACAAAGTTTTCAAATCCTCTTGTCCTTTTGCCAGAGCCAAGAACATATGTTAGAATTGAGCATTTTGTTCTTGAAGATCCTTTACTGTCTGTTTAATATCCATCTCACTAAAATAAACAGTAGAAAGATAAGGAGACATGTTGTAAGAAACCTGTTTGTGTGTTGATGAATGAAAATGCATATGCAAATGATTTTAAGGAAATTAGAGATTTAAATTTGCTTTTAGACAAAAAGAACACACGTTGCATTAATAAATCCAAGTTTGAGTACATCATGCCTTTTTGGGCTTACAATGAAAGAAATAAAATACAAAAACTCCTAAGACAAAAAGGTTGAACGCATCCTCTTTGGCGCGATGTAGGCGTTCAGACTCCGCTCTTCATGAAGCTGCTTTGTAAGCTCCAGAACTTTCTTCTCGCTGGCGTAGAATCGGGCTTCAAAAGTATCTCGTTCTTCCTTTAGCTGAATCCAATCCTTTTTCAATTCTTCGAGAGAGGTAGGCATGCTGGGATGAAGGACAGTATACGGGACATCTCCTTCAACCACATGCTCTATGATGATAGGAAGTATGGAGGGGTAAGGCATTGCGAGACTTTGAGCACGAGCTTGTACCCACCTAAGGTAAGGCTCAAGGGGAATGGAATTTTTGTGTCCCAATGTCCTACTATCCACCTTTTTTACCATCCTCCAAGCTCGTATAAACCTCTGACGGTAGCCTTGATCATTACTTTCATAGTCGAACACCAAACCTTGGATGAGCGCATCATGTGGACCATCTCTTCGTGCGTAACCAAACTTCCGCAAAGCTAAGCAAGGGTTATAAGTGATACCTCCTCTAATGCCAAGAAGAGGGACATTAGGGAATTCCCCATAACGGTCGATGATAGTAATGTCCTCCAAGGATCGAGAACACTAGTGGATATCCGAATGTCTGAGTGACATCAGCCTATTGGACCACCTCAAACCTTGCTTGTTCTTCAAAATGGAACGGGGGAGATGCGAAACAAACCATCTAGCCAATAGAGGAGTACAACACATGAGGGTTCCTCTTCTCTTCATGGTGCGAGAGTGAAGAGAATGTAAGACATCTCTCAACAAAGTAGGCACTGGATTGTGAGATAAAAATATTTTGACAGCATTCACATCTATAAGTTGGTCAGGATTTGGAAATAGTACCAACTCATAGATGAGAAGAGCCAAAATTTCTTCGAAGGCTCGTAAATCCAGATTGTTCCAACAGTCTTGAGCTTTTTCCAATAGGAACTTGGATAGGAACCCTTTGACACCACTTCTTGTTTCTAAATTAGTCGTGACGTCGGATTATTGCAAGTGTAAAGCTCGGGCAACCTCTTCATAGCTTAGATCCCTTTCAGTACTGTTGAAAGGTAGTTGATCGAGAATAGGAATTCCCAAGAGTTGAGAGAACTCTTCCATAGTTGGTACAAACTGGTAATTGGGGAAGGTAAAGCAATGGTGTAAAGGGCCAAAGAACTGGAAAAGCACCTTCATCATATCTTCATCAAAGCTTGAGGTAACCAAGTTGAGAAGTCGTCCATGTCTTTTGGTGAATGGAGAATTCTCATGGACCCTTGAAGCTAACTCTTTGAGCTAAAAAGGTACTCGTACAAGGTTGACTTGGATTGTGTTCCTGCGAGTGGGAGTCATATCCTACAAAACAGAACAAAGATGAATCTCAAAATCCTTGAAATGGTTAGTCTAAAATGCTATGGTATGATGTCATGATATTATGTACAAGCATATGCACAAGTTAAATCAAATAAATCCTTAGGTTTATGCTTGCATGAGGTTCACAGGTAAGTACCCTCTTAAAGTTTAGTTGGTTCAACCTATCCTAGAAAGTAAACGGGTTCTAGGGAATCTTAATATCACTAATATTTCTTCATCGGGAATTGTTTCAGTGCAAGCCTCTTTATTGGCGACCGAAATATCCTGAAAGTCCGATCTCAATGAGTGTAGTTTCGAGCATCAACCAACTTCGGACTGCACCAAAGTCGGCTACCTCACTACTTCCTAATGGCCAAGTTGTTCAAGTAAAGATTCTAAAGTCAGTTAGTGCTTCATGACACCACACATCAGCCCCGTATTCTTCTTGACTACTCAAGGGCTACCGGTACCAACAAATGTGTCACACTAATGTAGCTATTGCTTAGACCATGTCGGTATACCCCGCAGAGTTTCCATAACTTATTGCTACTTACCTAAAAAAGTGCCCCAGATTCGGGTAGAGGATCAAAACAAACCCAAACAAAGAACCATAATATAAAACAAACAAATCAAATAATGAAAAAGCAATTAAAGGTGATCTAGCCCTAAGGTAACCCCACTTTTAAGTCATTTCCCCAGCAGAGTCGCCAGTTCTGTAATACGGTGGGAGAACTGACTTGAGATGTTTTGTGTTTGATCGCATTTGTTGCAGATAGCAAGAGTCGCCACAGACTTTTATTTTATCCAACAAGGAAAGGTTGAAAAGAACAGGAAAGACCTTTCTAGATTCTTTCTTGAGTTCGAGGGGTAGGTTATGAAAAGGGAAGGTATTAGCACCCTTTTCATCTGTAGTTATCTACGGGCTCTTAATTGCTTGCTAGATCACTTGCTTTTGTTTGAAAAATGTGCTTGTGGTTTGGGTTTTGAAAGTATTTTGAAAATGTATTTGTAATGGTTCTCTTTTCCATAAGAACGCGTACAAAGTGTTGTTTAGAAAACAGTTCAAAGAGGTGTTTGTGGAATGTGTTTTTGAAAGTGATTTTTAAAAGATGTCTTTGTAATGGTTCTCGTTTCTATAAGAATGTGTACAAAGTGTTTGTCTTTTGAAAATGTTTCAAGATTAAAGTGTTGGTTTCTAAAATGTTTTTGTTGTGAGCAAGTGAGCAACTAGGAGCAACCTACCTACTCAAAATGTCTTAAATGGTCTTTTCCTCCTCCTTTATATGTTGCTATCTGTGACACGGTGGGAGAACTGACTTGGTTGTTTTGTGTTTGATCGCAAATGTTGCGGTTAGCAAGAGTCACCACCGACTTTTCTTTTATCCAAAAGGAAAGGCTGAAAAGAACAGGAAAGACATTTAGAGATGTTTTCTTGAGTTCAGGAGGTAGATTATGAAAAGGGAAGGTATTAGCACCCTTTTCATCCGTAGTTATCCACGGGCTCTTAGTTGCTTGCTAGATCACTTGCTTTTGTTTGAATGTGTGTTTGTGGTGTGGGTTTTGAAAGTATTTTGAAAATGTCTTTGTAATGGTTCTCGTTTCTATAAGAACGCATACAAAATGTTGTTTCAAAAATAGTTCAAAGAGGTGTTTGTGGAATGTGTTTTTGAAAGAGATTTTGAAAAGGTGTCTTCTTTGTAATGGCTCTCGTTTCTATAAGAACGCGTACAAAGTGTTTGTCTTTTGAAAATGTTTCAAATGAGTGTGTTGGTGTATAAAATGTTTTTGTTGTAAGCAAGCGAGCAACTAGGAGCGAATCTACCTACTCAAAAGGTCTTAGATGTTCTTTTCCTCCTCCTCTATATGTTATTTTCTTACCATTATTTTGGTAAGAAGCCCCGTCGTTAGATGTGAAGTTACGGGCGTGGGACATTTGTATAGTCATGGAAGGCAACCTATGGGACGTTTTAGCAATGTCGTTTAGGGACTAGATCGTTTACCGAAGGCAACATCGAGGGTCATTGAGGGACTACGATCTTTTATCGAGGGTCTTTGCTAAAACGCCCATGTTTGAGGGACATGACTATTTTTACGATAGGCAACAAGTGGGATTGCCCTAAGGGGTGCATGTGTGCACAGTGTATTTGATTGCATACATTTAGTCTTTTATTTTTTTGGTTGTCTATTTTTTGTTTTTATCTTGCCATACACACCTAATTACTAGCAATATATGAAAGCAATAAAAGTGCAAAAAAGTAAAGTCCTACACTATTACATCATTAGAGGGGTGGGTGTACAAATTTACAAATGGGGATTACAAGAAATTAAAAGTCCTAATTATCTATTACAACCATATTGAAATAATATACAAGAAATGTAAAATGGACTAGTTTTGTTTTTGTTAAAAAAAAAGAAATAAGTTTGCTTAAGAAAACATTTTTGATCTTTGAGTTTTAAAAGGGATAAAATAAAGTATGTGAATATAAAATATTTTTGGTGTTTTTGGTTATTAAAAGCTAAAATAAGATAAATAAGAGCAAAAGGAGTCAGAATCAACACGTTGCTGAAATGAGGAGGAACAAAAGTTCTTACTCTGATACGCTGCAAGAGAGAAAATATTAGTAGGAAAGTAGAGGGTCGGAAGTTTTAGGCCTGGGTACACCAAGTTCTGAGGTTGTCGGGAATAATGGGAAATCTAGAAGTTCTGATTGTTGGAGGGGTTCAGAAGTTATAGTATAGCTGGGAACCTAGAAGTTCATACATCACTGGCAAGTCAGAAGTTTTGGCTATTTGAGAAAGTGAGGTGATAATGCTGTTGGGTAAGGTTGTCTAGAAGTTCTGATTTAGGAATATTGTTTGAAAGATAAATGGGTGAAAATGTCATTAAATAAACCTAAAAATATGCTTCTGGGGTTAGAACCCATGACCCTTAGCACTAATGTCTTATGCGTGCGCTTTCTACCGTTAGGGTTGTTGTACATCTGATATTAGAAGCAAAAGTATAAACATGTATCACAAATTAAACTCTGATAATAAATTCCATCTCTTTCTCCATGCCATTCAGAGCATCTGCAACTTAGTCATTTCTCAACAAAATAGAAAATGCACACATAGCAGTTATGGCAGGTTTCATCATGGTTTCAAAAATGTAAGGTATCATAATTGTACATAAGAAGCAATTATGAATTTTGCTAATCCTAATTGTGAGTTCTAATATCCTCAAGAAGTTTTGAATTGGAATTCTCTCTACTTAGGTAAAAATACATACAATCTGTGAATATGTACAGAATTAAAGCCAGGATGTCTACATTGTATTTTGAACATGCAAATATAACAATGCCTAAGTAATATGATGAGAGTCAGCAGAAGCTTACCTTGCAGCTCGAAAAGGTCCTGTGAACTGGAGCCTGGTTCTAACTGCTTGTAAGTTTTTGATCGCCTTCCTCACGTGCTCAGCAGACGGTGTTGTACCCCAAAATTTGCCCTCCCATATTCTTCAAGATTTGCCAAGATCAGTCTGCAGATGATTCAAAATCACTCAAAGGTTGCACAATCCAATTGCCTCCTAACACAGTCAAAATTAGGGTTTTGGTTCTGGCAAAGAAAATGAGGTTTCCAAGGGTCCAATCAAGTCCCACATGCCTACATACATTATCAAGCATCCATATGCCAAGTTTCAAGACTCACAGCATCAAATTGCACAGTCAAAAAACCCTAAATGCTTCACAGTCAACTGCAGGGGCAAAATGGTCATTAGACAGTCAAAAGTTAAAATTTTTGGTCAACATCTTATTTTGAAGCCACAAACATCATTTGATCAATTCTTGATCATGATTCTCAAGGCATGGCTCAAAAAGTCTCAAGATGCAAAAGTTTCTATTTTTGGACAATTGAAAAAGTCAACTGCAAATTGACCAAGGCATAACTTCCACATGGTTTATCAGAAAAATTCCATCCAAAGCTAACTTTGAAGAGAATGACATTTCCTACAACTCATCTTCACACTTCAATTCCAAGAAATGCTCTCACAAAAAGTTATCAATCTCAACATTATAGGTCATTTTCAAAAGTCAACAAAAAGGCACTTTAAGTCAAAGACCATAACTTGAGATTGGTAAATCAAAATGACATGGAACCAAAGACATTGGTTAGAGGACTTCAATACCTTTCCAAAATGTCCAAGAACATGATCAAAGCTTAAACATTGAGCAAGATATGCCTTGTGGAAGTTGGGAAATTTTTGGGAATTTTGAAAAGTCAACTTTGCTTCAAATGCCTCAAAAATGTTAATGGGCCTCAATTTCTTCCATGAATCATTATCCAAAGGCTATGCACGACCCATTAAGCTAAAAGGGAGTTATTTTCTTATTTTTAATTAATTAATTGAATTTTTAATCTTATTAATTAATTTAATTAAAATTAATTATGAGAAAAATACTAAACCATGTTTTTCAAATCTTTTTGTGCAGCCAATTCACTCTTTATGAATCAAATATTTCGTGCATCACTCAAAAGGAAAGATTCTATGCAATTGGCAATAGTTTCATGGCAAAAAGATTGAATTTGATATCATTGAAAACCAAATATCCAAATCATCAATGCATGGATTATGGGCTTGTTTTTCTTAACCTAATCATGCTCAGATACATATAGAACATAACCCTAATGCTCACAGACACAGAAGCTGCGCCCAAGACCAAGAACAACATTGCACTTTTTCACAAAAATATTGAAAACTGTTTTCAGACCTAGAGTGCAATTCAAGGCTTGAAAAGTGTTCCAAAACCTTGCCAAGACATCCAGGAAACAATTCCAATCAAAACCAGCCCTCCATACTCAAGGAATTGGTATAACAAAGTCTTACTTTTCTTGAAATTATCCATGATCGTGTTTCAGTTTCCATGCATCATTTGTGATTTTTAAATGTTGATTTATACTAATGTGAACGTTCTGAAGCTAATGGTACTCTTGAATTGACCTAACCATGCCTGTATAAGGATTCACCATGAACGCATTTTAGGGTTTCAGAAGCTTTAATTTAGGGGTTTTCACATCTGGAAAAATTAGGCCTTAAAACTTATGCCAATGGAATCAGGACATCCAGACGAAGCAAGTCCACACCTCGCGCTCTTTTTATGTTCGCTTATGTGCTAATCGTTATTTTCATACATTGCAGTTAGTGGGGGTTTAAAACCCCCGCTATTTAATTATGTTACAGGTGCAAAAGGAAGAAGAAGGCTAGCGTGTATGAACGTGATTGGACCATTCAAAAATTTAGCGCGTTTTTGTTGTTTCAGCGTGATCACCTTTGTTTTCATATATTATGTTCTTTGTCCATTCCACATACAACACGCGCGCATAGCTCAGATGGTTGGACGTGCATTTGGTAAACGCTGGGACCTGGGTTCGATTCCCAGGTCCCCCTCTTATATTTCATATTTTTCTCCATAACGTGTTTCCACGCAGCGCTTCATCTAAAGACCATCATGCATCCTCGTATGCTTGCTTGCCACGCGCCCAGGAGATCTCATCCAAAGGCCATCACGTGAATTCCACCATGTACGCTGGTCAACTGATGCACACGCAACCACACAAGTCAAAAAAGGCCTGGATTGCAGTGGGCCTAATTGCTTCAAAAACCTCCCTTTGGGTCTAGACACCCCCAGGGTTTGCTCAATCTTTTAATTTTTTTTCTTTTATTATTTTTTTTCCTTTTTATTCTTTTATTTGTTTTATTGTTTTATTTAATTCACAAAAATAATTTTCATAACACAAAAATCAGAAAACTAAAAAAAATATGTTTATTTAATATTTAGTTCATTAATATTTTTGTAAATAAATTTTTAATAATCAATTTAGTAAAATTAGGTTTTAATTTTAATCTTTTCTTAATAACTAAAATATGTAGAAATTAGGTTTTTAGCCTTTTTATTCTTTTTTCTTAATAAATATTTTTTTTTCTTATTATCATTATTATTAACTATTAATTAATTTTGTAAATAAACATGTAATTAATTAATTAGGGTAAATTAGGTTTTAAACTTTAACTTTTTTTTAATAATTAAAAACAACTTAGAACTAGGGTTTTATTTAACTTCTAATTTTAATTAATTTTTTTTTTATTTCATAAATACCAAAAAAAAAACATAAAAAAACATTCTTTTCCTTAATTTAATAATTAATTAACTTTTAATTTCATTTAAATTCTTTAAAGGGTCCAACGCCCTCGAACATTCGATTCTAAATTCTTTTTGCGCGTCTGTCCTTATTTTTTCTTTTTTAATATTATGTAATTGCCCAAGTCTTGTAATAGTAATTAGGAAATTTATTTATTTTCCGCATTTTTACTCAAAACGGATCTTTGTTAATTTGGCGATGTATAGACCCGCGCCTTGTAATAGCGTAGGACTTTATTTTCCGCACTTTAATTTCCGCACCCTCTTAACTGCTAAATTTTGCATGAAAGAATGAATGGCCCAAATAAAATCAAAGCGTAGCTCACCCAATGCATGATCAAGATAAAACATAACTGAAAACAATACACGAATTCACACACCACTCTTAGGGTACGCCTCACTGTTGCCTTGCCCCTCGAAACGTGGTCGTCGAGTATAGGATGTTTTAGTAAGTCCTTATGTCCATGAACATGGCATAAGGGTAGCTTCTAAGGTGTCCTACTGTTGCTCTGGTGACCACACTGTCCCTACAAACAAATTGACCCGAACACCTCCAACGGTGGTGCTACCTACCTTTCAATGGTGGGATGGCACTATCTTAAGGACATTTACACAACCTAATTTCTTAGGGTAGGTAGATGACTCGTAGATACTTGCTCTATTAAAAAACAAACAAAACTCTTTTCACACCGACACTTTCAAAAAGACTTTCAAAACAATTTTTCAAACACTCTTGAGGACTGATACAAGAGTCGATCTGAAATCTTTAAACGAAACTTTTTCAAACCCACTCACACTTTGAAAAGCAAACACTTTTGAAAACACAAATGAGCAAGTATCTAAGAGCCCATGGATAACCATGGATAGAAAGGGTGCTAACACCTTCCCTTTCTATAAATCTACCTCCCGAACCGAGAAACTAATCTCATAAGGAATTTTGCTGTGCTTTTGTCCTTTCCATGTTGGAGAAAATAAAAGACGGTGGCGACTCTTGCTTCCGCGACATTTCGCGAAACCAGCGTTAAACAGTCAGTTCCAGATCCACCGATCACAGAACTGGCAACTCTGCTGGGGACACTTATAAAGTGAGGTGTACCTTAGGACTAGGATCACTTGTGTTTTCAATTTCTTTGACTTGTTTGCTTTATTATTGTGGGACTGTCTTGGGAGTTCTATAGATCCTAACCCGGATCTGGGGATACCTTCTTAGAAAGTAGCAACAAGGCTGTGAGGGAACTGTGTGGGGTATACCGACATGGTTGAAGCAGTCTGCTACGTTGATGTGGCACTTTGGTGTGTACCGGTAACCCTTGAGTTCAGTCAAGGAGAGTACGGGGCCTCCGCGTGGTGTCGTGAAGCATCAACTGACCTTAGGAACCTTAATTGAACCATCTTGGCCTCTTTAGGGTAGTGAGATAACTGACTTTGGTGCAGTCCGAGGTTGGTTGATACTCGATACTACACTCAATTAAAGGTTGTTTTCTTGGAATATTTCGGTCGCCAGTTCAGTGGTTAAATCGAAACGATGAATAATGAAAGCAATCCAGTGATATTGGGACCCTTAGAACCCAGTTACTTCTGATAGGACAGGTTGAGCCCACCAACTTCAAGAGGGTAATACCCAGACCCCATGCAGGCCTAAACAATAAGGGCTTGTCTTGTGTGACTTGTGTGCCTTACCATGTTTGCTTCTTGTGAATATTTGTAGTGTGTTTAATCATAGCATCATGACATCATACAACATCATATACATTGACTAACCATTTAGGGGTTCGAATCTTCATCTTTGTTCTTGTGTCGTAGGACATGGAAACTGTTCGCAGAAAGACAATTCAGATCAGCCTTGTAAGGATCCCTCCTCAGCTTAAGGAGCTTATATCCAGGATTCCCGAGAGCTCTTCTTTCAGTGAGAGGCATGGAAGACTCATCAGCTTGGTCAACACCAACATTGAGGAAGATATGATAAAGGTCCTGTTCCAGTTCTTTGACCCTCTGCACCACTGTTTTACTTTCCTGGATTACCAACTGGTACCTACATTAGAAGAGTTCTCCCGGCTTCTGAAGATCCCTATCCTTAGTCAACTACCCTACAACGGTACGGAAAAGGAACCCAAGCTTGAAGAGATTGCTAAAGCCTTATACCTACAACCCTCCGACATCAAGGGACATTGGGAAGTCAGAAGTGGTATCAAATGGTTCTTAGCCAGGTTTCTGTTTGAGAAGGCCCAAGAATGCTGGAACTCCCTTGACCTACAAGCTTTTGAAGAAGTTGTGGCCCTCCTTGTCTATGGTTTGGTGTTGTTCCCTAATCCAGATCAGCTTATAGATGTCAGTGCTGTCCAGATCTTCATGTCCAGGAATCCTATACCTACGTTGCTTGGGGACATCCTTCACTCATGTTACACTCGAACCATGAGAAAAAGAGGTGTTCTTATGTGTTGTACTCCCCTCCTGGGAAGGTGGTTTATTTCGCACCTTCCACAATCAGTTTTGAGGAATGAGCGGGGTTTGAGATGGTCATAACGATTGATGACTCTTACACATGCTGATATACATTGGTGCTCTCGGTCCAGAGAGGATGTCACTATCATTGATTGTTGCGGGGAGTACCCTAATGTTCCTTTACTTGGAATCAGAGGAGGTATTACTTACAACCCGTGCCTGGCTTTGAGACAGGTTGGTTATGCTCGGAGGGACGGCCCTCATGACATGTTAATTCCTGACATAGTTTTTGACTTCGACAATGATGCATAAGGACTTCGCCAGAGATTTATCAGAGCTTGGAGGATGCCAAGTAGGATAGACAGCAAGACCCTGGGGCACAGGAATTCCATCCCATTGGAGCCTTATCTCAAGTGGGTACAAGCCCGCTCCCAGAAGTTAGTGATGCCTTATCCTCATGTTCTCCCTGTGATCAAAGAGCCAGTATTGGAAGGAGAGGTGTCCTACACCATTCAACATCCTGACATGCCCACGTCCTGGGAAGAATTGTAGAAGAGCTGGATCCAGCTTAAGGAAGAACGGAATTCTCTTCAGACCAGTCTACATGCTAGTGAAAAGAAGGTCTTGGAGCTCACCTGCCTACTGCACGAGGAGAGGAATCTCAACACTTACATAGCTCCAAAGAGGATGCGTAGTGTCTTCTGGGATTGATTCACTTTTGTAATGTTTTGCCCATGAGGCCCTGATGTACTGAACAATTATTTCCTTAATGATAACGTGTGTTCCTTTTTGTCTACAACAAATTTGAACTTTCGAACCCTTGAACGCATTGCATAAACACATATCATTCATCATGTGCATAGCAGGTACTCTTCTTTTCAGGTTGCTTACTGTTCTTCGCTGTTTATTTCAGCATCATGAACCCTGAATCATCTACCGAGCAGTCTATCAAGGCCCTTCAGGTGCAGAACGCCCAATTTCAAGAGCTGATCATGGGTTTGGCTCAAGGTCAAGAGGAGCTGAAGGCTCTGCTGGTTAAGAAGAAGAAGAAGAAGAGAACTGTTCTATTCAACACGGGCCGGAGGTTTGGTAACACACTGCAGAATGAGGAAGTTGGTTCTTCTGTAGGCAAAGACAGTCCCCAGGGGGGAAGGGCTCCAAGTCCGGTGGTCTCTGACAACGAGACTGATTTTAATGAGGAGCAGTATCCTCCAGCTGAAGACAGATACAAGCAGTTGGAAGACCGACTGAATGCCATGGAAATTCAACAAGTGCCTGGTTTGGATTTCGGAGACTTGGGTTTATCTTCTGGTGTGATCATCCCGCACAAGTTTAAAGCACCATCTTTCGCAAAGTACGACGGGGCGTCCTGCCCTAAGCTACACCTCAGATCTTATGTGCGGAAGATTCAACCATACACAGTGGACAAAAACTTGTGGATCCACTTCTTCCAAGAGAGTCTTTCAGGGACTCATCTCGAATGGTTCTATCAGCTGGATGGAACCAAGGTTCGTAATTGGGAGGAGTTGGCTACTGCTTTTTACAAGCAGTATCAATATAATGCCGACCTCGCTCCTACACGTACCCAACTCCAGGGTATGTCGCTAGGATCGGGAGAAGGTTTTAAAGAGTATGCGCAGAAGTGGAGGGATTTGGCTGGCAGGGTGCAGCCACCATTAACTGACCGTGAATTGGTAGATATGTTCCTGGGGACCCTATCCGGGCCATTCTTCAATCATCTTATCGGTAATTCATCTGCAGGGTTCACAGACCTCATTCTGACTGGGGAAAGGATAGAGGCTGGTATGAAATCAGGAAAGATTCAAAAAGGTGCGTCTTCAAGTGCTGAGAAGAAACCTTTTAAGAAGGAGGCCAGTGCTGTGTATGGGCCTAGGAGGCAAGACAAACCAGAGCGCTGCCAAGATGTGAACACGGTGGTTATTGCTAAGCCTGCTGCCGCTCCTCGGCAACCTAACCAACCAAGGGGTGAGAGACCCAGAAGAGAGTTCACTCGGCTGAGTATGACCTTGTCACAAATCTTGCCGCAATTACTATCGACCGACTTAGTGACCGTCAGAGAGGCTCCGAAGGTTGTGAACACTGCATCTCCTAAATATAATCCAAATGCCCGCTGTGCTTATCACTCCGATAGCCCGGGGCATTCTACTGATAACTGCTGGGCCCTGAGGAATAAGGTGCAGGACCTTATTGATGCAAAGGAGATACAATTTGAGGCGCCTGAGAGGCCAAATGTGGTGACTGCTCCTATGCCCCAGCATGGAGTGAATGCTGTTGATGAAGACTTGTATGCCGTTTCTGTGAATGATGTTGCTACACCTCTATTGACTGTTAAGAGGAACCTACTGCTGGCCAGTTTATTTCTGGGTTGTGGCAAGGGTTGCCTTTTGTGTGCTGTTTCCCCTACTGGTTGTCCGCTACTGAAATCAGGTATCCAAAGCCTGATGGACAGCAAAGAGATTCTGTTCAAGAAGACCGCTGTTCCTTTTGTTCCTGTGGAAGAAGTATCTGTCGTTACAATTTTCAACAATCCAATCAAGGCTCCCCCGAGGAAGCCAGTTAAAATCATGTCTGTTGCACCCATTATTATTACTGTTCCGGGGCCCCTCCCCTATGAATCTGATAAGGCTGTCCCATGGCACTATGGGGCAGATGTATATGTACTTGGAATAAAGCAAGAGTTCAACACCGGTACCAGCATCAATAATATCACTGGTCCCGCCAAAGTAACCCGCAATGGCAGGCTCTTCTCGCCTGACATTGCTCCACCAGTTATCCGAAGACCTCTTATAATAACGCCTGCAAGTGCGCCTGTTTCCACTTCTGATCAAGTTGCTTCCCCTGCTGCCGAGTCATCTAATGCTCGGGGCAAAGGGATTGATGATGAGCCTGCCCAGATGGAGGCACCAAAGTCTGTGAATGTTGAAGCCTCCCAGCAAGAGATGGAGGAAATTCTTAAGATAATCAAAAAGAGCAACTTCAATGTCGTTGAACAGCTGGGGCATACCCCCTCCAAGATCTCCATGCTATCATTACTGCTGTGCTCAGAGGCCCACGCCAAGGCCCTGATTTCATTTCTGAAGACGGCCCATGTGCCACAAGAGACATCTGCAGATCAATTCACTGACTGTGTGGCCAATTTGACAGCTGACAATGGTTTGGGTTTCTCGGATGCTGATCTTACCGCTAAGGGAAAGAACCACAATGATGCCCTGCATGTCTCTATAGAATGCAGGGGAACTACTCTTGCGCACGTATTGGTGGACACCGGTTCTTCCCTGAATGTGTTGCCCAAGAAGGCCTTAGACCGGTTGGATTGTGAGGGCCTGGAGTTGAAACCTAGTAACATCATTGTCCGAGCCTTTGACGGATCGAAGAGGATGGTTCATGGTGAGGTAGACATTCCTATTCGTGTGGGTTCTCAAGTATTCGACTCAACTTTCTATGTGATGGATATTCGTCCATCTTATTCCTGTTTACTGGGTCGACCTTGGATTCACAAAGCTGGGGCAGTGACATCCACTCTACACCAGAAGCTCAAGTACCCTGTCAGAGGGAAGATTGTCACTGTGCAGGGGGAGGAAGAATACATGGTTAGTCATCTGAATTCCTTCCGGTATATCGAGATGGACGGGGAGTTTATTGAAACCCCCTTTCAACATTTTGAAGAGGTACCTCCAACATTAGCAGCGGCAGAAGAAGTAACTGAAGAGGGTTCTCCTTTGAAGATTGCCTCCTTGAAGGACGCCCGGGCTGTAATCGAGAAAGGTGAATGTGCTAACTGGGGCAGGCTCCCTGATTTCACTCCTAAAACTGACAAGTTTGGACTGGGTTTTACTGCAGAGGCTCAGAGGGCTGTGCTCAAAGCTAGGATCGGAAGACCTCCTGTGCTCTTCACCAATCCAGGAGTGAATGCTATTGGGGATGAAGACGAAGTGGAAGAATCAGAGTTCGATAGTTGGATCTACCCGACGTCTGACGGTGGATTGAACAATTGGACCGCAAAAAATCATACACCTGTTACTTTTGTTACGCAGTAATGAATTCCTTTGTTTTTGTTATTTGTAATAAACAATAAATTGAAACTTTATGGCCCGGTGTCTTACCCGGGGCACCGTGGCTTCATTTGTGAGGGCTTATGACTGTCATTTCCATATATCATGAATAAAGACCTCAGACGTTTTTTCGCATTTCAAATCTTGTGCTCCCTTTCTTTCTTTCTTTCTTTCTTTATATATTGCAAAACAACTATATTTACACACACTCACTCGTACAGGTTTCAATCCACTCTGGATCTCACTGGTAACGACTCTGCTACTGCCAGTTATGACTTCGAAAATCCGATCAACTTAGCCGAAGACGAAGGTGAAGATGATTGCGAAGTGCCTGGTGAGCTTGCAAGACTGTTACTCCAGGAAGAAAGGGTAATTCAACCACATGAAGAGCCAGTGGAAACGATAAATATGGGTACTAAGACAGACCGCAAGGAAGTTAAGATTGGTGCCAATATGGAGCTCTGCGTGAAACAACGGTTGACTCAGATGTTACATGATTATGTGGAGATCTTTGCTTGGTCTTACGAATACATGCCTGGGTTGGATACCGACATTGTGGTCCATCATTTTCCTACCAAGGAAGACCGCCCTCCGGTTAAGCAAAAGGTCCGCCGTATACGTCCAGAGAAGATCAAAGCTGAGGTTATGAAACAATTCGATGCCGGTTTTCTTGCAGTGACTTCTTACCCTCAGTGGGTTGCCAACGTGGTTCTGGTGCCGAAGAAGGATGGTAAGGTCAGAATGTGTGTTGACTACAGGGATCTGAACAGGGCCAGCCCCAAGGATGACTTCCCCTACCTCACATTGACGTTCTGGTTGACAATACTGCTCAGCATAAGGTGTTCTCTTTCATGGATGGTTTTTCAGGGTATAATCAGATCAAGATGGCTCCGGAAGATATGGAGAAGACTACCTTTGTTACTCAGTGGTGCACCTTCTGCTACAAGGTCATGCCTTTTGGACTGAAAAATGCTGGGGCAACCTACCAACGTGCCATGGTTGCTTTATTTCATGATATGATCCATCATGAGATTGAAGTGTATGTCGATGATATGATCGCAAGGTCCCAAACTGAGGAGGAACACCTTGACCATCTGCAGAAACTGTTTGACCGTCTGAAACTGTACAAGCTGAGGTTGAACCCGAACAAGTGCACCTTCGGGGTAAGATCTGGAAAGTTGCTAGGCTTCGTCGTAAGTGACAAGGGTATTCAAGTGGACCCTGCCAAGGTTAAAGCTATTCAAGAGATGCCAGTTCCTAAGACAGAGAAAGAGGTCAGAGGCTTTCTAGGACGTCTGAATTACATTGCCCGGTTCATCTCGCACCTAACTGCTACTTGTGAACCAATCTTCAAGCTGCTGAAGAAAGATCAGGTAGTACGTTGGAATGATGAATGTCAGGCCGATTTTGACAAAATCAAAGAGTATCTCCAAGAACGACCCATTCTTATGCCACCGGTGGAAGGGAGACCTCTGATATTATACCTGACAGTACTCGATAACTCAATGGGGTGTGTGCTGGGGCAGCATGACGAGTCTGGCCGAAAAGAGCACGCCATTTACTATCTTAGCAAAAAGTTTACCGACTGTGAGACCCGATACTCACTGCTCGAGAAAACTTGCTGAGCTTTGGTATGGGCTGCTCGCCGGTTGAGACAGTATATGCTGACTCACACTACTCTGTTGATTTCAAAGATGGATCCAATAAAGTACATATTCGAAAAGCCTGCTCTGTCTGGAAGAATAGCAAGATGGCAGATGATCTTGACGGAATACGACATCCAGTACACGACTCAGAAAGCTATCAAAGGAAGTGTATTGGCAGACCACTTGGCACATCAGGAAGTAGACGACTATCAGTCAATGAACTTCGAGTTTTCGGACGATAGCATCATGATAGTGACTGATTGTGAAGTACCCGGACCAGATGAAGGACCTGAGGAAGGATCCCGATGGTCTATGCACTTTGATGGAGCCTCCAACGCTTTGGGTAACGGTATTGGCGCTGTGATCATATCTCCTCAAGGCACTCATACTCCACTCACTGCCCGACTATGTTTCAACTGCACCAACAACATGGCGGAGTATGAGGCATGCATCATGGGTCTTCAAGCTGCGATTGACTTAAGGATCAAGTTTCTAAGTGTCTTCGGAGATTCCGCTCTCATGATCAATCAGATCAAAGGAGAGTGGGATACGAAAAATCCGAACCTTATTCCTTACAAAGAATGTGTGTTGACATTGATCCCCCACTTCACAGAGATAACTTTTGAACATTTCCCAAGAGAGGAGAATCAGTTGGCGGACGCGTTAGCTACGATGTCTTCCATGTTCAAAGTCAAATGGGACAATGAGGCTCCCCGGGTCATCATCTGGAAACTGGATGAACCGGCATACTGTTGTGATCTTGAGGCTGAGGTAGTTACTGAAAAACCTTGGTACCATGAGGTGAAGAGATACTTGGAAGCTCAGGAATACCCTGAAGGTGCATCTGTCAACGATAAGAAGTTTCTGAGAAGGTTCGCAGCGAAGTTCTTCCTCAGTAACGGCATTCTATACAAGCGAAACCATGATTCGACTTTACTGCGCTGTGTGGATAAGACTGAAGCAGAAAGGATCATGGCGGAGCTGCATGAAGGTACCTTCGGAACACATTCCAATGGACACACCATGGCAAAGAAGATCCTTCGGGCAGGATATTTCTGGTCCACTATGGAAGCTGACTGTTACCAACATTCTCGGACATGTCATAAATGCCAGATATATGCAGATAAGGTGCATGTTCCTCCAGTCCCTCTGAATGTCTTGACTGCACCTTAGCCTTTTGCAATGTGGGGCATTGATATGATCGGTGAGATTAAACCTACAACATCCAACGGGCATCGCTTCATCCTTGTAGCAATCGATTACTTTACAAAGTGGGTCGAAGCAGCTTCTTACGCCACTGTAACCAAGAATGTTGTGGCATGGTTCATTCGGCACAACCTGATCTGTCGATACGGCATCCTAGAAAGAATCATTACAGACAATGGTACCAACCTTAATAACAAGATGATCACTGAGCTCTGCGAACAATTCAAGATACAGCACCACAACTCTTCTCCTTACCGGCCGAAGATGAATGGGGCTGTAGAAGCAGCGAATAAGAATATCAAGAAGATTGTGCAGAAGATGACAGTGACCTATAAAGATTGGCACGAGATGTTACCGTTTGCTCTACATGGGTACTGTACCTCAGCAAGGACGTCAACCGGGGCAACTCCTTTTTCCTTGGTCTACGGCATGGAGGCAGTCTTGCCGATCGAAGTGCAGATACCCTCTCTCCGGATAATGAAGGATGTAGATCTGAGCGAAGATGATTGGATCCAGACACGACTTGATCAGCTAAATCTAATTGACGAAAAGAGACTTACTGCTATATGTCATGGTCAAACGTATCAAAAACGGATGATCAGGGCATTTAACAAGAAGGTCAGACCACAAGAGTATCAAGTTGGGGACCTGGTAATCAAGCGCATCATCCTTACTCAGAGTGATCCCAGGGGAAAATGGACCCCCACGTACGAAAGGCCATTTGTGGTTAAACAGGTGTTCTCAGGAGGAGCCATGATTCTAACTACCATGGATGGTGACGACCTTCCTCACCCCGCCAATGCAGACATAGTAAAAAGATACTACGCATGACAAAAGACCCGCTAGGTTGATATACCTAGGCAAAAATTAGGGCTTCCCGGCGAACCAAAAGGGTTCGGGCAAAATGAGGGATGAAATGAAAAAATCTGTACACCCGGCAAGTCGAAAACCTGAAAAGGCGGCTTGGGCAAAAATGGGTATCCCGGTGGACCGAAAACCCGAAAGGGCGGTCCAGGCAAAAGTTAGGGATAAAGCATAATACTATGTCTCATTGGATCACCTTGCATCCAAAATCCGGTATCAACATCAAGTTCAAACGGCATCGATCAATCAGCTTCATCGTCAACTGAGCAGCAAAGTGATGAGACGCTCGAAGATATAAAGGCGATAGTAGAGTTGGAACCCAGTGGGATTATTCTTTTCACATAGCTGTTTTGTTTTCCCTTTGTAAAAATTGTATAAACTCTTTTGTTCGGCGGTGTTCTCTTACTAGGACGTCAGCCTCTTGTACATAAAACGCCTATTTACAGGAAAATTCAAAAATCAATATAAATTCACTATTCAGCTAAAATTACCAATTGTTTTTCCTTTTCTGTTTTGTTTTGCGAAGAACGTCCAAGGTTCAATTTGTGATATATGCATTTGACGATAATTGCTAACTCATAAATATTTGCATACAAAACAAAGGATTAATTACAGGTAACATTAGAAACAGGGGCAATAATGAGTTGTCTAAGCGATCTAATTGCTCTGTCCACCAAGGTACCAAGGTAGGTTCAGCTGAAGAACATAACCAAGATATCTTAAAACCCCAGAGAGTGAGCCAGCAAGTCAATGCACTCTCCCCAAGCAGAGTTATCCTGTCAGCCTTAAGGAAGTTGGGTATCCTCCAGCAGATATCAACATTCCTCAGCGCAATATACGAACATTCCTAACAAGCATCTCCGGCAGTCTTGATCTAAGATTGTTCCCCGGCGGTATATCAGACATTCAGTGGAGCCACCTCTCCAATATATCTCAAAAATTTCCCCAGGAGAGTCCAGTCTGAAGATTTCCCCAGGAAAGCTGAATCATCTCCCCAGCAGGAAGCTTATCCCCAGTAGATTCTGGAAGCTTATCCCCCGCAGAGCACGAACGCGTCCCCCGGCTTTATTCAAAGGTTATTTCCCTACCAGGATATAACTGGGTTATCCTCAGCCAAAAGCCACGGAAAGATCGTCCTCGGCGAAGTCTTCTTATCCCCAGCGGAGTCTATTAAAACTTCCAACATAACAACGGTATCCCCAGCGGAGTTATCATCAACATCTCAACAGAGTACCTCTCTTCCCACAGAGTATTGTTCCCCAGCAAGATCGCTAGAGTAATTTTCTCCCTGCAGAGTAATCCATTCGCCAAGTTTATTCCCCAACGGAGTCATCTTCTCCTGCCGGTATTCTTGCAACCATCGTCCCCAGCGGAAACAAAGCTCTATTCAGCATCAGCCCAGGATTTAATTTCCCGGCACCCGTCAAAGATTTATCTTCCTAGACAAAAAAAAATACGTTCATAAACATCGCATTTCCATACACTATAGCATGCATATACGCATCATGAACATATAATCTCATCACGCATGTCATACATCATGACATTACGCATAACTAACGTTTTGTCTTTTCAGGACAAAAGTTAATACAAAAATGATTGCCATCAATAGTCGTGATTCCAGATCCGATTCCTGTATCTCGCCAGGGTGTATCTGTTGACGACTAACATTACCAGACCCGATTCCTGTATCTTTCCAGGGTGCGTCTGAAGAGTTTGAGGATCTGATTCCTGTATCTTGCCAGAATGTATCCGTTGACGACTAGCATTACCAGACCCGATTCCTGTATCTTGCCAGGGTGTATCTGTTGACGACTAGTATTACCAGACCCGATTCCTGTATCTTGCCAGGGTGCGTCTGAAGAGTTTGAAGATCCGATTCCTGTATCTTGCCAGGGTGTATCTGTTGACGACTAACATTACCAGACCCGATTCCTGTATCTTGCCAGGGTGCGTCTGAAGAGTTTGAGGATCCGATTCCTGTATCTTGCTAGGGTGTATCTGTTGACGACTAGCATTACCAGACCCGATTCTTGTATCTTGCCAGGGTGCGTCTGAAGAGTTTGAGGATCCGATTTCTATATCTTGCCATGGTGTATCTGTTGATGACTAACATTTCCAGACCCGATTCCTGTATCTTGCCAGGGTGCGTCTGAAGAGTTTGAAGATCCGATTCTTGTATCTTGCCAGGGTGTATCTGTTGACGACTAACATTACCAGACCCGATTCCTGTATCTTGCCAGGGTGCGTCTGAAGAGTTTGAGGATCTGATTCCTGTATCTTGCCAGGGTGTATCTGTTGACGACTAGCATTACCAGACCCGATTCCTGTATCTTGCCAGGGTGCGTCTGAAGAGTTTGAGGATCCGATTCCTGTATCTTGCCAGGGTGTATCTGTCGACGACCAACATTACAAGATTCGATTCCTGTATCCAGCCAAGGCACATCTACATAAAGGGTTTCAAGATCAACTCCTGTAACAGGCCAGGTAATTATTTTTCTTTCTCAGGTACGCAAGTTCTCGCTAAGGAATCTCTTACGCGATCAACAACCTCCCGATGGCATCTATAATCCCATCTCCCTATCCATCAGTCTCCAAATGGCATCTATAAGCCCATTCCCACCATCACACTGCTAACATGTGAGCGCAAATTTCTGGGCACTCTAGTGTTCAATCATCTTCCACCTTCAGATTACGAAAGGCACGCCAGCCAATCTACATCCTCAGGTCTAAGAAGATTGAACAGGGGCAACTGTTGTACCCCAAAATTTGCCCTCCCATATTCTTCAAGATTTGCCAAGATCAGTCTTCAGATGATTCAAAATCACTCAAAGGTTGCACAATCCAGTTGCCTCCTAACACAGTCAAAATTAGGGTTTTGGTTCTGGCAAAGAAAATGAGGTTTCCAAGGGTCCAATCAAGTCCCACATGCCTACATACATTGTCAAGCATCCATATGCCAAGTTTCAAGACTCACAACATCAAATTGCACAGTCAAAAACCCTAAATGCTTCACAGTCAACTGCAGGGGCAAAATGGTCATTTGACAGTCAAAAGTCAAAATTTTTGGTCAACATCTTATTTTGAAGCCACAAACATCATTTGATCAATTCTTGATCATGATTCTCAAGGCATGGCTCAAAAAGTCTCAAGATGCAAAAGTTTCTATTTTTGGACAGTTGAAAAAGTCAACTGCAAATTGACCAAGGCATAACTTCCACATGGTTTATCAGAAAAATTCCATCAAAAGCTCATTTTGAAGAGAATGACATTTCCTACAACTCATCTTCACACTTCAAGTCCAAGAAATGCTCTCACAAAAAGTTATTAATCTCAACATTATAGGTCATTTTCAAAAGTCAACAAAAAGGCACTTTAAGTCAAAGACCATAACTTGAGATTGGTAAATCAAAATGACATGGGACCAAATACATTGGTTATAGGACTTAAAGACCTTTCCAAAATGTCCAAGAACATGATCAAAGCTTAAAGATTGAGCAAGATATGCCTTGTGGAAGTTGGGAAACTTTTGGGAATTTTGAAAAGTCAACTTTGCTTCAAATGCCTCAAAAATGCTAATGGGCCTCAATTTCTTCCATGAATCATTATCCAAAGGCTATGCACGACCCATTAAGCTAAAATGGAGTTATTTTCTTATTTTTAATTAATTAATTGAATTTTTAATCTTATTAATTCATTTAATTAAAATTAATTATGAGAAAAATACTAAACCATGTTTTTCAAATCTTTTTGTGCAGCCAATTCACTCTTTATGAATCAAATATTTCGTGCATCACTCAAAAGGAAAGATTCTATGCAATTGGCAATAGTTTCATGGCAAAAAGATTGAATTTGATATCATTGAAAACCAAATATCCAAATCATCAATGCATGGATTATGGGCTTGTTTTTCTTAACCTAATCATGCTCAAATACATATAGAACATAACCCTAATGCTCACAGACACAGAAGCCGCGCCCAAGACCAAGAACAACATTGCACTTTTTAACAAAAATATTGAAAACTGTTTTCAGACCTAGAATGCAATTCAAGGCTTGAAAAGTGTTCCAAAACCTTGTCAAGACATCCAGGAAACAATTCCAATCAAAACCAGCCCTCCATACTCAAGGAATTGGTATAACAAAGTCTTACTTTTCTTGAAATTATCCATGATCGTGTTTCAGTTTCCATGCATCATTTGTGATTTTTAAATGTTGATTTATACTAATGTGAATGTTCTGAAGCTAATGGTACTCTTGAATTGACCTAACCATGCCTGTATAAGGATTCACCATGAACACATTTTAGGGTTTCAGAAGCTTTGATTTAGGGGTTTTCACATCTGGAAAAATTAGGCCTTAAAACCTATGCCAATGGAATCAGGACATCCAGACGAAGCAAGTCCACACCTCGCGCTCTTTTTATGTTTGCTTATGTGCTAATCGTTATTTTTATACATTGCAGTTAGTGGGGGTTTAAAACCCCCGCTATTTAATTATGTTACAGGTGCTAAAGGAAGAAGAAGGCTAGCGTGTATGAACGTGATTGGACCATTCAAAAATTTAGCGCGTTTTTGTTGTTTCAGCGTGATCACCTTTGTTTTCATATATTATGTTCTTTGTCCATTCCACATACAACACGCACGCATAGCTCAGATGGTTGGACGTGCATTTGGTAAACGCTGGGACCTGGGTTTGATTCCCAGGTCCCCCTCTTATATTTCATATTTTTCTCCATAACGTGTTTCCACGCAGCGCTTCATCTAAAGACCATCATGCATCCTCGTATGCTTGCTTGCCACGCGCCCAGGAGATCTCATCCAAAGGCCATCACGTGAATTCCACCATGTACGCTGGTCAACTGATGCACACGCAACCACAAAAAATCAAAAAAGGCCTGGATTGCAGTGGGCCTAATTGCTTCAAAAACCTCCCTTTGGGTCCAGACACCCCCAGGGTTTGCTCAATCTTTTAATTTTTTTTCTTTTATTATTTTTTTTCCTTTTTATTCTTTTATTTGTTTTATTGTTTTATTTAATTCACAAAAATAATTTTCATAACACAAAAATCAGAAAACTAAAAAAAATATGTTTATTTAATATTTAGTTCATTAATATTTTTGTAAATAAATTTTTAATAATCAATTTAGTAAAATTAGGTTTTAATTTTAATCTTTTCTTAATAACTAAAATATGTAGAAATTAGGTTTTTAGCCTTTTTATTCTTTTTTCTTAATAAATATTTTTTTTCTTATTATCATTATTATTAACTATTAATTAATTTTGTAAATAAACATGTAATTAATTAATTAGGGTAAATTAGGTTTTAAACTTTAACTTTTTTTTAATAATTAAAAACAACTTAGAACTAGGGTTTTATTTAACTTCTAATTTTAACTAATTTTTTTTTATTTCATAAATACCAAAAAAAACATAAAAAAACATTCTTTTCCTTAATTTAATAATTAATTAACTTTTAATTTCATTTAAATTCTTTAAAGGGTCCAACGCCCTCGAACATTCGATTCTAAATTCTTTTTGCGCGTCTGTCCTTATTTTTTCTTTTTTAATATTATGTAATTGCCCAAGTCTTGTAATAGTAATTAGGAAATTTATTTATTTTCTGCATTTTTACTCAAAACGGGTCTTTGTTAATTTGGCGATGTATAGACCCGCGCCTTGTAATAGCGTAGGACTTTATTTTCCGCACTTTAATTTCCGCACCCTCTTAACTGCTAAATTTTGCATGAAAGAATGAATGACCCAAATAAAATCAAAGCGTAGCTCACCCAATGCATGATCAAGATAAAACATAACTGAAAACAATACACGAATTCACACACCACTCTTAGGGTACGCCTCACTGTTGCCTTGCCCCTCGAAACGTGGTCGTCGAGTATAGGATGTTTTAGTAAGTCCTTATGTCCATGAACATGACATAAGGGTAGCTTCTAAGGTGTCCTACTGTTGCTCTGGTGACCACACTGTCCCTACAAACGAATTGACCCGAACACCTCCAACGGTGGTGCTACCTACCTTTCAATGGTGGGATGGCACTATCTTAAGGACATTTACACAGCCTAATTCCTTAGGGTAGGTAGATGACTCGTAGATACTTGCTCTATTAAAAAACAAACAAAACTCTTTTCACACCGACACTTTCAAAAAGACTTTCAAAACAATTTTTCAAACACTCTTGAGGACTGATACAAGAGTCGATCTGAAATCTTTAAACGAAACTTTTTCAAACCCACTCACACTTTGAAAAGCAAACACTTTTGAAAACACAAATGAGCAAGTATCTAAGAGCCCATGGATAACCATGGATAGAAAGGGTGCTAACACCTTCCCTTTCTATAAATCTACCTCCCGAACCGAGAAACTAATCTCATAAGGAATTTTGCTGTGCTTTTGTCCTTTCCATGTTGGAGAAAATAAAAGACGGTGGCGACTCTTGCTTCCGCGACATTTCGCGAAACCAGCGTTAAACAGTCAGTTCCAGATCCACCGATCACAGACGGGAACAACCTTTAACTTAGGTTATGAATGGCTGGAAAATTCAGAAGTTGTATGGATGATTTGGTCAAGAAACAACTTGAGGGAAGTTGGAGTTTGAATGCAAGAATCAAAAACTAGTAGGTTTTGTATTTGTGTTTGTATTTTCGGATTCCTGGAATTTTTAGCAAGGTTTCAAAGCTTGTTCTTTTCAGTTTTTTCGACCGGCCCCCCTTCACAGTTGCAAATGAAGTTCAATTTATAGGCAATAATTTTGTAGCTTGGAGAAGTCAAAAGTACCACCATCATGCTAGCATGTTGGCTTGTTCTTGAAGCAAGTTAAACAAGTATGGGGGTCAACAGCTTTTAGTCGTGCCTAAGCTGAATTCGTAAGCATGAATTAAGGAAAAGTGCCCTCAAAAGAAAAAGCAAAGCATGGGTCCAGCATACTCTTGTGCAAGAGTTTGCTTTTTCAAGGACAACAATGTACTTCTATGCCACACGCGGGGAAATCCTTTGAATAAAAACTCAAAAGTTGTTGTGAGCATTAAATGATGATGTGATTTATCAAACCAGAAATCCTGCAATGTGAGATTATGCATCATAGCTTAATTCTGGATCAGAAGTTTAGCATCAACGCAATTTAGAACCAACATCCAACTTCTGATCCTTTAATCTCTTTGCTCTAGCATGTTCTGAGCGAGTTCTCAGACTTTCCTAAAAGCTTGTAACACGCTTTGTAAATCCTCTTTGAATTGCTCTTGCAACTTCTGACTGAACCTATGTGAAAACTGGCCCAGAAGTTCTAACCAAGTTTTGTTTTGGAAAGGTCTAGAATTTGCTGAAAGCTTTAGTTTCATGGACGTGTCTTTGAAGACGTATAGCTTGAAATCCAAGCATTTCTAGAAGAAGTTTTGTTCTTTAGTGTTTTAGGTCTCATTGGGATCTAAAACTCTTATGTTAGAAGTTCTTCCAGAATCAACTTGCATCATGGTGGAAATCTGGCCAAAAAGATCTGAATTTGTCATATTTCTTAAATACTTAGAAAAATTCTATGTATTTAGAATTTTGACTTTTCCAAAGTAATTTTGACTTTTGAATTTCTTGATGAAACAAACTTCATATTTCAACATGTCTTGATGAAATATGACTCTCGAAACTTGACTTTGATCCAAAAGTCAAAGTTTGACTTTTTAGTGACCATTTTTCCCTTGTGAATGACTTTCTTGGAAAATTTGTAATCCAAGGCTTGGAATTAGATGAAAGCAAACATGAGGGTCCAGGGTGATCCTTTGAGAAATGAGAGAGCAAATTTTGGGGTACAACACTATCTTACCATTGATTTGGTAAGAAGCCCTATCCTTGGATGTGAAGGGACGAGCGTGAGATGTTTGTATAGTCATAATAGCAATGTTGTAAGATGTCTTAGCATTTCTCTTAAGGGACTAAGATCATTTGTAAGGCAACATTCGAAGCGTCATCGAGGGACTATGATCTTGTATTATGATTGTTTTTGCCAAGAC
The DNA here is from genome assembly GCA_948472305.1 of Vicia faba. Classification (NCBI taxonomy): domain Eukaryota; kingdom Viridiplantae; phylum Streptophyta; class Magnoliopsida; order Fabales; family Fabaceae; genus Vicia; species Vicia faba. Next base: position 30,503,912 of record OX451736.1, read on the forward strand.
ATCTCACATGCATAACATGGCCATTTTTAGGCAACAAGTGGAGTTAACCTTAGGGGTGCATGTGTGAATAGTGTGTTTGATTTGCATGCATTTTGTCTTTGATTTTTTTTGGGTTGTCTATTTGTTCTTTTTATCTTGCCATACATCCTAGTTACTAGCATTTATACAAAAGCAATAAAAATGCAAGAAATAAAACCTACACTATTACAATCATATTGAATTGCATAGAAATATAAAGGCAAAAAATAAAATAAATGCAAGAAAAATGGATCCTGCAATTTGGGTTGAACCACCCTTCAATTCTGCATTTCCTGGCTTCCTTTGATTTGGATTCTGAAGTCAGTGGAGTCATACCCTTCAATTTTCCTTTCTGTCTCCTTCGACTGAGGGTTGGAATCAAGATGGTTACACCTTTCGCCTGGGCCTGGAAGTCAGCATAGTTCTGCCTTTCACTTGAGGCTTGGAGATAGCAAGGTTTTGGCCTTCATTTAAGACCTGGAGACAACAAGGTTCTGGCCTTCCTTTGAGGCCCAGAAGCAGAAACATGCATGCTTTGCCACAAGTTCCTTGCTGACTCTTTGTAAGCTTATTGGGTCCCCAGAGTATGATTCGAAAGGCTTGTGCAACTACCCAATCGAAGGGTACAACAAACCTGTCTTAAAGTCTAAAAATGCAATATCCAAACGTAACTACAATCCAGGGGTTAGCATGAAAACTAATGGGTCTCAAATTCCAAAGCATAACTAAAATAAGGTTGAGTTTTCAACGTACAGGCAGTCAGAATCGGAAGCTAAAATATAGTCTAGAAATGTCTACATTTTTCTTTATTGGTGTTGTACCCCAAAATTTTCCCTCCCATTTCTCTCAACATTTTCTCATCACAAGACCCTTGAAGCTCAAGATCCAGTTAGGGTTTCCTCTGCTCAAGACTTCTCCTTGCACTGTTGACCCAAATTAGGGTTTGTGTTTGCACAAAGATATTTTGACCTAAAATGCCTAAGATGATTTTCATGCTTCATGTTGGACTCCCAAGTTTACCCATACCAATTTTCAAGTCTTGATTCCAAATTTTGCCCAGTCAATTGGACAGTTGACCTAGAAATCAGCTGTATTGGGGAAAAAGTCAACTGTGGCCAATTGACAGTTAAATCTCATGAAAATTGACCCACATCAACATTATGAACTCATATGGACCATTTGATCAAGTTTGGATCACAACTCCACAAGAAATTTGATCAGATCACCAAAAGGGCAAAATGGTCATTTTTAGGGTTTTGACTGCACAAAGGCAATTTTTGACTGTTTGACCTAGCCAATGGCAAATCAAGCTCACATATGGACTCAAGGACACCATGGAATTATCTTGACATGCTCAACAAGTTCAAAAGATCCCAAATACACAAGATTGACAGTTGAATTTCCCAGTCAATTGATCAATTTTGACTGTATACTGAAAAGTCAAACTTTGACTTTTTGGTCAAAATCAAGTGTCAAGATTCATTTTTCATCAAAACATGCCAAATCATGAAACTTGTTCATCAAGAAATCAAGAATTGCAAATTAGGGTTTGAAATGAAGATTTTTCATAACTTAGAATTTTTCTAAGTTATGAAAAACCCTAATTTTTTCCTAACTTTGCCCCACTTTCTCACCAAGATTCATTTGGATTCAAGCAAAAGTCAAAACAATAAAGTTATAGCCTATTGCAAAATATACAACTTTGTTTCACAAAGTTTTCCCAAAAGAAGCTTGTATCTCAAGTTACAATTTTTGGAACAAGGGTACCAAACCATTCTTAACTTAGAGAAAATTTGACCTATTTTAGGCAAAGTTTTTACCTAACTTCAAGACCATTTTTCACATACTTCCACTTGGAATTTCAATTTTCATTTCAAAGATGGATTTTAGTACACATTCCAAGCTTTCCAAAATGTCCAAGAACTCATCAAACAACCTCATGGTTAGAGAGAATCGAATTTGGCAAGTTGGGAAAAACTCAGTTTTGATTTGGCCAATTTACATGTTCATACATTTGTGCCATTTTGAATTCAGCATGCTTTCCTTGATTACAGGTCTTTTATCTCATCTACACTCCATAATTTAATGCCAATCCTTTGTGCCAAGGTGTTGTTCTATGAGTTTGGACATTGTATGCAAGATTAATCCATTTTTAGATAAAGCATAATATCCATTTTAGAAAAGTTTCACTTTATGTCAATTAACAATCCAAGCAAGTACAGTTCAAATCTCCTTGGCACAAGTTTATGGGCTAATTGCACTGATCAAGGCCAAGGTTTGCAGCATATTAGGGGGGCCTCTACCTGTCTAAAAACTCAAGTGGCCATCTCTTGCTTAAGTGTGAAGAAAACTAGCATAACATAACACAACTTTCATCTCAGTTAACACAAGCTTAAGAAAAGACTTTGTACACATTCTAAACATCCATTCTGAGCTAGAACACGAGCCAACCATCTCCATTGCCTTCCCATTCACAGAATCACCATTGAACTGCCCAAAACAGGGCATCCCTGCAGTTTGAGTTCCATAGCTCAAACCTTCCATGCATTCTTGCTAAAAACACTTCAAACACATCCCACAACATCCCTTGAAGCTATTCCAAACCTCAAACACGACCTGTAACACTCCCAAGCAACATCACCATTTTCATTTTCTTGTTTTGCAGTTGAAGATCCATAGCACGATTCACTTGGTTTCAAGACAAAGTAAAGCTTGGAATAGCATCCCTGGACATCAAGGAAGTTGTACCAATCATCACCTTGCATTGAAGACACCTCCATCACCAGATACAACTTCAACTGAACAGGTAAGTTCATGAACTCGTATCTCTCTATCCAGGCATTGTTAGCTTTAGGTTTGTGAAGAAAACATGTCACATTCATAGCCCTGAACATGCCCATGTAATTAGATTTCATTTATATTATGTATGCTTAGAGAATTTTAAGTCTGAACATTGAATAAAAACTAGGTCAGGAATTGGGGGAGAAGAAATTCTCTCTCATTTCTGAGAGTTAGGATGAGTTCTTTATATGTCTGGATTTATGGTTCAATGCTTGACATTTTTCATGTTGTAAGTTTGTGCTAAAAGTCCAGGAATCAGGAGTTGTGGTTGAGGCATCACAGGCGCGCGTTTTTTCAAATGGTTGTCTGAAGGTTGAAGACAACCTTTCTTGGGCTGGGCCTGAGATCTCATTTCTGTTTACACCTCATTTTCACACACACACCCCCTAGGCCCATTTTGCTTATTTTTATGACTTTTTGACTTTTTCTTTTTTGTTCTGACTTATTTATTTTTTCTTATAATATTGAAAATATAAAAAATATTTTTTACACCATTTTCATATTTATTAGGTATTTATTTGTTTAGATTAATATTTGTACATAAATAAATATATAAACATACTTTTATTTTTAAAATACTAAAATAATGCAAACACATTTTATTTTCCATTTTTATTTTATTTTATCTTCTGAAAATATTTTATATAAAATATACTTTTTTTTATATATTAAATATTATTATTTTGTATATATAATATATATTTAGTAAATAATACAAATATTTATATATATATATATATATATATATATATATATATATATATATATATATATATATATATATATATATATATATATATATATATATATATATATATATATATATATATATATATATATATATATATATATATATATATATATATATATATATATATATATATATATATATATATATATATATATATATATATATATATATATATATATATATATATATATATATATATATATATATATATATATATATATATATATATATATATATATATATATATATATATATATATATATATATATATATATATATATATATATATATATATATATATATATTAGTATATTTAGGTTAAAAATACAAAATATATATATTTTATTTTTTATTAATATTTAACATTAAAAAATACCTTTTTGACAAATATACTTCATTTTTATTTTTATTTTTGTATATAATAAATAAATATTGTACATATTAAATAATTAATACTTTTATTTAATGAATTAGGGTTTTGCCCTAAATACATAAAAAAAATCCAAAAATTAACACTTTTTATTTTGTTTATTTGACATATAAAAATACCTTATAAATACCTTATAAATCCAAAAACATTATTTGCATCTTGCATATTTATTCCATTTTATTTAATTGTTGTATACAAAATATCTTATAAATAATTCAATTTTGATGTAATAGTCTAAGTTTAGATTCCTTGTCAAAATACCCCCCATTTGAACATTTGTACCCCCCTTCCCATATATTGTGTTGTAATAGCTTAGGAACTTTATTTTTCGCACTTTAATGCTTTCTAATTATACCATGCTAGAATTAGGGTTTGTATGCGAATCAAAAATAACAAAAAATAGTTTGACCTAAATTCAAAGATAAACAAGCATGAAAATGGACAACACCAATCACACTTGCACCCCTAGGGTATTCCACTTGTTGCCTTCAATAATGGGCCATATTGCATGTTAGGTCTCTTTGGGCAAAAACAAAACAATCAAATGATCATAGTCCCTCGATGACGCTTTCAAAAGTTGCCTAAAAATGATCAAGTCCCTTAAAGAAGACATTGCCCAAAGATACTTGGCACCATTGCAATTATGGTCTAAACGATGACCCGCGCCCGTCCCTTTCATATCCTAACACAAGATTATCCACCAAATACAATGGTGGAACAAAATTGTTAAAAGGGTTAAAAACATAGGAGAAATCTTTGAGAAACTTAGGAGTAGATAACCTCTTAGTTACTTGAATCAAACTTGCAAAACAAAACACTTGCCTATTTTTAAAACCACATCTCACAACACTTACAAAACAAACTTTCAAAAACAAATGAAAACCTTTTCAAAAGACATACACCTTTGTATACATCCCAACATGGATCATTACAAAGGTTGCCACCACATTGGCCTCTTTTCAAAACATTTTCAAACCCACACACACAAGAGCACCATTTCAAACAATTGAAAATTGAGGCAAGTTGATCTAAGCAAGTAACTAAGAGCCCATGGATAACCATGGATAGAAAGGGTGCTAATACCTTCCCTTTCTATAATCTACTCCCCGAACCCAAAAAAACATCTCAAAGGTTTTTGCTGTGCTTTTTAACCTTTCCTTAGGATAAAATAAAAAGTCGGTGGCGACTCTTGCTCAACCGAAACATTTGCGAAAGCAAACGCAAAACTCATAGTCAGTTCTCCCACCGTATCACAGAACTGGCGACTCTGCTGGGGAGAATTTTAAAATTGGAGTAACCTTAGGGCTTAGATCACCCTCTTGCATGACTAATTGTTTGTCTTGATTGCTTTACATCTTGGCTCTCTTGTTTGGGTTTGCAATCCTACACCCGGATTTTGGGAAACATTCATAGATAGCAATACATTGTGGAAACTGGGCGGGGTATACCGACACGGTCGAAGCAATAGCTATATTAGTGCGACATATTTGTGAGTACCGGTAACCCTTGAGTTCAATCAAGGAGAGTACGGGGCCGCTGAGTGATGTCACTAAGCACTAATGACCTAGAACCTTACTTGACCATCTTGGCCTTTTATTAGGGGTAGTGAGATGACCGGCTTTGGTGCAGTCCGAAGTTGGTAGATACTCGATACTACACTCATTGAGGGTTGTTTTCTTGGAATATTTTGGTCGCTAGTTAAGTGGCTAAACCAAAACAATGAACAATGAAAACAATCCAATGATATTGAGCTCCTTAGAACCCGGTTACTATTTATAGGACAGGTTTTTAAGCCAACTACACTCAAGAGGGTACTTACCTATGAAACCCCATGCAAGCCTGAAACTAGGGTTTGGTGTGATTTTCTTGTACATATGTTTGTGCATACATCATAAACATCATAAAGCATCATATGCATTCACTAACCATTTCAAGGGTTTAGATCTTCATCTTTGTTCTTGTTTTGTAGGTCATGGAAATTCCTCGCAGAAAAACCATCCAAGTTAACCTTGTGAGAATCTCTCCTCAACTCAAGGAGCTCACATCAAGAATTCCGGAAAGCTCATCCTTCAGTGAAAGACATGGTAGACTGCTCAGCTTAGTCAACACCAACATTGAAGAAGACATGATGAAAGTGCTATTCCAGTTCTTTGACCCTCTTCACCACTGTTTCACTTTCCCTGACTATCAGTTGGTACCCACTTTGGAGGAATTTTCTCAACTCCTGAGAATTCCTATCCTCAATCAACTACCTTTCAACGGTACGGAAAAGGAACCAAAGCCGGAAGATGTTGCTCGAGCATTACATCTACAGCCTTCTGACATCAAGGGGCATTGGGAAACTAGAAGCGGCGTCAAAGGTTTCTTAGCAAAATTCTTGTTTGAGAAGGCACAAGAGTGTTGGAATTCATTGGACCTACAAGCCTTTGAAAAGATTGTGGCACTCCTTATCTATGGGTTGGTCCTATTCCCAAATTCTGACCAATTGGTAGATGTCAACTCCGTCAAAATCTTCTTGTCCAGAAATCCAATACCAACATTGCTTGGGGACATCCTTCACTCATTTTACACACGAACAATGAGAAAGAGGGGTGTTCTCATGTGCTGTACTCCTCTCCTTGCAAGGTGGTTTATTTCGCACCTTCCACAATCTGTCTTGAAGAATGACCAAGGCTCAAGGTGGTCCCAACGGTTGATGACTCTTACTCACTCTGATGTACATTGGTGTTCTCGGTCCAGAGAAAATGTCATCATCGTCGACCGTTGCGGAGAGTTTCCTAATGTTACTTTACTTGGAATCAGAGGAGGTATCACCTACAACCCTTGCCTAGCTTTGAGGCAATTTGGATATGCACGAAGAGATGGCCCTTACGACATGTTGATTCCTGACCTAGTTTTTGACTTCGACAACGATGCGCAAGGACTTCGCCAAAGATTCATCAGAGCTTGGGGGAAGGCCCAACAAGGTTAATAGCAAGACACTGGGACACAAGAACTCCATCCCTCTTGAACCTTATCTCAAGTGGGTACGAGCCCGAGCCCAGAGTCTAATGATGCCTTATCCTCATGTTCTCCCTGTGATTAAAGAGCCCGTCAGGGAAGGAGAGGTCCCCTACACCATCCTACATCCTGACATGCCTACATCGTGGGAGGAGATGCAGAAGAGTTGGATCCAACTCAAGGAGGAACGGAACACTTTTGAAGCCAGCTTCTACGCCAGCGAGAAGAAGGTTTTAGAGCTCACCCGCCGACTCCATGAGCAAGAGGCCCTCAACACCTACATTGCGCCAAAAAGGATGCGCAACGTCTTTTTACCTTGAGAAGTTGTTTTTGTAATATTTGGCCCATGGGGCATTTATGTACTAACAAATCTTTTCTTATTAATATGACGTGCGTTCTTTTTGTCTACAACAATTGTGAATTTCCAAAACCCTTGAATGCATTGCATAGATAGCATCTCATGCATCATGTGTATAACATGTACCCATTTTTCTACAGGTTGCTTAATCTTCTTCGCTGTTTATTTGGAACAGTCATCATGAATCCAGATTCCTCCAGTGAGCAAGCAATCAAGGCCCTCCAGGCCCAAAGTGCCCAGTTTCAAGAAATGGTCCTGAGCCTGGCCCAAGGTCAGCAAGAGTTGAAGGCTCTACTCCTAAAGAAGAAGAAGAAGAAGAGGACTGCGTTGTTCAATGCTGGACGCAGGTTTGGGAACACACTCCACAATGAGGCTGATCCAACTACTTCCTTTGCAGAGAAAGACAGTCCCCAAGGGGGAGGAGCTCCTAGTCCGGCAGTCTCTGATAACGAGACGGATTACAACGATGAACAATACCCACCTGCTGCTGACAGATACAAGCAATTAGAGGACCGGTTGAGCGCCATGGAGATTCAGAATGTGTCGGGGCTGGATTTCGGAGATTTAGGGTTATCTTCTGGGGTAGTAATCCCACACAAGTTTAAGGCGCCTGCCTTTGCCAAATATGACGGGGCCTCCTGTCCAAAGCTGCATCTAAGGTCGTACGTAAGGAAGATCCAACCTTACACGGAAGATAAGAACCTTTGGATTCACTTCTTCCAAGATAGCCTTTCGGGGTCACAGCTTGAGTGGTTCTACCAACTAGATGGAGCTAGTATCCGACATTGGGAAGATTTGGCAACCGCATTTTATAGACAATATCAATACAATTCTGACCTTGCTCCTACGCGTACCCAACTTCAGGGTATGTCCCTAGGAACGGGCGAAAGGTTCAAAGAATATGCACAAAAATGGAGAGATTTGGCTGGCAGGGTGCAACCTCCATTGACTGATTGTGAGCTGGTTGATATGTTCCTAGGGACCTTGTCTGGTCCATTTTTCAATCATTTGGTTGATAACTCCTCCGCTGGGTTTACGGATTTGATTATGACGGGTGAAAGGATAGAAGCCGGCATCAGGTCAAGAAAGATACAAAAAGTTGCCTCCGAAAGTACTGAGAAGAGGCCTTTCAAGAAAGAAGCAAGTGCAGTCTATGGTCCTAGAAGACAAGTCAAGCCAGAAAGCCGCCAAGTCGTCAATGCCTTGGTCATTTCAAAGCCTGTTGCTGCTCCTCAGCAGTACAATCAACAAAGAGGTGAAAGGCCCAAGAGGCAGTATACTCGGATGAGTATGACCTTGTCACAAATCTTACCGCAGCTGTTATCAACCAACTTGGTGACCATCAAAGAGGCTCCAAAGGTCGTGAATACTGCATCTCCTAAGTATAACCCAAATGCCCGTTGTGCTTATCATTCTGATAGCCCCGGGCATACTACTGATGATTGCTGGGCCCTGAGAAACAAAGTTCAAGACCTTATCGATGCGAAGGAAATTCAGTTTGAGGCGCCTGAAAGGCCAAATGTTGTAACTGCTCCTATGCCCCAGCATAGAGTAAATGCCATTGAGGAAGATTTGTATGCTGTTTCGGTGAATGATGTTGCTACCCCTCTATTGACTGTTAAGAGGAACTTACTACTAACCGGTTTATTTCTGGGTTGTAGCGAGGGTTGCCTCCTGTGTGCTGTTATCCCTACCGGTTGTCCGCTGCTGAAGTCAGGCATCCAAAGCCTGATGGATAGCAAAGAAATTATGTTCAAGAAAACTGATGTTCCGTTTGTTTCCGCTGAAGAAGTATCTGTCGTCACAATTTTCAATCCTACCAAGGCTCCCCCAAGGAAGCCAGTCCAAATTATGTCTGTTGCACCCATTACCATTACTGTTCCAGGGCCTCTCCCCTATGAATCTAACAAGGCTGTCCCATGGCACTATGGGGCAGACGTGTATGTGCTTGGAGTGAAGCAGGAGTTCAACACCGGTACCAGCATCAGTAACATCACTGGTCCCGCCAAGATTACTCGCAGTGGCGGGCTCTTCTCGCCTGACATTGCACCGCCAGTTATCCGAAAACCTCTTATCATCACACCCGCAAGTGTGCATGTTCCAAATCAAGTTCCTGTGTCTACTACTACCGCCGAGTCCTCTGATGCTCGGGGCAAAGAAGTTGCTACCGATTTTCCTGCCAGGACGGAGGCACCAAAGAAGACTGCTATTGAAGCCTCCCAACAAGAGATGGAGGAAATCCTTAAAATCATTAAAAAGAGTGACTTCAATGTTGTTGAACAGCTGGGGCATACCCCCTCCAAAATCTCTATGCTATCATTGCTGCTATGCTCAGAGGCCCACGCAAAAGCCCTGATTTCATTTCTGAAAACGGCCCATGTGCCGCAAGAGACCTCTGCAGATCAATTCACTGACTGTGTGGCTAATTTGACAGCTGACAATGGTTTGGGGTTCTCAGATGCTGACCTTACCGCCAAAGGGAAAAATCACAATGATGCCCTGCACGTCTCTATAGAGTGCAGGGGCACTACTCTCGCACACGTGTTGGTGGATACCGGTTCTTCCCTGAATGTTTTGCCCAAGAAGGCATTGGATCACTTGGATTGTGAGGGCATGGAATTGAAACCTAGTAACATCATTGTTAGAGCCTTCGATGGTTCTAAGAGGATGGTGCACGGTGAGGTAGACATTCCTATTCGTGTGGGTTCCCAAGTCTTCGACTCAACGTTCTATGTAATGGATATCCGCCCATCTTATTCCTGCTTGTTGGGCCGACCTTGGATTCACAAAGCTTGGGCAGTAACATCCACTCTACACCAAAAGCTCAAATACCCTGTCAAAGGGAAGATTGTTACTGTGCAGGGTGAGGAGGAATACATGGTAAGTCACTTGAATTCATTCCGGTATATCGAGATGGACGGGGAGTTTATTGAAACCCCCTTTCAGCATTTTGAGGAGGTACCTCCAACTATGGCGTCAGCTGAGGCCGTGGTTGAAGAAGACTTTCCTCTGAGGATGGTTTCCCTGAAGGATGCCCGGGCTGTAATCGAGAAAGGCAAATGTGCAAATTGGGGACAACTTCCTGACTTCACCCAAAAGGCCGACAAGTTTGGGCTGGGCTTCACTGCAGAGGCTCAGAGGGCTGTGCGCAAAGAAAGGATCAGAAAGGCTCCGGTGGTCATCTCCAACCCAAGGGTGAATGCTATCGAGGAGGATGTAGAGGAAGCAGAATTTGACAGTTGGATCTATCCAACCACCAACAACGGACCAAGCAACTGGACGGCAAAGGATTTTACACCTATTACATTTGTCACGCAGTAATTAACTCTTTTATTTTCAATTTGTAACAAACAATATGTTGAAACTTCTATTGGCTCGGTGTCCTACCCGGGGCATCGTAACTCCATTTGTGAGGGCTTTTTGTATGACATTTCCATATATCATTAATCAAAACATTGGACGTTTGTTGCATTTCAAATCTTGTGCTCTCTTTTTTCTTTCTGTGTTATATATTGCAAAACAGCTATATTTACACACACTCACTTATACAGGTTTCAATCCACTCTGGATCTCACTGGTAACAACTCTGCTACCACCAGTTATGACTTCGAGAATCCGATCAACTTGGCCGAAGACGAAGGTGAAGATGATTGCGAAGTGCCTGGTGAACTCGCAAGACTGCTACTCCAGGAAGAGAGGGCCATTCAGCCGCATGAAGAGCCTGTGGAAACAGTGAACCTTGGTACTGAGACAGATAGAAAAGAAGTCAAGATTGGTGCCAATTTAGAGCTCAGCGTGAAGCAACGATTGATCCAGATGCTGCATGACTACATGGAAATCTTTGCTTGGTCTTACGAAGACATGCCTGGTTTGGATGCCGATATTGTGGTTCATCACCTGCCTACCAAGGAAGACTGCCCTCCGGTAAAGCAAAAGGTCCGCCGTATGCGCCCAGAGATGTCCGAAAAGATCAAAGCTGAGGTTATGAAGCAATTCGATGCCGGGTTTCTAGTAGTAACTTCTTACCCTCAGTGGGTTGCCAACGTGGAGCCAGTATCGAAGAAGGACGGTAAGGTCAGAATGTGTGTCGATTACAGGGATTTGAACAGGGACAGCCCCAAAGATGATTTCCCTCTGCCTCACATCGACGTTCTTGTTGACAATACTGCTCAACACAAGGTGTTCTCCTTCATGGATGGTTTTTCAGGGTATAATCAGATCAAGATGGCTCCGGAAGATATGGAAAAGACTACCTTTGTGACTCAGTGGGGCACCTTCTGCTACAAGGTCATGCCATTCAGGTTGAAAAATGTTGGGGCAACCTACCAACGTGCCATGGTTGCTTTATTTCATGATATGATCCATCATGAGATTGAGGTATATGTTGATGACATGATTGCAAGGTCTCAAACTGAGGAGGAACACCTTGACCGTCTGCGGAAGCTGTTTGATCGACTAAAATTGTACAAGCTAAGGTTGAATCCCAACAAATGCACCTTTGGGGTGAGGTCCGGAAAATTGCTAGGTTTCATTGTAAGCGATAAAGGTATTTAGGTAGACCCTGCCAAGGTAAAAGCCATACAAGAGATGCCGACTCCAAAGACAGAGAAAGAAGTCAGAGGCTTTCTGGGACGACTGAATTATATTGCCCGATTCATCTCACATCTAACTGCTACTTGTGAGCCAATCTTCAAATTACTGAAGAAAGATCAAGTAGTACCCTGGAACGATGAATGTCAGGCTGCTTTCGAAAAGATAAAGGAGTATCTCCAAGAGCCACCCATTCTTATGCCACCAGTGGAAGGGAGACCTCTGATACTATATTTAACAGTGCTTGACAACTCAATGGGGTGTGTGCTGGGGCAGCATGACGAGTCTGGCCGAAAAGAGCACGCTATTTATTACCTGAGCAAAAAGTTTACCGAATGTGAGTCTCGTTACTCACTGCTCGAGAAAACTTGCTGCGCTCTGGTATGGGCTACTCGCCGGCTGAGACAGTATATGCTGACTCACACCACTCTGTTGATTTCAAAGATGGATCCCATCAAGTACATATTCGAAAAGCCTGCTCTGTCTGGAAGAATAGCAAGATGACAAATGATCTTGACAGAATATGATATCCAGTACACAACTCAAAAAGCAATCAAGGGAAGTGTATTGGTAGATCATTTGGCACACCAACCTGTGGACGATTACCAATCATTGAACTTTGAATTTCCAGACGAAGATATCATGGTAGTAACAGATTGTGAAGTACCTGGACCGGATGAAGGAACTGAGGAAGGATCCCGATGGTCTATGCATTTCGACGGAACCTCAAACGCTTTGGGTAACGGCATCGGCGCTGTGATCATATCCCCCAAAGGCACTCATACTCCACTCACCACCCGATTGTGTTTCAACTGCACCAATAACATGGCAGAATATGAGGCATGTATCATGGGTCTTCAAGCTGCAATCGACTTAAGGATCAAGTTTCTGAGTGTCTTCGGAGATTCCGCTCTAGTGATCAATCAGATCAAAGGCGAGTGGGATACGAAACACCCAAATCTTATTCCTTACAAGGAGTATGCGTTGACTTTGCTTCCCCACTTTGAAGAGATAACTTTTGAACACTTCCCAAGAGAGGAGAATCAGTTAGCGGACGCACTAGCTACGATGTCTTCAATGTTCAAAGTCAAATGGGACAATGAGGCTCCCCGGATCATTATCTGGAAGTTGGACGAACCGGCATACTACTGCGATCTTGAGGCCGAAAAGGTGACTGAAAAACCCTGGTATCATGAGGTGAAGAGATACTTGGAAGCTCAGGAATACCCTGAAGGTGCATCTGTCAATGATAAGAAGTTCATGAGAAGGTTTGCGGCAAAATTCTTCCTCAGCAACGACATTCTCTACAAACGGAATCATGATTCAACTCTACTGCGTTGTGTGGATAAGGCTGAAGCAGAGAAGATCATGATAGAACTACATGAAGGTACATTCGGAACACATTCCAGTGGACACACCATGGCAAAGAAAATCCTTAGGGCAGGATATTTCTGGTCCACAATGGAAGCCGACTGTTACCAACATTCTTGAACTTGTCATAAATGCCAGATCTATGCTGATAAGGTGCACATCCCTCCGGTTCCTCTGAACGTCCTGAGGACACCTTGGCCTTTTGCAATGTGGGGCATCGATATGATCGGTGAGATCCGACCGACGGCATCCAACGGGCATCGCTTCATCTTGGTAGCGATCGATTACTTCACGAAGTGGGTTGAGGCAGCTTCCTACGCCACGGTAACCAAGAGCGTCGTGGCACGCTTCATTCGGCATAACCTGATCTGTCGGTACGGCGTCCCGGAAAGAATCATTACGGACAATGGTACCAATCTCAACAACAAGATGATCACTGAGCTCTGCGAACAATTTAAGATACATCACCACAACTCTTCTCCTTACCGGCCGAAGATGAATGGGGCTGTAGAAGCAGCCAATAAGAATATCAAGAAAATTGTGCAGGAGATGACAGTGACCTATAAAGATTGGCACAAAATGTTACTGTTTGCTCTTCATGGGTACCGTACCTCAGCAAGGATGTCAATCGGGGCAACTCCTTTTTCCTTGGTCTATGGCATGGAGGCAGTCTTGCCGATTGAAGTCCAGATACCCTCTCACCGGATAATGAAGGATGCAGACTTGAGTGAAGATGACTGGATCCAGACTCGACTTGATCAATTAAACCTAATTGACGAAAAGAGACTCACCGCTATCTGTCATGGTCAGACGTATCAAAAACGGATGATCAGGGCATTTAACAAGAAAGTCAGACCACAAGAGTATCAAGTTGGGGACCTGGTAATCAAACGCATCATCCTTCCTCAAAGTGATCCCCGGGGCAAATGGACCCCTACGTACGAAGGGCCATTTGTGGTTAAACATGTGTTCTCAGAAGGAGCCATGATTCTAACCACCATGGATGGTGACGACCTTCCTCACCCCGCCAATGCAGACATAGTAAAAAGATACTACACATGAATAAAAGACATGCTAGGTTGACATACCTAGGCAAAAATAAGGGCTTCCCGGCGAACCAAAAGGGTTCGGGCAAAAATAAGGGATGAAATGAAAAAAATATGTACACCCGGCAAGTCGAAAACCTGAAAAGGCGGCTTGGGAAAAAATGGGTATCCCGGTGGACTGAAAACCCGAAAGGGCGGTCCAGGCAAAAGTTAAGGATAAAGCGTAACACTATGTCTCATTGGATCACCTTGCATCCAGAATTCGGCATCAACTATCTGGCTCGGACTTCGGCATCGATCAATCAGCTTCATCTTCAACTAAGCAGCAAAGTGATGAGACGCTTGAAGACATAAAGGCGATAGCAGAGTTGGAACCCAGTGGGAATATTGTGCACATAGCTGTTTTGTTTCCTTTCCAAAATTGTAAAAACTCTATGTTATTCGGCGGCATTCTCTTACTAGGATGTCAGCCTCTTGTACAAAAAACGCCTATTTACAGGCAAATTTCAAAATCAATACAGATTCAGTTTTACAAACGAATTGCCAATTGTTTTTCCTTTTTCTGTTTTGTCTTGCGAAGAATGTCCAGTGTTCATTTTTGATATATGCATTTGACATTAAATTGCTAATTCATAAATACTTGCATATGAAACAAAAGACTAATTACAGGTGACATCAGAAACAGGGGCAATGTAAAGTTATTTGATGCAGTCTGGTTGCTTTGTCCGCCGAAGTACCAAGATAGGTTCAACTGAAGAATGTGACCAAATTATCTCAACTCCCCGCAGAGTAAGACAAGATATCAACATTCCCCAGCGGAGTATAGGCATTCATCAGCAAGCATCCCCGGCAGTCTTGATCTAAGATTGTTCCCCGGCGGAATACGGACACTCCAATGGAATCATTTTCCAGTACAGTCTGAAGGTTTCCCCAGGAAAGTGGAATTCTTATCCCCAGCAGGTCTTGAAGCTTATCCCCAGTAGATTCTGGAAGTTTATCCCCTGCAGAGTACGGACGTCTCTCCCGAGCTTTATTCAAAGTTATTCCTCATAAGGCTTTATAACTGGGTTATCCTAAGCTAATTACCACGGAAGATCGCCCTCGGCAAAGTTCTTCCTATCCCCAGCGAAGTTCATCAAAGTTCCCCAACATAACTTATCAACAAAATCCCCAGCGGAGTTTATCATTGTTATCCCCAGCGGAATCCATCATTGAAATCCTCAGCGGGTCTCTCATCAAAACTTCAGCGAAGTATCTCTTCCCACAGAGTAATTCCCCTCAGAGTAATCTCTCCAATAAGTTTATTCCCCAACGGAGCCATCTTTTCCTATCGGTGTATTCTTGCAACCACCATCCCTAGCGGAAGCGAAGAACTCTACTCTTCAATGTCAGCCCAGGATTTAATTCCCCGGCCGGTCGTCAAGGATTTATTTTCCTAGACGAAAATACATTCATAAACATTTCACATTTCATACATCTTGCTTACATACATGATAAAGTGCATACAACACTATATCATTTTGAACATCATGACATCATGCATTTCATACATCATGACATTGCATACAACTGATGTTTTGCCTTTTCAGGGAAAAAGACAATCCAAAAGACAACTATCTATCAACTGACAACAATTCCAGATTCGATTCCTGTATCCAGCCAGGGCATATCTGTTGACGACTATTTCCATATTCGATTCCTGTATCTAGCCAGGGCATATCTGTTGACGACTATTTCCGGATTCGATTCCTGTATCCAGCCAGGGCATATCTGTTGACGACTATTTCCAGACTCGATTCCTGTATCTAGCCAGAGCATGCCTGAAGAGTTCGAAGATTTGATTCCTGTATCCAGCCAGGGCATATCTGTTGACAACTATTTCCAGATTCGATACCTGTATCCAGCCAGGGCATATCTGTGAGCAACCGATTGTAGATTCGACACCTGTATCTAGCCAGGGCATGTCTGCATGAGTAGATTGAAGATCAAACACCTGTAACAAGCCAGGAAAACATCTGTCTTTCTCAAAATACACAAGTTATCGCTAAGGAATCTCTTATGCGACCAACACTTCCAAATGACATCTATAAGCCCATTCCCGACAAGGTTCTGTCACGTCTCCAGATGGCATCTATAAGCCCATCTCCCTATCCACCATCTCTCGAAATGGCATCTATAAGCCCATTCCCGACATCACATTGCTGATACTCCAACATGCGAGTGCAAATTTCCGGGCACTCTAGTGTCCAATCTCCTTTTACCCTCGAGTCACGAAAGGCAAACTTGCCAATCTAACTCTTTAGGTTCAAGAAGATTGAACAGGGGCAACTGTTGTACCCCAAAATTTTCCCTCCCATTTCTCTCAACATTTTATCATCACAAGACCCTTGAAGCTCAAGATCCAGTTAGGGTTTCCTCTGCTCAAGACTTCTCCTTGCACTGTTGACCCAAATTAGGGTTTGTGTTTGCACAAAGATATTTTGACCTAAAATGCCTAAAATGATTTTCATGCTTCATGTTGGACTCCCAAGTTTACCCATACCAATTTTCAAGTCTTGATTCCAAATTTTGCCCAGTCAATTGGACAGTTGACCTATAAATCAGCTATATTGGGGAAAAAGTCAACTGTGGCCAATTGACAGTCAAATCTCATGAAAATTGACCCACGTAAACATTATGAACTCATATGGACCATTTGATCAAGTTTGGATCACAATTCCACAAGAAATTTGATCAGATCACCAAAAGGGCAAAATGGTCATTTTTAGGGTTTTGACTGCACAAAGGCAATTTTTGACTGTTTGACCTAGCCAATGGCAAATCAAGCTCACATATGGACTCAAGGACACCATGTAATTATCTTGACATGCTCAACAAGTTCAAAAGATCCCAAATACACAAGATTGACAGTTGAATTTCCCAGTCAATTGATCAATTTTGAATGTATACTGAAAAGTCAAACTTTGACTTTTTGGTCAAAATCAAGTGTCAAGATTCATTTTTCATCAAAACATGCCAAATCATGAAACTTGTTCATCAAGAAATCAAGAACTGCAAATTAGGGTTTGAAATGAAGATTTTTCATAACTTAGAATTTTTCTAAGTTATGAAAAACCCTAATTTTTTCCTAACTTTGCCCCACTTTCTCACCAAGATTCATTTGGATTCAAGCAAAAGTCAAAACATGAAAGTTATAGCCTATTGCAAAATCTAAAACTTTTATTCACAAAGTTTTCCCAAAAGAAGCTTGTAGCTCAAGTTACAATTTTTGGAACAAGGGTACCAAACCATTCTTAACTTAGAGAAAATTTGACCTATTTTAGGCAAGGTTTTTACCTAACTTCAAGACCATTTTTCACATACTTCCACTTGGAATTTCAATTTGAATTTCAAAGATGGATTGTATTACACATTCCAAGCTTTCCAAAATGTCCAAGAACTCATTAAACAACCTCATGGTTAGAGAGAATCGAATTTGGCAAGTTGGGAAAAACTCACTTTTGATTTGGCCAATTTACATGTTCATACATTTGTGCCATTTTGAATTCAGCATGCTTTCCTTGATTACAGGTCTTTTATCTCATCTACAGTCCATAATTTAATGCCAATCCTTTGTGCCAAGGTGTTGTTCTATGAGTTTTGACATTGTATGCAAGATTAATCCATTTTTAGATAAAGCATAATATCCATTTTAGAAAAGTTTCACTTTATGTCAATTAACAATCCAAGCAAGTACAGTTCAAATCTCCTTGGCACAAGTTTATGGGATAATTGCACTGATCAAGGCCAAGGTTTGCATCACATTAGGGGGGCCTCTACCTGTCTAAAAACTCAAGTGGCCATCTCTTGCTTAAGTGTGAAGAAAACTAGCATAACATAACACAACTTTCATCTCAGTTAACACAAGCTTAAGAAAAGACTTTGTACACATTCTAAACATCCATTCTGAGCTAGAACACGAGCCAACCATCTCCATTGCCTTCCCATTCACAGAATCACCATTGAACTGCCCAAAACAGGGCATCCCTGCAGTTTTAGTTCCATAGCTCAAACATTCCATGCATTCTTGCTAAAAACACTTCAAACACATCCCACAACATCCCTTGAAGCTATTCCAAACCTCAAACACGACCTGTAACACTCCCAAGCAACATCACCATTTTCATTTTCTTGTTTTGCAGTTGAAGATCCATAGCACGATTCACTTGGTTTCAAGACAAAGTAAAGCTTGGAATAGCATCCCTGGACATCAAGGAAGTTGTACCAATCATCACCTTGCATTGAAGACACCTCCATCACCAGATACAACTTCAACTGAACAGGTAAGTTCATGAACTCGTATCTCTCTATCCAGGCATTGTTAGTGAAATTCTGGTGTATGCCAGTCTTCAGATGTTATACTCAATGTCTAAACATCTGATATGACATAATAAATACACTGGAAGGTAGATACCCAATTTTTATGATTCAGTACTGAAGAGTCACAGAAGCACAGTTTAACCAAGCTGTGCCAGATCTGCTTTGAAGGT
Source organism: Vicia faba (assembly GCA_948472305.1). NCBI lineage: Eukaryota > Viridiplantae > Streptophyta > Magnoliopsida > Fabales > Fabaceae > Vicia > Vicia faba. The sequence goes on from OX451736.1 coordinate 30,522,846, forward strand.
GCAGAGGACAGAACACCGATGTGCCTAATTTTGTTCATCTGTTGCACATGATCAGCAGAGAGCAAACAGCCTTTGCAGTTCTATTTCTTCTGCACAGATATCAGCATGATGTCTTAACATGTTCAAAGACATCATCTGTTACAACATTACAGTTTTACCTTGATATATAACAGACAGAATTATAAAGTGTTGAAGGTAAAAACACAAATCAGTTGTTGACCCAGTTCGGTGAAACACACCTACTCTGGGGGCATACCAAGCCAGGAAGAAGATCCAATATCAGCAATATTAATTCAGGACTAAACTTCACAAGTTCCCATCCTTCACTTAATCATCTACCCAGTGCAACCTATACCTAGGAACTCCTAGATAGAAACCTACCAGTTTCCATTCCTATTGTCGCAACAACAGAAGTCTTACTCCTACTCAAGAAGCAGTGCCCTCCCACTTGGTTTCCTACATTACAATGAATGTTAAGTAATGTAAAAATACTTAGACTTGCTTCACAGCTTCATCCAAGAACACTCAAACTCTTACCTACAGGTTTCGAGTTACATACATGGTAACCTTGCCACAGACCGACAGGTTTACCTAACAAAAACATCCCTAATGTTACATTGTGTGTGTGACTAAACCCTAGGTTACAATCTTCTATTTATAACCTAATATCCAACTGGATTTGGCCCTTCAAAATCGCAGCAAGCTTTTCTCCTTGCTGTTACAACTCAGCAGCAAACTTCTCCTATAATCAAGGTCTTCAATCTTCTAGTTCCTAAAATACCTCCATATTTAGAAACAGTATTTTCTTCAAATATTCTGATTGATTCTTGATTGATCTTCAGATTCTCCACTAGAAACGCCACAAATATTCTCAGAGTATTTAAGTACCAGAACTGTAACTGAATTATCAATTCAGTTGACGTGATGTCAAGTCGGATGTCATGACATTACATCTAACATGTTTTCCTAGATGTTGAACTTTTTCAACACAACAAATAACCTCTTTCATAATTTAGATCACTTAGAATAGTTAGGTTATAAGTCACAGCTGTTACAAACATTCAACATATAACATAGTTACTTAATCAGTACTTAGTTTCAGGCGCGATGTCACATGCTGATGTTGTGACATCTTACATAACATGTTGGTCCAGATGTTGAACTTCTTCAACACCACATATTAAAACAACAGAGGGGATCTGGGTAAACTTGCTTTCTTATTTGTTTTACAAATGAAGCCAACTCTCCAGCCAGGGCACTTACAATCTCCCCCTTTGGCAAATTTTGGCTAAAACAAATAAGTGCAAGTTGTATTTTGGGACCAGGCCACAACACAGTTGAGATGTTACAACATCTTGTCTAACATCTTCTTTTGTAGAGGCTGATGTCCTTTGAGAAAACAACAAACCTCTATCTTCAACTGTGAGCAACTCCAAACCACCAATGCCCCAAGAGGATTTCTTTTCTCAAGATTATTACTTGTGATCATGTAACTCAGATCACAAGTCACAACTATCCTCTTACCTCAGAACACAAGACACAACCAAAGTCACTTACTTAGGGATCATGTTGCTTTCACCTGAGTCTTGCTGGACATTGCCGTCTGTTGCTTTCACCTGAGTCTCGCCTGAGACTGGGTCCCTATCTTTCTCCCCCTTTTTGGCCAGAATTTGACAAAGACTGCCCATACAGATCCATACCCATGCACAATTTTCCCAGATGCTAACAAACTTCATATTGCTGAAACCCTCTGATGAAGAGAAGGAATAGAGAGGGTCTTCATAAATAATGCAACTTTGGCATAGATAGTAACGACCTTGGTACTTTACTCTGACAGTTTCAGTACCCTAGGACTGGTTTTAATGCAGGTACCTACCCTTGGGTTTGACCCTTTGACCATGTCAGGATGCCCTTTTAAAACAGACATTTGTCTTTTAGAACAGACTACTTCCTTGTCTTAGGATCCCCTTTCCAAGAAACATCGTTGGTATATTACACTCTGCATTAGTTATATAATACCTTTATTAGATGACAAGTTATCACCTAAACATTCCAGCTCACTAAACTGTTTCATAATGAGACACAACAACTCTGTTTTCTTAGCAGATGAAAACATGCTCAAATCCTATGTCGTCATACATTCTGCTATTTTCAGATTAGCAGCTTGAAGTCATTCCATTATCTCAAAGAGGATGGTTACTCCCTCTGAGTCACACATGGATTTATTAGTAATAATCCATACTTCATCCAATTTTCCTTCTGTCTGTAGTTTTAGAGGAAATTAGGAACAATGTCATTACCAATGTGATGACATTCGGTCAGACATAGTCTTCTTCAGTTTTGAACACATCATTCCAATAGTTAATAAGGTGCCACACTTCATATCCTACGAGTTTGATGAAGACCCTTTGTACAAACCAATACTCCCCCTGTTAGGGACAATCACTTCTCCTCATGGAAACAAGTAGGACACATTCAATACTCAGTTGGACCTTCAATGCAGCTTCTGATTAAAGTAAATAAGACCCCTTCATGAATGGAAAACATAAGACGCATCTTCATGTCTTCAAGAGCGCACCCTCTGTTCAACAGTATTGATTGAACGCATTCATACTGTGAATCAAATTTTCTCGTTAATAATCAGCTGTCATATGTTGATTATCTTGATTCTCAGAATCCACTGCTGAGATAGACCAAATGCCACTGTTTGATTATCTCCTTCATGAATCAAATGCCACCTTCATGTTTATCAGACATCTTCCAAAGATATTCTGATCTTCCAATTGAAATTTGAACTTCAGGCTACAAGTTATCACAAAGGCTTAGATACACTGAGACAGGAACATGTAACAACTCCAAAAAGCTGCAAAGAGACGATCCTTTTGGAGAATCTTCAACTTCGTAGATCATCCTATCTTAAGTTGATGAGCCACTTCACCAAGCAAGAATCTGATGTTGAACCAAATGTCGCAGCATCTAGTTGTTGAACTCAGCTCCAGACTGATTCAAGTGACCATCATCAAGATTATGATGTCTTCTTCTTCTTGTGGTTTTAAGTCTGAGCATGTTTCCAGGAAACCTTTTCAAGGATCAAATGACTTTGCTGTCACCGAGGAGATAGCTCTAAGGTATCACTCTTCCTGTGATTCTTCACAGGGTCTAGAAGAAGGAATGTTCCCACATCAGTCATCTTGAACTCCAAGGATAATTGATCATAAATCCTTCCCATTATCCAGTAAGATACTTTCACCATTTGAATACTTTGACATACTCTTCGTGTGTTAATATCTTCTTCTTGCAAGCTCTTTCTTTGAGAGACCAAAGAGTTGAGATATCTAGGTTGCCACCCTTGACTCAAGTAAATAGAATTTTCTCTGAACAAGCTCTACTTACTTCAACTGTCTTGAGACTCCTACCAGATCAGATTCATCATTAGGAATGAGAGATATGAATCCTTCCTTGCAAATATGTCACACAACAACCAGAACCCATGTGACATAGGTCAACAGCTAGCTAAACACCAGGCTGAGCTAATGTGAGGAGGTTAACCAAATCTCCCCCTCAAGCTATCAGTCATGGAAGCTCCACACAAAATATCCATGCATTGTGCACAAATGTCTCGACATGACATATGACATCCCTACGTAACTCCAAGAGCTATACCTTAACCAAACTCTGAGTCTTCATATTCAAGACTCATGATCCCAATCTACTTCTATGAAGGAGCAATAGTGCTGCACCATCATTGGCTTTTATTAACCAGTGAGCTTGTCTTTCTTCACACCATATTACTTCAGGGAACAATTGCTCAGTCCTGATCAATGTCATATCTCAGCCAGCTTTACTTCTAGAGTTCTGACTCCTAAAGTAACCTTCGGGAGTACACAGACATAGTTGACTTTACCATTGTCAACTTTGCACACACAGATGTCTCCTCTTCCAGGTCAGGAGTAGGTTCCAAACAAAGGTATCCCTTTGTTTGACACCCAAAACATATGCTCTTCAACTTAGTAGCTGCATCCTTGTTCCACCATCACATAGAACATCAGTTCCATCACCTTGGAACAAGGCCCTCCTTGAAATTCTTCAAGGTCTTCATATAACACTAATCCGTGATTATGTGATTCTTACCATCCTGAACGAAGAACGTCTTCATGAGTGGACTTGAGAGGCTCAAGTATCTGTGACATCTTCACTAGTTTATGTTGAATTCTTGAATACAATGGCCTTCAATCCACAAGAGGGGAAATACATCAGAGCTTGAGTTTTGCCAGGTATTACACAGCGGAAGAACATAATACAACCCAATCTTTGCACACACACTCCACCAGACTAGCCTTCAAAAATAGACCAAGTTTGATTATGGTTCAAACCTAGCACACAACTTCAGGCGTACACACATCCTAGGTTTGAAAATAAATCAAATCTAGAGCAGCTACCACACAACCAGGCCAAATGCCAATCACACAATTCCTGTCAAGAATAGTCCATCCTCCCACTTCAAGGGACCATTCAGGGAAATAGCAAACCATTCCAGGTTACAAACTTCAGTACTAAAATTGACCTTGCAGATACCAGAAAGTATCACCCATGGATCTCATCCAGAAACAGAACAGGATGCCTGCTCTGATACCAATTGAAATTCTGGTGTATGCCAGTCTTCAGATGTTATACTCAATGTCTAAACATCTGATATGACATAATAAATACACTGGAAGGTAGATACCCAATTTTTATGATTCAGTACTGAAGAGTCACAGAAGCACAGTTTAACCAAGCTGTGCCAGATCTGCTTTGAAGGTGCAGAGGACAGAACACCGATGTGCCTAATTTTGTTCATCTGTTGCACATGATCAGCAGAGAGCAAACAACCTTTGCAGTTCTATTTCTTCTGCACAGATATCAGCATGATGTCTTAACATGTTCAAAGACATCATCTGTTACAACATTACAGTTTTACCTTGATATATAACAGACAGAATTATAAAGTGTTAAAGGTAAAAACACAAATCAGTTGTTGACCCAGTTCGGTGAAACACACCTACTCTGGGGGCATACCAAGCCAGGAAGAAGATCCACTATCAGCAATATTAATTCAGGACTAAACTTCACAAGTTCCCATCCTTCACTTAATCATCTACCCAGTGCAACCTATACCTAGGAACTCCTAGATAGAAACCTACCAGTTTCCATTCCTATTGTCGCAACAACAGAAGTCTTACTCCTACTCAAGAAGCAGTGCCCTCCCACTTGGTTTCCTACATTACAATGAATGTTAAGTAATGTAAAAATACTTAGACTTGCTTCACAGCTTCATCCAAGAACACTCAAACTCTTACCTACAGGTTTCGAGTTACATACATGGTAACCTTGCCACAGACCGACAGGTTTACCTAACAAAAACATCCCTAATGTTACATTGTATGTGTGACTAAACCCTAGGTTACAATCTGCTATTTATAACCTAATATCCAACTGGATTTGGCCCTTCAAAATCGCAGCAAGCTTTTCTCCTTGCTGTTACAACTCAGCAGCAAACTTCTCCTATAATCAAGGTCTTCAATCTTCTAGTTCCTAAAATACCTCCATATTTAGAAACAGTATTTTCTTCAAATATTCTGATTGATTCTTGATTGATCTTCAGATTCTCCACTAGAAACGCCACAAATATTCTCAGAGTATTTAAGTACCAGAACTGTAACTGAATTATCAATTCAGTTGACGTGATGTCAAGTCGGATGTCATGACATTACATCTAACATGTTTTCCTAGATGTTGAACTTTTTCAACACAACAAATAACCTCTTTCATAATTTAGATCACTTAGAATAGTTAGGTTATAAGTCACAGCTGTTACAAACATTCAACATATAACATAGTTACTTAATCAGTACTTAGTTTCAGGCGCGATGTCACATGCTGATGTTGTGACATCTTACATAACATGTTGGTCCAGATGTTGAACTTCTTCAACACCACATATTAAAACAACAGAGGGGATCTGGGTAAACTTGCTTTCTTATTTGTTTTACAAATGAAGCCAACTCTCCAGCCAGGGCACTTACAGTTAGCTTTAGGTTTGTGAAGAAAACATGTCACATTCATAGCCCTGAACATGCCCATGTAATTAGATTTCATTTATATTATGTATGCTTAGAGAATTTTAAGTCTGAACATTGAATAAAAACTAGGTCAGGAATTGGGGGAGAAGAAATTCTCTCTCATTTCTGAGAGTTAGGATGAGTTCTTTATATGTCTGGATTCGTGGTTCAATGCTTGACATTTTTCATGTTGTAAGTTTGTGCTAAAAGTCCAGGAATCAGGAGTTGTGGTTGAGGCATCACAGGCGCGCGTTTTTTCAAATGGTTGTCTGAAGGTTGAAGACAACCTTTCTTGGGCTGGGCCTGAGATCTCATTTCTGTTCACACCTCATTTTCACACACACACCCCCTAGGCCCATTTTGCTTATTTTTATGACTTTTTGACTTTTTTCTTTTTTGTTCTGACTTATTTATTTTTTCTTATAATATTGAAAATATAAAAAATATTTTTTACACCATTTTCATATTTATTAGGTATTTATTTGTTTAGATTAATATTTGTACATAAATAAATATATAAGCATACTTTTATTTTTAAAATACTAAAATAATGCAAACACATTTTATTTTCCATTTTTATTTTATTTTATCTTCTGAAAATATTTTATATAAAATATATTTTTTTTATATATTAAATATTATTATTTTGTATATATAATATATATTTAGTAAATAATACAAATATTTATATATATATTAGTATATTTAGGTTAAAAATACAAAATATATATATTTTATTTTTTATTAATATTTAACATTAAAAAATACCTTTTTGACAAATATACTTCATTTTTATTTTTATTTTTGTATATAATAAATAAATATTGTACATATTAAATAATTAATACTTTTATTTAATGAATTAGGGTTTTGCCCTAAATACATAAAAAAAATCCAAAAATTAACACTTTTTATTTTTTTTATTTGACATATAAAAATACCTTTTTTTTTCATACATATAAAATACATTTTTTGCATCTTGCATATTTATTCCATTTTATTTAATTGTTGTATACTAAATATCTTGTAAATAATTCAATTTTGATGTAATAGTCTAGGTTTAGATTCCTTGTCAAAATACCCCCCATTTGAACATTTGTACCCCCTTCCCATATATTGTGTTGTAATAGCTTAGGAACTTTATTTTTCGCACTTTAATGCTTTCTAATTATACCATGCTAGTATTAGGGTTTGTATGCGAATCAAAAATAACAAAAAATAGTTTGACCTAAATTCAAAGATAAACAAGCATGAAAATGGACAACACCAATCACACTTGCACCCCTAGGGTATTCCACTTGTTGCCTTCAATAATGGGCCATATTGCATGTTAGGTCTCTTTGGGCAAAAACAAAATAATCAAATGATCATAGTCCCTCGATGACGCTTTCAAAAGTTGCCTAAAAAATGATCAAGTCCCTTAAAGAAAACATTGCCCAAAGATACTTGGCACCATTGCAATTATGGTCTAAACGATGACCCGCGCCCGTCCCTTTCACATCCTAACACAAGATTGTCCACCAAATATAATGGTGGAACAAAATTGTTAAAAGGGTTAAAAACATAGGAGAAATCTTTGAGAAACTTAGGAGTAGATAACCTCTTAGTTACTTGAATCAAACTTGCAAAACAAAACACTTGCCTATTTTTAAAACCACATCTCACAACACTTTCAAAACAAACTTTCAAAAACAAATGAAAACCTTTTCAAAAGACATACACCTTTGTATACATCCCAACATGGATCATTACAAAGGTTGCCACCACATTGGACTCTTTTCAAAACATTTTCAAACCCACACACACAAGAGCACCATTTCAAACAATTGAAAATTGAGGCAAGTTGATCTAAGCAAGTAACTAAGAGCCCATGGATAACCATGGATGGAAAGGGTGCTAATACCTTCCCTTTCTATAATCTACTCCCCGAACCCAAAAAAACATCTCAAAGGTTTTTGCTGTGCTTTTTAACCTTTCCTTAGGATAAAATAAAAAGTCGGTGGCGACTCTTGCTCAACCGAAACATTTGCAAAAACAAACGCAAAACTCATAGTAAGTTCTCCCACCGTATCACAATTGGCATATGTATATGATATTAAAATAGAATAGACTCAAGTTTGAAAGAAAAATTACCTCTTGAAGTTCTTAAATCGAAGGGAGATGTAAGTTCTTTCTTTGATGGAAAATGATAGTTCTTTGGGACCCTCCCGAGGCTAGTCCAATTGCTACTTTGTGAAAGTAGTGACTGGGTTGAAAGAGGTTGAGTGAGTGGATCGAAAGATTTTTTTATCATAAGTGATGGGGGAACTCAAAAGCCTATTTTATGACAGCTGGGTGAGTGGGTCGAAGGGTGGTTTGATGGTCACTTAGAGGGTGAATCGAAGGTTTTTTTTCTTAGTGTATAGAAATGTTTGAAAAGGATTATTGGGAAATGTTTAAGAATTTTTTTGAGAATTTCACAAGTGTTTTCTTGTAATCCTTCAGGTGCCCCTAATATGTGTGGTGATGCCTCCTTTTTATAGATGGCTTGGGCTGATGCTTTGGGAGGGAAAACAAAAAGTTTAAACAAAAAGGGTATGTTATATTTGTAGCTTTCGAGGGATAGTGTTTAATTGCCATTTTGGTGCAAGGAATAGGGTAGCAATGTAGGATTGTTGTGCAGTAGTTTTGGAGTTTTATGGCCAGTGTATTAGGCTTGATCCTAGAAGCACATGGGACTTGGTCAAAAAGTACCTTTGGCATCTCAACCTTTTATCTTGACTCCCTAGCCTTGCCTTTCGACCATACTTTTCAATAACCATCTCTTTTTTCAAATCGAAGTGTCATTCGAATGACTCCCATGGATATCCTTCGAAGGGGCCAAATTAATGATCTTGGGATGGATCAGTAATATATATCCTTCGATTGGGGGAATCCAGACATGCCTGACAAACTCTTCGAATGTGCCACCATGGTGCTTTCTTCGCCTGAGGCAATGACATAGTGAAGAGTTTGTATGTTTGGAACAGGCCATTTCTACAGGAGATCTTGCCCCTCAAATTTTTCTGCAAAGGGGCCACATGGCCAAACGAGAGAATGTGTGCAAGAGATTCCTGCCTTGTGACCTTATGCAAATATTTTCAAATGAAAGCTTATAAAAGAGGAGCCAGATGCCCAAACGAAAGGCATGATAAAAGACTGGTGCTTAAGTATTCACACCCCCAAGTGAAGGATGGGTGCAAGGGATGGAAGGTTCAATTGAAGCTTGCAATGTTGGGAAAGTCATTGCCCCAAACGAAATAGGCTTGCAAGGGCAAAATGTGTGATCGAAAGAGGGGAAAAGGGGGTTTTGGCCTCCTGGATCGAAGGACATCATCAGGAAGCTTTTTGCCTTGAACCTATATTAAAGGGAAATGTTGCCCTGTCGAAGCATCCAATAAAATGCTTCAAAGGGGACTTTAGCATTTCTTTTGAGGGACTTTCTGCCTTGTATGTCTTGGCTAACACGCAGGGAAGATGTTGTGTGTCCAAACGAAAGACTTGCACAAACATTCAAATGAAGTCTAGCGCTAAAACGAAGCAGGAAGTGATCTTAGCCAAATGAGCCCAAAGCCTTAATCGAAGCATGAAATGAACTTGTCCCAAAGGAATCCAGCACTCAAACGAAAGATGCAACCAATCCAAAGTGTCCAATCAAAGGATGCAAAATCGAAAGGAACTTTCTTTTCCTTTAATTTTGTCAAAAAGAGCATTTTCATTTGTTTTGTCCTTTTTAGCAATTTCTTCCTTAATCTTAATGCTGAAAAATCCAAATATATTTGTGTAAACTTGAATTTTGAGAATCCTTTGTGAGAATTGTCTTGAGGAATAAGAGGGCAAATTTTGAGGTACAATAGTTATAATGAGAAGAAAGGAACAAACCATGATCGTGGTAAGCCGTATGTTGCTCATGCTGATAAAGGGAAACAGAAAGCCCATAATAAGAAGAAGCCAAGTGGGGGAGGAGCTCCCGCTTCTATGAAATTCTACAGGTGTGGCGAGCTAGGTGTTGTAACTGGTTTTAAATAAGAGTCTCCACCCTTAATTTTTAGCCTAAGGAAGGAAATGTAAAGGATAACCCTAAAAAAGTTAGAGATATTAAGTTTTTGGCTCAGTTTTAGACAAAGGAAGGTGTTAGGCACCCCTCATCTACCTTGTTCACAAGGATACTAGGGTTAGAAGCCCAATTTTTTAAGAAATATGGTTTTAATATTTTATTAGGGGAACTCGCCACGATTTTAGTCGTATGCCTACGTATCCTCTTATGAGGAACCAGAGTCCTAATTCGTAGTTCACAATTGGTTTGTGTTTTTTATGGATTACGAAGATATTTGAATTTCCCGCATACTTAGACTAAGTGCGTGAATAGCAGAGATATTTAGACAACGCATGCAGTTAATTAAAATATGCTTCGTAATCCTTTTCGAAAATTAATTGTTGAATTAATTTAGTTATGGAAAAAGATTTATTGTTGGCTGAATAATTTTTATGTGTTAATTATAGAAAACATCTTTATTTAAATGCATGATTAAAAATATTTTTATGCAATAAAAATAAATAATATTTTTGGATGAACTTAGAAAATAAAAAATTTATGTGATTTAATAATAATAATTAATATAATATTATAACTATAAAAAAGAAAATGGAAAAAATAAAAATAATGAAGAAAATTAAATAAAAGCTATGGGGTGTGAATTTAGTTAAGGTAGTAAGAATGGGGGGTGCAAGCATTAGGGCCCTGAATTCAGATTCTGAATTCGGGAACAAAAAGGCATGGGGTTTGAAACTTTGTTTGTTAGTAAATCTGGGGAGGTGAGTAGTAGGGGCCCAAGTCCAGATTTTGGACTTGCCCCGGTTGGCCCAGGGGGGTATGCTTTATGTTGAAATGGAAAAATGAAGTGTGTGTTTAGTTACGGGCCTGGCCCAATGAGGTTTGAGTCCATTGGATTCAGTATAGGCGAGTATGCAGGTTATCATGGACCAACGGAATGGAGGTTGTTTGATCAAGATCGTAAGGTTGGAAGATGGGGTGCACGGTGACACGTGATGCACGCGATTACAAAGATATTATATTTTTTTTTGTTTTATAACATGTTTTATCATTTTCATTTCAGCTCTCTCTCCCTCTCTCTCTCTCTCTCTCTCTCTCTCTCTCTTTTAAACCTAAAACCGAAAGCCTCTTCTTCCTTCTCAAAAACTGAACCCTCTTCTCCCTTCACTCGTTCGTCTCATCTCTCTCTTCTTTGCTCAACACAACAACCGAAATAGCATAACCCTAAAATCCATTCCTGGAGGTGCAACCCACATCCCTCCCGAAACCACAACAAACCCCAAACCCTAAGTCCAAATTTAGAGTCACTGCCTCAAGTATAGTGGTCAAAACAAAAGAAATGCCTAAGTTGAGTATTTTATCATCCATGCCGTGATTGTTCTTTGAGCTCTACTTCCGATCTGAACTTTTCTGATCTCTCTCCTTTCATTTTTTGACAGGTACAACGGATGAGGATTTGGAGCAGCAAAACAAAGGAGAACGAGAGTTTTGGATGTCAAACCCTAAATCGGAGCGGCAATGACGGTGGCTGAATTTTACTATTCTCCCTCCTTTGTCTATTTTCCTTCTTCAATTTCTTTTTCTTTATCCTCTTTTATGTCCAATCTACCCCTCCACTGTATTAGTTCTTTTAGGTTTTATAGTATTTTTAGGGTTTAGATTAGGAAACATTTTTAATTTCTTATCGTTAATTTTGATGATTTTGCAGATTCTGTTGTAATTGCTCCTGATTTTGTTTGTAAATTTATTTGCGTGAGTTTTTATCAACATTGATTTGTTTCTGTTTTAGTTTGATCTTGTAATGATTCAGTTTTTTGATTATGTTTCTGTATTTAGTCCATTCTGTTATGGAGAATTAAATGTAAAGAAATTATTACTGTAAACCACGAACGATTAATGCAAATATCCTTTTTGTGATTCTCAATTTAAACAATGGTTGTTTGTACTAAAGCAAGTGTTATCTTTTTCTTTAATCAACACAATGATTGTTTTCTTTATTGGGCTTGGGCCTTGATTGAAAAATTGGACCATGCAGAAAGTATTTAAACATTTTTTTATTAATAAAACAAAACAAAATTTATTTAGGTGTTAAAGCATATAATATAAATAATAATTAACACAATTTTGAATAATCCAAAAGTCAGAAATTGACTTCTAGTCATACAAAAAACTGGGCTAAAAACTCTTTTTATGGGCCACTAATCAAAGAAGCGTGAATGGGCCTGATGAAATAAAAAACGCACCTCTCTAATTATATGTATAGAAGAGAGCCAGAAACTTTTAATGGGCCATCATATTTTGATGACCCAAAACAACACACCCCTATATTATGAAAGGCACCCTTTTTTTAAAATATACCTCATTCTGATATTTAAACCCCTATAAAAGAATATTAAAAAATATCCAAATTCAAATAATATATTTTACAGTAGTAATATGGCTATTAAATGGTAGGATAATTTTGGGGTATAACAACTTCCCCTATTTAATTACTCTTCGATTGAATGGTGCGAGAATACACATGTCTCGCACATTTGAAACAGAGGGTCACTAAATAATAGAAGGCTCCAAAATTTGTCTGAAAGATTATAAGGATACACTGTACAGCGTTCCCGTGGGTATGAAGAGTATGCATAGATGATGATGTATCATCTTACCAATGTTTGAACCAAAGTTTTTGATAGAATTTAGATATGACAACGCGGATAACTTGTCAGTATCTAAGAGATTGTAGATTCTTTTGTGTATTTACAAAAATACAAGTTTTGAGAAAGTTGACTTACTAATACATAAAAAATAATATAGTAAGTTTTTATTTAATTTTGTTTATTCATCGTAACCTAGGGGATGAATAAAATAAAGTCTGATAACACATTGCTTCATAGAGACTGGTGCAATGGATTACATAGATTTATTCGCATATCTATCACAACCTAGGGGATAGATATTTGAAAAGCTTCCTAACAACATTGCTGCATGGAGACTGGCACAATGAGCTATATCGCAAATTTCACACATTGCTACATGGAGACTGACGCAATGAGTTATATCGCAGAAAAAGTTGTTTTCTAATGATCAAATCTTAGATAACTAAATCATAAATGAGATCGGATTTTTTTACCAGTTGTGTCTGTTCTCAACCAAGGTAATTGTTTAGCATAAAAATGCTAGGTTCGAAGGTTGAAACTGAAGTTTCGCTGATGATGTCGGTTGTGTCTGTCCTTAACCAAGACTATCATCTTGAAGAAATGAACCCCAAAATTTCCCTATATGTTCATGCACCAAGTGTTATGAATGACCTTGATACTTTGATATGGTTATGTGTACATCATGCTTGATGTGAGGCTCTTAACTGGAAATCTATTGCCGAGATTTCCAAGGAATCTACTGCCAAGATTCGATTGTGAACTACTGTTGTACCCCAAAATTTGCCCTCCCATATTCTTCAAAGTTTTGATAACATCATCTCAATTTGCTCAAGTCTTCTCAAGGGCTACACAGTCAACCACTCTCCTAAGCCAGTCAAACTAGGGTTTTAGTTCTTGCCAAGAAAGTTGAGGTTTTCAAGGGCTCAATCAAGTCCCACATGCTCATACACTTTGTCAAGCACCTACATGTCAAGTTTCAAGGCTCACAAGGTCAAGTTGCACAGTCAAAAACCCTAATTGCTCCACAGTCAACTGCAGGGGCAAAATGGTCATTTGGCAGTCAAAAGTCAAATTTTTTGGTTAACATCTTATTTTGAAGCCACAATCATCATTTGATCAATTCTTGATCATGATTCCTCAAGAATGGCTCAAAAATCATCAAGGTGTCAAAAGTTTCTATTTTTGGACAGTTGAAAAGTCAACTGTAACTTGACCAAGGCATAACTTTTTCATGGTTCATCAGAAAAATCCCATCCAATGCTCATCTTGAAGGGGAAGACATTTCCTACAACTCATCTTCACATTCCAAGTCCAAGAAATGCTCTCACAAAAAGTTATCAATTTCAACATTATAGGTCATTTTCAAAAGTCAACAAAAAGGCACTTTAAGTCAAAGACCATAACTTGAGATTGGTAAATAAAAATGACATGGGACCAAAGACATTGGTTAGAGGACTTCAAGACCTTTCCAAAATGTCCAAGAACATGTTCATAGCTTCAAAATTGAGCAAGATATGCATTGGAGAAGTTGGGAAATTTTTGTGAAATGGCCAAAGTCAATTATCCTTGAAATTTCATTTTTGACAAAAGGGGCCCACTTGTTCCACTTGTTTCAGCTTGGCCATGCCTCCCACGTGTTCCACAATTTATTTCAAGATTAAAAATTAATTTTCCCATTTTTATTTAATTTTATTTGATTTAATGCATTTTAAATCTTTAAAATTCAAATAAAAATCAAAGAAATTAATGGAGGGATATTTTGTGGTTCGAATAGCTTTGATACACCATAAAACATATACCAAATTCGTTCAAGACCTATTATGGGCATAAAAATTCAAATTTTCACAAGAATGGCAAGTTGTTTAAATGGTGTTCATGGCATAATCTCAAACTTCATTGCAAGGGTTAATGGCTCACATTATTGCTTGATTCTCATTCAAAGACATATATGCAAGCCTCTCATACCATTTACAAGGGCTAAGCATCTCTAAAACGAAAAAAAACCATATTCAAAAAAATCAAGCAAAAAGTCAAAGCTGAAATCCACCTTCCAAGGCAATTCAAAGCCTTTTCTCGTTTCTAACACTTTGCAGGAACTCTCAGGAGTCTTTTAGAATCAAAACCAAGCGCTCAGGCCTAAGGAATCGCCCCACACGAACTCACGGTTTGCACAATTTTCTTGGAATCAAATTTCATTTGTTCATGCATCATTAACATAATTTGTTGCTTGTTTTGTGTTGTATGAGTCCACAGGAAACTAATGGTATGGTTCAATTGCTTTGAGATGCCCCAAAACTCAATATTATTTTTTCTAAGGTATTCCTATGCAGGCTTCCAAACAGCGTCCATCATGCATCTCAAGTGATCATCCTGCCAAGTGGCCACTAACGCCAATCTGATGGCTATGAGGCGTGGACCATGGTGTTCCCAGTCAATACTTGCACACTTGATTCCAGTTTCAACAACACACCCCCATTCCTGGCCCAATACCCCCTCCATTTGGGTTCATTTTTCTTTCTTTTCATTTTATTTCTTTAATTTAATTTCTAACCCCTTTTATTTTATTGGTTATTAGTAATTAATTTAATTAATCATTTTCATAAAAAACAAAAAATATAATTAACACTTTTATTATTATTTTTATTTTGTAAATAAATCATAATTGAACTAGTTTTTAATTAGGCCATTTGAACATTTTAATAATTAAAATAGATTTAGATTTAGGTTAATCTTTAACTTTGTTTCTTTTTATTTCTATTTTATTTCATAAAAAATATAAAAAAATCAAAAAATATTTTCTTGTAATTAAAATAATTAATTAGTTTTCAATTTCATTTAATTACCAAAAAAAAAAGACAAAAAAAAAGTTAATTCCCTTTTCTTTATTCATGCGTATTTAATTTGTCCGATTATTATGTAATTGCTCCGGATATGTAATAGTAAATAGGACCTTTTACTGTTTTTTTATTTTCCGCACTTATTTACTTAAAACGGGTCTTTGTAAAAATTTGGCGATGTATAGACCCGCGTCTTGTAATAGCGTAGGATTTACGTTTTCCGTACTTTAATTTCCGCACCCCTTAATTGCTAAATTTTGCATGAAAGAATGAATGGCCCAAATAAAATCAAAGCGTAGATCACCATAATGCATCACAAGATAAAACATAACTGAAAACAATACACAAATTCACACACCATTCTTAGGGTACGCCTCACTGTTGCCTTGCCCCTCGAAACGTGGTCGTCGAGTATAGGACGTTTTAGTAAGTCCTTATGTCCATGAACATGGCATAAGGGTAGCTTTTAAGGTGTCCTACTGTTGCTCTGGTGACCACACTGTCCCTACAAGCTCGAATTGTGGTCGTCGAGTACAGGACGTCTTAGTAAGTCCTTATGTTCCATTGATCTAGTTGCCTCAGAATAGTTGCCTCGAAATAGTTGCCTCAGAATAGTTGCCTCGAAATAGTTGCCTCGGAATAAAAGATCAATGGCATAAGGGTAGCTTCTATGGTATCTTACCGTTGCTCGGTGACCATACTGTCCCTACAAACGAATTGACCCGAACACCTCCAACGGTGGTGCTACCTACCTCTCAATGGTGGGATGGCACTACCTTAACGACATTTACACAGCCTAATTCCTTAGGGTAGGTAGATGACTCGTAGATACTTGCTCTAATTCAAAACAAATCAAAACTTCTTTTCACACCGACACTTTGCAAAAAGCTTTCAAAAACAACTTTTCAAACACTCTTGAGGACTGATACAAGAGTCGAACTGAAATTTTAAACGAAACTTTTTCAAACTCACTCACACTTGAAAAGCAAACAAACACTTTTGAAAACACAAATGAGCAAGTACCTAAGAGCCCGTGGATAACCACAGATAGAAAGGGTGCTAACACCTTCCCTTTCTATAAATCTACCTCCCGAACCGAGAAACTATCTCATAAGGAATTTTGCTGTGCTTTTGTCCTGTCCATGTTGGAGAAAATAAAAGACGGTGGTGACTCTTGCTTACCGCGACATTTTGCGAACCAGCGTTAAACAGTCAGTTCCAGATCCACCGATCACAGAACTGGCGACTCTGCTGGGGAAATCCTATAAAGTGAGGTGTACCTTATGATAGTTCATAACTGTGTTTTCAATTGTTGTGCTTTGTTTGCTTTATTATTGTGGGTTGCATCGGAGTTACATAGATCCTAACCCTGATCTGGGGATACCCTGTTAGGTAGCATAAGCTGTGAGGGACCTGTCCGGCGTAGACCGACATGGGTGAAACAGTGGCTACGTTGGTGTGGCACCTTGGTCTGTACCGATATCCCTTGTGTTGCAACGAGGAGAATATGGGTCTTCTGAGGAGTCATTAAACACCAACCGACCCTAGAACCTTAAATGACCCAACTTGGCCAATAGAACGGTAGCAGTATGCTACGCCCATTGAGGCTAAACTCTCGTGATGGTTCTGGCTGCAAGAAAAGGTTGCGATGCTGGAGTTATGACCGATTGAGGGTAGTCAGTGATATTGGGATCCTCTAGAACCCGGTTACTTCTGATAGGACAGGTCCTAACCAACAAACTGAAAGAGGGTAATACCTAGACCCCATGCTGGCCTAAGCTCTAAGGGCTTCTCTTGTGTGACTTGTGTGCCTTCCAACTTGACTATTTGCATACTTGTTATCTGACACTTGAGTTTCTTGCAGGTTTTGTTTACAGTCCTTAATCTGGACTCATAACAGGGTTTATCCATATTACTCCATGCATAGCATACCATCATACCATTGCATACATCATGCATAAGGACTAATCCATTTCAAGGATCTCAAGGGTTTGTGATGCAGGTCATGATGCCTAATAAGGGGCAAAAGGGGATTTATTTTCCTCTAGCCAGGTTGATGACCCGAGTCAGGGGCTATGACCCACTTGATATGGTGAGCTTTGACTCTTGAAGAAGGTTCCCCTAGCCAAGGTTGTCTGAAAATCAAAACAAGGTTGATAACTCGAGTCAGGGGCTATGACCCACTGGATATGGTGAGCCTTGACTCTTGAAGAAGGACTCTCAACAACATGAAGTTCCCTCAATCAAGCTACCCAAGTTCTAACCATCTTCTTGTTTACCCTGCGAGATCCTTGAAAACATCGCATGCATACATACATATCATTACATTATAGGTACTCTGTTCTACAGGTTGCTTAATCTTCTTCGCTGTTTATTTCAACCATCATCATGAATCCTGAATCATCCAATGGACAAGCTATCAAGGCCTTTCAGGCCCAGAACGCCCAGTTCCAGGAGCTGGTCATGAGCTTAGCCCAGGGACAACAGGAATTGAAGACTCTGCTTTTGAAGAAAAAGAAGAAGAGGATTGTTTTGTTCAACCCTAGCCGCAGATCTGGGAATACACTACAGAATGAAGCTGAGCAGACTACTCCATCTATTGGGGAAGGCAGTCACCAAGAGGGAAGGGTTCCTAGTCCAGTGGTCTCCAACACCGAGACGGATTACAATGATGAGCAGTACCCTCAAGCTGAGGACATGTATAAGCAACTAGAGGACCGTCTAAATGCCATGGAGATTCAACAGGTGCCCGGGTTGGACTTCGGAGACCTAGGCTTATCTTCTGGGGTGGTGATCCCTCACAAGTTCAAGGCACCTGCCTTTGCAAAATACGATGGGGCCTCTTGTCCTAAGTTGCACCTCCGTTCATACGCAAGGAAGATCCAGCCCTACACGGAAGACAAGAATCTATGGATCCATTTCTTCCAGGAGAATCTTTCAGGGACTCAGCTCGAATGGTTCTATCAGCTGGATGGAACCAGTATTCGTAACTGGGAGGACTTGGCAACTGCTTTTTATAAGCAGTATCAGTATAATGCCGACCTCGCTCCTACGCGTACCCAACTCCAGGGTATGTCACTGGGGACGGGTGAAGGTTTTAAGGAGTACGCCCAAAAATGGAGAGACCTCGCTGGAAGGGTACAACCACCTCTGACTGACCGTGAGCTCGTTGACATGTTCTTGGGAACTTTGTCTGGTCCATTCTACAACCATCTGATTGGGAATTCTTCTGCTGGGTTCACAGATCTTATCTTGACTGGGGAGAGAATTGAAGCTGGTATCAAGTCGGGGAAGATTCAAGAAACCGCACCTGCTGATGCTCAGAAAAAGCCCCACAGTGGGCAGAAAGAGTCCAATGCTATACATGGTAAAAAGGGTCGTCATGATGTAGGGGCAATCCAGATCTCTGATCCCACGTCTGTTCAACTAAGAAAGAGCAATAGGCGTAGGATAAAGTATCAAGATAGGAAGTATACTGACATCAACTTGTCTTTGTCTCAGGCATTACAACAATTGCTGAAGGCAAAACTGATCACACTAAAGGATCCTCCTCAAAATCCCGATACTTCCTCTTCCAAGTACAACCCGGGTGTGAGATGTGCCTACCATTCTGACAGTCCTGGACATGACACCGACGACTGTTGGACCTTGAAGAACAAGATCCAAGACTTGATTGATGCCAAGGAGGTCAAGTTTGAACACTGATCCTACACCAAATCATCGAGAATGTCTTTTGTTCATTAGAATTTTCAATTTGTAATTTTCTTTTGATTGTTCAAACATTTATTCATGTTAAACTTTATTATTTCATTAATGCATTAGACGTGTCTGTTTTGAAGTAATTGTGTTTACTATGCTTAAAATTGCTTTTATTGATGCTCAACTCTCAATTAATAATTCTAAGCCTCTTGAGGGAGGATGACGAAAACAATACCATGATCTAGAGTATGCTTTTGAACAGACCCCGCTGATGAGGTACATGCAATGTTTCCATTCCTAAACACTGGAGTTATAAGGAAGATAATCCCTAGTCAACCCCTTTGAGCCAAAGAAGTAGGAGTTTCTCTTTTCAACAAAAATTAAAACCCTTTAATCATAACCTGGGGCAGGGTAGTCCTCTCAGTTGATCCAAGTGCACAACGAATAGCACCAACGGAGTTCTTACAAAACAAAAGACAGTGATGGTTCCGAATAATCATAAAGACAGGCAGTCATTATCTCTCAAAATAAAAAGCCCAATAAGTCAAAAAACCTATGAAGGAGACTTACGAAGCTGGGGCATCCCGCTGACTGTAATTCCAAAAAAGGAAACAGTTCAGGCAAAAAACAGGGATAACAAAATCAAAAAAGAAAGAGGTTCTACAAACCCTCGACAAAAAAAGGAAATGTCTGCCTATTCCCAATAAACTGTCAATATCCGAACCATCACTGGAATATCAGAGCAAAGACTCAGACAAGGTCTAACGCACGATCGGCTGAGTTTAGGGTCGAAGAACATCACGAAGAGCGGGTGGGTACAAATAAATTTGAGCCTTTATCCTTTGTTTCTTAAACCGTGAACCAGGCCACATTATAACCCTTAAAAGTCCTAGCTGAAGCATGGGTTAGTTCGAAAGCATACTGTTACGAAAGGTATCCTGACTCCTTAAGGCTTACTGTAAAATACTGAGTTGACATCAGATCTTTACAAAACTCACTTTCTTTTACAAAAAATGCATTTTTCAAAATTTCAAGACAGACATAAGCTTTTGCATTCTTAAAATAACATTGTTTACATATGACTAGTTATTTGAACAGTAGAGAAATTCGCACGACGAATATCCTATGAAAAAAAATCTTCTCAACAAAAGAGTCACCTCCAGTGGAAGAAACACTCCCAATCAAGGGGCATGGCATGATCAGTGTCCATCATCTGAGGCTGTCCAGTCAAGATTCGGAGAATCTCTCAAAAGGCCAACCAGCTTGGGGCAAATCTCCATCTGGATCACCTGGGGCATTCCGACAACGAATCTTGCCTGATCAGGCATCTTCTAGTGGTACGGTGACACGGCACTACTAACAGTGACAACTCCCTGCTCTCTGAGAACACGTACATAGTCGAAAAAATACTACGCCTAATCAAAGACCCGCTAGGTTGACACACCTAGGCAAAAATAAGGGCTTCCCGGAGAACCAAAAGGGTTCGGGCAAAAGTAAGGGATGAAATGAAAAGATCTGTACACCCGACAAGTCGAAAACCTGAAAAGGCGGCTTGGGCAAAAAAGGGTTATCCCGGTGGACTGAAAACCCGAAAGGGCGGTCCAGGCAAAAGTTAGGGATCACAGCGTACGACTATGTCCCGGTATCTCATCACTTGCCTGCCAGAAGAAGATTTGTCAAGTCGATAGTCATCAAGCACCTCTACAGGTACCTTCTTCTCCCACAGAAACTGGGGCAATGGGAATTGTCCGAACGGTACAAGCTGCTCTGTCCACCGATGTGCCAAGGTAAGTTCGGCTGAAGAACATAACCAAGATCTCTTAACTCCCCAGAGAGTGAGCCAGCAAGTCCATGCACTCTCCCCAAGCAGAGTTATCCTGTCAGCCTTGATGAAGTTGGGTATCCTCTAGCAGATCTCAACATTCCCCAGCGCAATATACGAACATTCCTAACAAGCATCCCCGACAGTCTCGACCTAAGATTGTTCCCCGGCGGTATACCAGACATTCAGCGGAGCCACTTCCCCAATATATCTCAAAAATTTCCCCAGGAAAGTCCAGTCTGAAGTTCCCCCAGGAAAGTGGAATCCATCTCCCCAGTAAGAAGCTTATCCCCAGTAGATTTTGGAAGCTTATCACCTGTAGAGCACGAACGCGTCTCCCGGCTTTATTCAAAGGTCATTTCCCTACCAGGATATAACTGGGTTATCCTCAGCCAAAAGCCACAGAAGGATCGTCCTCGGCGAAGTCTTCTTATCCCCAGCGGAGTCTATTAAAACTTCCAACATAACAACGGTATCCCCAGCGAAGTTGTCATCAACATCTCAACAGAGTACCTCTCTTCCCACAGAGTATTGTTCCCCAGCAAGATCGCTAGAGTAATTTTCTCCCCACAGAGTAATCCATTCTCCAAGTTTATTCCCCAACGGAGTTATCTTCTCCTACCGGTATTCTTGCAACCATCATCCCCAGCGGAAACAGCAAAGCTCTATTCCACATCAGCCTAGGATTTAACTTCCCGGCATCCGTCAAGGATTTATTTCCCTGAGACGAAAACATACATTCATAAACATCGCATCTTCCATACATTATAGCATGCATATACGCATCATGAACATATAATATCATCACGCATGTCATACATTATGACATTGCATACAACTAACTCGTTACTTTTTCAGGAAAATAACGATCAACAGATAAAAGTCTTTACCTTTTGAAGTAGAAGACATCCAAGATTCCTTCATCATTCTGTTGAGGTAGTAATCATCCAAGGTTCTCTCATCGTCCCATTGAGGTAGTAATCATCCAAGGTTCTCTCATCGTCCCGTTGAGGTAGTAATCATCCAAGGTTCTCTCATCGTCCCGTTGAGGTAATAATCGTCCAAGGTTCTCTCATCGTCCCGTTGAGGTAGTAATCGTCCAAGGTTCTCTCATCGTCCCGTTGAGGAAGTAATCGTCCAAGGTTCTCTCATCGTCCCGTTGAGGTAGTAATCGTCCAAGGTTCTCTCATTGTCCCGCTGAGGTAGTAATCATCCAAGGTTCTCTCATCGTCCCGTTGAGGTAGTAATCGCCCAAGGTTCTCTCATCATTCTGTTGAGGTAGTAATCGTCCAAGGTTCTCTCATCGTCCCGCTGAGGTAGTAATCATCCAAGGTTCTCTCATCGTCCCGTTGAGGTAGTAATCATCCAAGGTTCTCTCATCGTCCCGTTGAGGTAGTAATCGCCCAAGGTTCTCTCATCGTCCCGTTGAGGTAGTAATCGTCCAAGGTTCTCTCATCGTCCCGTTGAGGTAGTAACCGCCCAAAGGTTCTCTCATCGTCCCGTTGAGGTAGTAATCGCCCAAGGTTCTCTCATCGTCCCGTTGAGGTAGTAATCGTCCAAGGTTCTCTCATCGTCCCGTTGAGGTAGTAATCGTCCAAGGTTCTCTCATCGTCCCGTTGAGGTAGTAATCGTCCAAGGTTCTCTCATCGTCCCGTTGAGGTAGTAATCGTCCAAGGTTCTCTCATCGTCCCGTTGAGGTAGAAATCGCCCAAAGGTTCTCTCATCGTCCCGTTGAGGTAGTAATCGCCCAAGGTTCTCTCATCGTCCCGTTGAGGTAGTAATCGCCCAAGGTTCTCTCATCGTCCCGTTGAGGTAGTAATCGTCCAAGGTTCTCTCATCATCCTGTTGAGGTAGTAACCGCCCAAAGGTTCTCTCATCGTCCCGTTGAGGTAGTAATCGCCCAAGGTTCTCTCATCGTCCCGTTGAGGTAGTAATCGCCCAAGGTTCTCTCATCGTCCCGTTGAGGTAGTAATCACCCAAGGTTCTCTCATCGTCCCGTTGAGGTAGTAATCGTCCAAGGTTCTCTCATCGTCCCGTTGAGGTAGTAATCGCTCAAGGTTCTCTCATCGTCCCGTTGAGGTAGTAATCGCCCAAGGTTCTCTCATCGTCCCGTTGAGGTAGTAATCGCCCAAGGTTCTCTCATCGTCCCGTTGAGGTAGTAATCGCCCAAGGTTCTCTCATCGTCCCGTTGAGGTAGTAATCGCCCAAGGTTCTCTCGTCGTCCCGTTGAGGTAGTAATCGCCCAAGGTTCTCTCGTCGTCCCGTTGAGGTAGTAATCGCCCAAGGTTCTCTCATCGTCCCATTGAGGTAGTAATCGTCCAAGGTTCTCTCATCGTCCCGTTGAGGTAGTAATCGTCCAAGGTTCTCTCATCGTCCCGTTGAGGTAGTAATCGTCCAAGGTTCTCTCATCGTCCCGTTGAGGTAGTAATCGTCCAAGGTTCTCTCATCGTCTCGTTGAGGTAGTAATCGTCCAAGGTTCTCTCATCGTCCCGTTGAGGTAGTAATCGTCCAAGGTTCTCTCATCGTCCCGTTGAGGTAGAAATCGTTCAAGGTTCTCTCATCGTCCCGTTGAGATAGTAACCGTCCCTGATTCATTCATCACATCATTATCAACAAAAACCTTTTGAAGTTCCAGATTCGATTCCTGTATCTTGCCAGGGTGTATCTGTTGACAACTATTCTCCGGACTCGATTCCTGTATCTTGCCAGGGCACGTCTGAAGAGTTTAAAGATTCGATACCTGTATCCGGCCAGGGCACATCTACATAAAGAGTTTGAAGATCAACACCTGTAACGGGCCAAGTAATTATCTTTCTTTCTCAGGTACGCAAGTTCTCGCTAAGGAATCTCTTACGCGATCGACACCTAGATGACATCTATAAGCCCATCCACTTACCAACAGTTCCAAATGGCATCTATAAGCCCATTCCCGACAAGGTTCTGTCACATCTCCAGATGGCATCTACAAGCCCATCCTCCTATCCACCATCTCTCCAAATGGCATCTGTAAGCCCATTCCCGCTGTCACACTGCTGATACTCAACTATGTGAGTGCAAATTTCTGGGCACTCTAGTGTTCAATCATCTTCCACCTTCAGATCACGAAAGGCACACACGCCAATCTACATCCTCAGGTCTAAGAAGATTGAACAGGGGAAACTGTTGTACCCCAAAATTTGCTCTCCCATATTCTTCAAAGTTTTGATAACATCATCTCAATTTGCTCAAGTCTTCTCAAGGGCTACACAGTCAACCACTCTCCTAAGCCAGTCAAACTAGGGTTTTAGTTCTTGCAAAGAAAGTTGAGGTTTTCAAGGGCTCAATCAAGTCCCACATGCTCATACACTTTGTCAAGCACCTACATGTCAAGTTTCAAGGCTCACAAGGTCAAGTTGCACAGTCAAAAACCCTAATTGCTCCACAGTCAACTGCAGGGGCAAAATGGTCATTTGGCAGTCAAAAGTCAAATTTTTTGGTTAACATCTTATTTTGAAGCCACAATCATCATTTGATCAATTCTTGATCATGATTCCTCAAGAATGGCTCAAAAATCATCAAGGTGTCAAAAGTTTCTATTTTTGGACAGTTGAAAAGTCAACTGTAACTTGACCAAGGCATAACTTTTTCATGGTTCATCAGAAAAATCCCATCCAATGCTCATCTTGAAGGGGAAGACATTTCCTACAACTCATCTTCACATTCCAAGTCCAAGAAATGCTCTCACAAAAAGTTATCAATTTCAACATTATAGGTCATTTTCAAAAGTCAACAAAAAGGCACTTTAAGTCAAAGACCATAACTTGAGATTGGTAAATAAAAATGACATGGGACCAAAGACATTGTTAGAGGACTTCAAGACCTTTCCAAAATGTCCAAGAACATGTTCATAGCTTCAAAATTGAGCAAGATATGCATTGGAGAAGTTGGGAAATTTTTGTGAAATGGCCAAAGTCAATTATCCTTGAAATTTCATTTTTGACAAAAGGGGCCCACTTTTTCCACGTGTTTCAGCTTGGCCATGCCTCCCACGTGTCCCACAATTTATTTCAAGATTAAAAATTAATTTTCCCATTTTTATTTAATTTTATTTGATTTAATGCATTTTAAATCTTTAAAATTCAAATAAAAATCAAAGAAATTAATGGAGGGATATTTTGTGGTTTGAATAGCTTTGATACACCATAAAACATATACCAAATTCGTTCAAGACCTATTATGGGCATAAAAATTCAAATTTTCACAAGAATGGCAAGTTGTTTAAATGGTGTTCATGGCATAATCTCAAACTTCATTGCAAGGGTTAATGGCTCACATTATTGCTTGATTCTCATTCAAAGACATATATGCAAGCCTCTCATACCATTTACAAGGGCTAAGCATCTCTAAAACGAAAAAAAACCATATTCAAAAAAATCAAGTAAAAAGTCAAAGCTGAAATCCACCTTCCAAGGAATTTCAAAGCCTTTTCTCGTTTCTAACACTTTGCGGGAACTCTCAGGAGTCTTTTAGAATCAAAACCAAGCGCTCAGGCCTAAGGAATCGTCCCACACGAACTCACGGTTTGCACAATTTTCTTGGAATCAAATTTCATTTGTTCATGCATCATTAACATAATGTGTTGCTTGTTTTGTGTTGTATGAGTCCACAGGAAACTAATGGTATGGTTCAATTGCTTTGAGATGCCCCAAAACTCAATATTATTTTTTCTAAGGTATTCCTATGCAGGCTTCCAAACAGCGTCCATCATGCATCTCAAGTGATCATCCTGCCAAGTGGCCACTAACGCCAATCTGATGGCTATGAGGCGTGGACCATGGTGTTCCCAGTCAATACTTGCACACTTGATTCCAGTTTCAACAACACACCCCCATTCCTGGCCCAATACCCCCTCCATTTGGGTTCATTTTTCTTTCTTTTCATTTTATTTCTTTAATTTAATTTCTAACCCCTTTTATTTTATTGGTTATTAGTAATTAATTTAATTAATCATTTTCATAAAAAACAAAAAATATAATTAACACTTTTATTATTATTTTTATTTTGTAAATAAATCATAATTGAACTAGTTTTTAATTAGGCCATTTGAACATTTTAATAATTAAAATAGATTTAGATTTAGGTTAATCTTTAACTTTGTTTCTTTTTATTTCTATTTTATTTCATAAAAAATATAAAAAAATCAAAAAATATTTTCTTGTAATTAAAATAATTAATTAGTTTTCAATTTCATTTAATTACCAAAAAAAAAAGACAAAAAAAAAGTTAATTCCCTTTTCTTTATTCATGCGTATTTAATTTGTCCGATTATTATGTAATTGCTCCGGATATGTAATAGTAAATAGGACCTTTTACTGTTTTTTTATTTTCCGCACTTATTTACTTAAAATGGGTCTTTGTAAAAATTTGGCGATGTATAGACCCGCGTCTTGTAATAGCGTAGGATTTACGTTTTCCGTACTTTAATTTCCGCACCCCTTAATTGCTAAATTTTGCATGAAAGAATGAATGGCCCAAATAAAATCAAAGTGTAGATCACCATAATGCATCACAAGATAAAACATAACTGAAAACAATACACAAATTCACACACCACTCTTAGGGTACGCCTCACTGTTGCCTTGCCCCTCGAAACGTGGTCGTCAAGTATAGGACGTTTTAGTAAGTCCTTATGTCCATGAACATGGCATAAGGGTAGCTTCTAAGGTGTCCTACTGTTGCTCTGGTGACCACACTGTCCCTACAAGCTCGAATTGTGGTCGTCGAGTACAGGACGTCTTAGTAAGTCCTTATGTTCCATTGATCTAGTTGCCTCAGAATAGTTGCCTCGAAATAGTTGCCTCGGAATAAAAGATCAATGGCATAAGGGTAGCTTCTAAGGTATCTTACCGTTGCTCGGTGACCACACTGTCCCTACAAACGAATTGACCCGAACACCTCCAACGGTGGTGCTACCTACCTCTCAATGGTGGGATGGCACTACCTTAAGGACATTTACACAGCCTAATTCCTTAGGGTAGGTAGATGACTCGTAGATACTTGCTCTAATTCAAAACAAATCAAAACTTCTTTTCACACCGACACTTTGCAAAAAGCTTTCAAAAACAACTTTTCAAACACTCTTGAGGACTGATACGAGAGTCGAACTGAAATTTTAAACGAAACTTTTTCAAACTCACTCACACTTGAAAAGCAAACAAACACTTTTGAAAACACAAATGAGCAAGTACCTAAGAGCCCGTGGATAACCACGGATAGAAAGGGTGCTAACACCTTCCCTTTCTATAAATCTACCTCCCGAACCGAGAAACTATCTCATAAGGAATTTTGCTGTGCTTTTGTCCTGTCCATGTTGGAGAAAATAAAAGACGGTGGCGACTCTTGCTTACCGCGACATTTCACGAACCAGCGTTAAACAGTCAGTTCCAGATCCACCGATCACAGAACTCAGTTCTGTGATCGGTGGATCTGGAACTGACTGTTTAACGCTGGTTCGCGAAATGTCGCGGAAGCAAGAGTCGCCACCGTCTTTTATTTTCTCCAAATGGAAAGGACAAAAGCACAGAAAAATTCCTTATAGAGATTGCTCTCGGTTCGGGAGGTAGATTATAGAAAGGGAAGGTGTTAGCACCCTTTCTATCCATGGTTATCCATGGGCTCTTAGATACTTGCTCATTGTGTTTTCAAAAATGTTTGTTTGCTTTTCAAGGTGAGTGGGTTTTGAAAAAGTTTCGATTGAAAAATTTCTAAGTAACTCTTGTATCTGTCCTCAAGAGTGTATGGAAAATTTGTTTGAAAACTTTTAGAAAGTGTAGGTGTGAAAAGTATTTTGTTTGTTTTTGAAAAGAGCAAGTATCTATGAGAATCTACCTACCCTAAGGAATTCTTCTGTGTAAACGTCCTTTAAAGTAGTGCCATCCCACCATTGAGAGGTAGGTAGCACCACCGTTGGAGGTGTTTGGGTCAATTCGAGGTTCGGGACATGGTGATCACCAGAGCAATGGGAAGACACCTTAGAAGCTACTCTCATGCCAGGTTCCCGGATCATGAGGACTTACTAAGACATCCTCTACTCGACGATCACCTTTCGAGGGGTAAGGCAACATTGAAGCGTACCCTAGGGGTGGTGTGTGAATTGTGTGTCATTTTCAGTTTATTATTTGTATTGTCATGTTATTGGTGATCTAGCGTTTGTTTTTATTTTTGGGCATTCATTCTTTCATGTGATTGTTTAACAGTTAAAAGATGCGAGAATTTAAAGTGCAGAAAAGATAGAGGTCCTACGCTATTACAAAGGCGCGGGTCTACAACGCCAAATTAATCCAGACCCGATTTAAAATAAAGTGCAGAAAGTAAATGCCTAATTAACTATTACAGGGCTTTGGAACAAATACATTATATTTACAACAAAGAAATAAATAAAACGCGCGAAACAAAAATGTAATCGAATGCGAGGGCGTTGAACCCTTTGAAGGAATAAAATTATCAAAATAATTAAGTTAAATAAAAAGAAAGAACTTATTTTTTCATATTTTTGTATTTATGACATTAAAGAAAAATTAAATTGGAATTTAAAAGTTAAATAATTCTAGTTCTAATTGTTTTTAATTTATTAAAAAAATACATTAAAGTTAAAACCTAAAATTAAAACTAAATTGATTATATAATTTATTTACAAAATTAATGGTTAATGATACTTATAATAAAAATATTTAATAAAAAAAAGAAAGTGCTAAAGGTCTATTTTTATTATTTTTGGTTATTGAGAAAAAGAATTAAATAAAAAAAACCTAAAATTAAAACTAAATTTATTATGGGATTTATTTACAAAAGGAGTTATTGATGAATTAAATTAAAATAAAACATATTTTGTTCTTTTATGATTTTCTGATTTTTTTGGTGTTTTTTTTATTATGTTAGGAAAATATTTATTTGAAAAAATTAAATGGAATTTAAACAAACAAACAAAAATAAAAATAAAAAAAGGAATAGGAGAGAGCAAACCAAGGGGGTGTTATCCCCCAAACTGGAGGTACAGCCCAGTAATTCTGGCCCATCAATGGAGGCCTTGTTGACTTTTTCAGGCAGCATGTGGGAGCGTTGACTAGAGCTAACCATATTCCATAGATCCAGTCCCTTGATTGAGCGCAATTGGCCAAGTGGCGTGCTGGATTGAGGAGATGCATGGTGCGCTTTGGTATTGAAGCTGCATAGGAACATTAAATAGAAAATAATATGAAAGGGGGTGAGGACCTAGGGCTCGAACCCAGGTCCTGAACATTACCACTCAAGCACTCCACCAACTGAGCTGCTTTGTTCATCTGTACATAATATACCAAATAAATATAATAAAGTAAAACTAAATGCTAATGCGTTTTTCGCGCGAGATTTCAAACAGCCCAATCCTGGATGGCCACCTCATCTTCTTCTTCTACATTCCTGAAACACAGAACAATAAGCAACGGTTTTTGAACCGTTCCAAAAGATAGCATTCCAGAAAATAGCGATTAGGAATCCTGGCATTAGAAATTAGGCGCGATGGTCATTTTGTGTTCGTCTAAGAGCGCTGAGTTGGATAGTCTAGGTCTCATGTGCCAATTGTTCAAGGTTTGGAAACCCCTAAATCAATTTTCACGAAACCCTAATATGCTTACATGGTGGATTCTTCGTTTTGGCATGAAACTCCAATCAAACTATGCTGTTAGCTTGCAAACATCATTCTAAGCACAAAAACAACAATGAAACAGGTTTAAAATGCATGAAAGATGGAAAACGATTCTGGAATTTTCCTTACCAACTTCAATGGTGATTTCGTGTTTTCTTGAGTATGGGACTTAGGGAATGATTGAAAAACGTTCTATGATCCTCAAGGAAGGTGTTTGAACAACTCTTTTGCCTTGAATCAACCTCTAACCTTGTTTTCAGTTTTCAAAAATGTGGCAAAAAAAGTGAGTTTGCTTTTTGTGTTCTTGCGCAGCTTAGCTCTCAATCTTGCTTCTGATCACTTGCTTAGGTCTTATGCAACATGTATGAAGAGGAATTATGGCTCCATAATGCATAGCATTCAATTTCAAGATTCTCCATAAACCTCCATAACCAAACTTCCATTTTTAAACCATTTTTGAATTCTTGCTCTATTTGGCCCCTTGCACGAATTTGGCATATGCTTAATGGTAATTCAAAGTCCATAAAAATCAGATATCCTTTTTAATTAAGCTTTTTGACTTTCCTTTGATTTTAAAAGATTTAAAATTAATTAAATCTAATAAAATCAATAAAAAATGAAAAAATTAATTAAAAATTTTGAAATAAAAGGTGGGACACGTGGGAAGCATGGCCAAGTTAATTCAAGTGGAAAAAGTGGGCCCCTTTTGTCAAAAATGAAATTTCAAGGATAAATGATTTTGGCCATTTCACAAAAATTTCCCAACTTCTCCAATGCATATTTTGCTCAATTTTTAAGCTTTGATCATGTTCTTGGACATTTTGGAAAGGTCTTGAAGTCCTCTAACCAATGTCTTTGGTCCCATGTCATTTTGATTTACCAATTTCAAGTTATGGTGTTTGACTTAAAGTCCCTTTTTGTTGACTTTTGAAAATGACCTATAATGTTGAAATTGATAACTTTTTGTGAGAGCATCTCTTGGACTTAGAGTGTGAAGATGAGTTGTAGGAAATGTCTTCCCCTTCAAAATGAGCATTGGATGGGATTTTTCTGATGAACCATGAAAAAGTTATGCCTTGGTCAAGTTACAGTTGACTTTTCAGCTGTCCAAAAATAGAAACTTTTGCATCTTGATGATTTTTGAGCCATACTTTTGAGAATCATGATCAAGCATTGATCAAATGATGTTTGTGGCTTCAAAATAAGATGTTGACCAAAAGTTTGAACTTTTGACTGCCAAATGACCATTTTGCCCCTACAGTTGACTGTAGTGCAATTAGGGTTTTGACTGTGCAATTTTGTGTTGAAAGTCTTGAAACTTGACATGTAGGTGCTTGACAATGTTTGTAGGCATGTGAGACTTGATTGGACCTTTGGAAACTTCATTTTCTTGATCAGAACCAAAACCCTAATTTTGACTGTTCATGAGGCTCTTACACTGTGCAACCCTTGGGGAGATTTTGAGGCTTGACTTGGCAATTTCTTGGAGAATATGGGAGGGCAAATTTTGGGGTACAACAGTTGCCCCTGTTCAATCTTCTTAAACCTAAGGATGCAGATTGGCCAACGTGCCTTTCGTAATCCGAGGGTGGAAGATGATTGAACACTAGAGTGCCCAGAAATTTGCGCTCACATAGTAGCAGTGATGGTGGAATGGGCTTATAGATGCCATTTAGAGGTTGATGAATAGGATGATGGGCTTATAGATGCCATCTGGATGTTGATCGCGTAAGAGATTCCTTAGCGAGAGCTTGCGTACCTGCATAAGAAAAATGAGTACCTGACATGTTGCAGGAGCTGGTCTTCAGATGCTTTGTATAGATATGTCCTGACTGGTTACAGGAGCCGAATCTGGAGCTTCAAAAGGTGATGAATGAACCAGGGGTGGTTACTACCTCAGCAGGAACGGTGAGAGAACCTTGGATCACTTTAACTCCAACAGCAATCGTTGAGAAAATCTTGGGAATTACCATCTCCGCAGTATCGGGGAGAGAACCATAGGTGATTACAACCTCAATAGCAATCATTGAGAAAAACCTGGGATGGAATTATCATCTCCGCAGTATTGGGGAGAGAACCATAGGAAATTATAATCTCAATAACATTCATTGAGAAAAACCTGGAATGGAATTATCGTCTCCGCAGCATTGGGGAGAGAACCATAGGAAATTATAATCTCAATAACATTCATTGAGAAAAACCTGGAATGGAATTATCGTCTCCGCAGGATCGGGGAGAGAACCATAGGAAATTATAATCTCAAAAGCAAACATTGAGAAAAACCTGGAATGGAATTATCGTCTCCGCAGCATTGGGGAGAGAACCATAGGAAATTACAATCTCAAAAGCAAACATTGAGAAAAACCTGGAATGGAATTATCATCTCCGCAGCATTGGGGAGAGAACCATAGGAAATTATAATCTCAAAAGCAAACATTGAGAAAAACCTGGAATGGAATTATCGTCTCCGCAACATTGGGGAGAGAACCATAGGAAATTATAATCTCAAAAGCAAACATTGAGAAAAACCTGGAATGGAATTATCGTCTCCGCAGCATTGGGGAGAGAACCATAGGAAATTATAATCTCAAAAGCAAACATTGAGAAAAACCTGGAATGGAATTATCGTCTCCGCAAGATCGGGGAGAGAACCATAGGCAATTATAATCTCAATAGCAATCATTGAGAAAAACCTTTGATAACTTCTTATGAGTCTTCATCAGAAAAATCTGTTTGGGGTTGATTTAGCTGGACTAGAGAAGGCCTTGGACTGGATAAGAAATCTTTGGAGTCGATTAACTGAACCGGTCTAGGTCTTGAAATGTCTTCAACTGGGTCTTTATCAGAAAAATCTGTTTGGGGTCGATTTAACTGGACCAGAGAAGGCCTTTGACTGGATAATAACCAGAGAAATCTTTGGAGTCGATTTAACTGAACCAGATAAGGTCTTGGAGTCTTGAAATATGATTGAGAATTTAGCTGAATCTTTCCTGAAAGGTAAAGGTCAGTCGTATGCAATGCATGATATGGACCAAGCAATGATGTTCTCAACATAAATGAGATTTGTAAGATATGATGCGTCTATGCATGCCATAATGATGTATGTGAGTGCGATGTTTATGAATGTATTTTTCGTCTAGGAAAGTAAATCCTTGACGGGTGCCGGGAAGTCACTCCTGGGCTGATGTTGAAGAATAAGCTTTTACTTCCGCTGGGGATGATAGTTGCAAGAATACCGGTAGGAGAAGATAACTCCGTTGGGGAATAAACTTGGCGAATGGATTACTCTGCGGGGAGAAAAGTACTCTAACGATCTTGCTGGGAAGCAATACTCTGTGGGGAGCGAGGTACTTTGTTGAATTGTTGATAATAACTTGCTGGGGATACCACTGTTCTTTTGGAAGCGTTAATAGACTTCGCTGGGGATAAGGAGACTTTATCGGGGACGATCTTTTCGTGGCTTTTGGATGAGGATAACCCAGTTATATCCTGGTAAGGAAATAACTCTTTGAATAAAGCCGGGAGACGCGTTCGTGCTCTGCGAGGATAAGCTTCCAGAATCTACTGGGGATAAGCTTACTGCTTGGGGGAGATGAATTCCAACTTTCCTGGGGAAACTGGGCTGGACTCTCCTGGGGAAGTTTTGAATGTATCGGGGAAGTGACTCCATTGAATGTTTGATATACCTCCGGGGAACAATCTTTAGGCCAAGACTGTCGGGGATGCTTATTAAGAATGTATATATACTGCTGGGGAATGTTGAGATCTGCGGGAGGATACCCAACGTCCTTAAGGTTTGACTGTAGCTTTGCTTGGGGAGAGCGCACTGACTTGCCGGCTTACTCTCTGGGGATTTGAGATACCCTGGTTGTGTTCTTCAGCCGAACCTGCCTTGATACCTTGATGGACAGAACCATTAGACCGTTTAGACAACCCATTATTGCCCCTATTTCTGAGGCGGGGGAGGAAGACCTGTGAGGTGCTGATAGTTGTTGATGGACAACCTTCTTCTGGTAGGCAGGTGACAGGATGACAGGACATAGCCGTACGCTTTGATCCCTAACTTTTGCCTGGACCGCCCTTTCGGGTTTTCAGTCCACCGGGATACCCATTTTTGCCCAAGCCGCCTTTTCAGGTTTTCGACTTGCCGGGTGTACAGATTTTTTCATTTCATCCCTCATTTTGCCCGAACCCTTTTGGTTCGCCGGGAAGCCCTTATTTTTGCCTAGGTATGTCAACCTACCGGGTCTTTGATTATGCGCAGTATTTTTTTCCGACTATGTCCACGCTCTTAGAATGCAGGGAGGTGCCCCTGGATGCTTGTGTTGTGTTGCCATACCACCAGAAGATCTTCGTTTGATCGTCCAATGCCCCAAGTGATCCAGATGGAGATTTGCCCCAAGCTGGTTGGCCTTTTGAGAGATTCTCCGAATCTTGATTGGATGGCCCCAGATGATGGACCATGATCATGTCATGCCCCTTGATTGGAAATTCTTTTGTTCACTAGGTATTCATCGTGCGAATTTCCCTGCCGTTCAAACCAATATTCATATGCAAGCAAAGTTATGTTAAAAATGCAAAGCTTATGTCTGTCTTGAAGATTTTGAAAAATGCATTCTTTTTCATAAAACAAATGAATGTTTGTAAAACGTGATGTCAACTCCGTATTTACCGTAAGCCTTAAGGAGTCAGGATACCTTTCGTAACATTATGCTTTCGAACTAACCCATGCTTCAGCTAGGACTTTTAAGGGTTATAACGTGGCCTGGTTCACGGTTTAAGAAACAAAGGATAAGGCTCAAAATGTATTTGTACCCACCCGCTCTTCGTGATGTTCTTCAAACCTAAACTCAGTTGATCGTGCATTAGACCTTGTTTGAGTCTTTGCTCTGATTTTCCGGTGATGGTTCAGATATTGATGATTTATTTGGAATAGGCAGTCATTTTGTTTTTGTTGAGGGTTTGTAAGACCTCTTTCTTTTCTGATTTTTGTTATCCCTTTCTTTTTTTGCCTGAACTGTTTCCTTTTTTGGAATTACCGTCAGCGGGATGCCCCAGTTTTGTAAGTCTCCTTCATGGGTTTTGACTTAATGGGTTTTTTATTTTTGAGATAATGACTGCCTTTCTTTATTGATTGTTCGGAACCAACACTGTCTTTTGTTGTTTTGTAAGGACCTCTTTGCTGCCATTCGTTATGCACTCGGATCAACTGAGAGAACTACCCTGCCCCAGGTTATGATTAAGGGTTTTAAATTTCGAAAAGAAAAAAAACTCCTACTTCTTTGGCTCAAAGGGGGTTGACGAGGGATTATCATCCTTATAACTCCAGTGTTTAGGGATTGAAACAATGCCTGTACCTCATCAGCGGGGTCTGTTCAAAAGCATACTGTAGATTATGGTATCGTTTTCGTCATCCTCCCTCAAGAGGCTTAGAATTTTAGATCAAGAGTTGACATCAGAAAAAATATGGAAATAATTTGCATTTAGTGAATACGAATATATTGTTTCAGAACAGACATATGCGATGCATTAATGAAATAACAATGTTTAACATGAGTAAATGTTTGAACAAAAGAAAATTGCAACTTGAACATTCGAATGAACAAAAATTTCTCAATCCTAGCCATGATTTGGCAAGGGAGCAGTGATTATGTTCGGAGTCTCAGGTACTTCAAACTGAATCTCTCCGGCGTCGATCATGTCTTGAATCTTGTTTTTGAGAGGCCAACAGTTGTCCGTAGTATGCCCCGGGCTGTCAGAATGGTATGCGCACCTATCGTTGGGATGATAGTTAGGAGCAGAAGTGTTTGGATTCCGGAGAGGAGCCCTTAAGGTGATCAGCCCTGCCTCCAACATTTGTTGTAGTGCTTGATCCAGCGACATGTTAATCTTGGTGAACTGCCTTTTAGGCTTGTCTGGCTGAAGCCGGTGAGGTTGATGCTGAATTTGTGACACTGGAGCCCTTTGAGGAGCTCTCCCCTTACCTCCTTGTTTCAAAGGTGGATGAACGATGACTAACTCTTTACCCTTAGACGCTTGCCCCAATTGGTTACTCTGAAGCAGTTGGTTGATGAGAACACCGAGCTCTTCTTGTCTTTGAGCTAAGCCTTGAATGATAGTCACCTGCCCCAGCATTTGGGCTTTCATTGCATCCATCTCAGCTTGCAGGTGTTTCAGCCGTTCGTCCTCAGCGCTGTTCCTGACCAAAGTCTCCATGAGAAGTGTCCTCAACTCTTCCTGCCCCTTGGATAGGCTTAGGAAGATTTCCCTGAACTGAGTCTCTTGAGTGGGAAGGTCCTGGTTATCTTGTTGTGAAGCCATTGCTGAAATAAACAGCGCGAAAGGTAAGTGACCTGCAACAAGGATACCTGTTATGCAATGATGAGTATGACATGCATGTAATGTTTTCAGGGATCTCGCGGGGTAAACAAGAAAATTGTTAGCATTTGGATTTTGTAGCTTGATTGAAGGAACTCCATGTTGTTGAGAATTCTTCTTCAAGGGTCAAAGGCTCACCATATCCAGTGGGTCATAGCCTGTGACTCAAGTCATCAATCCTTATTTTGCTTTCCAAACAACCTTGGCTAGGGGAACCTTCTTCAGGAGTCAAAGCTCACCATATCAAGTGGGTCATAGCCCCTAACCACCTTGGCTAGAGGAAAATAAATCCTCTTTGCCCCTTGCTAGATGTTTGATTCATCATGACCTGCATCACAAGCCCTTGAGATCCTTGAAATGGGTTAGGATGTATGCAATGGTATGATGTCATGATGCATGGGGTAATATGAATAAACCCTGTTATGAGCCCTTATTAAGGACTGCAAACCAAAACCTGCAAGAAACTCAAGTAAAACCTGTCATGAGTCCCAATTAAGGACTATAAACAGAACCTGCAAGTAGTTAGTACACCCTGTTATGAGTCCCAATTAAGGACTATAAACAAAACCTGCAAGAGACTTAGTGAACCCTGTTACGAGTCCCAATTAAGGACTATAAACAAAACCTGCAAGTAGTTCATGTGTCAGATAGATAACAAGCATGCAAGTAGTCAAGTACGAAGGCACGCAAGTCACACAAGAGAAGCCCTTAGAGTTTAAGGCCAGCATGAAGTCTAGGTATTACCCTCTTTCAGTTTATTGGTTAAGACCTGTCCTATCAGAAGTAACCGGGTTCTAAGGGTCCCAATATCATTGGATTGTTTTTATTGTTCATCGTTTCGATTTAGCCACTGAACTGGCGACCAAAATATTCCAAGAAAACAACCCTCAATTGAGTGTAGTATCGAGTATCAACCAACCTCGGACTGCACCAAATTCAGTTATCTCACTACCCTAAAGAGGCCAAGATGGTTCAATTAAGGTTCCTAAGGTCAGTAGATGCTTTACGACACCACGCGGCGGCCCCGTACTCTCCTTGACTGAACTCAAGGGTTATCGGTACACACCAAAGTGCCACATCAACGTAGCAGACTGTTTCAACCATGTCGGTATACCCCACACAGTTCCCTCACAGCCTTGTTGCTACTTTCTAAGAAGGTATCCCCAGATCCGGGTTAGGATCTATAGAACTCCCAAGACAGTCCCACAATTTAAAGCAAACAAGTCAACGCAATTGAAAACACAGTTTATGAACTATCCTAAGGTACACCTCACTTTAAAAATTTCCCCAGCAGAGTCGCCAGTTCTGTGATCGGTGGATCTGGAACTGACTGTTTAACGCTGGTTCGCGAAATGTCGCGGAAGCAAGAGTCGCCACCGTCTTTTATTTTCTCCAAATGGAAAGGACAAAAGCACAGAAAAATTCCTTATAGAGATTGCTCTCGGTTCGGGAGGTAGATTATAGAAAGGGAAGGTGTTAGCACCCTTTCTATCCATGGTTATCCATGGGCTCTTAGATACTTGCTCATTGTGTTTTCAAAAATGTTTGTTTGCTTTTCAAGGTGAGTGGGTTTTGAAAAAGTTTCGTTTGAAAAATTTCTAAGTAACTCTTGTATCTGTCCTTAAGAGTGTATGAAAAATTTGTTTGAAAACTTTTAGAAAGTGTAGGTGTGAAAAGTATTTTGTTTGTTTTTGAAAAGAGCAAGTATCTATGAGAATCTACCTACCCTAAGGAATTCGTCTGTGTAAACGTCCTTTAAAGTAGTGCCATCCCACCATTGAGAGGTAGGTAGCACCACCGTTGGAGGTGTTCGGGTCAATTCGAGGTTCGGGACATGGTGATCACCAGAGCAATGGGAAGACACCTTAGAAGCTACCCTCATGCCAGGTTCCCGGATCATGAGGACTTACTAAGACATCCTCTACTCGACGATCACCTTTCGAGGGGCAAGGCAACAGTGAAGCGTACCCTAGGGGTGGTGTGTGAATTGTGTGTCATTTTCAGTTTATTGTTTGTCTTGTCATGTTATTGGTGATCTAGCGTTTGTTTTTATTTTTGGGCATTCATTCTTTCATGTGATTGTTTAACAGTTAAAAGATGCGGGAATTTAAAGTGCGGAAAAGATAGAGGTTCTACGCTATTACAAAGGCGCGGGTCTACAACGCCAAATTAATCCAGACCCGATTTAAAATAAAGTGCAGAAAGTAAATGCCTAATTAACTATTACAGGGCTTTGGAACAAATACATTATATTTACAACAAAGAAATAAATAAAACGCGCGAAACAAAAATGTAATCGAATGCGAGGGCGTTGAACCCTTTGAAGGAATAAAATTATCAAAATAATCAAGTTAAATAAAAAGAAAGAACTTATTTTTTCATATTTTTGTATTTATGACATTAAAGAAAAATTAAATTGGAATTTAAAAGTTAAATAATTCTAGTTCTAATTGTTTTTAATTTATTAAAAAAATAGATTAAAGTTAAAACCTAAAATTAAAACTAAATTGATTATATAATTTATTTACAAAATTAATGGTTAATGATACTTATAATAAAAATATTTAATAAAAAAAAGAAAGTGCTAAAGGTCTATTTTTATTATTTTTGGTTATTGAGAAAAAGAATTAAATAAAAAAAACCTAAAATTAAAACTAAATTTATTATGGGATTTATTTACAAAAGGAGTTATTGATGAATTAAATTAAAATAAAACATATTTTGTTCTTTTATGATTTTCTGATTTTTTGGTGTTTTTTTTATTATGTTAGGAAAATATTTATTTGAAAAAATTAAATGGAATTTAAACAAACAAACAAAAATAAAAATAAAAAAAGGAATAGGAGAGAGCAAACCAAGGGGGTGTTATCCCCCAAACTGGAGGTACAGCCCAGTAATTCTGGCCCATCAATGGAGGCCTTGTTGACTTTTTCAGGCAGCATGTGGGACGTTGACTAGAGCTCACCATATTCCATAGATCCAGTCCCTTGATTGAGCGCAATTGGCCAAGTGGCGTGCTGGATTGAGGAGATGCATGGTGCGCTTTGGTATTGAAGCTGCATAGGAACATTAAATAGAAAATAATATGAAAGGGGGTGAGGACCTGGGGCTCGAACCCAGGTCCTGAACATTACCACTCAAGCACTCCACCAACTGAGCTGCTTTGTTCATCTGTACATAATATACCAAATAAATATAATAAAGTAAAACTAAATGCTAATGCGTTTTTCGCGCGAGATTTCAAACAGCCCAATCCTGGATGGCCACCTCATCTTCTTCTTCTACATTCCCTGAAACACAGAACAATAAGCAACGGTTTTTGAACCGTTCCAAAAGATAGCATTCCAGAAAATAGCGATTAGGAATCCTGGCATTAGAAATTAGGCGCGATGGTCATTTTGTGTTCGTCTAAGAGCGCTGAGTTGGATAGTCTAGGTCTCATGTGCCAATTGTTCAAGGTTTGGAAACCCCTAAATCAATTTTCACGAAACCCTAATATGCTTACATGGTGGATTCTTCGTTTTGGCATGAAACTCCAATCAAACTATGCTGTTAGCTTGCAAACATCATTCTAAGCACAAAAACAACAATGAAACAGGTTAAAAATGCATGAAAGATGGAAAACGATTCTATGATCCTCAAGGAAGGTGTTTGAACAACTCTTTTGCCTTGAATCAACCTCTAACCTTGTTTTCAGTTTTCAAAAATGTGGCAAAAAAAGTGAGTTTGCTTTTTGTGTTCTTGCGCAGCTTAGCTCTCAATCTTGCTTCTGATCACTTGCTTAGGTCTTATGCAACATGTATGAAGAGGAATTATGGCTCCATAATGCATAGCATTCAATTTCAAGATTCTCCATAAACCTCCATAACCAAACTTCCATTTTTGAACCATTTTTGAATTCTTGCTCTATTTGGCCCCTTGCACGAATTTGGCATATGCTTAATGGTAATTCAAAGTCCATAAAAATCAGATATCCTTTTTAATTAAGCTTTTTGACTTTCCTTTGATTTTAAAAGATTTAAAATTAATTAAATCTAATAAAATCAATAAAAAATGAAAAAATTAATTAAAAATTTTGAAATAAAAGGTGGGACACGTGGGAAGCATGGCCAAGTTAATTCAAGTGGAAAAAGTGGGGCCCTTTTGTCAAAAATGAAATTGCAAGGATAAATGATTTTGGCCATTTCACAAAAATTTCCCAACTTATCCAATGCATATCTTGCTCAATTTTTAAGCTTTGATCATGTTCTTGGACATTTTGGAAAGGTCTTGAAGTCCTCTAACCAATGTCTTTGGTCCCATGTCATTTTGATTTACCAATCTCAAGTTATGGTCTTTGACTTAAAGTCCCTTTTTGTTGACTTTTGAAAATGACCTATAATGTTGAAATTGATAACTTTTTGTGAGATCATCTCTTGGACTTGGAGTGTGAATATGAGTTGTAGGAAATGTCTTCCCCTTCAAAATGAGAATTGGATGGGATTTTTCTGATGAACCATGAAAAAGTTATGCCTTGGTCAAGTTACAGTTAACTTTTCAGCTGTCCAAAAATAGAAACTTTTGCATCTTGATGATTTTTGAGCCATACTTTTGAGAATAATGATCAAGCATTGATCAAATGATGTTTGTGGCTTCAAAATAAGATGTTGACCAAAAGTTTGAACTTTTGACTGCCAAATGACCATTTTGCCCCTACAGTTGACTGTAGTGCAATTAGGGTTTTGACTGTGCAATTTTGTGCTGAAAGTCTTGAAACTTGACATGTAGGTGCTTGACAATGTTTGTAGGCATGTGAGACTTGATTGGACCTTTGGAAACTTCATTTTCTTGATCAGAACCAAAACCCTAATTTTGACTGTTCATGAGGCTCTTACACTGTGCAACCCTTGGGGAGATTTTGAGGCTTGACTTGGCAATTTCTTGGAGAATATGGGAGGGAAAATTTTGGGGTACAACAACTACCTTCTGGACGAGGTCTTCTGGAAAATCATTTGTCGAGATTAACCAGGAGAATCTACTGTCGAGATTCTATTAAATACTACCTTCTGTTGAGGTATTTTGGATAATCTACTGCCGAGATTAACTAGGGGAATCTACTGCCGAGATTCATTATAGAATTACCTTCTGCCGAGGTCTTATGGATAATTAACTATCGAGATTAACCAGGGGAATCTACTATCGAGATTCAGCGTTGAATTATAACTTGTTTTGACAATGATGATTGTCTTCTCATGAAACATGGTTTTATGCTATGCATGTATATTTGATCGATGTATGAAATGTAATGATTGATTGATGCATGTAATGAGTGACTTGGATATGTATCAATGGATGTTAGATTATGTGAAGGTGTAATTGGGATTTTTTTAGGTATACTCGGTCTAAGTTGTCAGAACTCGTCAGATAGATGAGATGATAAGTATAGCTCGATTCTGGATTGAGGATCCCTAATGCATGTTTTATTTAGCCTTATAATTTAGGATTATGACTCGAATGGGTTTTTTTTAATGGTGCCCCTATGATGGGTCATGGATGATTAAAGCGTAGAGGTTTGCTTATGTTACAGGGTTGCTTGTTACATGATAGTTGGATGTTATACTATCATGATTTCCCGATACTCGATTTGAACTCGAAGATTGCTGATGTAGGAGAAGGACCCATTGGTGATTGTGAAAGTATATAGAGAGCTTTCCCCTTTATGAACTGTTTTTGAACCAACTCTTTTTGATTTAGCCTCGCAGTGGTTTTCCCCAATATTCGAATTTAGGAAGATATGCCCCAATCTCCATGATTTGGAGGAAGTACCCTTTAGAAAGAACTTGGACTTCACCATGAACTTTGATATAGGTTTCCCCAAGATTTGAATCTTTGAAAAGTTTTTACCTAAAGTTGCTTGAAGAGGAACTTGGGTTCCACATGGTGTAAGATAAACTTGATATGTACTGCCCCAACACCAATATTTGAGTCTCGAAAGTTTCCCCTTGATTGTTAGGGCCTTGATAAGTCATTGAAAGAAGAAACCGAGCCCTACCATGTTGTGATATAAACTTGATTAATAAGTACCCCTTTGAAGGGTATGCCCTTTATTGAACAATGCTTTAAAACGTGATCCTAGTTGATTGAATCTTTGAATGGTCACCCTTAGTCAATAAGATCTTCATGTGATATGTCCCTACGATCAATAGTATTTGCCCCTGTTTATATGGGTCCTCTTAGATGCTTTTCCCCTAGTTAGAAGCTTCTTGGAAATGCTGCCTTTGATCAGACCTTTTCTTTTGAAATCTCCTTGATGCTAAGTATTGACTTGTAAGTAAAATTGTCCCCTTTGAAAAGTAATCCTAATGTGATGCACATGCAAGTTCTTGAAATCGAAATTGATTATAGAATAGAAATGGATGATTAGATATGAAGAAGTGGCAATGTGTTTTAGTGATAATTTAACAAACATTAGGAGTCAGTTTAACATAAATTTTGTTGAGTATGCTTTCATAGTTAAACTCGCTTCAATTAGGACTTTTGAAGGTTGTAACGTGGCCATGGTTCATGGTTTTAAGAAACAAAAGATATAAGGCTCAAAATTTGTTTAGCCCACCCCATTCTCCTTTATGTTCTCCAATCTTAATTTCAATTAATGCAACAGATGCATTCAATCTCCAAGAGAAACTTGTGGTCGTGCAGATGATGAGAAGCATAGATAAAGATCCAAGCGCCGATGAAAATATTTAATAAGATCCAAGCATTGATAAGATCAAAGAGTTGATGAGAAGCCTTGGTGATTCCCGACGTGGCAGTCACAAGATTGTTCTCCAATTTATTTGTTTTTAATCCCTTATTTTGCATGGACCAATTATTTTGAATTTACGGTCCCCCGGGATGCCCTAACTTTTTCTTAAGTCAAGTTTTGATTTCCTTTGACTTAGCGGGTTTTCTTTTTTTTTTTGAATATCTTTTTTTTTGCTTTTGATTTTGAAACTTATGATTGTCGTGTTGATTGTTGTAAGCTTCGTCTTCATTGTTTCCTTGATCTTGACTGATGTACTGAGGAACAAGACATCGTGGAATTTGTCTTTGTTGATCCTCAATCTTGGATGATGAACGCGGGGAAGATGATGTGATTGAACCTTTTCTTAGATCGTTTCTTCAATGATGTATTGAGGAAAGAGATATGCTTGAACCTTTTCTTAGATCATTTCGATTCTCTTGGGATTTGAATGCATCGTCGAATTAATTGAAACCTACCCCGCCCCTGGTTAAAATTAAGGTTTTCATTTTATTTTTGTAGAAAATAGAACAAAACTCTAACTCCTGGCTCGAGGGGGTTGACTATGGATTAAATCCCTCATTTCTCCACAATTTTGGATTTGAAACAATGCCTTACATCGTCAGCTCGGTTTCACATTGAAAGCATACATTAGCAATTTTTGATTATTTAATTTACATCATTCTCCCTCGAAGATTGTTAAATTTAATTTGAAAATGGAAAAGAAGAATAGAAAGTCGTTAATTATTTGTAGAATGGATCGATTTCAAAAACATGCATGATTATTTATTCGAATTACTGATCACAAAGTACAAAGTTTATAACAAATAACACTTAGCAAGAAAGAAATTACACATGATAAAGCCTAACTATCCTAGGGATGAGCTTTCTTAGTGATCCACCAATCAGGACGAGGGATTTTCCGCCATATGCGGGCCATCTTCTTCAAAAGTTAATTGCTTATTGTCAATCAGCTCTTGTACCATTTCTTTGAATGAATTGCATTCTTCAATCGAATGCCCTGCTACTCCATCATGAAACTCACATTGAACATCCGAGTTGTACCAAGGAGGAAATGAAGACTTCATGGATCTAGTTTGTCTAGGGGTCATTGATGAATTTTGGATCAGATATGACCATAATTGACTGTATGTCATATGGATCAGGTCAAACTAGTGAGTTTCCCCTTCTCGGTGGTTTGGACGCCTATGATGATTTGGGTGTTGATGGTGATTGTTTCGATTCTGAACATGTCGATTTTGACATCGACATTGAGGTGAAATCTTAGTCTGTTTGTTCTATGGTATAGACCATGACTGCTAGTGTTAAAGACCAGAGGGTGGTTGTTGGCATTGAGCATCTACTACATACAAATATCGACGATAAGGCATAAGAGACGGAGTTTCTGGAGCTTGGTAAGTTTCCCATATTGTATTTGTTTCATTTTATTCTTCACCTTGGAAATCTCTAAGGGATTCACTAGTCA
This sequence comes from Vicia faba, assembly GCA_948472305.1. Classification (NCBI taxonomy): domain Eukaryota; kingdom Viridiplantae; phylum Streptophyta; class Magnoliopsida; order Fabales; family Fabaceae; genus Vicia; species Vicia faba. Next base: position 30,567,311 of record OX451736.1, read on the forward strand.
GGTTACTCGAGATGCTTTGGATTTTTCCATTTTAGATGCCATTCTCGATGTGTTCCCCAACTATTACTAGGTCAAAGAAGTGTGATGACACATTGCCCACCATTTTTTCATAATACTGACCTCTTAGGGTGCTCATGAACATATATACCAACTCTTTATCCAATAATAGTGGTTGTACTCGAGCAACCAACTCCCTCCATCTTTGTGCATACTCTTTGAAGGATTCGTTACTCTTATGAGATAAAACATGAAGTTGCATGCGACTTGGAGCCATGTCAGTGTTGTATTGATAATGTTTCTGAAATGCCAAAGCCAAGTCATTCCAGGTGGGAACGTGGTTTCTCTCCAATTGCGCATACCATTCCAATGATACTCCCCTAAGATTGTCTTGAAAACAATGGATAAGAAATTTTTCATTGTGTGTGTATGCTGCCATTTTCCTAACATACATCTTTAAATGGGTCTTAAGACAACTAGTTCCTTTGTAAGTTTCGAAATCTGAAATTTTAAACTTCGGAGGAAATACCACGTCTTCAACCAAACATATGGCAAAAGCATCAAACCTATGAGTGTCTTGTCCTTCTATGGCGCTAAGCCTCTTTTCCAACATGCGGTATCTTTTGGTGTCCTCAGCATCTTATGGCTCTTCAGTGTTCACGGTCGGGTGTTCCCCTTGGGGTTTTGGAACAGGGAATGCAAATTGATGATACTCAATAGATTCATGAGATGGGGTATACCCGTCTCAGAAAATGGCGTGTTCTTGCACATCAAGGTTCTCAACTGAAGCTTATATAGGTCGAGGTCGAGCATGAGTGTTTTCTTAAGGTGTAGCGACATCCTCAGTTGTGGCTTGTTGACCTTCTCTTATTTCTATAACTAACATTATGCTTACTTCGTGAGCAATTTCGAGTTTGTTTTGAGTATCTGGGAATCACCTTATTGGACTATGGTTGGAAGTTTTATGTGAGTGGAAGAGATATGAGCTTTACGCAGATGGAATGAAAATGAAAATGTATGAAAATTCCTGGGTATGAAAAAAACTTTTTTTGGTTTTTAGGTAACAAAAAAAAGTTTCATGGATATGCAATGCGATGCAGACGTAGTATGAGGGTAGACTTAGGGGTACCCTATACAGGTTTAGGGGTAGATATGAAAATGATGATGTCCTACACTGACTTTAAAATTGAGACAGTCAGGAACTCCTTAAAGGCGAAGGCAACGATAGACATGGAAATGAGGATACCCTATCCTGACTCAGATATTGAGACAAACAGGAGCCCCTTAAGGATAAAGAAAGCCGAAGAATAATCCCTACATGCTAGGGATTATATCATAAAAATACGGAATCCCTACGGGCTAAAGATAGTAGTGGAAGAAAAGATAACCCTTGCGGGTTTAGGGATTGTAGTGGGATATGAAAGGTATCCTTAGTTGGTAGGCTCCTAATTTTCTCCTACGAATATTTTACCCTCCCCATAAAGTGGTTTCCTTAAGGGTATCATGAATGGAACTAGAGGGAAAGGCACAAGGGCCTCCCTTAAGTGGAGTCTCTTTGCAGACCTAAACTTTCATCTCTAGGTCATGAAAGGTCTCATCATGAGATTTTGGTTTGAAGGTTGTACAAAGAGTCATAGGTGTCATTCCAAAGTCCTACTTCCCAAGAGGATGTCTCTTGAGACGTATTCCTTTCGCGAAATTCCACCGGGTCTAGGTGAAGTCATCACATAAACTCATAGGGCTAATATATCCCCTTGCTAATAGACGAACCTTCTTTCTAAGGGTTTTTGAAAATATTTTGTACAAATTTTAAATCCCACCACATATATAATAATATGATAATATAACAATAGATAAATAAATGAATAAATAAATAGCTAAATAAATAGATATAAAAACCCTAAAAAAGATAAGAAGAACCCTAAAACCAAAAGACAAGGCTTCTAAACTTAGGGTTGAGTCCCCAACAGAGCCTAGCTGTTGTAGCTGGTTCTAAATAAGAGTCGCCATCCTTAATTTTTATTCTAAGTAAGGGAATATAAAGGATAACCCTAAAAAAGTTAGAGATTCTAGGTTTTTGACTCAGTTTTAGACGAAGGAAAGGTGTTAGGCACCTCTCATCTACCTTGTTCACAAGGATACTAGGGTTAGAAGCACAATTTTTTAAGAAATAAGGTTTTAAAGTTTTATTAGGGGAACTCGCCACGATTTTAGTCGTATGCCTATGTATCCTCTTATGAGGAATCAAAGTCTCAATTCATAGTTCGTAGTTGGTTTGTGTTTTTTATGGATTACGAAGATATTTGAATTTCCCGCATACTTAGTCTAGGTGTGTGAATAGAGGAGATATTTAGACAAAGCGCGCAGTTAATTAAAATATGCTTCGTAATCCTTTTCGAAAATTAATTGTTGAATTAATTTAGTTTTGAAAAAATATTTATTGTTGGTTGAATATTTTTTGTGTTAATTGTAGAAAACAACTTTACTTAAATACATGATTAAAAATATGTTTATGCAATGAAAATAAATAATATTTTTGGATGAATTTAGAAAATAAATTTTTTATGTGATTTAATAATAATAATAATTAATATAAGATTATAATTATAAAAAATAAAATGGAAAAAATAAAAATAATGAAGAAAATTAAATAAAAGCAAAGGGTGTGAATATAGTTAAGGTAGTAAGAATGAGGGGTGCAAGCATTGGGGCCCTGAATTCAAATTTTGAATTCAGGCCTAAAAAGGCATGGGGTTTGAAATTGTGTGTGTTAGTAAATCTGGGGGGGTGAGTAGTAGGGGCCCAAGTCCAGATTTTGGACTTGGCCCAGTTGGCCCAGGGGGGTATACTTTGTGTTGAAACAGAAAAACGAAGGGTGTGTTTAGTTACGGGCATGGCCCAGTGAGGTTTGAGTTTATTGGATTCAGTATAGGCGAGTATGTAGGTTATCATGGACCAACTGGATGGAGGTTGTTTGATCAAGATTGTATGGTTGTAAGTTGGGGCGTATGGTGACACGCGATACACACAATTACAAGGATATTATGTTTTTATGTTTTACAACATGTTTTATCAATTTTTGTTTCAGCTCTCTCTCTCTCTCTCTCTCTCTCTCTCTCTCTCTCTCTTAAACCTAAAACTGAAACCCTCTTCTCCCTTCTCACAAACTGAACCCTCTTCTCCCTTCACTTATTCGTCTCATCTCTCTCTTCTTTGCTTAATACAACAACCGAAACAGCATAACCCTAAAATCCAGTCTCGGCGGTGCAACACTCATCTCTCCCGAAACCACAACAAACCCCAAACCCTAAGCCTAAATTTAGAGTCACAGCCTCAAGTATAGTGGTCAAAATGAAATAAAAGCCTAAGATGAGTATTTTATCGTCCGCGTCGTGACTGTTCTTCGAGCTCTGCTTCCGATCTGAAATTTTCTGATCTCTCTCCTTTCGTTTTTTGATAGGCACAACGGATGAGGATTTGGAGCGGCGGAACAAAGGAGAACAAGGGTTTTGGATGTCGAAAGCCTAAATTTGAGCAGCAACGACAGTGACTGAATTTTACTGTTCTCCCCGTTTTGTCTATTTTCCTTCTTCAATTTCATTTTATGTATCCTCTTTTCTGTCCAATCCCCCCCTCCAATGTATTAGTCCTTTTAGGTTTTATAGCATTCTTAGGGTTTAGATTAGGAAAAAATATTAATTTCTTATCGCTACTTTTGATTAGAGATTTTTCATATTCTGTTGTAATTGCTCCTGATTTTATTTGTAAATTCGTTTGTGTAAGTTTTTATCAACATTGATTTGTTTCTGTTTTAGTCTCATCTCGTAATGATTCCGTTTTTTATTATGTTTTTGTATTTAGTTTGTTATGTTCTGGAGAATTGAATGTAAAGACATTATTACTGTAAATCATGAACGATTAATGCAAAGATCCTTTTTGTGATTCTCGATTTGAACAATGGTCATTTGTAGTAAAGCAAGCGTTATCTTTTTCTTTAATCAGCACAGTGATTGTTTTCTTTATTGGGCTTGGGCCTTGATGAAAAAGATTGGACCATGCAGAAAGTCTTTAGACATTTTTTTATTAATAAAACAAAACAATAATTAATTAGGTGTTAAATCATAATGATTAATAATATAAATGATATTTAACACAATTTTGAATAATCCAAAAGTCAGAAATTGACTTCTAGTCATACAAAAAACTAGGCCAAAAACTCTTTTTATGGGCCACTGATCAAAGAAGCGCGAATGGGCCTGATGAAGTAAAAAAATGCACCTCTCTAATTATATGTATAAAAGAGAGTCAAATTTTTTTAATGGGCCATGTGATACGGTGGGAGAACTGACTTGAGGTTTGCGTTTGTATTCGCAAATGTTGCGGTTAGCAAGAGTCGCCACCGACTTTTTATTTTATCCTAAGGAAAGGTTAAAAAGCACAGCAAAAACCTTTTGAGATGTTTTCTTGGGTTCGGGGAGTAGATTATAGAAAGGGAAGGTATTAGCACCCTTTCTATCCATGGTTATCCATGGGCTCTTAGTTACTTGCTTAGATCACTTGCCTTTTGTTTTCAATTGTTTTAAATGGTGCTTTGAGTGTGTGGGTTTTGAAAATGTTTTGAAAAGAGGCCAATGTGGTGGCAACCTTTGCAATGATCCATGTGGGGATGTATACAAAGATGTATGTCTTTTGAAAAGGTTTTCATTTGTTTTTGAAAGTTGTTTTGAAAGTGTAGTGTTGTGTGGTTTTGAAATTAGGCAAATGTTTTGTTTTGCAAGTCGATTCAAGTAACTAAGAGGTTATCTACTCCTAAATTTCTCAAAAGATCATTGCTATACTTTAACCCTTTTAACAAGTTTGCACCACCATTGTATTTGGTGGGCAACCTTGTGTTAGGATGTGAAAGGGACAGGCGCGGGTCATCGTTTAGACCATAATTGTAACGACGTTAAATGTCTTTGGGCAATTTCTCTAAAGGACTTGATCATTTGTTTTTGTTTGTTTTTTTGAAAAAGTTTTATCGAGGGACTATGATCATTCAAACTGTTTGCTTTGCCCAAAGATGTTCAACATACAATATGGCCCATTTATTTGAAGGCAACAAGTGGAATACCCTAGGGGGTGCAAGTGTGATTTGTGTGTCCATTTTCATGCTTGTTTATCTTATATTAGGTCAAACTATTTTTTTTTATCGTTTTCGCATACAAACCCTAATTCTAACATGTTATCATTAGAAAGCAATAAAAATGCGAAATTAAAATTACTAAGCTATTACACAACCAAATATGGGAAGGGGGGTACAAATGTTCAAATGGGGATATTGACAAGAATTTAAATCTAAATTATTACAACAATTGGATATTTTGCAATGCATAATTAAATGTAAATTAAATAAATATGTGAAATGTAAAAAGAAAGTTTCTATGTGTATGAGAAAATATTATTTATGTAAAAGGAAAAAGAAAATAAAAATGTATTTATTTTTTAGTATTTTGAACCTAGGGTGAAAAACCCTAATTTTTAAATAAAAGGTATTATTATCTAATTTAATTCTACTATTTATTTATTATTTGTAAAAAAATAAAATAAAATGAAGTGTATTGTGAAAAAGGTATTTTTTGTATCAAATATTAAATAAAATGAAAAAATCAAGTATTTTTATATTTTTGTCTTAAATATATTAATAATCATATATATATATATATATATATTTATATTAAACCCTAAATATGTATTATTCTAGAAATAAATATTTATTTAATATTTTAATAAAATAAAATAAAAGAGTATTTTTTTTGTGTAAAATATTTTCATAAAGTAAATAAAAATAAAAAAAGTGTATTTACATTATTTTTCATTTATTCTAATAGTTAAATATATATATTTATGTACAAACTAAACAAATAAACAAATAAATATGCAATAAATACAAAAAATAATGAAAAAAATATTTTTAATTTTTAAATGACATGAGAAAAAATAAACAAAGTCAGCCAAAAAAGAAAAAAGTCAAAAATGTTAAAAAATGAGCAAATGGGCTCAGGGGGGTGTAAACATGAAAATGGGGTGCAAAAAGAAAACAAATCCAGGCCCAGCCCAGACCACTCCTTCTTCAACCTCTGTACAGCCTCCTTCAAGCTAAAACACGCGTTTTTTTATCTCTGGATTCCTGGCTTTTTAGCAAAAACTCATAACATGAAAAATGTAGAGCATTAAGAGACGGTTTCAACCATATAAAGAACATGTCCTATCTCTCTAAGATGAGGGAGAATTTCTCTCCCCCTCTTTCCTGACCTAGTTTTTCTACCATTTTCAGAGCTCAAATTCTCTTCACTCAGATAAAAGAAATGAAAAGTAAAGCTATGTACATGTTCAGGGCTATGAGTAGGACTTTGTTTCTTCACAAACTTAAGACTAAAGATGCCTAATAAGAGAGATACGAATTCAAACTTTTACCTGTGCAGTTGAACTTCTATGTGGAGAATGAGAGACTTTCAGTGCAATGTAATGATTGGAAAAGCTTCCTTGAGGTCCCGGGATGCTTTTTCAATGCTCACTTTGTCTTGAACCTTCTTGTATCAAGCTATAGAACTTCACCTGCAAGTCAAAGATGTGAAAATGGTGGAAGTGGTTAGAGCAACTACAGATCGTGCCTTAGCTTCTGGATAGCTTGCATATGTTGTAAGGAAGGTAGAGGAACAGGTTTGGACAGAAATGCTTGAAGGGATTGAGAGATTGCACTCAAACTGCAGGGGCACCCCTGTTTGTGCAGTTTGAGGATGATTCTGAGATGGAGGGTGTTTTGGAGGTCAAGAGCTCGTGTGTTAGCTTGGATATGTTATGTGTAATGTGTTTGACAACTTTGTTCTTGTGTTTGTATGCTGGTATGAGAGATGGCATAAGTTATGGATGTTACTTCTAAGTGAAGCAAGCAAATGTCAACTTGGTTTCTAGGCCAGTACAATGCCTCAATCTATGCTGCACATTTGAGTCTTGATCAGTGGGAAATGTCCATGCCTTTTTGCCTCAAAGATCTGCATTGTACCTCATAGATTTGCAAAGTTGCCATAAAGTAGCACTTTACAAGAATGGATAATATGCTTTTTCTAGTTTAGGCTTGATTTTGTGTGTATTGTCCAAATGAGCAAGATAATGCTAGAGCACAAAGGATATGCATTGAATTATTGAGTGAAAATGGGATTAGAGGCCTGCAATGTAGCTTAAGCATGCTGAATTCAAATTTGCCAAGTTTATGAACATGCTTTGATGAAGAACCAAAAGTGAATTTTTGCCAACTTGTGAAATTCGAATCTCTCAAGTTATGAGGTTGTTTGATGAGTTCTTGGACATTTTGGAAAGCTTGGAATGTGTACTACAATCCATCTTTGAAATGCAATTTGAAATTCCAAGTGGAAGGGTATGAAAAGTGGCCTTGAAGTAGGGTAGAAAACCTTGTCAAAATAGGTCAAATTTCACTAAGTTAAAAGATGGTTTAGTGCCCTTATTCAAAAAATCATAACTTGAGATACAAGCTTCAAATGAGAAAACTTTGTGAATCAAAGTTGTAGATTATGCAACAAGCTACAACTTTCATGTTTTGACTTTTGTTTGAATCCAAATGGATCATGGTGAAAAGATGGGGCAAAGTTGGGAAAAAATTAGGGTTTTTCATAACTTAGAAAAATTCTAAGTTATGAAAAATTCCATTTTCAAACCCTAATTTGCATTTTGAGATTTCTTGGTGAACAAGTTTCATGATTTGGCATGTTTTGATGAAAAATGAATCTTGACTCTTGATTTTGACCAAAAAGTCAAAGTTTGACTTTTCAGTATACAGTCAAAATTGATCAATTGACTGGGAAATTCAACTGTCAATCTTGTGTACTTGGGATCTTTTGAGCTTGATGAACATGTCAAGATAATTCCATGGGGTCCTTGAGTCCATATGTGAGCTTGGTTTGCCATTGGCTAGGTCAAACAGTCAAAAATTGCCTTTGTGCAGTCAAAACCCTAAAAATGACCATTTTGCCCTTTTGGTGATCTGATCAAATTTCTTGGGGAATTGTGATTCAAACTTGATCAAATGGTCCATGTGAGTTCATAATGTTGATGTGGATCAAATTTCATGAGGTTTGACTGTCAATTGGCCACAGTTGACTTTTTCCCCAATACAGCTGATTTCTAGGTCAACTGTCCAATTGACTGGGTAAAACTTGGAATCAAGACTTGAAACTTGGTATAGGTAAACTTGGGAGTCCAACATGAAGCATGAAAGTCATCTTAAGCATTTTAGGTCAAAACATCTTTGTGCAAGCACAAACCCTAATTTGAGTCCACAGTGCAAGGAGAAGTCTTGAGCAGAGGAAACCCTAATTGTATCTTGATCCTTAAATGTCTTGTGATGAGAAAATGTTGAGGAAATGGGAGGGCAAATTTTGGGGTACAACAGGCCATCAAGTTTTGATGGCCCAAAACAACACACCCCTTATATTATGAAACACACCTTTTTTTTAAAGTATACCTCATTCTGATATTTAAACCTTTATAAGCGATTATTCAAAAATAGCCAAATTCAAATAATATCTTTTACAATAGTAATATGGATATCAAAATGGTAGGACAATTTTGGGGTATGAAACTAGGCCACCATGTTGATGCGTGCATTAATAAGGTGCTGAGATGTTACAGGTGTGGTAAGACATGTCATCGGGTTACTGAGTGCAAGAATGAAGTCCCGACTTGTTTCAACTGTGGTGATTAGGGCCATATCAATACCCAGTGTCAGAAGCCTAAAAATACTATTATTGCTGCTCAAACTAATGGCCGAGTGTTTGCTTTGAGTGGTTCATAGACTCCTAAGAGGATAACATGAGTTACATTGGTTGCTATTATTGATAGTGGTGCTACACATTCATTTATTTCGCTGGAATGTGCAACTATGTTGGGATTGAAATTTTCTGATATGAATGGTAGTATGGTACTAGATACTCTTACTAATGATTTTGTTACTACTAGTTTTGTTTGTTCGGGATGTCCTTTGACTATCTTTGGTAAGATTTTTATGATGGATTTGGTGTGTCTATCCTTACACCAAATTGATGTTATTCTTAGAATGAACTGGTTAGAGTTCAACTATGTTCATATCAACTGTTATAATAAGACAGTGATGTTCCCTAAGTTTGGGGATAATGAAGAGCTAATGTTTTTGTTTTCTAAGCAAGTAGATGAACTCCTGGAAGATGAAGCCTTGATGTTTGCAATGTTTGCATAATTGCAAGTTGATTGTAAAACTTTGAGTTTTGAATTACCTATTGTCTGTGAATTTCCAGAAGTGTTTCCGAATGACATAAGTGATTGGCCTCTAGAATATGAAGTTGAATTTATTATGTAATTGATACCAGGTACAAGTTTGGTGTCAATTTCCCCTTACAGGATGTCAACTTCAGAGTTGAGTGAGTTGAAGAAACAATTAGAAGAGTTACTCGAGAAGAAGTTTGTTCAACTGAGTGTTTCTTCTTGGGGTGCTCTTGTGTTACTGGTTAAGAAGAAAGATGGTAGCATGAGGTTGTGTGTGAACTACAGACAATTAAATAAAGTGACTATTAAGAATAAGTATCCACTTCCGAGGATTGATGACTTGATGGATCATTATGGTCATTATGAGTACATTGTGATGTCGTTTGGTGTATCTAATGCACCAAGTGTTTTTATGGAGTATATGAACAAGATCTTTCATTGTATTTAGATAAGTTTGTGGTGGTATTTGTTGAGGATATTTTGGTTTATTCTAAATCAGAATAGGAGCATTCTGAGCATTTGAGGACTGTGTTGCAAGTGTTAAAAGAGAAGAAGTTGTATGTGAAACTGTCAAAGTGTGAGTTCTGGTTGAAGGAACTGAGTTTCCTTGGCCATGTAATTTCAAGTGGTGGAATCATTGTAGATCCTTCTAAAGTTGATGTTGTGTTCCAATGGGAGACTCCAAAATTCGCTATCAAGATTAGAAGTTTTCTTGGTTTATTTGGTTATTATCGAAGGTTTATTGAAGGATTTTCTAAGTTGGCGTTACCGTTAACTCAGTTGACTCAAAAGGGCCAAGCTTAAGTGTGGGATGTCGCGTGCGAAGAAAGTTTTATGTAATTAAAGAAGAAGTTGATGACCGCTCTGATATTGATTTTGCCTAATCCGAGTGAGTCTTTTGTGGTGTATTGTGATGCATCGAAGATAGGTCTTAGTGGAGTATTAATGCAAAATGGACGGGTTGTTGCTTATGCTTCTAGACAACAGAAGGTTCATGAAAGGAATTATCCAACGCATGACTTAGAGTTAGCAATTGTGAGGTTTGTGTTGAAATTTTAGAGACATTATCTTTTTGGCTGGAAATTTAAGGTGTTTAGTAATCACAAGAGTTTAAAATACTTGTTCAATCAGAAAGAGATAAATATGAGGCAAAGAAGATGGCTTGAGTTGTTGAAAGATTATGATTTTGATATGAGATAACAGCCTGGTAAATCAAATATTGTGGCAGATGCTTTGAGCAGAAAGTTCTTGCATATGTCAATGCTTATGATGCGCAAGTTAGAATTTATTGAAAAATTCAGAGACATGAGTTTAATGTGTGTAGAAACTCCTAACAGTGTGAAGTTGGGGATGTTGAAACTGACTAGTGGTATTCTTGAAGAAATTTGAGAAGGTTAGAAATATGATTCGAAGTTATTTGATTAGTTGGCGTTGATTAATCAAGGTAACAAAGGTGATTTTCGAGTTGATGAGAATGGTGTAATGAGTTTTGGTGATAGAGTATGTATTCCAAATGTTCCAGAGCTTAAGAAGTGTATTATTGAGGAAGGACATCAAAGTGGCTTAAGTATTCATCTTTGTGTTGCAAAGATGTATCAAGACTTAAAGGAATTTTTTTGGTGGCCGGGTATGAAAAAGGAAGTTTCTGAATTTGTTTATGCTTATTTGATTTGTCAGAAATCGAAGATTGAGCATTAGAAGCCTTTGGGTCGAATGCAGCCATTGAACATTTCGCAATGGAAATTGGACAATGTTTCCATGGATTTTGTGTCAGGTTTGTCGAAGACTTCTAAGGGTAATGATTTGATTTGGGTGATAGTGGATAGGTTGACTAAGTCGGCCCATTTCTAGCCGATGAAGATCAATCATTCTATGCAGAAGCTGGTTGAGATGGATACTGAGGAGATTGTCTAATTGAATGGGATACCTTCGAGTGTTATGTCAGATAGACATCTGAGATTCACATCAAAGTTCTGAGAAGGTTTACATAATGTTTTTGGTACTAAGTTGAGGTTGAGTTCTGCATATCATCCACAGACGAACGGTCAGACAGAGAGGACTATTCAGTCTTTGGAGGACTTATTGAGGGCTTGTATGTTTGAACAAGGAAGAGCTTCGGATAGCCACTTATTGTTTATTGAGTTTGCTTATAATAATAGTTTCCATTTTATTATTGGGATGACACCATATGAGGCATTATATGGTAGAAGGTGTAAGACTCCATTTTTTTGGTATGAGTTAGACGAGAGTGTTGTGCTCGGACCTAAGATTATGCAGGAGATAACTTAGAAGATCAATATGATCTAAGAGAGGATGAAGGCTTCTTAGAGTCATCAAAATAGTTATCATGATAAGAGGAGGAAGGCACTTGAGTTTCATAAAGACGATCATGTGTTTTTGAGGGTTAATCCGATAACTGGTGTTGGTAGGGCTCTAAAGTCACGAAAGCTTACACCGCATTTTGTTGGTCCATATCAGATTACTGAAAAGATAGGTGAGGTAACCTATCTGATTACTTTACCTTTGTCGCTTGCGAATCTTCATGATGTGTTTCATGTATCTCAGTTGAGGATGTATATTCCGGATCATTTGCATGTGATCTAGATGGATGATGTACATGTGAGAGATAACCTGACAGTTGTAGCATAACCTGTGAAGATAGATGGTCAGAAAGTGAAGCAGTTGCTGGGTAAAGATATTGCCTTGGTGAAGGTAGTGTGGGGTGGACCAGCTGCTGGAAGCATGTCTTGAGAGTGTGAGGATCAGATGAGGGAGTCGTATCCGACTCTATTCTCCTCAAGTAATTTTATGGACGGAATTTTTTAAGTGGGGAGAGTTGTAACACCCCAAAATTCGTAATTAATTATTTAGTTAATTATTGACAAGTATTTGAGATTATTGGTGAATATATGAATTATATTTGAATTATGTGATGAATTGTTGAAGATGGTGTGTTGCATATGTTGTGTTGTGGGGTAGTGTGAATTAAAGAGGATATGTGTAATTTTTATAATTTAGATAATTAGTTGTAATTATGTAGAATTATTATTAATATTAAAATAGAGGTAATACTTGGAATAGAGATAATAAGGGCAAGGAGGTAAATATCATGAGGATTAGTAAGGGTGTGATGGGGAAAACATAATACGGGTATAAGGGTTAAACAAGGAAGAGATGAAAAATAATTCATTTGTTACGATCGTGTTTTGGGAGCGACTGTGAAGGGAGAAAACACTAGGACTTTGAGGAACCAGAGTATTCTTGTAGAAAGTGCAAAGAAAAGATCAAAAGCTAGGAATCTAAGGTAAGAGGCAAAGGAAAGGGTTGAAAAGAGGTGCTCCTGAAAATGTATGGGGGAAGGCGTGTCACCCCAGCGTCATTGGACGAGCCTCAGACGAGCAGACAACTTCGTCGGGCGAGCCTCAGGCGAGTGGGAAACTGATAGAGTTTGGATCTTTGTTGTTTTATGAGGAATAAAATGAGTAATATGATGTGCTTCCCATGAATATGCCATGATTAATATATATCTAAGTATGTATTGATAAAATATGGTGTATGATTGTATGATATGTTGATTGTTGTAAGTATGTTTTATGTTGTATAATGACGTATGGGATGATGACTTGTTGAGCATATATGATGATGTGCATGTTAATGTGTATACATGCTATATGAATAAGAATTATTATGAATTACATGAATGATGATGCACTTGACTATCTATGGTCGCGAATATTATGTTGATTATACATCATGCATTCATAAAATTATTTTGGATGTTGGTTCATCATATTGATACGAACTAAGTCTAGTGTTGTTAGGATGTTGATCAAGTGTTAGCCTCATTCCTATTGTATGGATTGAGTGTGTTTGATGTTGTGCACCGGTTCCAAGAGGGAATCAATCCTATATTGGGGATCTTTGGAGGGTGATGACGCAGTGTTCATCAAAGAATGTGTACCACATTGTGATACGGTGGGAGAACTGACTTGAGGTTTTGCGTTTGTGTTCGCAAATGTTTCGGTTTAGCAAGAGTCGCCACCGACTTTTATTTTATCCAAAAGGAAAGGAAAAAAAGCACAGGAAAGACCTTTGAGATTGTTTTTGGGTTCGGGGGGTAGATTATGAAAAGGGAAGGTGCTAGCACCCTTTTCATCCATGGTTTTCCATGGGCTCTTAGTTACTTGTTTTAGATCACTTGCTTTGCTTTTTCAATTGTTTGAAATGATGATTTTGTGTGTGGTTTTGAAAGTATTTTGAAAAGAGGCCATCGTTTTGGCAATCATTGTAATGATTCTTGTTCGAAGAATATATATAAAGATGTTTGTCTTTTGAAAAAATGTTTCAATGTTTGAAAGTTTGTTTTGGGAAATGTTTTTGAAATTGTGTGTGTTTGTTTAAAAATAGCAAGGATGGTTTGCAAATTGATCAAGTAACTAGGAGTTGTCTACCCTAATCAAAAGTCTTTCCTACACATTTTTATTCCTTTGATGTTGTTGTTTTACCATTGTATTTGGTAAACAACCCTATCTTTGGATGTTAAACGGGACAGGCGCGGGTCATCGTATGACCATGATAACAATATTGCCAAGTATCTTAGCAAGTTTTTGAGGGACTAGATCATTTTTGTTTAGGAAACCAAGATAGCATTATCGAGGGACTATGATCTTTTTTTGTTTTGTTTGATTTTGCCAAGATACCTAGCATGCATACCATGGCCATTTTAAGGCAACAAAGTGGATGAAACCCTAGGGGTGCTTGTGTGTATTGTGTTGTCATTTTCATGCATTTTTGTCTTGTATTTAGTCATGCTATTTGTTTGATTTTGGTCTTTTGCATACAAAACCCTAATCTTACTATCATGCATATAATATGATAAATTGCGTAATGTAAATCTAGGCTATTACAACATTAATATGGGAAGGGGGATACAAGTTTGAATAGGGGGTATTTGCACAAAATAAAACCCTAATTCAACTATTATAACCAAATTGAATTCATACAATAAATAAATGGACAATTATTTAAATGTACAAATAAAATGTAAATATGCAAAAAATGTTTTTGTATTTATTTTATGCATGTAAAATAAATTTATTTAATGTCTTAAAAGTAAGAAAATAAAATGATTATTTTTGGAAAGGGTGAAAACCCTAATTTTTAGTTTTAAAAGAAAATATATATTCTATTATTATTTATTTCATTTTTGTTTAAGAAAAATAATAATAATATATACAAAAATGTTAGAAAAATTAAATATTGTATGAAAATATTAATTTAAGTGTATAAATAATAAAAATAAAAATATATAATATTTTCATATTATTTATAAATTTTATTTAGAAAAATAAGTTATATTATTATTAATAAACTAATTTTATGCCCAAAAAAATAATAAAAATAATAAAATAAAATACAAAAAATTAAGAAAATATTTTTTGAGATTTTTCAATGTTTAGAAAAAATAAATAAAGTCAGAAAATATAAAAGAAATGAAAAATATACAAAAATAAAACAAATGGGCCAAGGGGGTGCAGAAAATAAAGAGGGTGGTGCAAATAGCCAGAAAAGCCAGGCCCAGCCCAATGTCACTTCATCCCTGCCCTTCAGACAAAAAAATGTGTGCGCCCTTGTTCAAACTGTAACTCCTGCATACATGCTTAAAAATGAAATCTTGCAACATGAAACTTGTAGCTTGTTAAATCACGATTCCAACCATATAAAAAATTTGATCTAACTCTAAGAAACCAGGGAGAATTTCAGTGCCCCTAATTTATGACCTAAAATTTTCAGCAACTTCATCATCCAAATTCTCCTAGCTCAATTGATATAAATAAGAACTATGCATATTTACAGCTCAAGGACATTAAGGACTACATTTTTGCTTCACAAACCTAAGCCTAAGGATGTCTAAATAAGGAGATAGAAAGTTGGGAATTACCTTGTTCAGTCAAGTTCGAATATGGCAATGTAACAACTTTGAATGAGGCCTGAAGGACTTCTGAGCTTGCTTGAAGTTCCCTTAACCTTTCCCAATGCTTAGCTTGCTTTGAAATGGCTTGAATCTCCTTGTGGAAGTCAACCTGCAAACTCAGAAATTGAAAATGGTGAAGCACGAAACAGGGGTTACAGTTGCTTATGAAGGGTTTGGACAACTTAGGTGTGATGTATGGAGTGTGTTTGAAGTGGTTTCAAGCAAAACGCACGAGGCCATGTGGAGATGGCTTGAGTTCTCCAGAGCTTGCCCTGTTTTGGGCAGAAATGGATTTTTTGGTGTATTTGGGTGTTTGATAGCTTAGCCAAGCGTGTATTAGGCTTGTTGCAATATGTTGAGGTTGTTTGAAATGATACTAAGACTTGCTCTTATCAGATTTTCAAGTTATGGACTTTTTGCAAGCTTACTTGCTTTTGAAGAAAAAGTTGAAATGAAAAAGGACAAGGTTGTACAAGCTAGCTCAAGGTCTGCATAGGGTTGGTGAGCTTTTCCTGAAGTTTGTGGATGTCGTTTGTATCAAGAGATCGGGTCCAATGCTCAAGATAAACAAAAATGCAAAAATTATGCTTTATGGAAATGGTATTGTCACCTTTATGCCATTTTTGAATTAAACCTTTGTACAAAGCTTCAAAGATCAAAACAATTCCATTAACCATTGTATTTGCATTAAATTTTGGAGTTTAAAAAGGATTAGAACCTTTAATGCAAGTACAAGCATGATTCAAACTGATTTGCAAGTTGTAACATGGTGCAAAATGCCTTGGACAAAAGTGATAATTTGCCATTTTCAAACTTTCGATTCTCCATAACCATAAATGATCTTGGAGAGTTCTTGGACATTTTGGAAATCTTGTAACATGCTATACAATCCACCTTTGAAATGGATTTTGATATTCCACTTGGAACTAGGTTAAAAGTTTCCATGAAGATAGGTCAAAATCCTGCCTAAACTAGGGTAAAATTTCACTAAGTTAAAAGTTTCATGGACCCTTATTCACAAAATCATAACTTGAGACCCAAGCATCTTTTGGGAAAACTTTGTGAATCAAAGTTGTATATTTTGTGGAGGAATACAACTTTCATGTTGGAAGTTTTCTTTGAATCCAATTGCATCATGGTGAAAAAAATTGGGCAAAGTTGGAAAAAAATAAGAAATTTTCATAACTTAGAAAATTTCTAAGTTATGAAAATTTTCCATTTTAAACCCTAATTTCCAAAATTAGGTTTCTTGGTGAACAAGTTTCATGTTTTAACACATCTTGATGAAAAATGACCCTTGGCACTTGATTTTGACCAAAAAGTCAAAGTTTGACTTTTCAGTGTACAGTTGATTTTTGATTAGTTGACTGGAAAATTCATCTGTCAAATCAATGCATTTGAGATCTTTTGAACCTTGTTATTAGGTAAAGATGATACCATTGAGTCCTTGAAACCATTCTTGAACCCAATTTGCCATTGGCTAGGTCAAAAATCAGAATTGCCCTTCTACAGTCAAAACCCTAAAAACGACCATTTTGCCCTTTTGAAGACCTGATCAAATTTCTTGAGGAGTTGTGGTCCAAACTTTATCAAATTGTTCATATGAGTCTATAATGTTGATGTGGATAAAAAATTATAAGGTTTTACTATAAATTGGCCACAGTTGACTTTTTCCCCAATACAGTTGATTTTTAGTTCAATTGTCCAATTGACTGGGCAAAAATTTGATTCAAGGCTTGAAACTTGGTATGAGCAATCTTAGGAGTCCAAAATGAAGTATGAAAGTCACATGAGGCATTGTAAGTCCAAAAATCCTTGTGCAAACTCAAACCCTAATTTCAGGTCATCAGTGCAAGGAGATGTCTTGAGCTGAGCAAACCCTAGTCTGGTCTTGAGTCCAAAGAGTCTTGTGAGGAAAATCTTGATAATATGAGAGGGCAAATTTTGGGGTACAACAACTGCCCCTGTTCAATCTTCTTGAACCTGAAAGTTAGATTGGCGAGTTTTGTCGTTCGTGACTCGAAGGTAAAAGATGATTGGACACTAGAGTGCCCGTAAATTTGCACTCGTCAAAGTGTAGTTGAGGAAATGGGCTTAAAGATGCCATTTGGAGATATGATAGAATCTTGTTGGAGATGGGCTTAAAGATGCCATCCAAGACTATTTGTTGAATTGTATGTTGTAAGTCAGAAGAATAAGTATCAGAATGGTATCCGTGTCTGGAACGTATCTGAACTGTATCTGAACTTTGAATTTAAATAAGCAATAGAATAGCATCCGTGTCTGGAGCATCTCTGAGCTGTATCTAAGCTTTGAATCTGAATAAGCAATATAATAACATCCGTGTCTGGAGAATCTCTAAGCTGTATCTGAGCTTTGAATCTGAATAAGCAATAGAATAGCATCCGTGTCTGGAGCATCTCTAAGCTGTATCTGAGCTTTGAATCTGAATAAGCAATAGAATAGCATCCGTGTCTGGAGCATCTCTAGGTTGTATCATGATTGTATATTGGTAGCTTGTTAATCTTATCCTGAAAAGGGTAAAAAGTTAGCTGAAACACAAAGTTATGTTGCATGAAATGTATGATGCAATATACGTGTTTTATCAATGTTTATGATATATGAGTGTAATGTATGTGCATGTAAGTTGATTTGCTGTATTGTTGAGGAAAATAAATCCTTGATAGCTAGAGATAATGAAATATTTGACTGCTGCCGGGGAAAATAAATCCTTGACCGCTGCTGGAGATTCAAAATCTTTGATTGTTAGGGATGAGAAAATCCTTGACAACTTCTGTGTGGATGTGAGAATCCTTCACGACTTTCCTGGGGATATAGGGATCCTTCAAGTCTTTGGAGTTGGAGTATTGACAAAAATTCTTCTTGGGGAAGTAATTCCAAACTGCTTGAGAAATCTGCTTGGGAAATCCATAGAACTTTGAAGACCTCTACTGGGGGTTAAATTAATGGGAATCCTTAATTGGCTGGGGAATAGGGAAAACTCTAGCGATCTCTACTGGGGATCAGACAAAGGAAAACCTTGATCTGCTGGAGAATAAGGAAGACTCTGATGGCTTCCACGGGGAATTAAGAGTGAGAATCTTCAATCTGCTAGGGGAATTTGAATCCTTTGGAACTTCATGCTAGGGAGTTAAGAATGAGAATCTTCGATCTACATGGGATTAAAAATTCTGACAAATTCATGCTGAGGAGTAGTGAAGACTCTGGCAACTTCACTAGGGAATCAAGAATGAGAATCTTCATTCTGTTGGGGAGTAAAAAACTCTGCGAGGAAGAAGGCTTCCTGTTGGAGAGTAAGTGAAAACTCTGGGGGAGTATCTATACTGCTGGGGAGTAGCTATCCTGCCGGGGAGATCAGGAGTTTGGGTTATATGCCAATCTACTGGGGAATTATCCTAGTTTGGGGATAAGACAAAAGTTAACTGCTATCTGGTTGATTCTCAGACTTTAAGACAACTTGCTGGGGAAAACTGAATGGTTCCCGTTGTGGATTGGTAGTTGAAAATTTGACTCCATTGGGGAAGAAGGTTTCATCTCTGCTGAGGGTCTGTAGTTCAAAGTTTTTGCTCCGCTGAGGATTGGGAGTTTGAAAACTTAACTCTGATGGGGATTAAGGGATTTGAAATTGTAACTCCGTTGGGGATATGTATTTCAAGGTTTTAGCTCCGCTGGGGATATGTATTTCAAGGTTTTAGCTCCGCTGGGGACCTAGATGATGCACTGCAGGGGATTTCTCTTGGAATAGCCTAAAGACGTTTTCCTATACTTTCAACCTGTCAGTAATTATTCTTTCCCATTTCGTTTATTTGTAAACAGTGATTATATTAAAATGCATATGCTCATTAATGAATCATTGGACGTTTTCAAATAAAACACAAGTGTAAAAAGAAGAAAAAGCAAATAGTTTTCTGCACTTTGAAGTATCTTTGTATTAACTTTGTGTAAGTATTTTGTACAAAGGAGACAAATATCCTAGTAAGAGAACGTTGTCATAAAAAATGAGAAAAATTTATACAAAGAAAGATGGCTATGTGTAAAAATTCCATGGGGTTCCCATTCTGCTATAGCCTTCGTAACTCTGAATATTTTGTCCATTCATTGCTTCGTCCGAAGATGATTGAATTGATCAGAAGCTCGAAGCTTGTCTGTGAAGAGATTGTCCTTAAAGTAATCCGATGAGACATAGTCATACGCTTTAATTCCCTAACTTTTTCCTGGACCGCCCTTTCGGGTTTTCAACTTGCCGGGTGTACAGATTTTTTTGTTTATCCCTAATTTTTGCATGAACCGCCCTTTCGGGTTTTCGATTCACCGGGATGCCCTTTTTTTGCCTAGGTGTGTCAACCTAGCGTGTCGCTTATGCGTAGTATCTTTTGACTATGTATGCGTTCGCAGGGTGCGGAAAGTCGTCATCGTCCATGGTGGTTAGTATCATTACCCCACCAGAAAAGATGTTTTTGATCACAAATGGTCCTTCGTAAGTAGGAGTCCATTTTCCCCTAGGATCACTTTGCGGAAATATGATCCTCTTGATTACAAGATCCCCGACTTGATATACATGGCGCCTGACATTCTTGTTGAAAGCCTTGATCATCCGTTTTTGATACGTCTGACCGTGGAAAACAGCAGTAAGTCGCTTTTCATCAATCAAGTTAAGTTGATCAAGCCGGGTCTGAATCCAATCGTCTTCACTCAAACCAGCATCTTTCATGATTCTCAAGGAGGGAATCTGAACCTTGATAGGTAAAACAGCTTCCATGCCGTATACCAAAGAATAGGGTGTTGCCCCAGTTGAAGTGCGTGTCGTGGTACGGTACCCGTGCAGAGCAAACAGTAGCATCTCATGCCAGTCCTTGTAGGTGACTGTCATCTTTTATATGACCTTCTTGATATTTTTGTTCGCAGCTTCAACAACACCGTTCATCTTTGACCGGTAGGGAGATGAATTGTGATGTTGAATCTGGAACTGTTCGCACAGAGCGGTGATCATATTATTGTTGAGGTTTGTACCATTGTCAGTGATGATCCTTTCGGGGATGTCGTACCGGTAAATGAGGTTCATCTTGATGAAACGGGCAACCACATTCTTTGTAACGGATGTGAAGGAAGCTGCTTCGACCCATTTGGTAAAGTAATCAATGGCCACTAGAATAAAATGGTGTCCATTGGATGTTGTAGGCTTGATCTCTCTAATCATGTCAATCTCCCACATAGCGAATGGCCAAGGAGCTGTTAAGACATTGAGAGGAACTGGAGGTATATGTACCTTGTCCGCATAGATTTGACATTTGTGACAAGTACGGGAATGTTGATAGCAGTCAGCTTCCATGGTAGACCAGTAATAGCCTGTCCATGGGATCTTCTTAGCCATCGTATGTCTGCTAGAGTGAGTGCCAAAGGTACAATTATACAGTTCATCCATGATCTGTTCAGCTTCAATCTTGTCCACACAACGGAGCAGAATGCAATCATGATTGCGCTTGTATAGGATACCATTGCTCAAGAAGAACTTAGCTGAGATTCTCCTCAAGAACTTTTTGTCGTTGATTGAAGCTCCTTCAGGGTATTCTCGCGCCTCGAGATACCTTTTGACTTCGTGAAACCAAGGTCGGTCCACTACTTCTTCGGTATTAATCTCGTGACAATGTGCAGGTTCGTCCATCCATTCAATAGTGATTTGAGGAGCCTCGTTATCCCAGTTAAGTTTAAACATGGATGACATTGTAGCTAGAGCATCTGCTAGCTGATTTTCTTCTCGCGGGAAGTGCTCGAAGGTAATCTGCTCGAAATGTGGTAACAATGTCAAGACATGTTCTTTGTAAGGGATGAGGTTTGGATGTTTAGTATCCCACTCTCCTTTGATCTGACTGATGACCAAAGCTGAGTCTCCAAACACAACCAAAGATTTGATTCCCAGGTCTATTGCAGCCTTGAGACCAAAGATACAAGCTTCATACTCGGCCATGTTGTTGGTGCAGTTAAAGGAAAGTCTAGCGGTGAAAGGTGTATGGCAACCTTCTGGAGAGATAAGTACAACATCGATACCGTTGCCAAGTGCGTTGGAGGCACCATCAAAGTACAGAGTCCATCGGGATCCTTGTTCAGGTCCGTCATATGGTCTAAAATCTTCAATGTTGTCCAATGTCATAATGTCTTCGTCGGGGAAGTCGAACTTCATGGATTGGTAATCTTCAACAGCTTGATGAGCCAGATGGTCAGCTAGCACACTCCCCTTTATAGCTTTTTGGGTCGTGTACTATATATCGTATTCTGTCAGGATCATCTGCCATCTAGCTATTCTTCTAGATAAAGCAGGCTTCTCAAAGATGTACTTGATCAGATCCATCTTAGATATCAGCAAAGTGGTATGAGTCAACATATACTGCCTTAGCCGGCGAGCAGCCCATACCAAAGCATAGTAAGTTTTCTCGAGCAGTGAGTATCGGGTCTCACAGTCGGTAAACTTTTTGCTAAGGTAATAAATGGCATGCTCTTTTCGGCCAGACTCGTCATGCTGCCCCAGTACGCGCCCCATTGAATTCTCTAGGACGGTCAGATACATGATTAGTGGTCTTCCTTTGACGGGTGGCATCAAGATAGGAGGTTCTAGAAAATACTCCTTGATTTTATCGAAAGCAACTTGACAGTCATCATTCCATTTAACCACCTGATCTTTCTTCAACAACTTGAAGATTGGCTCACACGTAGATGTTAGGTGAGAAATGAACCTTGCAATGTAGTTTAGGCGTCCCAAGAAACCTCTGACCTCCTTCTCAGTGCGAGGAGCAGGCATTTCTTGTATAGCTTTGACTTTGGCAGGATCAACCTCCATGCCTTTGTTGCTGACTATGAAACCCAAGAGTTTACCGGACCTGACTCCGAAGGTGCACTTGTTCGAGTTCAGTCTGAGCTTGTACTCTTTCAACCTGACAAATAACTTTTGCAAATGGTCAAGGTGTTCTTCTTCTGTCTGTGATCGGGCTATCATGTCGTCTACGTAAACCTCTATCTCATTATGTATCATATCATGAAACAAAGCTACCATGGCATGTTGATAGGTTTCCCCGGCATTCTTCAGTCCGAATGGCATCACTTTGTAGCAGAACGTACCCCACTATGTAACAAAAGTAGTTTTCTCCATGTCTTCAGGTGCCATTTTGATCTGGTTGTAACCTGAAAATCCGTCCATGAAAGAAAATACCTTGTGTTGAGCTGTATTGTCAACCAAGATGTCAATGTGCGGTAGTGGAAAGTCATCTTTAGGGATGGCGCTGTTTAAGTCTCTATAATCCACGCACATTCTCACTTTTCCGTCCTTTTTAGGCAAGAGCACAATGTTAGAAACCCACTGTGGATAGGAAGTAACAACAAGAAATCTAGCATTGAACTGCTTCATAACTTCAGCTTTGATCTTTTCAGACATGTCGGGCCTCATGCGGAGGACTTTCTGTTTAACTGGTGGACAGTCTTCTCTTATGGGTAGATGGTGAACCATAATATCTATATTGAGTCCCGGCATGTCTTCGTATGACCAGGCGAAGATCTCAACATATTCATGTAACAGCTGAATTAAGCGCTCTTTGACACTTGGCTCTAGGTTGGCACCCACTCTGATTTCTTTTCTGTCTTCCTCAGTACCCAAGTTGATTGTCTGTAACAGCTCGTCATGAGGTAGAATAGCCCTTTCTTCCTGTTGTAGCAATCTAGCCAATTCTCCTGGCACCTCACAATCTTCCTCACCTTCGTATTCGGCATGGTAGACGAGATCTTCAGAGTCACTGAAGGCCATAGCAGAATTGTTACCCATGGAATCCGGAATGGAAGGGTACCTGCATTTGTGAGTGTGGGTGTGTGTAAGGGATATCCACCTTTAAATAAATAAAATGTAAAAAAGAAAGACAATGAACATAAAAGTTTATATGTGAAAACTTCCATGATTCATTAAAATGGCATATGAAGATGAAAAATCAAACCCTTACAAATGGACCTATGTACCGCGGGTAAGGCACAAGGTTAAAAGTGTACGAATAGTTTGAGAATTATTACAAACCAACAGAAATGTTTGAAAGATAAATTACTGATTTATGAAAGTAATGGGAACAAAGTCCTTTGCTTCCCAGTTGCACGGTCCTCCATCAACAATAGGGAAGATCCAGTCTTCCAAGTTGCTCTCCTCTTCATTATCCTCCAAAGCATTGACTCCATGATGGGTGATCTTCACTGGTGTCCCTCCAGCACGGGAGCGACGCACATCCTTCTGACTAGCCAAAGTGAAACCCAAGCCGAATTTGTCTGATTTATAAGGAAAATCTGGAAGTTTCCCCCAGATTGTGCTCCTCCTTCTTCAATCACAACCTTTGCATCTTTGAGAGACGACATCCGAGGCGGAGGTCTGGTAATCATGGGTACAGAAGCCACTGTCTTGGTTGCCGTAATCTCCTGAGCTACCTCTTCAAAATGCTAAAAGGGGGTTTCGATGAATTCGCCATCCAATTCAACATAGCGGAAAGAATTTAGATGGCTTATCATGTATTTCTCTTCGCCATGAACAGTTATAATTTTCCCCTGGACAGGTTACTTGATCATTTGATGCAGAGTGGAGGTAACAACTCCAGCATGGTGAATCCAGGGTCTTCCCAACAAGCAAGAATAGGAAGGACGGATGTCCATCACGTAGAATATGGAGTTGAAGGTTTCAGTTCCCACTTTAATCGGGATGTCCACCTCCCCGTGGACCATCCTTTTAGAACCATCAAAGGCTCTGACAATGATATTGTTGGGTTTCAGGGTTAGGCCTTCATAATCCAACCTGTCCAAGGCCTTCTTCGGCAAGACGTTCAGGGAAGAACCAGTGTCTACCAGTACGTGTGCTAGAGTAGTCCCTCTGTATTCCACAGAGACATGAAAAGCGTCATTATGTTTTCTCCCTTTTTATGTTAAATCGGCATCGGAGAATCCTAGACCGTTGTGAGCTGTTAGGCTAGCTACACATTCCTGGAACTGATCTGCGGAGGTTTCCTGTGGCACATGGGCCGTCTTCAAGAATCTTATCAAAGCTTTAGCATGAGCCTCTGAACAAAGCAGCAAGGCCAACATAGAGATTTTTGAGGGGGTTTGCCCCAGTTGTTCCACAACATCATAATCGCTTTTCTTGATTATTTTCAAAATCTCTTCCATTTCTTTTTGAGAGGTTTCAGGGATGATCAACGACTGATCCCTCGTCCTGACAGGCTCTTCTTGGACCCCTTTCCCTCTATCATCAGCAACAGTAGAGGGAACAACCACAGGAGTTACAACTTCTTCAATAATCGGGGTTCTTGTAGATATGTTGACCGGCACAAGGGTAACCTTAGGAGCAGCTGAGGGTCCGAAGATTGCCTTTGGAGGGGCAATCTCCGGAGAGAAAATTCTTCCACTGCGGGTGATTTCGCTCGTTCCGGCAATATTTCCAATGTCGGAAGTCTCTTCATCAGAACTCTCTTCAGTCGATTCAATTTGTTTAATACCGTGGTAAAAGGTCTCTCCACCATAGTTCCACAGTATTGATTTGTCGGACTTGTATAGGACGGGCCCGGGCATGGTTATCTTCAAATGTACAATCTTCAGAGAGGATGTAATCTTAACAGGTCTTTTGGAGACCTTGGAAAGATTGGTGGATATGGTAATTATTGAAATATCATTGACAGGAGTTGGTGTAACAAGAGTCTTTTCAAAAAGGATTTCTTGATTATCCATTAGGCGTTGGATGCCTAACTTCAACAACGGACAGTCGGTTGGTAAGGATGAACAAAGGCAACAATCTTCTTCACAACTTGGGAAAATCCTAGCCTTCAGCAAATTCAACTTGATTATCGATAATGGAGTTATCAAATCATCAACAGTAGCAACAAAAAGATTCTCTTCAACAGCATGGGCATTGTGGCCATGCCTTGGCATTGGAGCAGAGATAACATTCGGCTTTTCAGGGGCATCAAATTCCACTTATTTAGTGTCTATTAAATCCTGAATCTTATTCTTGAGGGCCCAACAGTGGTTGGTGTCGTGCCCCGGGCTATCTGAATGATAAGCACACTTGGCGTTCGAATGGTAGAAAAGAGAAGTTGTATTCGGATTCTTCGGGGCCTCTTTCAGACTGGCAAGGTTTAACTTTAAGAGATGGGGCAGAACCTGAGCAGGAGTCATGTTTATCTGGGTGTATTGTCGAGCAGGCCTTTCCACCCTTGTTTGGTTGGTTCTGGGTTGATTGTTTCTGAGCTGATCAGCTGCAGACTTTTGAATCATTACGGCCCCCACCGATGGCTGGCGCTCAACTCTTCCTTGACCTCTTTGGGAGTAAACAGTTGATACTTCCTTCTTCGCTGGAAAAGTCTTTTTGATGGCAGCAGAAGCAGATGCATCCTTTTGAATTTTCCCGCTCTTTATGCCGGCTTCAACTCTCTCACCAGTTAGAATCAACTTGGTGAACCCCACAGACGAACTTCCTATCAGGTGATTAAAGAAAGGACCTGACAGAGTCCCCAAGAAGATATCCACAAGCTCTCTTTCAGATAAAGGTGGTTGTACTCGTCCCACCAAGTCTCTCCATTTCTGGGCATACTCTTTGAAACCTTCATTTGAGACCATGCTCATACTCTGTAATTGAGTACGGGTTGGTGCTAAGTCCGCATTATATTGATACTGCTTGTAGAAGGCAGCAACCAAATCTTCCCAATTATGCACATCAGACCTCTCTAGCTGGTAGAACTAATCCAGCTGCGTCCCCGATAAACTGTCCTGAAAGAAATAGACCCACAAGTCTTTGTCAGAAGAATGTGGTTGAATTTTCCTGACATAAGATTGTAGGTGCATCTTCGGGCAAGACACCCCATCGTACTTAGAAAACAGAGGTACTTTGAATTTAGGAGGGATGACAATCCCAGATACCAGCCCTAACTCTTCAAAGTTCAGCCCAGGCACTCTCTGTATCTCCATGGCAGCTAGACGCTCTCCCAAATTCTTGTATTTGTCATCTGCAGGAGGGTACTGCTTTTCAGAGTAGTCTTCATCTTCTTCTTCTTCTTCTTCCTCAGAATCAAATGGCACCGCGGCTCCCTTTCCTTTTCCTACCCCTTCATCAGATGTTGAGGGGAAATCCA
Organism: Vicia faba; assembly: GCA_948472305.1. Lineage (NCBI taxonomy): Eukaryota > Viridiplantae > Streptophyta > Magnoliopsida > Fabales > Fabaceae > Vicia > Vicia faba. Next base: position 30,593,735 of record OX451736.1, read on the forward strand.
GGACCCTTCTGGCTTGACCTTCAAATATTCTGCCCAAAGTAGCCACACCAACTCTCTTCTTTTTCTTTTTCTCTTTTTCCTTTTCTAGCAAAGTTTTGAGCTCCTCCTGCCCCTTGGCTAGGGTCATGAGTAGCTGTTAGAACTGTGAATTCTGCGCTTTCAAGTCTTTGACCGTCTGCTCAATATCCATCTTGCTGAAATAAATAGCAGAGAGATGAGGAAACTTGGTGTGAAGACCTGTTTATGCATATGATGAATGATATGTATTCATGTAATGCATTCAAGGATTCAGAAATTCAAATTTATTTTAAACAAAAAAGGAACACACGTCATATTAATAAGATAGAATTTTTTAGTACATCAATGCCCCATGGGAAAAATAATACAAAATTCTAAGGTAAAAAGATGTTGCGCATCCTCTTTGGTGCAATGTAGGTGTTGAGAGTTTGGTCTTCGTGAAGTTGACGAGTAAGTTCCAAAACCTTCTTCTCACTGGCGTAGAATTGGGCTTCAAAAGTATCGCTCTCTCCCTTGAGTTGTATCCAACTCCTTTGTAGATCTTCAAGTGATGTTGGCATGTCAGGATGTAGGAGGGTGTATGGAACCTCTCCTTCCATAACAGGCTCTTTAATCACAGGGAGAATGTAGGGGTAAGGCATCATAAGACTTTGGGTGCGGGTTCGTACCCACTTGAGGTAAGGCTCAAGAGGGATGGAATTATTGTGTCCCAAGGTCTTACTGTCCACCTTGTTGGGCATCCTCCAAGCTCGGATAAACCTTTGTCGAAGTCCTTGATCGTTGTTGTCGAAGTCAAAAACCAAGTCTGGAATCAGCATGTCATGTGGGCCATCCCTTCGGGCATACCCAAACTATCTTAGAGCCAAGCAAGGGTTGTAGGTAATGCCTCCCCTAATGCCAATTAGAGGGACATTAGGAAATTCCCCATAACGGTCAATGATGATGACATTCTCTTTTGATTGAGAACACCAATGAATATCTGAATGTGTAAGGGTCATCAACCGTTGTGACCACCTCAAACCTTGCTCATTCTTCAAAACTGATTGGGGAAGATGAGAAATAAACCATCTTTCCAGTAGAGGAGTGCAACACATGAGAACACCTTTTTTCCTCATTGTTCGAGTGTGAAAAGAGTAGAGGATATCCCCAAGCAAAGTAGGCACAGGGTTGCGAGCCATGAAGATTTTGACAGCATTCACATCTATAAGCTGGTCAGGGTTTGGGAACAAAACCAACCCATAGATGAGAAGAGCTACAATCTCCTCAAAAGCTTGCAGGTCTAGAGAATTTCAGCATTCTTGAGCTTTCTCAAACAGAAACTTTGCCAAGAAACCCTTGACACCACTTCTAGTTTCCCAATGGCCTATGACATCGGATGGTTGCAAGTGTAGGGCTTGAGCAACATATTTAGGCTTTGGATATCTTTCCGTACCGTTGAAAGGTAGTTGATGGAGAATAGGAATCCTCAGGAGTTGAGAAAATTCCTCCAAAGTAGGCACTAGCTGGTAGTCAGGAAATGTGAAGCAATGGTGTAGGGGGTCAAAGAACTGGAAAAGAACTTTCACCATGTCCTCCTCAGTGTTGGAGTTGACCAAGTTGAAAAGTCGACCATGTCTCTCAGTGAATGGAGAATACTCTGGAATCTTGGAAGCAAGCTCCTTGAGTTGAGGAGGAACTCTCACAAGGTTGACCTGAATAGTTTTCCTGCGAAATGAATCCATTACCTCCAAAACAGGATCAAAGATGAAAATCCAAATCCTTGAAATGGTTAGTGGATGCATATGATGCTTCATGATGTTCATGATGTTATGCACAAGTATATATGTACAAACAAATCACACAAGTTCCTAGTTTAGGCTTGCATGGGGTTTCATAGGTAAGTACCCTCTTGAAGTTTAGTTGGCTCAACCTGTCCTCTAAATAGTAATTGAGTTCTAAGGAGCTCAATATCACTGGATTATTTTCTGTGTTCATTGTTTCAGTTTAGCCACTTTACTGGCGACCGAAGTATTCCAAGAAAACAACCCTCAATGAGTGTAGTATCGAGTATCTACCAACTTCGGACTGCACCAAATCTGGTCATCTACTACCCCTAAAAAGGCCAAGTTGGTCAAGTAAAGGTTCTAAAAGTCCATTAGTGCTTCATGACATCACTCAGCGGCCCCGTATTCTCTTTGATTGACTCAAAGGCTACTGATACCCACAAATATGTCGCACTAATATAGCTATTTCTTAGACCATGTCGGTATACCCCACACAGTTTCCACAACGTATTGCTATTTACCTATGAATGTTTCCCAAATCCGGGTAGAGGATTCAAACCCAAACAATAGAACCAAAGTGTAAAGCAAACAAGTCAAACAAGATAAGCATGTAAAGGTGATCTAAAACCCTAAGGTAACCCCACTTTTAGATGCTTCCCCAGCAGAGTCGCCAGTTTTGTGATATGGTGAGAGAACTGACTTGAGGTTTTGCGTTTGTGTTTGCAAATGTTTCGGTTTAGCAAGAGTCGCCACTGACTTTTATTTTATCCAAAAGGAAAGATAAAAAAGCACAGGAAAGACCTTTGAGATTGTTTTTGGGTTCGGGGGGTAGATTATGAAAAGGGAAGGTGCTAGCACTCTTTTCATCTATGGTTTTCCATGGGCTCTTAGTTACTTGTTTTAGATCACTTGCTTTGCTTTTTCAATTGTTCGAAATGGTGCTTTTGTGTGTGGTTTTGAAAGTATTTTGAAAAGAGGCCATCGTTTTGGCAATCTTTGTAATGATTCTTGTTCGAAGAATGTATATCAAGATGTTTGTCTTTTGAAAAAATGTTTCAATGTTTGAAAGTTTGTTTTGGGAAATGTTTTTGAAATTGTGTGTGTTTGTTTAAAAATAGCAAGCATGGTTTGCAAATTGATCAAGTAACTAGGAGTTGTCTACCCTAATCAAAAGTCTTTCCTACACATTTTTATTCCTTTGATGTTGTTGTTTTACCATTGTATTTGGTAAACAACCCTATCTTTGGATGTTAAACGGGACAGGCGCGGGTCATCGTATGACCATGATAACAATATTTCCAAGTATCTTAGCAAATTTTTGAGGGACTAGATCATTTTTGTTTAGGCAACCAAGATAGCGTCATAGAGGGACTATGATCTTTTTTGTTTTGTTTGATTTTGCCAAGATACCTAGCATGTATACCATGGCCATTTTAAGGCAACAAAGTGGATGAAACCCTAGGGGTGCTTGTGTGCATTGTGTTGTCATTTTCATGCATTTTTGTCTTATATTTAGTCATGCTATTTGTTTGATTTTGGTCTTTTGCATACAAAACCCTAATCTTACTATCATGCATATAATACGATAAATTGCGTAATGTAAATCTAGGCTATTACAACATTAATATGGGAAGGGGGATACAAGTTTGAATAGGGGGTATTTGCACAAAATAAAACCCTAATTCAACTATTACAACCAAATTGAATTCATACAATAAATAAATGGACAATTATTTAAATGTACAAATAAAATGTAAATATGCAAAAAATGTTTTTGTATTTATTTTATGCATGTAAAATAAATTTATTTAATGTCTTAAAAGTAAGAAAATGAAATGATTATTTTTGGAAAGGGTGAAAACCCTAATTTTTAGTTTTAAAAGAAAATATATATTCTATTATTATTTATTTCATTTTTGTTTAAGAAAAATAATAATAATATATATAAAAATCTTAGAAAAATTAAATATTGTATGAAAATATTAATTTAAGTGTATAAATAATAAAAATAAAAATATATAATATTTTCATATTATTTACAAATTTTATTTAGAAAAATAAGTTATATTATTTTTAATAAACTAATTTTATGCCCAGAAAAATAATAAAAATAATAAAATAAAATACAAAAAATTAAGAAAATATTTTTTGAGATTTTTCAATGTTTAAAAAAAATAATAAAGTCAGAAAATATAAAAGAAATGAAAATATACAAAAATAAAACAAATGGGCCAAGGGGGTGCAGAAAATAAAGAGGGTGGTGCAAATAGCCAGAAAAGCCAGGCCCAGCCCAATGTCACTTCATCCCTGTCCTTCAGACAAAAAAATGTACGTGCCCTTGTTCAAACTGTAACTCCTACATATGTGCTTAAAAACGAAATCTTGCAACATGAAACTCGTAGCTTGTTAAATCACGATTCCAACCATATAAAAAACTTGATCTAACTCTAAGAAACCAGGGAGAATTTCAGTGCCCCTAATTTATGACCTAAAATTTTCAGCAACTTCAACATCCAAATTCTCCTAGCTCAGTTGATATAAATAAGAACTATGCATATGTACAGCTCAAGGATATTAAGGACTATATTTTTGCTTCACAAACCTAAGCCTAAGGATGTCTAAATAAGGAGATAGAAAGTTGGGAATTACCTTGTTCAGTCAAGTTCGAATAAGGCAATGTAGCAACTTTGAATGAGGCCTGAAGGACTTCTGAGCTTGCTTGAAGTTCCCTTGACCTTTCCCAATGCTTAGCTTGCTTTGAAATGGCTTGAATCTCCTTGTGGAAGTCAACCTGCAAACTCAGAAATTGAAAATGGTGAAGCATGAAACAGGGGTTACAATTTCTTAAGAAGGGTTTGGACAGCTTAGGTGTGATGTATGGAGTGTGTTTGAAGTGGTTTCAAGCAAAACGCACGAGGCAATGTGGAGATGGCTTGAGTTCTGCAGAGCTTGCCCTATTTTGGGAAGAAATGGAGTTTTTGGTGTATTTGGGTGTTTGAGAGCTTATCCAATCATGTATTAGGCTTGTTGCAATATGTTGAGGTTGTTTGAAATGATACTAAGACTTGCTCTTATCAGATTTTCAAGTTATGGACTTTTTGCAAGCTTACTTGCTTTTGAAGCAAAAGTTGAAATGACAAAGGCCAAGGTTGTACAAGCTAGCTCAAGGTCTGCATAGGGTTGGTGATCTTTTCCTGAAGTTTGTGGATGTTGTTTGTATCAAGAGATCAGGCCCAATGCTCAAGATAAACAAAAATGCAAAAAGTATGCTTTATGGAAATGGTATTGTCACCTTTATGCCATTTTTGAATTAAACCTTTGTACAAAGCTTCAAAGATCAAAACAATGACATTAACCATTGTATTTGCATTCAATTTTGGAGTTTAAAAAGTATTAGAACCTGTAATGCAAGTACAAGCATGGTTCAAACTGATTTGCAAGTTGTAACATGGTGCAAAATGCCTTGGACAAAAGTGATAATTTGCCATTTTTAAATTTTCGATTCTCCCTAACCATAAATGATCTTGGAGAGTTCTTGGACATTTTGGAAATCTTGTAACATGCTCTACAATCCATATTTGAAATTCATTTTGAGATTCCACTTGGAACTAGGTGAAAAGTTGCCATGGAGATAGGTCAAAATCCTGCCTAAACTAGGGTAAAATTTCACTAAGTTAAAAGTTTCATGGACCCTTATTCACAAAATCATAACTTGAGATCCAAGCATATTTTAGGAAAACTTTTTGAATCAAAGTTGTATATTTTGTGGAGGACTACAACTTTCATGTTGGAAGTTTTCTTTGAATCCAATTGCATCATGGTGAAAAAAATTGGGCAAAGTTGGAAAAAAATAAGAAATTTTCATAACTTAGGAAATTTCTAAGTTATGAAAATTTTCCACTTTAAACCCTAATTTCCAAAATTAGGTTTCTTGGTGAACAAGTTTCATGTTTTAACACATCTTGATGAAAAATGACCCTTGGCACTTGATTTTGACCAAAAAGTCAAAGTTTGACTTTTTAGTGTACAGTTGATTTTTGATCAGTTGACTGGAAAATTCATCTGTCAAATCATTGCATTTGAGATCTTTTAAACCTTGTGATTAGGTCAATATGATGCCATTGAGTCCTTGAAACCATTCTTGAACCCAATTTGCCATTGGCTAGGTCAAAAATCAGAAATTGCCCTTCTACAGTCAAAACCCTAAAAACGACCATTTTGCCCTTTTGAAGATCTGATCAAATTTCTGGAGGAGTTGTGGTCCAAACTTGATCAAATGGTTCATATGAGCCTATAATGTTGATGTGGATAAAACATTATGAGGTTTGACTGTAAATTGGCCACAATTGACTTTTTCCCCAATACAGCTAATTTTTAGGTCAACTGTCCAATTGACTGGGTAAAAATTTGATTCAAGGCTTGAAACTTGGTATGAGCAATCTTAGGAGTCCAACATGAAGTATGAAAGTCACATGAGTCATTGGAAGTCCAAAAATCCTTGTGCAAACTCAAACCCTAATTTCATGTCATCAGTGCAAGGAGATGTCTTGAGCTGAGCAAACCCTAGTCTGGTCTTGAGTCCAAAGAGTCTTCTGAGGAAAATCTTGATAATATGAGAGGGAAAATTTTGGGGTACAACACACATGCATAATTCTATGTTTATACATTGCATTCTATGTGACATTGCATAATTATTGATTTAAATGATGATTCGATGATGTTGTGACTTAAGTGATGTTGGTGTAAATATTATGAATTAAATGGTGTTTCATTAGTGATGGTTGATCTAATGATATAATAAAGTTGTGATTGAGATGATGATATGAGAGTGTTAGTATAATATGTGATATATGATGATATATGGATTTCATGATGATGTTGGCGTAAATACTATATTTATTCCGTATATATTTTGTAATAATTTGTGATTACTCACCCTTTCTACTTGGAAATGTTGCCTCTATATGTGGCTAACTTGAAGGTGATCAAGAATAGTCTGTAGAACCTCAAGGATAAATTTATTGAGTTATTTTGTTTCCTTTGAATAAAAAGGGTCTTGCTATGATATGTAACATCGAGGTTGGTAAAAGCTTGAGTTGAAGTTTCCTTTGTTTTGTTAAACATACTTTATGATTTTTCTAAATGTTGAACTTATTTTGAGGTCGACTTTTGAAAATAACCAAAAGGTCTTGATATTTTTGATGAAATAAATGTATATATGATTCCTCTGTGAAGTTTGAATTTATATGTTGATGATATTACAAAAGTAATTGTTATAAAAGTTTGAAAACCCGTGTTATGGAGTAGGAGGTTTATTTTTTATGTTTTTATGAAGCATGTGACACCCTTGTTAGTGCGGTGTGATGTTATTAATTAAATTATTAGTGAAATATTCTTGGGGTTTTAGAAAGATGTTATAGTGAACAAATGAACCATAAGCATCATAAAAAACAAAGGTGATCATCGGGAAAGTTCTTTGCGGATTGAGAGTTGAAGAAGAAAGGAACAACCAACTAACTTGTACTCAATCTTCATATGCCTCAACTAGTAAGGTTTGAGCCAAATATTCCATTGTTTAATTTTCCTTCTTATGAGAGTATTCGTACAATTGTTATTTTCTAGAACTTGCATTATTTCTAATTTAATCTATTGGTTTGATAAATACACAACGAGCCCCTTGTTTATGGTAAACTATGAGCTTTTTAAAACTAACACATATATCATGTTTATATCCTTTGCTAACCAATTTTAGCCTAAGGCCTTTCTCTCAGTGACATAGCCATAATAGTTAGCCAATTGACTTGAAAATTAAATATTTCCACCCTCTCTTTGGAGTTAGGTACGAAATTTAGATCCTTTGTCGTATGCAAAAGAATAAGTTCGGGGTTGCTCTTGGAATTGAGCAAAGTTTAAGTTTGGGGTACTAGAGATTTTGGTCAAAAATTCAAAAAAAAACATGATAAAAATCAAGAAGTCAAAGCAACTTCTTCAAAAAAAAAAGAAGAGAAAAGCAATGTTTAGGACCATAAAATTTTAATATCTAGTACCAAAGTGATTAAGCAAGAGTTGATATGAAAAGGAATATGATAAAATAAGGAAAAATAGGTACCTAACTCCAAAGGTTTAAGCCTATTATCTCAAATTATCCCACCCTGACATAAGCCCCATTACAACCTTGAAATACCTCTAATAGTGTGCGTTTAGATGACTTTGTGTGATTACCCTGTCAATTCGAGTGAAAAAATTAGTGAGCTGAGAGACATGTTGAGTATTTGTTGTGTTGGAAGAACTTTTCCAAATTTTCTCGATTGAAGTCAGGAACTGGAATGATGATCAGGTAACACAATTGGTGATGTTCATTTGTTATTATTGCAATTGGTTTTTCTATTTGAAATATGCAGTTGCAAGTGAACTACTTGAGGACAAGCAACAAATTAAGTTTGGGGTTTTGATGACAATCTGTCATTGCATATATTTTATCAAAGAAATGGGAAAAAAACCAAGCAAAAGATCACTTTATTGATGAATAATAGACCAAGAACAGAGTAAAACGTGAAGAAATAGAGACTTGGGGGAAAATCTGGCTGAAAAAAGACAAAATGTGTGTCAGTCACTGAAAAAATCACGCAAGCATTGCGCCTAGTCGCATGCGCGATGGGTTTGGATATAAATAATCATGTGCGCGACGCAAGTTATCATGCGCACGATGGGCCGTTTTTAGGAAATTTTATGACGCATTCTGAGAACTTTAAAAAGGGGTTTTGGGAACTTTTTCAAGGGTTCAACGATTTTACACTGCAAGTACGATTTTCCACATTTGGAGTCATTGGAGGACAATTATTCAAGGTATATTTTATACAAACCTCTTATATTTTATTGGTATTGTAATTTACATTATAAGTAGTTAAATTCTCATAGGTTAGGTTTTGTTTTGATGAACCTTTTTCAATATTGTTGGGACATATGTTTGATTTGATACTGCATAATTTACTTTAGTTATTATTCTATTTAGTTGCACCTTATTCTTAATTATTTTATGTGAGATACTCTTTTAATCTTATTATGGGCGTATAGGGATTACCGACCATTAGTAAATGCATTGGACCTAAGGAAATTGTTGTGCTTACGCCGATTGAATAGGAATAGGAGACCTCGAGTAGTGGCTTAGGGATTAATGTTATGTTTTATTGCCTAATCTTGCTCATGCCGGTGGACTAGAGATAGGAAGCTTCGAGTATATATTAGTGAGCTATAGACCAAGGAATTTGGTATAGTGGTTTTGTTAATCCGTTGTGAAATAATAATAACAATATTAATTATGCAATGCATCAAACATCAACAATAGCAAATTAGGGGATTCTATAACAAAACCTAACTGCCTTCGTATTATTGTCAAAATAACCTTTTTATATTTTTTGGCATTAAAACTCGAACCCCGCCATTTTATATTTAATTAACTTTGCTCAATATTTAACTTGTTAAATAGCAGTCCATATGAATCAATATTTTTATTACTTCAATATTATTGGTACACTTGCCGAGAAGTCATCACTCACAGATCAAACATAGGCTAATACTAATCCAAAAAAATACAAATAAGAGTTTTTTAAGTGGTTTATCTCCCAACCAAAATAATCACTTACTAAGAAAGAATAATTTACTCAAGAGAAAAATTTTACTCTCGATAAATTTACAATTATACCCTCGTTTAGAATAATATCTTCAATGAGTCTGAAGAACACTCTCAAAGCACTATGTCTAAAATATGTTAGGAAATAAAAAAAAAATGTTTTATAGGGGTGATGAGAGAAAGTAAAAGTGAGGTTTTTCAAATTTTTTAGATGATTTCAAAATGATAGAGAAACTCTCTATTTATAGGCCAAGAAATGGTGTAAATTTGGAAACAATCCATGACCTAATTAAATGAACCAATCGACTTTGCCTGCCCATAATGGAATGTTTAGAAATAGAGCTATGAAGAATCATTAAGAGACTGTCATAATTCATTAGAGACTCGATTAGACATAATCTAATTTATTAACCTATAAATCCAATTAGTTATATAGTTTGAAAAATGTTTTCCTAATCAAGAAGACAGTCCCCTAATTGACTGGCTACGCTCCAAAAACATTTTTTTTATTTTAGTTAAAAAAATGAGAAGCTTCTAAATGGTTTAAGTGTGTGTGTGTGATTTAACCATAGTACTTCCAAAATTCCGTTGTCTTTACAAGACACTAATAACTCAAATGGAAACGATGAGACAAGCTTTCACACTTTCTCTCTTTCATACTCTGAAGCTTCAAGTCTTGATATTATTATCTTTAATTTTAGCAGCACACAAAAGCCTTGAGTCTTATTGATGAGGATTGAGATATTTCCTTTTTGGTTACCATCATCTGAGATGTTAAAATTTTAAACCAATTGTGATCATCCTAAGCCTCCACTTGAGAGTCTTTGGATTAAGTATTGACTTTTAACAAATGTCTTTAGCCTAATTCCAAATGATATCTTGATCAACCTCTTTGTGCATCTTTAACCGCTTAAGCTAACTTTAGCAATTGCTTGACTTCAAGTTTTGTCATCATCAAAACCACACATCAACAAAACGATGTCATCATCAAAACTAAGTAGTTGTTAATTAACGTGTATCTTGATATCCATAAGCTTCACCATCTTGGATCACTACTTGATTATACATACAAGCACATAGATCCATAAGCTCATCGCCTAGTCAATAAGATACAAATAAAGGTATAAAGGCGAACATGCTAATAGGCATGTCAATAAGGGCAACGATGTTAGGAATACTTTTAAGTTTTAAAATTCCTCCTCGCGTTCGCTCCTCCATTCAAACCTCTCCTTTTTCTTCAATATGGTAAAAAAGTGGAAGGCTTTGTCACCTGCAAAGGAAAAAAAACAAGATAGGGCGGCCAAGTGCCCCATTAGTGTTGGACCTCCATAACATTGTAATAACCCCTCATATTAATGATAGTTTGGCACATGTGTGTTTTCGGATCTACGTTTCTCTTGGTTAACATGAAACCAAAGAATTTTCCTACTTTCATGCCCAACAAGCACTTGGTGAGATTTTAGTGCATGTTGTTGTTGAACATGTAACTCCACACACAAGAGTGGATATTATGGGTGTTTGAAAAAAGGTGGTTTAAAAAAAATTGTTATCTAAATCAATGTTTAAAAACATTTTCAATAAAATGTTTGGATATGCAACGGAAATCAGAGTAAAGAAAATATGTGAAAAATAAAGAGATAAGGGAGGAGAGAACGACTCCAGAAATTTATAGATATTTGATCTAAATAATTTCCCTATTCCTCTCCCCAAGAATTAATCTTGAGAGTTTCCAATAATGCTTATGAGCTTTTAGAAGGTTAAGCTCACAAACCCCCTTATACAAAAAAAATGAAGTTTTAGATTTACTTCCAACCAAACAGTGAACAATGGAATGAAGCGGTTAGTCTTCACGCCAAGCAATGAACAAAGCTCCAAGCGGTTAGTCTCCAAGATAAATTGAGAATTTGTATGAACTTATCTCGAACCAATGTGAAGTTTTTAATTAGCTATCCTTCAAGCCGAACCAAGGTTTTACATGGCTTGACCATGAACCGAACCGAGATGGCAATGAACTGAGTTAACTCGAAAATAGTTTAGAATTCAGTTTGATAATTAAATCATGGTGTTGTAACCTATTTTAAAATAAGAGTCGCCACCCTTAATTTTTATCTTTAAGAATGGGGTATAAAGAATAACCCTAATGTGGTCAGATATTCTAAGTTGTTGGACTCGTTCTTAGACGAAGGGGAGGTGTTAGGCACCCCTCACCTACCTTGCTCACAAGGATACTAGGGTTTAGAAACGCAATCTTTAGGAAATAGGGTTTTTGATTTTTATTAGGGGAACTCGCCACGATTTTAGTCATATGCCTACATATCCTCTTAGGAGGAATCAGAGTTCCAATTCGTAGTTCGCAATTGGTTAGTGTTTTTTATGGATAACGAAGATATTTGAATTCCCCTTGTACTTAGTCTGGGTGTGTGAATAGCGGAATTTGTTAGACGAAGTGCGCAGTCGATTAAAATACTTTCGTAATCCTTTTTGAAAATTGATGGTTAAGTTTAATTTATTATGAAAAAAAGTTTAGTGTTGGTTAAATATTTTTTAATGTATTAATTATAAAACATCTTATTAATGCATGATTAAAAAAATAATTTTAATGTAATAAAATAAATATTTGGATGAGTTTGGAAAATAAATGTTTGATTTATAACAATAATAAAATAATATTAAAATTTATAAATATAAAAAAAATTATAATACAATAATAAAAGGAATTAAATTAAAAAAATGCAGGGGTGTAAATTATGTTGGGCTAGCAAAACAGGGGGATATATGTAGCAGGGCCTTGAATTCAAATGTTGAATTCAGGACCAAGCGCAAGGGGGGGGGGGGGGGGGGTTGAATCCTAACGTGATAGCAAATTTGGGGTGTGTAGAGAGTAAGGGCCCAAGTTCAGATGCTGGACTTGGCCCATTAGGCTAAGGGGGTGTGCGTTCTTTACGCAGCTAGCAAAACAAAAATAGGGAGGTGGGTTTAGTAATGGGCATGACCCAAATGTATTTGGGATCCGTTTAGACAGGGTGTGGGAGGGCGTATGGCATTTCGATAGGCGCGCGTTTCTGGAATGCTTGATTGGGATCGCACAGTCATAATGGAAGGCACGTGGTAATGGTCATGGACTTACGCATATTGGATTACAATACATTATATTTTTTTCATTTCACAAATCATTTCATCATTTTTTCATCTCTCTCTATGCCCTGTCTCTCATTTCTCTCCTCTAAAACCATATTGAAAACCCTAATATCGACCTCTTTCAACCCTAATCCGCAGCGGTGCTCCCACCTCAAACCCTATGATTCTAATCTCAGACAACCCTATATCACAAATAAAACATGCAAAAGACCCTAAGCTAAGTAATCATAGCTTACCCTCTTCGTTGTAGATCTTTGCACCTCTTCGAATTTGGGTCTGGTTTGTTTTGATCTCCTCTTCTCCCTTTCTGTTTTGTAGGCGATGGACGATGGTGACAAAGGAAATAGCGGCAGTAAGATAGAGTTTCAGATGTTGAAACCCTAAGCTTACGAAGCAGCAGTGCAAAAGTTTACGGCGGCGGAGCTCGGATCTCCTTCTTCTCTCAGGCTCTCACTGTTCTTCGTCCCATTTTCTTCCCCTTTTCTTAGGAACATGGGCCTTTTATAGCATTAGTTTTAGTCAAAATAGGAAGTTTTTTGTATGATTATTGTTACTTAGAGATTGACAGCAGAATTAGGGATTTTAGAGATTAGTTTTGATTTGTTTATAATTCGATTTGATTTTGTATAGCAAGACTTGATTCTGTTAAGATTTGTTTGATTTTATATTAAGTTGATTTGTAAATATAAGATTTTTGGACAATTCAAGATGTGATTATGTTTTGTATTGATGTTGATTTGTAAATTGTGCTTGTAAAGTCTTTGAATGATTCAAATGGAAAGATTTGATTTGTTTTAATCTAAACAATAGTTCTTCTTAACCCAAAAGCAAGTGTTTCTCTTCTTTGATCTGCACAGTGTGTGTTTCTTTGATTAGGTTTGGGCTGATTAGGGTTGAAAGTTTTATCTTGACTTTTTAGTCAACATTTTTTCCTCAATTAATAAAGCAAACATAATTTTTAATTAAGTTAATAATATAATGACAAAAGTTTTTAATAACCTTACTAATCAAAACAAATTCTCAAAACAACAAAAAACTGAAATCGGCTAAATTGTTTAATTGTTTGGGGCTTCCTAAAAAAATGTAAAATATACCCTCTTATATTTATTCCAAACGATTTAAAAGGGCTTAACAAATACACCCTTTTTGCAATCAGTATACCCCTTTTCTATTTATTCATAAATGGGCCAATAACTTTACACGGGCCTTTCTGGTTTAGAAAGGCCCAAGAGTTCTCAAGTAGTGTAAACCCTCCTTCAAAATGGGCTGAAACCAAAACGAAATGGGCCCCCAATTTTACATGGACCTTTTCTATTTTAGAAATGGGCTTACCAATCTAGGGATGTCCCAATTAAACTGTCTTGGAAACAATGAATCATCAGCTTATGGTCTTGAGCATAGGCATGCATCTTCCTGCAATACATGCGTAGAGGGTTTCTTGGACAGGTGAGCCCTTTGTATTTTTCAAAGTCAAGTACTTTGAATTTTGGCGGGATCACCACATCAGAAGCTAGACCCATTTCAAAAGCATCTACATCGAAAGCGTTGTAACCCTCCATAGCTTTTAATCTTTCCTTAAGAGCTTTGTACTAGTTGAGCGCCAGTGGATTTTCAATAGCTTGAGTATGGGTTATTCTTTGAGGTGCTTGATTGACATCATCTAAGTTGTGGTCTCCATATTTCAAGTCTAAGTAGTTATCTGTGTTATTAATCGGAATCTGCAAGGTATGAGATGCCCCTACCTTTGATGGCGGTGGGACAAACCCTTTAGTATCAGCTTGTCTTGCTTCTTGTTGAGCCATGGTGGACTTTTGGAGTCCTGACTCCGGTTCTCTCCTCGGATGGTGACCACGCAATGCACCAATGGTCTGGACTACTTCTTCAAAGGCCACCCTAGGGATTTGCTCTTGCCTTTCAATGATGTTCTTCAAGGCTAGAAGAACTTGACTCATATCTCCTCTCATTGAGTCAATGTTACCTTTGACTTCCTCAATATCTTCCTTAAATACAGCTTGATTCTCTTCAATTTGTTCCATCACTTTTTGTTGACGGGCTCTTGTCTGATATGGTGGTCGGAGAGGTGGTGTCTTTCTTCTACCAATGGTTTAACTGGAGAAGGTTTTGAAAAATTATGAGTTTTTTGTCTTATGAATTTATGAGATGCAAATATTTATGAATATGTGAATGCGTATGAATATACTAAGGGTTTTGTTTCGAATGTCTTATTCACTTGGATATATATATATATATATATATATATATATATATATATCATGTTTTTCTTTTTATTAGTGAGTATCTAAAAATAAATACGCAAACGAGATACGAAAAAAAACGCCTTTATTAAAAATAGTAATTATCTTGAAACATAATACAATTCAGATATTGAAAAATATTTCAACTTTAAAACATTAAACTTGTTGAAAGGAATAAACAAAGGAGAAACAAATTTCTTCTAAGTGAGTCTGCAGATGTCTACTCTGAAACCATCGACCATTGTCCTACAAAGCTTGAGGAAGTTTTCAACGTCTTTTGGTAGAGGAACCATCACATTTTCTGAGTCTCTCAAACTCCTAGGTATATTTTCAATGAGATTGTTGGTTAAGAAGGCGAGTCTTGCATGCTTGTATTTGTAGTATCGGTATTATCGGTAGAGACCAGGAATTATCTTGTGATTATCCTTTCCTACTTTGGTGATCTTCACATACTTCTCTTCCCAATACAACTTTTTAGCCCTCATTTCTGTATAGATTTTCTGTTGTATTAGGAAATCCTTTCGAAGGACTTCTAACTCAAGGTATGCTTGCTCGTATTCTTCAGTATTTTAGGTGAGAAGCCTTTCTGTCATCATCCTTTTGAGGCATTCCCCTACCTATGATTCTTGGCTATCTTGGAATCTGGTTGTGAGATACTTCATTTGTTCTTCTTGATCTAAAGAAGCTTGCGCCAAACTTTGGATTTGAGCGCTTAGATCTTCTTCCATTACCTTCTTGTTTTGCATTGCCTTTTCATACCACCTATTTAATCTCCGAATTTCACTAACAGCATCCTCCAACCTTTGGTTATGGGTGCCCAAGTTGAAAGTGGCACTTAACAACCCCTCAGTCGAATGCTTCCTCTTAATAATCTCTTTCTTAAATACCTCACGATCCCTCTGAATTTGTTAGTCTTTTCATTCAAGTATGCATTGCATTTGTCTTTTCTATTTAGTTAAGTTATGGAGGTTGAGCTCTAATTCTTCTTTCTCCCTCTGAGCTTGTTTCAAGGCATTCTTCAAATCGTCTATTTCTTCTATGGACATAGGCGGAGAATTTGGGACCTATGGCTTGTACTCAAGATCTATGTCAAATGTAACTTAACAGCTCGTACCTTATCCAAAACCTATCGAGTGTAAGGTTCTTTTTCCATAATGTTCTTCTTTCCATCCTTCCTTTTATTAACCCTATTCCAAGCCCGGATGATCTTATTGAACAACTCTTGGTCATTTTTGCCCATGTCATGAATGATCAATTGTTGGAGTTATTCATCTGAGGGTTTATCTTCCAAAGGATACCCTAGTTGTCGTAGGGCCAAGGTAGGGTTATAGTTGATGCAACCTCGTGATCCTATCAATGGAACATTAAGAAAGTCTCTGTAGATATAGATGATATCTCCGATGCCCATCTTCCTTGTATACCATAACACATAATTTAGCGGTAAGAGACCTTAATTTTTTAGGCCACTCATACCTTGTCAGATTCGGAATCATGTAGTCTTATTTGTAAATGTGGGTCATAAACCAAGAATATAAGAGTGGGATACAACAATTTAGAGTACCCCCTTCCCTTTTTGTACCACGTATGAAGTGCATAATAAATGTCAGCAAGCAAAGCGGGAGTTGGATCTGTATTAAAAACTTTTGCGCCCTAAAATACGCTAATGGTCATAGGGTCAATATAGTCCAAAGTCCATGGAAATAAGATTACACCAAATACAAGCAGTCATAAATAATCGATACAAGACTCCCATTCTTTGTTATTGGCAAAATCAGAAGCCTTAGTCTCCAAGTAGACTCTCTTAACCCCTCGTATGTCATTTTCTTTCTTGTAATTAAGTGATAATTCAGGATAAGGGATCCCTAAAACCTCTGCCAAGATTTTGGCATCAATAGTCTGCCCGATACCCACATAAGCTTTTTCTTTAGAAAAGTTCAAAAGTCTATCAAATTCTTCCAGAGTTGGTGCTAGCTGAAAGTCTTGAAAGGTGAAGCACCTCAATGAAGGGTCATAGAACTGAATTAGGGCAGAAATATCATCCAATGTACATCTACTTTTTTTAAGTCAAGGGTATCCCCATAGCAACGAGTGAACATCTTCAAAGCCCTTTCAGACAATTTCCCTTTTATAGCCTTGATTTTTGTCATATATGGCTTGACGACATTGATACGGACAAGTTGTTTCCCTTTGGTATTCATTTTTAGGACACTTCACCAAAAACCTTTTGTTATTACTTTTTAAACATGCGAATAAGACAAACAAAAAGAAATGGAGGGTAACTAATATATGAAATGCAAAAATGTATGAACGCATCAATGTGGTGCTTAGTGACGGGATTTTATGAATGGTAGCCTTAGAAGGTAGGCTCCTAGTTTTGGCCTACGGATATTCTACCCTCTCCATAAGGTGGTTTCCTTAAGTATGTCATGAATAACACTAGAGGAAAAGGCACAAGGGCCTCCCTTAAGCGAAGGCTCTTTGCAGATCAAAACTTTTGTCTCTAGGTCATGAAAGGTCTCATCATGAGATTTTGGTTTAAGGGTTGTACAAAGAATTATAGGTTTCATTCCAAAGTCCTACCCCTAAGAGGATAACTCTTGAGACGTATTCCTTTCACAGAATTCCACCGACTCTAGGCGAATTCGTCACATAAACTCATAGGGTTGATGTATCCCCTTGGCTAATAGACGAACCTTCTTTCTAAGGTTTTTTTGAAAATAATTTTTTAAATAATAAAATCTCACCACAGATGAATAAATACAATGAATAATATAGTAAACAAAAATAATTAAATAAGCAAGTATAAAAACCCAAAAAAAAACAAGAAAACCCCAAAAAACCCTAAAACCAAAAGAAAAAGGCTTCTAAACCCTAGGGTTGAGTTCTCAAGCAGAGTCGCCAGTTGTTGTAACCGGTTTTAAAATGAGAGCCACCACCCTTAATTTTTATCTTTAAGATGGGGATATAAAGGATAACCCTAATATGGTCTGATATTCTAAGTTGTTGCACTCATTCTTAGACGAAGTGAAGGTGTTAGACACCCATCATTTACCTTGTTCACAAAGATACTAGGAGTTAGAAACGCAATCTTTAGGAAATAAGATTTTATATTTTCATTAGGGGAACTCGCCATGATTTTAGTCGTATACCTACGTATCCTCTTAGGAGGAATCAGAGTCCCAATTCGTAGTTCACAATTGGTTGGTGTTTTTTATGGATTACGAAGACATTTGAATTCCCCTTGTACTTAGTCTGGGTGTGTGAATAACCGAATTTGTTAGACAAAGTGCGCAGTCGATTAAAATACTCTCGTAATCCTTTTTGAAAATCGATGGTTGAGTTTAATTTATTATGAGAAAAAGTTTAGTGTTGGTTAAATATTTTTTAATGTATTAATTATAAAACATCTTATTAATACATGATTAAAAAAATAATTTTAATGCAATAAAATAAATATTTGGATGATTTTGGAAAATAAATATTTGATTTATAACAATAATAAAATAATATTAAAATATATAAATATATAAAAATATTAAAAAAATTATAATACAATAATAAAAGGAATTAAATTAAAAAACGCAGGGGGGTGTAAATTATGTTGGGCTAGTAAAACAGGAGGGTATATGTAGCAGGGCCCTAAATTCATATGTTGAGTTCAGGCCCAAACACATGAGGGGTTTGAATCATAACGTGATAGCAAATATGGGGTGTGTAGAGAGTAAGGGCCCAAGTCCAGATGCTAGACTTGACACATTAGGCTAAGAGGGTGTGAGTTCTTTACGCAGCTAGAAAAACAAAAACAAAGAAGTGGATTTAGTAACGGGCCTGGCCCAAAGGTATTTGGGATCCGTTTAGATAGGGTGTGGGAGGGCGTATGGCATTACGATAGGCACGCGTTTCTGGAACGCTTGATTGGGATTGGACGGTTATGATGTAAGGCGCATGGTAATGGTCATGGACTTATGCATATTGGATTACAAAACATTATATTTTTTCGTTTCACGATCCATTTCATCATTTTTTTTCATCTCTCTCTGCCCCGTCTCTCATTTCTCTCCTCTAACACCACACTGAAAACCCTAATACCGACCCCTTTCAACCCTAATCCGCAGCGACGCTCCCACCCAAACCCTAATATTCTTATCTCAGACAACCTTATATCATAAAATAAACATTAAAAGACTCTAAGCTAAGTAATCAGAGCTTACCTTCTTCACCGTAGATCTTTGCGCCTCTTCGGATTTGGGTCTAATTTGTTCTGATCTTCTCTTCTGCCTTTCTATTTTGCAGGCGCTAGATGGTGGTGACGAAGGAAATAGCAGTAGCATGACGGAGAAAGCTAGGGTTTCAGATGTTAAAACCCTAAGCTTACAGAGCAGCGATGCAAAAGTTTACGGCGCCAAGGCTCGAATATGCTTCTTCTCTCAGGCTCTCTTTGTTCTTCATCCCATTTTCTTTCCCCTCCTCTTAGGAACGTAGGCCTTTTATAGCATTAGTTTTAGTCAAAATAGGAAGTTTTTTGTATGATTGTTGTTACTTAGAGATTGACAATAGAATTAGGGATTTTAGAGATTAGTTTTGATTTGTTTGTAATTCGATTTGATTTTGTATAGCAAGACTTGATTATGTTAAGATTTGTTTGATTTTGTATTAAATTGATTTGTAAATGTAAGATTTTTGGACAATTCAAGATGTGATTATGTTTTGTGTTGATGTTGATTTGTAAATTGTGCTTGTAAAGTCTTTGAATGATTCAAAGGGAAAGATTTTATTTATTTTAATCTAAACAATAGTTCTTCTTAACCCAAAAGCAAGTGTTTCTCTTCTTCGATCTGCACAGTGTGTGTTTCTTTGATTGGGCTTGGGCTGATTAGGGTTGAAAGTTTTATCTTGACTTTTTAGTCAATGTTTTTTCCTTAATTAATAAAGAAAACATGATTTTTAATTAAGTTTATAATATAATGACAAAAGTTTTAATAACTTTACTAATCTAAACAAATTCTCAAAACAACAAAAAAACTGAAATGGGCTAAATTGTTTAATTATTTGGGGCTTCCTGAAAAGAAATGTAAAATATACCCCCTTCTATTTATTCCAAGCGATTTAAATGGGCTTAACAAATACACCCTTTTTGCAATCAGTATACTCATTTTCTATTTATTCATAAATGGGCCAATAACTTTACATGGGCCTTTCTGGTTTAGAAAGGCCCAAGAGTTCTCAGGTAGTGTAAACCCTCCTTCAAAATGGGCTGAAACCAAAATCTTTAACCAAAATGAAATGAGCCCCCAATTTTACATGGACCTTTTCTGATTTAGAAAGGCCCACTAGTTTTTTAATAAGATGCCCCCCCCCCCCCCCCCCCCCTTGTAAACTTAAACCTCATATATACAAATAAATTATAAAACGAATGATAATTTTGGAATTTAATAAGGGATAAAAGATTAGGAATTAGTATGACGGTATGACAGTTGCCCCTATTTAATTACCTTTTGATTGAATAGTGTGAGAATACACAGGTCTCACACGCTCTGATCGGAGGTTTATTAAATAAATGGAAGTCCCCAAAACTTTTCTGAAATATTATAAGGATACGATGTACAGTGTTCCCATAGGTATGAAAAATAGGCATAGATGATGATGTTTCATCTTACTAGCATTTGAACCAAAGTTTTGTTTTGACTTAGATATGACGACCCGAATAATCCGTCTATATCTAAAAGAGATCGTAGATTCTTGCATATTTACCATAACCTAATAGGTAAAATAATACAAGTTTTGAAGAGTTGACTTACTAATGCTTGAAGACTAATATAGTAAGTTTATGATGCAAATTTTGTCTATTCATCGCAACCTAGGGGATGAATAAAATAATGTTTGATAACACATTACTGCACGAAGACTGATGCAATGGATTACGTAGATTTCGTTATGTTTACTACAACCTAGGGAGTAAACAGTACGAGGATGAACCTTTGCATTTATAACAACCTAGGGGATAAAAGACAACACGGGTGGGCTTATGTTATTCATCATAACCTAGGGGACGAATAATTTAACCCTGAAAATCCGCATATCTATCGCAACCTAGGGGATAAATAATTTAAAAGTTTATGCGTTTACCACAACCTAGGGGGAAAACGACACAAAGATGAATTCAAGTATTCATTGAAACCTAGGGAATGAATAATATGAATCTGATAATTCGCACACCTACCACAACCTATGGGGTAGATGATTGAAAATCTTGATAATACATTGATGCATGGAGACTGACACAATGAGTTATATCGCAAATTTTGTCATGTTTAGTACAACCTAGGGAGTAAATAGTATGAGGATGAACATGTGTATTTATCACAACCTAGGGGATAAAATACAACATGGGTGGGCTTATGTTATTCATCAAAACCTAGGGGATGAATAGTACAACCCCAAAAATTCGCATATCTATCGCAACCTATGGGATATATATTTAAAGAGTTTGTGCGTTTATCACTACCTAGGGGATAAACGACACATAGGTGAATTCACATTTTCTTTGCAACCTAGGGAATGAATAATATGAATCTAGTAATTCATACACCTACCACAACCTAGGGGGTAGATGATTGAAAAGTGTTTTTGATGATCAAATCTTAGATAACTAGATCAGAGATGGGATTGGATTTTTACCGGTTGTGTCTGTTCTTAACCAAGGTAATTTTTTATTTTGATAATCTGACAAAGGGCCCAAAGATATTGGTTTCGCCCAAAGTATGTTTGGAAAAAATGCCATGTATGATGTATATGCACAATGTCCCAGGTTGATATGGAACCCAGAGTGTATATGCGTCAAGTATGTTGTGTATGCACCAAATATTTACATATGTACCAAATGTGTGTGTATACCCCAAAATGTAATGGTTTTGTGTTACCAACTCCCCTACGTTGTATGTTTCATTTCCGTGGTATTTTAAATTGACTAGAATAAGATGAATAAGTGTCCACGGGATTTTGATATTTGTATCATAGGCGCGGGCGTAGGTGTGGATGTAGATGTGGACGCATGCGTGAATATAGACATAGACGTGGACATAGGCGTGGTCGTGGAAGTAGGTGTGGACATAGACGTAGGCGTGGATTTTCTTTCGATATTTTTCAAACCAAAATGTTTTTTGATGTCTTATCAAATGCTTTTATTTGTTAAATCCCCAAAATAATTTCAACGCAGTATTCATATAATCGTAGTACTTTGCAAACAAGTTCGAAAAGAAAAAAAATGCAATTGAAAGATTCGAAAATGTTTTATTGATAAATATGCCTCTGAATAGGCGAGCGTACATGATGCAATTCCTTGAAATAGGTAATTAAAGAAATTTTTTTAACTGAAAATGATAATTGCTACTATTGTTTCCCCGATGTCCTTTTGACAGTTCCAATCTCCTTTACTTATGAGTTAAATGTTTTGGATCCATCTCTTCCTTTGTGGTTTGTAGTCGTAGTTCTTAGATCGCAGTCTTTTTGTTCTTTATTTATTTTTAATAAGATCCCTAATTTTTGCCTAGATCGCCCTTTAGGGTTTTCAATCCATTGGAAGCTCCTTTTTGCCTAAGTCGTCTGTTTAGGGTTTGAACTTAGAGAGCCTTTTTATACATACTATTTTTTTACTGCATCTGAATTTGTCAGATGTGGTAGTTCTTCCCCATCCATTATTATGAGGATGACACTACCACCGGAGAATATTGTTTTTACCACATATGGATCTTCGTAGTTGGGTGTCCATTTACCACGTGAATCAAGGCGAGGTAGCAGAATCTTCTGGAGCACCAAATACCTTTCTTTGAACACTCAAGGGCAGACTTTCTTGTCGAATGCTTTCTTCATCCTCTTTTGATATAACTGGCTGTGGCACAAAGCTGACAAGCATTTTTCTTCAATGAGGTTGAGTTGATCAAGTCGTGTTTGTATCCACTCTGCTTCTTCAAGCTTTGTTTCCATTAGAACTCAAAGTGATGGAATTTCTATTTCATCTGGGAGTACTGCCTCCATGCCATATACCAGAGAGAAAGGAGTTGCACCTGTTGATGTGTGTATGTAAGTACAATAGCCATGTAGAGCAAAGGGGAGCATTTCATTCCAATCTTTATATGTCTTCACCATTTTTTGAATGATTTTATTGATGTTCTTATTGGTAGCTTCAACGGCCCCATTCATCTTGAGTCGATATGATGAGGAATTATGATGCTCGATCTTGAAATTATCGCATAACTCCTTCGTCATTTTGTTGTTCAGGTTGGACTCGTTGTCCGTAATAATTCTGCTTGGAACCCCATATCTCCATATGATATTTTGTTTGATGAATCGAGTAACCACTTGACTTGTCACATTCACGTAAGATGCTGCTTCTACCCATTTGCTGAAGTAATCAATAGCAACCAGTATGAACCAGTGTCCATTAGATGCTTTTGGTTCGATCATGTCTATCATATTAATTCCCCACATCTAAAATGGCCAAGGAGAACTCATGACATTCATAGGATTTGGTGTCACATTCATTTTGTCGGTATATATTTGGCACTTGTGACATGTCTTTGTATAATGGTAGAAATCGGCTTCCATTGTCAACCAATGATAACTTGCTCGCAAGATTTTTCTAGCCATGGCATGCCCATTTGTATGAATTCCAAAAGTATCTTCATGGATTTCTATTATAAGCGTATTTGTCTCCTGTTTCTCCATACACCTGAGTAGCACCATATCATAGTTTCTTTTGTATAACACATGACCACTCATAAAGAATTTTAAGGCTAGCTTCCGTAGAGTTCGTTTTTCAATGATAGAGGCATTTTCAGGATATTCTTGTTTTTCAAGGTACCGCTTGATGTCATAGAACTAAGGTTGTTATCTGGTCCCTTTTCAATAACAAGGTAATGTGCAAGTTCTTCAAAATTTCTGATCGTAATACACGGTCCGTGGTTCAACCAAGTTACTTTGAACATGGCTGATAGAGTTGCCAAGGCGTCTGCCATCTAATTCTCTTCTCGTGGGATATGACTGAAGGTGATCTCAATGAATTTCGTAGCTATCTTTAAAACATGATCCCGATATGGAATCAATTTGGGATATTTAGTGTCATATTCGTCGTTGACTTGGTATATAACTAGTGTGGAGTCTCCAAATACTTCAAGATGTTTGATTCTTAGATCGATGGCAACTTCTAGACCCAGGATACAAGCTTCGTACTCGACGATATTGTTGGTGCAGTCAAAACATAACCTCGTAGTATAAGACTTGTGATAATTTTTGGAGAAGTCAAAACTTCCCCAATGTCGTTCCCCAGTGCATTTGAAGCTCCATCGAACATGAGTTTCCAACATGCTCCTGGTTCAGGTCCTTCATCGGGCCCTGGTATTTCATAGTCACCTATAACCATGACATCTTCGTTTGGAAAGTCGAACTTCATTGGTTGATATTCTGGTAGTGGTTGATGAGCTAGATGGTCAGCTAGTATGCTACCCTTGATGGCCTTTTAAGTAACATACTGGATGTCATATTCTGATAGTAACATCTGCCATTGAGCAATCCTTCCTATAAGAGCTGGTTTTTCAAACACATACTTTAGAGGATCCATTCTTTCTATTAACCACGTGGTGTGAGTTAACATATATTGCCTTAATCTTTTATTAGCCCGAGCCAATTCACAACAAGTTTTCTTGAGAAGTGAGTACCTGGTTTCACAGTCAGTAAATTTCTTGCTGAGGTAGTAGATTTCATGCTCTTTTCTACCTGTTTCGTCATGTTGTCCCAATACACATCCCATTGATCCTTCAAGCACTGTTAGATACATGATGAGTGGTCTTCCGGGGACTGGTGGCATTATGATCGGGTGCTCTTGTAAATATTTCTTTATTGTTTCGAAGGCTGTTTGACAACGATCGTTTGATCTTTTCGCACTAATTTGAATATGGGCTCACATGTAGCAGTTAGGTGCGATATGAACCTTGAAATGTAATTCAATCATCCTAAGAAACCATGAACCTCTTTATTTATCCTTGGCGTTGGCATTTCTTGTATGGATTTTACCTTGTCGGGGTCTACCTCAATACCATGTTGACTTACAATAAAACTCAGTAACTTGTCCTGACTTGACACCAAATGTACACTTGTTTGGATTCAACCTTAGTTTGAACCTTCGCAGACGCTCGAATAGCTTTTGTAAATGTATGATGTGATCCTCCTCCGTATGGGATTTGGAGATCGTATCATCTACATACACCTCAACCTCTTTGTGAATCATATCATGGAATAATGTGGCCATATCCCGTTGATAAGTTTCCCATGCGTTCTTCAGACCGAACGATATTACTTTATAATAGAAAGTTCGCTAAGGCGTCATGAAAGTAGTCTTTTTCCATATCTTCGGGTGCCATTTTGATTTGATTATAACCTAAGAAACCGTCCATGAACGAGGATACCGAAGCTTGATCTGTGTTATCCGCCAAGACATCTATGTGAGGTAACGGGAAATCGTCTTTGAGACTTGCTTTGTTCAGATCCCGATAATCCATGCACATGCGTACTTTTCCATCCTTCTTGGGTACTGGCATGATGTTAGCTATCCAAGGTGGATAATCTACCACTGCTAAGAACCCCGTGTCGAACTATTTAAGGACCTCTTCTCAAATCTTGTTGGACATGTTTGGATGAGTTCTTCTGAGCTTCTTCCTGACTGGAGAGCAACCTTCCTTCAGAGGTAGTATGTGCACCACAATGCATGTATCCAATCCTGACATATCTCTGTAAGACCAGGAAAATATATCCACATATTTATGCAACAATTTGATCAGTCTTTCTTTGACGCTTTTCTCCAATGTTTCCCCTAACTTGATCTCTTTTGAATCTTCTTTTGTGCCAAGGTTAATGGTCTTAATAGATTCCTGGTATTGTTGTATATTGTCATCTTTTTGCTCTATCTCCCTTGCTAATTCTTTAGAAAGTTCAAGATCTTCATCATCTTCCTCTTCCGCTTGGTTGATGGGTGCATCAAAATTATATCGGATAACAGCAGTAACATTATCGGTGATTTTGGGCATGGATATGCACATTTATCATGTTTTGGTGCAGTTTTTAGTATGTGAATTTGGAACATTCATATGAAGAAAAAGTATTGCCATTTTTTTTAAATGTAAGAGATAAAATGCAAGATAAAAACAGAGATTTTAATTGAATGCGAAATATAACTTTTATTAATTATGAATATTATCTAAAACAAATTGGGGGACCATTACAAGCAACACTTATGCCTTGGGCTTGACATAGGTTCTTTCAAAAAACAAGAAAAATTACTTTGGAAAGAAAAATATCTCGGGAATCTCCACAGTTTTCCAATTCTTAAGTTCTTCTTCTGGGGCGCATTCATGGATGAAATCAGATGCCCTTTTGATGTTGCTCTTGTTAGATATCATTTCCACCTGCCAGCCATGTTCTACTCCTTTGTTGACGAAGGTCTCCTGGATTGGAGGAAACTGTGCTTTGCGCTTCAGAGCCTTTGATAATTCGTAACCCAAAGCAAAGTGATTCTTCTTCTCAGGTATTTCCAAGAGCTTTCCCTAACCCTTTTAGGCACCACTTTCTAATGCTATTTTCAAATCTCTCCATGAAGTCACAACAAGTTTCTTGATTTTTTCCACCGGTAAGGTTACCATTGAGGCAACCTCTAAGACTTGAAATGGTGTGGCTACACGGTCTTCATCATCACTGATATACCTGTAGGATTATATGTAACTTACAAAGATATCCTCTTCACCATCGACTATGACCAATCTTCCTTCTATGAAGAACTTAAATTTCTGATGTAAAGTCGAAGTGACTGCCCCTGCTGCATGAATCCAGGGTCGTCCGAGTAAACATGTATATACTGGTTCTATATCCATGACTTGAAAAGTGATATAAAACATATGTGGTCCGATCTTGACAGAAAGGTCCACTTCTCCAAACACTGAACTTTGAGAATCGCCAAAAGCTTTAACTATCGTAGAACTAGGTCTTATCACAACACCATCTAGCGTAATTTCATTAAGCTGGATTTTGGTAGTACATTGAGGGCAGAAACAGTATCGGTGAGTACCCTGGACAAGCTTGTAGTACCAATATGAAGGAGACGTGCAATGCCTTATTGTGAGCTCGGCCTTGTGGAGGTAACTCTCTATCATTAAAACCCAGATATGATCCAGACGTTAAATTTTCTACAACATTGTCAAATTGGTTTACAGTAATCTCTTCTACGACATGAGTAGAACTCATAACCTTCATTAAAGATTCTTGATGTGCTTCTGAATTAATGAGCAACGAGAGTATATAAATTTTGGCTGGGGTTTAGTGAAGCTGATCCACCACCTTATAACCACTCCTTTTGATTATTTTTAAAAATTCTTCTGTCTCTTGATCAGTAAAGTTTTTGCTCAGAGGTTCTTGTTCTTGACTTGCTTCCACCACTACTTTTCCTTTATCTTTCGCCAACGTATCATCCTTATTTTTTACCATAATATTGTTCTTCTTTTGCAGTTCGGAGCCAAAGATTTGACCACTACAGGTCATGCCCCCTATCCCTGCTAAAAATTTGAGATTGCAGGTCCTTGACTTGATGATGGCTCACATTCCTATTTTAAGCCATTGACGTACACATTCGAATCATAACTCCATGGTACTTCTTTGTCACTTTCGTAAGGGGTAGGAGATGGCCCCCTAATTACCATCATAGTCTTTGTAACTACTGGTATCCTCAGAGTTTGTTTTGGCG
Source organism: Vicia faba (assembly GCA_948472305.1). NCBI lineage: Eukaryota > Viridiplantae > Streptophyta > Magnoliopsida > Fabales > Fabaceae > Vicia > Vicia faba. The sequence continues at coordinate 30,621,323 of OX451736.1, forward strand.
TTATCACTAGTGTTTCTGTTGATTCTCCCCATGGAATCACAAGAGTCTTCTTACTAAGGTTTGGCCCTTGGTAAGGAATTACCAATGGCTTCTTTATACTTCCCTTGATCGTAACTACATATTCTTATTTAGGGTATGATCCAAATTATACTATCCCCTGGTCCACCAATTTTTGTAATTTTTCTCAAAAGCTTCATTATGTTCCAAAAGGAACCCACGCTCCAACAAACATTCCTTCAACAAATTTATTGGGGCCTTTACTCGTCTGGCTTCCCAAAGTCATTGACTACTTCAATTGCATTTATTGCTGGTCTACCATACGGAGGCATGGGGTTTGACTTGATATTTGGTTTATCAATAGTGATATCCTGAGAATCCAATAAATCTTGAACTTTATGTTTTAAGGCCCACCATTGTTTTATGGTATTTCCTGGGAGAATTGGCATGATACTCGCATTTGGCATTGGCATTGTATCTTGGTGGGGGTTCCCTGAATGGAGGAGCTAGAGGTCTTATCTCTACCAAATACGCCTTGACCAAGTGTTGTAATATTGACTGGGCGACATGGGGAGCGGGTCAAACTTTCTTGGCGGCCTTTCAAATTTGTTATGTTGTTGTTCTCGCGGAATTATTAATGGTTGTTGTGCCCTTGGTTGTGAGGCTACGACATTAATTTATCCCTGCTTCCTTTTCGTGAAATTAGGAGCATGTCTTTTTGCATTGTAAGGGTTACTAGATGGTCCCCCCTTGTATCTTTTCGCTTTTTATTCCATCTTCAATCCTTTCTCCAATAGTTACCAAATCCAAAAACCCGAAGGAGACGCTTCTTACCATCTTTTCAGAATACAATCCTTGCAAAGTTCCCATGAACATATCAACTAGTTCTTTCTCCAGAAGTGATGGTTGTACACGGGCTGCCATTTCTCTCCACCTTTAGGCATATTCCTTGAAAGACTCCTCTTTCTTCTAAGACAAGTTCTGGAGTTGCATGTGGGTAGGCGCCATGTCCAAGTTACATTTGTACTGTTTCATGAAAACGTTAGCAAGATCTGTACATGTATGGACATGAACCCTTTCCAACTGCATGTACCAATCTAGTGATGCCCCACTTAAACTGTCTTGGAAACAATGAATCATCAGCTTATGGTCTTGAGCATAGGCATGCATCTTCCTGCAATATATGTGCAGATGGTTTCTTGGACATGTGAGCCCTTTGTATTTTCCAAAGTCAAGTACTTTGAATTTTGGCGGGATCACCACATCAGGAACTAGACCCATTTCGAGAGCATCTACAACAAAAGCTTCATGTTGTACCCCAAAATTTGCCCTCCCATTTCATCAATATTTTCTCACCACAAGACCTTTGAAGCTCAAGATCAAGTTAGGGTTTGCTCTGCTCAAGACCTCTCCTTGCATTGTTGAACCAAATTAGGGTTTGTGTTTGCACAAGATGTTTTGACCTAAAATGCCTAAGATGACTTTAATGCTTCATGTTGGACTCACAAGTTTATCCATACCAAGTTTCAAGCCTTGATTCCAATCTTTGCCCAGTCAATTGGACAGTTGACCTAGAAATCAGCTGTATTGGGGAAAAAGTCAACTGTGGTCAATTGACAGTCAAACCTCATGATTTTTGACCCACATCAACATTATGAACTCATATGGACCATTTGATCAAGTTTGGATCACAATTCCACAAGAAATTCGATCAGATCACCAAAAGGGCAAAATGGTCATTTTTAGGGTTTTGACTGCACAAAGGCAATTTTTGACTGTTTGACCTAACCAATGGCAAACCAAGCTCACATATGGACTCAAAGACTCAATTACATGGTCTTGACATGTTCAACAAATTCAAAAGATCCCAGATGCACAAGATTGACAGATGAATTTTCCAGTCAACTGAGCCAAATTTGACTATATACTGAAAAGTCAAACTTTGACTTTTTGGTCAAAATCAAGTGTCAAGATTCATTTTTCATCAAAACATGTCAAATTATGAAACTTGTTCATCAAGAAATCAAAAATTGCAAATTAGGGTTTGAAATGAAGAAATTTCATAACTTAGAATTTTTCTAAGTTATGAAACTTCCTTATTTTTTCCTAACTTTGTCCCATTTTTCATCAAGATACATTTGGATTCAAACAAAACTCAAAACAGGAAAGTTATAGTCCATTGCAAAATCTACAACTTTGATTCACAAAGTTTCCTCAAAAGAAGCTTGTAGCTAAAGTTATGATTTTTGGAACAAGGGTGCAAAACATTCTTAACTTAGAAATTTTTTGACCTATTTTAGGCAGGATTTTTGCCCAACTTCATGACCACTTTTCACATGCTTCCACTTGGAATCTCAACTTGCATTACAAAGATGGATTGTAGTACACATTCCAAGCTTTCCAAAATGTCAAAGAACTTCTCAAACACCCTTGTGGTTAGGGAGAATCGAATTTGTCAATATGGGCAAAAGTCACTTTGATTCATGGCCAAATGCATGTTCATAACTTAGGCATTTTTGAAATCAGCTTGCACAAGCTAGTTACAGGCCTCTAATCTCATTTACACTCAATAATTAAATGCCAATCCATTGTGCCAAGATGTTATTTGGTGCATTTGGTCATTACATGAAGAATTAAGCCATAAATGGAAAAAGCAAGTTATCCATTCTTGTAAAGCACAACTTTATGTCAAACACAAATCTAAGAAGTACCAAAGTAAATCTCTGAGGCACAAGTTTATGAACTAATCCCACTGATCAAGGAGAGATTATGCAGCATGCTTGAGGGACCTGCCTTGGCTTATAACCCAACTTGGCAACTTTTGCTTACATTAGAAGAAACTTTGCATATTGAACAACAACTCACATTTCTGTCAACACAAGCCTAAGCAAACTTATTGAACACATTACAAACATCAAACCTAACCATAAACATGAGCCAACCACCTTCAATACCTCCCCAAACACAGAAACACCACTTTGCTGCACAAAACAGGGCATCCCTGGAGATTGAGTTGCACAACTCAGTTTGCTCGTGCGTTTTGGCCAAAGCTTGTTCATACACACTCCCTACCATCCATTGAAGCTATCCCAAGCCCTAGCTACAGACTGTAACACCTCTAACCAACTTCACCATTTTCATTTTTTCAGTTGTGCAGGTTAACTTCCATAGCTCGTTTCAGTTAGTTCCAAAGCAAGCTAGAGGTTGGAGAAGCATCCCTGGACCTCAAGCAAGTTGTACAAGCCCTCACATTGCACTGAAAGTACCTCCATTGTCATACACGAATCAAGCTGAACAGGTAAGTTTGTGAACTTCTATCTCTCTATCTAGGCATAGTTAGGCTTAAGTTTGTGAAGAAAGCATGTTCTAATCATAGCCCTGAAGCCATCCATATAGTTACTTTTCATTTATATTGTGTGTGCTAAGAGTGTTTTGAAACTGAACATTGGAAAAAACCTAGGTCAGAAATTGGGGGAGAAGAAATTCTCTCTCATTTCTGAGAGTTAGATCAAGTTCTTGGTATGTATGGATTCGTGGTTTGATGCTTGACATTTTTTATGTTATAAGTTTGTGCTAAAAATCAAAGAATCAGGATGTTTGAATCAAGCAAGGAAACGCACGTTTTTTGAAACAGAAGTGGCTGGAGGTTGAAGAAGCCTCTTTGGGCTGGGCCTGTGTTGTTCTTTCTATTTGCACCACCTTTTCACATTCACACCCCCCTGGCCCATTGCATGATATATTTGTCATTTTTTTATTTTTTCCTTTTAATTTTGATTCTATATTTTTATTTAAGCATGAAAAAACATTAAAAATATTTTTCTCACATTTTTTGCATTTTATTTAGTATTTATTTTGTTTCATTTAGTTTCATACATAAATAAATAAAATACCTTTTTTATTCAAAATACAAAAATAATACAAAATACATTCTTATTTTCTGATTTTTATTTTATTTTATCCTTTGAAAATATTTTCTAAAAATATACTTTTTTTGTAAATATTAAATATTTTATTTTTGTATATATTTAATATATTTAGTAAATAATATAAATACTTATATATTTATTAGAATTTTAGGATAAAAAACATAAAAATAATACATTTTTATTTTTTTTATTAATATTTGACCTCAAAAATCACTTTTTTACAATATACTTTCTTTTTTATTTATTTGTTGTACATAATTAATAAATTTTGTATATAATAAATAATTAATACTATTTATTTGCAAAATTAGGGTTTTGCCCTAAACATGAAAATACCCATTAAATTAACCTTTTTATTTTTGTTTATTTGTCACATGAAAAATATTTTTACATACATATAAAAATCATTTTTTGCATCTTGCATATTTATTGTATTTTATTTAATTATTGTGCAATTAAATACCTTGTAAATTCCATTTGGATTGTAATAGCTTAGATTTAAACTTCTTGCTAAATATCCCCATTTGAACATTTGTATCCCCCATCCCATAATTTGTGTTGTAATAATTTAGGATTTTATTTTTCGCATTTAAAAGCTTTCTAAATATGCCATGATAGACTTAGGGTTTTGTATGCAAAAATCAACCAAACAAATAGCTTGACCTAATTCAAAGATAACAAAGCATGAAAATGGACAACACCAATCACACTTGCACCCCCCTTAGGGTTACTCCACTTGTTGCCTTCAATAATGGGCCATATTGCATGTTGAGTGTTTTTGGCAAAACAAAACAATATCAAATGATCATAGTCCCTCGATGACACTTTCGAAAGTTGCCTAAAGATGATCAAGTCCCTTAAAGGAAAAATTGCCAAAGACACTTGGCACCATTGCAATCATGGTCTAAACGATGACCCGCGCCCGTCCCGTTAACATCCTAACATAAGATTGTCCACCAAATACAATGGTGGAACAAAATTGTTAAAAGGGTTAAAACATAGGAAAGATCTTTGAGAAATTTAGGGTAGATAGCTCTTGGTTACTCGCCAACTTGCAAAACAAAAACACTTGCCTATTTTTTAAAACCACACATCACAACACACTTTCAAAACAACTTTCAAAAACATTGAAAACTTTTCAAAAGATATACACCTTTGTATACATCCAAACATGGGTCATTACAAAGGTTGCCACAACAAATGGCCTCTTTTCAAAACATTTTCAAACACACACACAAAGCACCATTTCAAACAATTGAAAAGCAAAGGCAAGTGATCTAAGCAAGTAACTAAGAGCCCATGGATAACCATGGATAGAAAGGGTGCTAATACCTTCCCTTTCTATAATCTACTCCCCGAACCCAAGAAAACATCTCAAAGGTTTTTTGCTGTGCTTTTTAACCTTTCCTTAGGATAAAATAAAAAGTCGGTGGCGACTCTTGCTCAACCGAAACATTTGAGAAAACAAACACAAAACCTCAAGTCAGTTCTCCCACCGTATCACAGAACTGGCGACTCTGCTGGGGAAAATTTTAAAGTGGAGTAACCTTAGGGCTTAGATCACCCTCTTGCATGACTAATTGTTTGTTTTGATTGCTTTACATCTTGGCTCTCTTGTTTGGGTTTGAAATCCTACACCCGGATTTGGGGAAACATTCATAGATAGCAATACATTGTGGAAACTGTGTGGGGTATACCAACACGGTTGAAGCAATAGCTATATTAGTGCGACATATTTGTGAGTACCGGTAACCCTTGAGTTCAATCAAGGAGAGTACGGGGCCGCTGAGTGATGTCACTAAGCACTAATGACCTAGAACCTTACTTGACCATCTTGGCCTTTCATTAGGGGTAGTGAGATGACCGGCTTTGGTGCAGTCCGAAGTTTGTAGATACTCGATACTACACTCATTGAGGGTTGTTTTCTTGGAATATTTTGGTCGCTAGTTAAGTGGCTAAACCAAAACAATGAACATGGAAAACAATCCAATGATATTGAGCTCCTTAGAAGCCGGTTACTATTTATAGGACAGGTTTTTAAGCTAACTACACTCAAGAGGGTACTTACCTATGAAACCCCATGCAAGCCTGAAACTAGGGTTTTGTGTGAATTGCTTGTACATGTGCTTTGTGCATACATCATGAACATCATAAAGCATCATATGCATCCACTAACCATTTCAAGGGTTTGGATCTTCATCTTTGTTCTTGTTTTGTAGGTCATGGAAATTCTTCGCAGGAAAACTATCCAAGTCAACCTTGTGAGAATCCCTCCTCAACTCAAGGAGCTCACATCCAGAATTCTCGAAAGCTCTCCCTTCAGTGAAAGACATGGTAGACTGCTCAACCTAGTCAACACCAGCATTGAAGAGGACATGGTAAAGGTGTTGTTCCAGTTCTTTGACCCCCTTCACCACTGTTTCACATTCCCCAACTACCAATTGGTGCCCACTTTGGAGGAATTTTCTCAACTCCTGAGAATTCCTATTCTTAATCAACTACCCTACAACGGTACGGAAAAAGAACCAAAGCCTGAAGATGTTGCTCAAGCACTACACTTGCAACCATCTGACATCAAGGGGCATTGGGAAACTAGAAGCGGTGTCAAAGGCTTCTTGGCAAAATTCTTGTTTGAGAAGGCACAAGAGTGTTGGAATTCATTGGACCTACAAGCCTTTGAAGAAATTGTGGCACTCCTCATTTATGGGTTGGTCTTGTTCCCAAATCCTGACCAGCTTGTAGATATCAACACCGTCAAAATCTTCTTATCCAGAAATCTAATACCAACATTGCTTGGGGACATTCTTCACTCATTTTACACACGAACAATGAGAAAGAGGGGTGTTCTCATGTGCTGTACTCCTCTCCTTGCAAGGTGGTTTATTTCGCATCTTCCACAATCTGTTTTGAAGAATGACCAAGGCTTAAGGTGGTCACAACGGTTGATGACCCTCACTCACTCTGATGTACATTGGTGTTCTCGGTCCAGAGAAAATGTCATCATCGTCGATCATTGTGGAGAGTTCCCTAATGTCCCATTACTTGGCATTAGAGGAGGCATTACCTACAACCCTTGTCTAGATTTGAGACAATTTGGATATGCACAGAGGGATGGCCCTCATGACATGTTGATTCCTGACCTAGTTTTTGACTTCGACAACGATGCGCAAGGACTTCGCCAAAGATTCATCAGAGCTTGGAGGATGCCTAACAAGGTAGACAGTAAGACACTATGGCACAAGAAATCCATCCCTCTTGAGCCTTATCTCAAATGGGTACGAACCCGAGCCCAGAGTCTAATGATGCCTTACCCTCATGTTCTCCCTGTTATTAAAGATCTCGTTAAGGAAGGAGAGGTTCCCTACACCATCCTATATCCTGACATGCCAACATCATGGGAGGAGATGCAGAAGAGTTGGATCCAACTCAAGGAGGAACGGAACACTTTTGAAGCGAGCTTCTACGCCAGTGAGAAGAAGGTTTTGGAGCTTACCCGCCGACTTCATGAGGAAGAGACCATCAACACCTACATCGCACCAAAGAGGATGCACAACGTCTTTTTACCTTGAGAAGTTTTTTGTAATATTTGGCCCATGGGGCATTTATGTACTGATAAATTTCTTCTTATTAATATGATGTGCGTTCTTTTTGTCTGCAACAATTTTGAATTTCTAAATCCTTGAATGCATTACATACATAAGCATACCATTCATCATGCGCATAAGCAGGTCTCCACACCAGGTTTCCTTATCTTTCTGTTGTTTATTTCAGTAAGATGGATCTCGAACAGACGGTCAAGGACTTGCAGTCTCAGAACTCACAGTTTGAACATCTCCTGATGACCTTGGATAAGGGTCAGGAGGATCTAAAGGCCCTGCTTGGGAACAAAGAGCAAGTGAAAAAGAAGAAGAAAAGAATCGGGGTGGCTACCCTAGGAAGAAGGTTTGAGGGTGAAGCCAGAAGAGTTCTTGAATTTCCCCCTACATCTGAAGAGGGAACCAGTAAAGGGAATGCGGCTGCGGTACCTTCCGAATCCGAAGCTAGAGAAGGAGAGGCTGAAGAAGACAAAGACTACTCTGAACAACAATACCCGCCCGCCGATGATAAGTACAAAGGCTTGGAAGATAGGTTGGCAGCTATGGAGCTGCAGAGGGTTCCCGGCTTAGATTTCGAAGATTTGGGATTAGTTGTTGGAATTGTCATCCCCCCGAAGTTCAAAGTGCCCGTTTTTGCAAGATATGACGGGCTATCCTGCCCGAAGATGCATCTCAGATCATATGTAAGGAAGATCCAACCTTACACTGCAGACAAGAACCTATGGATCCATTTCTTTCAGGATAGCCTTTCAGGGGCTCAACTCGAGTGGTTCTATCAGCTGGATAGAGCCAGTATCCGAAACTGGGAAGACTTGGCTACTGCATTTTATAAACAGTATCAGTATAATTCTGACCTTGCTCCCACGCGTACCCAACTCCAGGGTATGTCACTGGGAACGGCCGAAGGATTCAAGGAGTATGCGCAAAAGTGGAGAGACCTAGCTGGCAGGGTGCAGCCACCTTTGACTGACCATGAAATTGTTGACATGTTCTTAGGGACCCTGTCTGGTCCGTTCTTCAACCACCTGATTGGTAATTCTTCTGCTGGGTTCACAGACCTGATCTTAACTGGTGAGAGGATAGAAGCTGGTATCAAGTCGGGGAAGATACAGAAGGGTGCCTCCGCGAGTACTGAAAAGAAGCCCTTCAAGAAGGAAGCTAGTGTTGTTTATGGTCCCAGATGACAAATTAAACCGGAACGCCGCCAAGCTGTCAACGCGTTGGTAATTTCAAAGCCTGTTGCTGCTCCTCAGCAGTATAACCAACCAAGGGGTGAGAGACCCAAATGGTAGTACACTCGGCTCAGCATGACCCTGTCTCAGATTTTGCCGCAACTACTGTCAACCAATCTGGTAACTGCCAAAGAAGCTCCGAAGGTAGTGAACACAGCTTCTCCAAAGTACAACCCCAACGCCCGTTACGCTTATCACTCTGATAGCCCGAGGCATACTACGGACAATTGTTGGGCTCTGAGGAATAAAGTTCAGGACCTTATTGATGCTAAAGAAATACAGTTTGAGGCGCCCGAAAGACCCAACGTTGTGACTGCTCCCATGCCCCAGCATGGAGTGAATGCTTTGGAAGAAGACTTGTATGTAGCCTCTGTGGAAGATATCGTTACTCCGTTATTGGCCGTCAAAAGGAACCTGTTGCTAGCCGGTTTATTTCCGGGATGTAGTAAAGGTTGCCTTTTGTGTGCTGTTTCACCTGCTGGTTGTCCGTTGCTGAAATCAGGTATCCAGAGCCTGATGGATAGCAAAGAAATCTTGTTCGAGAAGATTGTTGTTCCTGCTGTCCCTGCTGAAGAAGTGTCTATTGTTACTATTTTCAACAACCCTCCTAAGGCTCCTTCAAAGAAGCCTGTCAAAATCATGTCCACTCAGAAGATTGCTCCTATCATCATCACTGTTCCGGGGCCACTCCCCTATACATCCGACAAAGTTGTCCCGTGGCACTATGGGGCAGATGTTTATGTTCTTGGAGTAAAGCAAGAGTTTGATACTAGTATCGGCGTCAGTAACATCACCGGGCCTGCCAAAATTACTCGCAGTGGTAGGCTGTTCTCACCAGATATTGCGCCACTAGCTATTCAGAAACCTCTTGTCATCACACCTGCAAGTGTGCCTGTTCCCCTTCCTAATCAAGTTCCTGTTTCTACCCCTGCTGCCGAGTCATCTGATGCTCGGGGCAAAGGGATTGCTACTGATTTGCCTGCCCTGGCGGAGGCACCAAAGACAACCAATGTTGGGGCTTCCCAACAAGAGATGGAAGAGATTCTCAAGATCATTAAGAAAAGTGATTTCAATGTAGTTGAGCAGTTGGGGCACACCCCATCAAAGATTTCTATGCTATCACTGTTGTTGTGTTCAGAGGCCCATGCCAAGGCCCTAATTTCCTTCCTGAAGACGGCCCATGTGCCACAAGAAACGTCTGCTGATCAATTTACCGATTGTGTGGCCAACTTGACTGCTGATAATGGTTTGGGCTTCTCTGACGCTGATCTGACCGCCAAGGGAAAGAACCATAACGACGCCCTGCATGTCTCCATTGAATGCAGGGGCACTACTCTTGCCCATATGTTGGTAGACACAGGTTCTTCATTGAATGTTTTGCCCAAGAAGGCCTTAGACAGGTTGGATTGTGAGGGTTTGAAGCTCAAGCCTAATAACATTGTTGTCCGGGCCTTTGACAGTTCGAAAAGGATGGTACATGGGGAAGTTGACATTCCAATCAGGGTCGGTTCTCAAGTTTTTGATTCTACTTTCTATGTGATGGATATCCGACCATCCTATTCTTGTTTGCTGGGTCGTCCATGGATCCACAAGGCTGGAGCTGTGACCTCCACACTACATCAGAAGCTTAAGTACCCAGTCAGAGGGAAAATTGTTACAGTTCAGGGGGAGGAAGAATATATGGTCATCCACCTCAACTCATTCCGGTACATAGAGATGGATGGGGAATTCATTGAGACCCCCTTTCAACACTTTGAAGAGGTACCTCAGACACTGGCATCAGCTGAAACTGTGATTGAAGACCCTCCTTTGAAGATGGCTTCCTTAAAGGATGCCCGGGCTGTTATTGAGAAGGGTGAATGCGCAAACTGGGCCGACTTCTTGACTTCACTCCAAAGACTGACAAGTTTGGTCTGGGTTTCACTGCAGAAGCTCAGAGGGCTATTCGTAAGGCAAGGATTGGAAGACCTCATGTGTTCATCACCAACCCGGGAGTGAATGCTATTGAAGACGACGTGGAGGAATCTGAATTCGACAGCTGGATCTACCCAACAACCGACAGTGGACCAAGCAACTGGACTGCCAAAGACTTCACACCTATTACTTTTGTCACTCAGTAATGAACTCTTTTGTTTTGAATTTGTAACAGACAATATTTTGAAACTTTTATGGCTCGGTGTCCTACCCGGGGCACCGTGGCTTCATTTGTGAGGGCTTTTGTGTGTCATTTTCATATATCATCAATAAAAACATTAGACGTTTGTTGCATTTCAAAAATCTTGCGCTCATTTTCTTTCTTTATTATATATTGCAAAACAGCTATATTTACACACACTCACTTATACAGGTTCCAATCCACTCTGGATCTCACTGGTAACGACTCTGCTACTGCCAATTATGACTTCGAAAATCCGATCAACTTAGCCGAAGACGAAGGTGAAGATGATTGCGAAGTGCATGGTGAACTTGCAAGACTGCTACTCCAGGAAGAGAGGGCCATTCAGTCACATGAAAAGCCAGTGGAAACGGTAAATCTGGGTACTGAGACAGACAGAAAGGAAGTCAAGATTGGTGCCAATCTAGAGCTCAGTGTGAAACAACGGTTGATTCAGATGCTGCATGACTATATGGAAATCTTCGCCTGGTCTTACGAAGACATGCCTGGGTTGGATACCGACATTGTGGTTCATCACCTGCCTACCAAGGAAGACTGCCCTCCGGTTAAACAAAAGGTTCGTCGTATGCGTCCAGAAATGTCCGAGAAAATCAAAGCTGAGGTTATGAAACAATTTGATGCCGGGTTTCTAGCAGTGACTTCTTACCCTCAGTGGATTGCCAACGTAGTTCCAGTGCCAAAGAAGGATGGTAAGGTCCGAATGTGTGTTGATTACAGGGATTTGAACAGGGCCAGCCCTAAGGATGATTTCCCTCTGCCTCATATCGACGTTCTGGTTGACAACACTGCTCAGCATAAAGTATTCTCCTTCATGGACGGCTTTTCTGGTTATAGTCAAATCAAGATGGCTCCTAAAGACATGGAGAAGACCACTTTTGTTACTCAGTGGGGCACCTTTTGCTACAAGGTCATGCCTTTTGGGTTGAAAAATGTTGGGGCAACCTACCAACGTGCCATGGTTACTTTATTTCATGATATGATCCATCACGAGATAGAAGTATACGTCGACGATATGATTGCAAGGTCCCAAACTGAGGAGGAACACCTTGACCATCTACGGAAGTTGTTTGATCATCTGAAGTTGTACAAGCTGAGGTTAAACCCGAACAAGTGAACCTTCGGGGTGAGATCTGGAAAATTATTGGGCTTCGTCGTAAGCGACAAAGGCATTCAAGTGGACCCTGCCAAAGTGAAAGCCATACAAGATATGCCAACTCCCAAGACAGAGAAAGAACTCAGAGGCTTTCTAGGACGGTTGAACTACATTGCCCGATTCATCTCGCATCTAACTGCTACTTGTGAACCAATCTTCAAGCTGCTGAAGAAAGATCAAGTAGTACGTTGGAACGATGAATGTCAGGCCGCTTTCGAAAGAATCAAAGAGTATCTCGAAGAACCACCCATTCTTATGCCACCGGTCGAAGGGAGACCTCTAATACTATACTTGACAGTATTGGACAACTCAATGGGGTGTGTGCTGGGGTAGCATGACGAGTCTGGCCGAAAAGAGCACGCTATTTATTACCTTAGCAAAAAGTTTACCGACTGTGAGACCCGATACTCACTGCTTGAGAAAACTTGTTGCGCTTTGGTATGGGCTGCTCGCCGGCTGAGGCAGTATACGTTGACTCACACTACTTTGTTGATTTCAAAAATGGATCCAATCAAGTACATATTCGAAAAGACTGCCTTGTCCGGAAGAATAGCAAGAGGGCAGATGATCTTGACGGAATACGACATCCAGTACACGACTCAGAAAGCAATCAAAGGAAGTGTATTGGCAGATCATTTGGCGCACCAGGCAGTGGACGATTACCAATCGATGAACTTTGAATTTCCAGACGATGATATCATGGTAGTGACTGATTGTGAAGTAGCTGGACCGGATGAAGGACCTGAGGAAGGATCCCGATGGTCTATGCACTTTGACGGAGCCTTAAACGCTTTGGGTAATGGTATCGGCACTGTGATCATATCCCCTAAAGGCACTCATACTCCACTCACCGCCCGGCTATGTTTCAACTGCACCAACAACATGGCAGAGTATGAGGCATGTATCATGGGTCTTCAAGCTTCAATCGACTTAAGGATCAAGTTTCTGAGTGTCTTCGGAGATTCCTCTCTCGTGATCAATCAGATCAAAGGCGAGTGGGATACGAAACACCCAAATCTTATTCCTTACAAGGAGTATGTGCTGACATTGCTTCCCCACTTCGAGGAGATAACTTTTGAGCACTTCCCAAGAGAGGAGAATCAGTTAGCGGACGCACTAGCTACGATGTCTTCTATGTTCAAAGTCAAATGGGATAATGAGGCGCCCCGGATCATTATCTGGAAGTTGGATGAACCTGCACATTGCTGCGATCTCGAGACCGAAGAGGTAACAGAAAAACCCTGGTATCATGAAGTGAAGAGGTACTTGGAAGTTCAAGAATACCCCGAAGGCGCATCTGTTAATGACAAAAAGTTTCTGAGAAGGTTCGCGGCAAAGTTCTTCCTCAGCAATGGCATTCTCTACAAGCGAAACCATGATTCAACTTTACTGCATTGTGTAGATAAGACTGAAGCAGAAAAGATCATGGCAGAGCTACATGAAGGTACCTTCGGAACATATTCCAATGGACATACCATGGCAAAGAAAATCCTCCGGGCAGGATATTTCTGGTCCACAATGGAAGCTGACTGTTATCAGCATTCTCGAACTTGTCATAAATGTCAGATCTATGCTGATAAGGTGCACATTCCTCCGGTTCCTCTGAACGTCTTGACAGCACCTTGGCCTTTCGCAATGTGGGGCATTGATATGATCGACGAGATCCGACCTACGGAATCCAACGGGCATCGTTTCATCTTGGTAGCGATTGATTACTTCACAAAGTGGGTTGAAGCAGCTTCCTACGCTACCGTAACCAAGAGCGTTGTGGCACAGTTCATTCGGCACAACCTGATATGTCGATACGGTGTACCTGAGAGGATCATTACAGACAATGGTACCAATCTTAACAACAAGATGATCACTGAGCTCTGCGAGCAATTCAAGATACAGCACCACAATTCTTCTCCCTACCGGCCGAAGATGAATGGAGCTGTCGAAGCGGCTAATAAGAACATTAAGAAAATTGTACATAAGATGACAGTGACCTACAAAGATTGGCACGAAATGTTACCATTTGCTCTTCATGGGTACCGTACCTCAGCACGGACGTCAACAGGGGCAACTCCCTTTTCCTTGGTCTATGGCATGGAGGCAGTCTTGCCTATTGAAGTCCAAATACCCTCTCTCCGGATAATGAAGGATGCAGGTTTGAGCGAAGATGACTGGATCCAGACTCGGCTTGATCAATTAAACCTAATTGACGAAAAGAGACTCACTGCTATTTGTCATGGTCAGACGTACCAAAAACGGATGATCAAGGCATTTAACAAGAAAGTCAGACGATAAGAGTATCAAGTCGGAGACCTGGTGATCAAGCGCATCATTCTTCCTCAAAGTGATCCCAGGGGCAAATGGACCCCCACGTACGAAGGGCCATTTGTGGTTAAACATATCTTCTCGGGAGGAGCCATGATTCTAACCACCATGGATGGTGACGACCTTCCTCACCCCGCCAATGCAGACATAGTAAAAAGATACCACGCATGATCAAAGACCTGCTAGGTTGATACACCTAGGAAAAAATAAGGGCTTCCCGGCGAACCAAAAGGGTTCGGGCAAAAATAAGGGACGAAATGAAAAAAATCTGTACACCCGGCAAGTCGAAAACCTGAAAAGGCGGCTTGGGCAAAAATGGGTATCCCGGTGGACTGAAAACCCGAAAGGGCGGTCCAGGCAAAAGTTAGGGATAAAGCATAATACTATGTCTCATTGGATCACTTTGCATCCAGAATTCGGCATCAATCAATCAGCTTCATCTTCAACTAAACGGCAGAGTGATGAGACGCTTGAAGACATAAAGGCGATATCAGAGTTGGAACCCAGTGGGATTATTTTTCACATAGCTGTTTTGTTTCCTTTTCAAAAAATTGTATAAACTCTATTTTACTCGGCGGCGTTCTCTTACTAGGACATCAGTCTCTTGTACAAAAACGGCTATTTACAGGCAAATTTCAAAATCAATACAAGTTCAATTTTTCAGACAAATTATCTATTGTTTTTCCTTTTTCTGTTTTGTTTTGCGAAGAACGTCCAATGTTCATTTTTGATATATGCATTTGACATTAATTGCTAATCATGAATAGTTGCATGCGAAACAAAGGACTGATTACAGGTGACATCAGAAACAGGGGCAATTTAGAATTGTCTAAGCGATCTAGTTGCTCTGTCCACCAAGGTACCAAGGTAGGTTCGGCTGAAGAATGTAACCAAGTTACCTCAACTCCCCACAGAGTAGGACCAGATTTAACAATGCTCTCCCCAGGCAGAATTGGTCTCCCATCAGCCCTGAAAAGGCACATTATTCCCCTAGCAAGTCAGTGGTACTCTCCTCAAGCAGAGTTAGTCTGCTGTCAGCCTTAAGGAAATTGGGTATCCCCAAAAGATCTCAACATTCCCCGGCGGAATATAGACATTCCTCAGCAAGCATCCCCGGCAGTCTTAGTATAAGATTGATCCCCGACAGAATACCAGACACCCCAGTGGAATCCACATCCTCACCAGTAGATTCTAAAGCTTATCCCCAGTAGATTCTGGAAGCTTATCCCCTGCAGAGTACATACGTCTCTCCCCGACTTTATTCAAAGGTTATTTCCCATCAGGGCTTATAACTGGGTTATCCTCAGCTGATTACCACGGAAAGATCATCCTCGGCGAAATTCTTTCTATTCGCCAGCGGAGTTCATCAAATTCCCCAACATAACATATTAGTGGAGTCCCCAGCAGAGCTCTCATCAAAACCTCAGCGAAGTATCTCTTCCCACAGAGTAATCTCTCCAACAAGTTTATTCTCCAACGGAGTCATCTTCTCCTACCGGTTTATTCTTGCAACCATCATCCCCAGTGAAAGCGAAGAACTCTACTCTTCAACATCAGCCCAGGATTCAACAAGTTCCCGGCACTCGTTAAGGATTTATTTTCCTAGACGAAAATACATTCATAGACATTTCACATTTTATACATCCTGCTTACATATATGATAAAGTGCATACAACATTATCTCATTTTGAGCATCATGACATCATGCATTTCATACATCATGACATTGCATACAACTAATGTTCTTGACTTTTCAGGAAAAAGGTCAATCCAAAGATGATTACTATCAACTGTCACAATTCCAGATCCGATTCCTGTATCTAGCCAGGGCACATCTGTAGACGATAATTTCCAGATTCGATTCCTGTATCCAGCCAGGGCATATCTGTGAGTGATTAATTCCAGATCCGATTCATGTATCCAGCCAGGGCACATCTGTAGACGACTAATTCCAGATCCGATTCCTGTATCCAGCCAGGGCACATCTGTAGATGACCAATTCCAGATCCGATTCCTATATCTAGCCAGGGCATATCTGTGAGTGATTAATTGTAGATTCGATACCTGTATCTAGCCAGGGCATATCTGCATGAAGAGACTGAAGATCAACACCTGTAGCAAGCCAGGAAACCATCTTTCTTTCTCAAAACACGCAATTTCTCGCTAAGAAATCTCTTACGCGATCAACACTTCCAAATGGAATCTATAAGCCCATTCCCGACAAGGTTCTATCACGCCCCCAGATGGCATCTATAAGCCCATCCTCCTATCTATCCTATCTCCAAATGGCATCTATAAGCCCGTTCCCGCCATCACATTGCTGATACTCCAGCATGCGAGTGCAAATTTCAGGGCACTCTAGTGTCCAATCTCCTTTTACCCTCGAGTCGCGAAAGGCAAACTTTCCAATCTAACTCTTCAGGTTCAAGAAGATTGAACAGGGGCAAATATTGTACCCCAAAATTTGCCCTCCCATTTCATCAATATTTTCTCACCACAAGACTTTTGAAGCTCAAGATCAAGTTAGGGTTTGCTCTGCTTAAGACCTCTCCTTGCATTGTTGACCCAAATTAGGGTTTGTGTTTGCACAAAGATGTTTTGACCTAAAATGCCTAAGATGACTTTCATGCTTCATGTTGGACTCACAAGTTTATCCATACCAAGTTTCAAGCCTTGATTCCAATCTTTGCCCAGTCAATTGGACAGTTGACCTAGAAATCAGTTGTATTGGGGGAAAAGTCAACTCTGGTCAATTGACAGTCAAACCTCATGATTTTTTACCCACATCAACATTATGAACTCATATGGACCATTTGATCAAGTTTGGATCACAATTCCACAAGAAATTTGATCAGATCACCAAAAGGGCAAAATGGTCATTTTTAGGGTTTTGACTGCACAAAAGCAATTTTTGACTGTTTGACCTAACCAATGGCAAACCAAGCTCATATATGGACTCAAGGAATCAATGACATGGTCTTGACATGTTCAACAAATTCAAAAGATCCCAGATGCACAAGATTGACAGATGAATTTTCCAGTCAACTGAGCCAAATTTGATTGTATACTGAAAAGTCAAACTTTGACTTTTTGGTCAAAATCAAGTGTCAAGATTCATTTTTCATCAAAACATGTCAAATTATGAAACTTGTTCATCAAGAAATCAAAAATTGCAAATTAGGGTTTGAAATGAAGAAATTTCATAACTTAGAATTTTTCTAAGTTATGAAACTTCCTTATTTTTTCCTAACTTTGTCCCATTTTTCATCAAGATACATTTGGATTCAAACAAAACTCAAAACAGGAAAGTTATAGTCCATTGCAAAATCTACAACTTTGATTCACAAAGTTTCCTCAAAAGAAGCTTGTAGCTCAAGTTATGATTTTTGGAACAAGGGTGCAAAACATTCTTAACTTAGAAATTTTTTGACCTATTTTAGGCAGGATTTTTGCCCAACTTCATGACCACTTTTCACATGCTTCCACTTGGAATCTCAACTTGCATTACAAAGATGGATTTTAGTACACATTCCAAGATTTCCAAAATGTCCAAGAACTTTTCAAACACCCTTGTGGTTAGGGAGAATCGAATTTGTCAATATGGGCAAAAGTCACTTTGATTCATGGCCAAATGCATGTTCATAACTTAGGCATTTTTGAAATCAGCTTGCACAAGCTAGTTACAGGCCTCTAATCTCATTTACACTCAATAATTAAATGTCAATCCATTGTGCCAAGATGTTATTTGGTGCATTTGGTCATTACATGAAGAATTAAGCCATAAATGGAAAAAGCAAGTTATCCATTCTTGTAAAGCACAACTTTATGTCAAACACAAATCTAAGAAGTACCAAAGAAAATATCTGAGGCACAAGTTTATGAACTAATCCCACTGATCAAGGAGAGATTATGCAGCATGCTTGAGGGACCTGCCTTGGCCTATAACCCAACTTGCAACTTTTGCTTACATTAGAAGAAACTTTGCATATTGAACAACAACTCACATTCCTGTCAACACAAGCCTAAGCAAACTTATTGAACATATTCCAAACATCAAACCTAACCAGAAACACGATCCAACCACCTTTAATACCTCCCCAAACACAGAAACACCACTTTGCTGCACAAAACAGGACATCCCTGCAGATTGAGTTGCACAACTCAGTTTGCTCGTGCGTTTTGGCCAAAGCTTGTTCATACACACTCCCTACCATCCATTGAAGCTATCCCAAGCCCTAGCTACAGACTGTAACACCTCTAACCAACTTCACCATTTTCATTTTTTCGGTTGTGCAGGTTAACTTCCATAGCTCGTTTCAGTTAGTTCCAAAGCAAGCTAGAGGTTGGAGAAGCATCCCTGGATCTCAAGCAAGTTGTACAAGCCCTCACATTGCACTGAAAGTACCTCCATTTTCATACACGAATCAAGCTGAACAGATAAGTTTGTGAACTTCTATCTCTCTATCTAGGCATAGTTAGGCTTAAGTTTGTGAAGAAAGCATGTCATAATCATAGCCCTGAAGCCATCCATATAGTTACTTTTCATTTATATTGTGTGTGCTAAGAGTATTTTGAACCTGAACATTGGAAAAAACCTAGGTCAGAAATTGGGGGAGAAGAAATTCTCTCTCATTTCTGAGAGTTAGATCAAGTTCTTGGTATGTATGGATTCGTGGTTTGATGCTTGACATTTTTTATGTTATAAGTTTGTGCTAAAAATCAAAGAATCAGGATGTTTGAATCAAGCAAGGAAACGCGCGTTTTTTGAAACAGAAGTGGCTGGAGGTTGAAGAAGCCTATTTGGGCTGGGCCTGTGTTGTTCTTTCTATTTGCACCACCTTTTCACATTCACACCCCTCTGGCCCATTGCATGATATATTTGTCATTTTTTATTTTTTCCTTTTAATTTTGATTCTATATTTTTATTTAAGCATGAAAAAACATTAAAAATATTTTTCTCACATTTTTTGCATTTTATTTAGTATTTATTTTGTTTCATTTAGTTTCATACATAAATAAATAAAATACCTTTTTTATTCAAAATACAAAAATAATACAAAATATATTCTTATTTTCTGATTTTTATTTTATTTTATCCTTTGAAAATATTTTCTAAAAATATACTTTTTTTGTAAATATTAAATATTTTATTTTTGTATATATTTAATATATTTAGTAAATAATATAAATACTTATATATTTATTAGAATTTTAGGATAAAAAACATAAAAATAATACATTTTTATTTTTTTTATTAATATTTGACCTCAAAAATCACTTTTTTACAATATACTTTCTTTTTTATTTATTTGTTGTACATAACTAATAAATTTTGTATATAATAAATAATTAATACTATTTATTTGCAAAATTAGGGTTTTGCCCTAAACATGAAAATACCCAAAAAATTAACCTTTTTATTTTTGTTTATTTGTCACATGAAAAACATTTTTACATACATATAAAAATCATTTTTTGCATCTTGCATATTTATTGTATTTTATTTAATTATTGTGCAATTAAATACCTTGTAAATTCCATTTGGATTGTAATAGCTTAGATTTAAATTTCTTGCTAAATATCCCCATTTGAACATTTGTACCCCCCATCCCATAATTTGTGTTGGAATAATCTAGGATTTTATTTTTCGCATTTAAAAGCTTTCTAAATATGCCATGATAGACTTAGGGTTTTGTATGCAAAAATCAACCAAACAAATAGCTTGACCTAATTCGAAGATAACAAAGCATGAAAATGGACAACACCAATCACACTTGCACCCCCTTAGGGTTACTCCACTTGTTGCCTTCAATAATGGGCCATATTGCATGTTGAGTGTTTTTGGCAAAACAAAACAATATCAAATGATCATAGTCCCTCGATGACGCTTTCGAAAGTTGCCTAAAGATGATCAAATCCCTTAAAGGAAAAATTGCCAAAGACACTTGGCACCATTGCAATCATGGTCTAAACGATGACCCGCTCCCGTCCCGTTAACATCCTAACACAAGATTGTCCACCAAATACAATGGTGGAACAAAATTGTTAAAAGGGTTAAAACATAGGAGAGATCTTTGAGAAATTTAGGGTAGATAGCTCTTGGTTACTCGCCAACTTGCAAAACAAAAACACTTGCCTATTTTTTAAAACCACACATCACAACACACTTTCAAAATAACTTTCAAAAACATTGAAAACTTTTCAAAAGATATACACCTTGGTATACATCCAAACATGGGTCATTACAAAGGTTGCCACAACAAATGGCCTCTTTTCAAAACATTTTCAAACAGACACACAAAGCACCATTTCAAACAATTGAAAAGCAAAGGCAAGTGATCTAAGCAAGTAACTAAAAGCCCATGGATAACCATGGATAGAAAGGGTGCTAATACCTTCCCTTTCTATAATCTACTCCCCGAACCCAAGAAAACATCTCAAAGGTTTTTTGCTGTGCTTTTTAACCTTTCCTTAGGATAAAATAAAAAGTCGGTGACGACTCTTGCTCAACCGAAACATTTGCGAAAACAAACACAAAACCTCAAGTCAGTTCTCCCACCGTATCACACTTCATAACCTTCCATATCTTTTAATCTTTCCTCAAGAGCTTTGTACTAGTTGAGCGCCAGTGGATTTCAATAGCTTGAGTATGGGTTGTTCTTTGAGGTGCTTGATTGACATCTTCTAAGTCATGGTCTCCATATTACAAGTCTAAGTAGTTATCTGTGTTATTAATTGGAATATGCAAGGTATGAGACGTCCCTACCTTTGATGGCGGTAGGACAAACCCTTTAGTGTCATCTTATCTTGCTTCTTGTTGAGCCATGGTGGACTTTTAGAGTCTTAACTCCGGTTCTCTCCTTGGATGGTGACCACTCAATGCACCGATGGTCTGGGATACTTCTTCAAAGGCTACCCTAGGAATTTTCTCCTGTCTTTCAATGATGTTCTTCAAGGCTAGAAGAACTTGGCTCATGCCTTCTCTCATTAAGTTGACGTTACCTTTGACTTGCTCAAGATCTTCCTTGAATGCAACTTGATTGTCTTGAATTTGTTCCATCACTTTTTGTTGATGGGCTTTTCTTTGATATGGTGGTCAGAGAGGTGGTGTTTTTCTTCTATCAATGGTTTAACTGGAGAAGCTTTTGAAAAATGATGAGTTATTTATGTTATGAATTTATGAGATGCAAATGTTTATGAATGTATGAATGCGTATATATATGCTAAGGGTTTTGTTTCAAATATTAATAATAATAATTGTCTTCTATATATGAACGCCTTTATTAAAAATAATAATTGTCTTGAAACATAATACAATTCAGATATTGAAAAATATTCCAACTTTAAAACATTAAACTTGCTGAAAGGAATAAACAAAGGAGAAACAAATGTCTTATAAGTGAGTCTGCGGATGTCTACTATGAAACCATCGACCATTGTCCTACAAATCTTGAGGAAGTTTTCAACGTCTTTTGGGAGAGGAACCATCATATTTTCTACGTCTCTCAAACTCCTAGGTATGTCTTCAATGATATTGTTGGCTAAGAAGGTGAGTCTTACATGCTTGTCTTTATAGTATCGGTATTCTCGATAGAGACTGTGAATTATCTTGTGATTTTCCTTTCCTGCTTTGGTGATCTTCACATACTACTCTTCCCAATACAACTTTTCAGCCCTCATTTCCGTATAGATTTTCCGTTGTATTAGGAAATCCTTTCAAAGGCCTTCTAACTCAAGGTATGCTTGCTCGTATTCTTCAGTATTTTGGATGAGAAGCCTTTCTTCCATCATCCCTTTGAGGCATTCCCCTACCTCTGATTCTTGGCTATCTCGAAATTTGGTGGTGAGATACTTCATTTGTTCTTCTTGATCTAAAGAATCTGGCACAAAACTTTGGATTTGAGCCCTTAGATCTTCTTTCATCACATTCTTGTTTTGCATTGCCTTTTAATACCACATATTTAATCTCCGAAATTCACTAGCAGCATCCTCCAACCTTTGGTTATGGGTGTCTAAGTTGAAAGTGGCACTTAACAACCCCTCAGTCGAACGCTTTCGCTTAAGAATCTCTTTCTTAAATGCCTCATGATCCCTCTGAATCTGTTGGTCTTTTGATTCAAGTATACATTGCATTTGTCCTTTCTCTTTAGTTAAGTTATGGAGGTTGAGCTCTAAGTCTTCTTTCTCCCTCTGAGCTTGTTTCAAGGTATTCTTCAAATTGTCTATTTCTTCTAAGGACATAGGTAGAGAATTTGGGACCTTTGGCCTGTACTCGGGATCTATGTCAAATGGTAACTTAACAACTCGTACCCTATCCAAAACCCATTGTTGCACCCCAAAATTTGCCCTCCTAATTTCTTTTATTTGGCTTAGACCTTCGCATTCATTCGCATATATTCCATTAGGTCACTAACATAGCATGCATTGCATTTAAGAGAGCATCTGAGGTTCAAAATATTAACAGCTATGAATCTAGGGTTTGTGACTGATTTGAGGTGTATATGATTGAATAAGGTTGATTATTCTGTTTCTTCTTGGTGTGGAAGACTGTGGAATTAGGGTTTTGGTTCATGATTCATTTTTGTACTTCTTCTCATCAAGTTACAAGGCTATTAGGGTCCATCTCTCTATGTGCGAACAAAGATCGGAACTCTCTTCAGTTATCATACTCTGATAGAGGTTCTTCTTCAGGGATCCTCGATCATAAGTTTGGATTTTGCATTATGATTTGCTTCAAAACAAGGCATGGGGTCTGAGATTTATTCACGGGCAGGGATTCGCTTTGTTGTGCTATTGGTCATCAAATGGATATGAAGGTTTTGGTTTCCTAACATTCATGGAGCGCACCTCACAGTTGAGTGTTGTGGATCATCAGGAGAAGGCTTTTTCATTTGGTTAAGTGCTTTGCAAGAAAATATTGTTGATTTGATACAAAGATCATTTCAAAGTTAAGTTTAAGCTATTGGGGTTTTCATATATGGATCCGTTGGTGCAAACATAGAATGAAGTTTGATTGAGATTCAAGATTCCTGATTCAAACAAAATTCATAAGAATTCAAGTTTCATTCGAGATTCATTCTATATTGCAAAATCAAGAAGAAAACTCTAAATGTCAAAAGGACAATTGGAAGAAGGTTTTGGTGCATGGGTATTCACGTTCATTGATATTTTCGAGTCGTGATAAGCGTGAAATATTGGGGAAAGAAAGAATATTGTGAAATTATGGTTCAAACACATTCATCATCAAAGTTCGCGATATTCATTATTATTCCATCAATGGTACTTCAGGATCAATGAAACGAGCATTCATTTACAAGGTCAAAAGGCAATTAAGGGAAATTCAAATTCAACTTGAGGGAGAAGGACATACACTTTAGAATACTTCAAAAAATTGATATTGAATTCTAAATATTTTAAACTGTATTCACGATCAAGAGCTACAATTTCATGCGAAATGTCAAGGAAAGTTTGTTCAAAATTCAAGTGTTAGAGTACATCATTGTCATTTACAAACTCAAAGTCATTACACCAATAATAAGGAGAGAAGCTCAAAATATGAATATATTGGCCATTACAAGGATTGGCAAAAGACCATATGAGAATATGAAGCAAAGCTTACCATACTCTCCGCCTTCGTGTCTCAATCAAGTGCCATGTTTTCTTTCAAATCTACAAATCAAACTGGAGGTTAAACCAAAGTAGTTCTGCCTATAAATTGTCTAAATCAGGCCAAATAAATTCCAAAAAGACTTGATGAATACCGCTCCAAGACGTCCTCTGCAGCATGCTAAGGCAGTCGCTGTTATGAATCCTGTTTCAAACCTGGCATAATAGACCAACAATCAGCCTTGCAAAAAAAAAACATAAGCAAAAACTAATGAGATTTATGCTAAGCCTAACTTCAAACCGATTCAAACTAATCCTAATTGTCAAAAAAGAGTTTCAAACCAACCAAATGTCAAAGCTAGCAGATGGTATAACCGAGCAAATCAGAAACAAGAAGGTTTCCACAGTTCACAAAATCAAGAATAATCAGAAAATATAAAAGGGAAATATCAAGAAAACCAGAAAAAAAAATTACTCTTAAACAAACTCCAACATATTTCTAACATCCCAACTAATCCCTAACAAATTGTAACAAACCTATAACTAGTATAACTACCTCTAACTACTTCCTGTAACTCCCCCAAATCCTAACTGTCAAACCAAAGTTTTTCTAACAGTTTCAAACTGACTTATAACAGAATTCCTAGTCTATTAACAAACTCAAACATAATTGCTAACAACTTGCAACCAACTCTAACCAATCCTCTAACCTCTAACAACTCATAATAGATTTCCAAAGAAAACCAACCTTATAACAGTTTCTAGCTAGTTTCTGAATTCTGTAACAAACTTAACAGAAAATCAACAACCTTCCAACTACCATAACTAATTCCTAAAACTGAATTTCAACTTCCAAAAAAAACCAGTTCCTAACAGTCTAAAAAACCTCTCAACAGAAAAACTATATAACAGAAAGGAGGGAGAGGATTCAGGATGGATATGTATACCAGAAAAGCAAGAGGAAAAGGAGACAAAAGAAACTCACCAAAAAAATATTGGAAACTCTAGCGTTTTCCTCATCTTCTATTTTGTCTTCTTAACATTCTTCAACCACCTCACAAGAATCACCATCACGATATTCTTCATCCATCTCCAATTCTGCAGAAAAATTTTAAAAACTCACCATTGAACTCTCTGAGTTTGCTTCTCAGATCCTCTCTGCTTTATCAATATTCAACTTCACCCTTCACCTTCAGACACCATCACTACCACTCTCTAACCACCATAACCTTTTACTTAAATCTTCAACAACCAAACCTTCAGCAACAACGAAGTCAGGACAACAATGCTTCAATCAACAATAAACTGCAACATCCAATTGTCTAGAAATTCATTTTCTTCTCCGCATCTGATCGAAGCAGTGAAGGTGATAATTTGCAATAGAAGAGAAGAACAAAAAATCAGATAACAGAAAAAGAAGAAAGTTAGAAAGGGAGAATTTTTCCATCTCAGTAGCAAAAACGGTAAAAAAAAAGGAACAGAAAGTCAGAAATACAGGGAACTGACCTTCACTTGGAGTGAATCTCCTCTCCGTCTTGATCTTCAATTCCATCTCTCTAAAAACCATCTTCACCTCGAATCTCCAATACCCTTCATCTACAGCATTAGCAACCGCCATCAAATCTGCAAACAGGAAGAGCGATTTCGTCATCATCTTGAATCGAAGATGAAATCGGAGAAGAAGACAAGGTGAATAATATAACAGGAACGAACCTGAGTTCTTGAAGGAGCTTGCTCGTTGTTCATGTCATCGTCCATTGAAGGACCGTCAGTGGTACTCCGGCAAGTTTTTTGGCGAGACCGTCAGTGAAGCGGAAAAGGAGCATCGATGACGAAGACGCAGGGAAGTGTGGCGGTGGACTTTCGATTGCAACGGAAGAAAACAGAGAGGTCGAATTTGAAGATCAATCAACACTTAATTTTGAACCCTTCACTCCCTGAACGCACCGTATCCTTTTTATAAATTCCATTTCTTATTCTTTAATCTAATTCAATCAATATGATATATTGCTGGAAAATAAACAAAATCGTGAGAGGACATAGAAGAGGAAGATGAAGTCGACGATGGTCAGAGAATTGTGACGGAGAAATGGAGTTCGTCGGATAAACTGAGTATAGAAGAGGAGAAACGGCGTCGTAGGTCAAAGGGAAGGAAGGTTGAAAATCACAATGCTGCTGAACCCTAATCCCTTTCAGATTTACATCGTATAATTTTTCTTTTTTTTCTATTTATATATCTTTGTTTATTTTGAATTCAAATTAAATAAAGGTCAACCTCATAATTGTGATGATAATAAGATTTGGGCCGAAAATAATCTTGTTGAGCCCATGGTTTCACTTTTTGGTGTTGTTGAATGGTATAAAAAACAACTTTATGGACTTTTAATGGGCCTAGTGTCTGAGTTCCTTTACTACGCTCCCCAATCCAACTCAACACCCCCCTGACTTTTCTAATCCCATTAAGATTTTATTTTTTCTTCTAGTTTAATTTTTTCTCTTAGTTGATAATAAAAATGATACAAAAATAGTAGAATATTTTGGGAAATATTTTTAGATTCTCTTTAAAATTTTATTAGAATTTTTTTATTATTTTCATGTTTAATAATCATTTCCGTTTTCATTTTTAGTTAAGATTTTGTGATAGAATATTGATGCAACTTTCGCGATGGGAAATGTTTGGAGATTAATTTTCGATCAATCATGCAGAGCAACTTCTGTAGAGTTTTCTTATCACTTGCGTCGCTTCGAAGAGGCAACAGATCTTCTCCATTCGGTATCATCACAACCTCATTTTATTCCTTTCTCTCCGCCTTTATCGCTTCCTAGAGATCGTGTGAAGTATGATAACTTTAGGTTTAGAAATAGGCTAGTCTCTCTGTGACTTTTCTTCCCTTTTTGCATATGCATTTAAAACTAAAACTTCTTTTTCTTACAAACCCCAAAATACTTAAAAATTTACTGATGAGAATCGTGCCTTTGTTAAGCATGAGAAATGATAAGCGGGTCTCTTCTCGATCTTATTGTTTTTCCATTCTAAGCCTTGGCACGGTTCAAGTCTCAAAGACTCATTTCACAGATAAGTAGAGAAATGGCTAAAATCTCTCTCTTGAGCTTAACTAGATGTTATCTACAAGCAAAAACACCAACAAAACACAAACTCTTTTTGCTTTCGGGCCTTCCTTTCAAAACCTTTTCAAAATAACAAGTTAATTCACTTATGTGCTGACGCGTAAGTCTCCGAAGGTCGAGTTGCGGCAGAAGGCGAAATTAATATTGTCCATTAAGAAACACAAATCAATTCAAACCTTTTTGTGCGCCCAAGCACATTTTCTCCAAACTTTTTTCAAAAGAGCATGTTAATTCACTTATGTGCTGACGCGTAAGTCTCCAAAGGTCGAGTTGCGGAAGAAGGCGAAATTAATATTATTCATTAAAAAATACAAACCAACAAAAACATATGAGTCGAACTACGGCTGCTCTGATTCCTTAAAAGGGATACGTAGGCATTGGGGTAGGGCCCGAACGAGCACAATTTTATTTTCCCTACATTCTTTTCCCCTTTCTTTTGCATGCATTCCCTTTAGTAGTATAGTAAACAGTAAGCGTAGTTTGAACACACCCATAAGATAGATAACAAGAGTGGATACCGTAGAGTACTACAGGCTTGTGGGGTGTTAATACCTTCCCCTCGCGTAATAGACTCCCTTACCCATATCTCTCGGTCGCAAGACCGTGACTTCTCCCTTCTCAGGTTTTCTCGATGTTTACCTTTCCCTTCCCGTGGGCTAAAAAACGTTCGATGGCGACTTCATTGTTTGATGATTTTTAGCCGGTTGTTTCAGCTGGCAACTTCACTGGGGACAGGTCGACCAAATGCTGGTCCATCCCGGAGTCGATCCTAGCTCTTGTTTTCTTTTCTTTGAGTGTTTATTTTTATGCTTTCAGTTTACTCATTTGTACATGTTTATCTGAGCATATGTTTGCATTGCATTTTATCGCTTTCCATATTGGTTATCTGTTGTGCTGGATTCTGGTTTTCCATGTTGGGTGGGGGTGTTACTATTGAGGTAAAATGCCCAGTATCCAGGACAGAGTGCACTAGGACACTAGGAATAGAGTGGGGGCATGACGGCTATAGGACGTGGTGTGATTAGTGCAATCATGTTGTATACCATGCTCAGATAAGGTTCAAATGAATTACTATCGGCACCCACGTCTGTGGGTAAGCCCATAGCACTTTCAGGCGGACTCGTGATTTTCGAGTTACCATTGCCTTACCCTGACCTAGTCTTCACCCGTGAGTGGGGAGGGAATTATTATTACAGGTACAGTTGATGACTATGTTCAAATGGTTACTCGTGCTCAGATGGAGACTATGATCAAACAGTGACTATTGGTTCTAATGGTTATGTTCTGGATTTCTGTTGGTGACTTATTCAGATGCTATATTCTATTGGTGACTAGATGGTTCTCATATTTATTTTTTGAGTTCCTGATTTATTTACTTGGAGGTTCATTCGAGCCTTCAATCTTGGCATTCCCAGCATATTCATGGTACTTGGTTCCTATATGTGCGGAAGCTGTGACAAACCTTTGACCTGATGATACTCGTATGGCTCAGAAGTAACGCAACAATCATATTCAGAAATGATGGAATAATTTAACTTTGATCCCATGTCTTTGCATACATAACATGGTTAACCACATGCTTAACATACATGTTCTATTATTTCCAAGGAATCATATTTGCAAGCCTTATGTTGAACCTTTCCATCTTTTACTTACGTAAAATCAAAATCAAAGCACATAAATTCCTTGGGAATGAAGGAACATGACATGGCATCCATTCATGAACTCCATGCATATTCATGCATTCATAACAGGTACTCGAAGATCGGGGATTCTTATTCAGACACGGTGCTCTCCTCGAAGGTTCAACTTGATTTCTTGCTCCACATGTTCAGAGATCAGTTATGGAACAACTCTATGTGGTATACATGCAAGCTTTGGCCTGCAGTCAGAAATTTCTTCGAGAAGGGAGATAGTCAATTAAAGACTCAGATGAACCAGGTCAGGGAAGCTCTAATGATGATCAATAAACTTACTGCCGCATCAGGTTCTCTCGTCTCCTCATCTTTTGGGAATTGCTTCTAACCATGGAGTGTTACGCAATCCTGAGTTCTTGGAACATCTTATCAGTAGATGATTCCCATTTACTATAGGATCTTATATCAGTGCTTCGTTCTTGTTGACCAACGTCAGACGTGGTTGCCACACTGGGGCATCCGACTATTCATTCAGGGGCATTCCCCAACTTTGTATTCCCTAATTTGTTCAACAAGAAGCCAGTCTTTATTCCCTTGGTGAATTCATGAGGAAAAAAAGCTTTTAAGCAAAGACAGAAGATGCCTGATGAGCATGCTGTTACAATCCCATTTCACTACATCCTATTATCTCCAGCTCTGATCTTTGAGGTCTTCCTCCCACAAACATCTCTTCTGATTGCCATACACAGGCTAGATGCATCCCCTATTCTGGGGTACCCGATTTTGATATTGAAGACTACAAAGGAGTTGAAATATAAATCCAAGCACCTGTTTGGCGTCTCTTACAAAGGACTGATTCCTATTTGGCTAATTGCCACACTCTTTCTCAACAGTTTATATTGGTTCGCTTGGTAAAGCATTCATTTGTTCTCCTGAAAGAATCTTCTACGCATATTATTCTGGGGCAGCTGATCATTCGATTGAAGATGGTACGTCATCCATAGACAAGGTCCAAGACGAGATCAATCTGAAGACTGTGGTGTCCAAATCATATCAGAAGGGGAATTCTCTCACTCACCTTATGCATCTTCATGCATCCATAACAGGTACTCAAAAGGTACTCAAAATGTGGAATCCTTATTCAGACCCGGTGTTTTCTTTTCAGAACTGCAAATCTTGACTTCTCGCTGCTTCGTGATCAGATTCAAGTTATGGAAGAAATTCGTGGGGAATTGAACGAGATGAAAGAATAGATAGGATTCTGGATGCTAAACATGCAGGATTTGGCCCGTGGACAAGGACTCTTGAGAGAAGAAAAACACTCAGTTGAAGACTCAATTGAATTTGGTTATGGAATGTTGGGGACAGTGTTGAAGAAAGAAGATGGTTGTATACCTGCTACAATAGAAGCTACCATTCCTACCTATAATCTATGGACTCTTTCAGGTGAGGGAGTATCTCCTTCACAACCGTGCATTCCAGGATCCTCCCATCCACAACCAGTTGTCACTTCCCAAGAGGACCCAAAAGGCAAAGTCCGTCAGCAAAGGCCAAAATAGCCTGAACGAAAACTTGATCCTATTCCAATATTGTATGCACAATTGCTTCCTCCTCTACTAGGACTTCATATGGTCAAACTTCGAATCTTCACTACACATGAAAGGCTCCCTCATGGCTTTGACGATAATTCTAGGTATGAATTTCACTCTGGGGCACCCGGTCATGATACTGAAGATTGCATAGCTTTTAAGCACCAAGTCCATGATCTACTTGATATAAGGATAATTCTCTTCACTCCTGAAGGTCTGAGCGTGCAAATCAATCTTATGCCAACTGCTACAAAGAATAGGGTCACGCCTTCTCTTCTTCAAAGTTCAATCTCGCGACAGGAGCCACGCCACCCACAACCTATACTCTCAGATTGTTCTCACCAACAGTTGTTTACAAGTTATGGAAATCAGATGGTTAATCAAAATCAGAATGTTCCTCATGCTCATCTAAGTTCAGTGTGCTACTCAGTAACAAACCTACCAACAGATATCTCTACCAACAGATATGTATGCAACAAGATAAACAAAGGGATATGAAGCCAAAGAGAGTGTTCGACGTGGCTCCCATGACTTATGGCAAGCTGTTTTCTCAGTTGCTCAAGCTTTCCTTGGTGGAACCCAAGCCACTGAAGCCTGTCATTCCTCCTTATCCTATGGGTTTCAATACTAATATGCAATGTGATTACCATGTCGGGGCACTAGGCCATTCTATTGAAGACTGCAGTCCATTCAAAGAAAATGTGCAAGACCTGCTTGATGCAAAGGCTATCAATTTTGGGCCAGCCAGTCAGATTTGAAGTCTCCTTTGACTCAGTGAATGTCAAAACTTCCAGCGCATCGTTTGAAGCAACAAGTCCATACGGAGACTAGTCTCCTCAACATGGCATTTTCAAATTACATTCGCATTCTCATTTGTAATCTTTCTTGTTTGGTTCAGTACTTTCTTATCTGCAAAACTTGCCTATTTTTGAATATTAATCACAATGCATTAAATTTGTTTGTCTTGAATTAATCCATTCGTATTCACTCATTAATGTTTTCCTTTGACTTTTTGATACTTAACTCTGGTTAAATAAAGCAAAATACCTCTGGATGGAGGATGATAAGTGATATACCAAAAGTTTAAACGGTGTGATTTTGAATAAGACCCTTCTGACGATGTACAAGCCTTATTTCAAATTCCCAAACACCGGAGATATAAGGGAGTGAAACCCTCGTCAACCCCTTTGAGATTTGAAGTAGGAGTTTCTTTTCTGTTCAGAAAAACCCTCACATTTAAGCCGGGGCAAGGTAAATTTCAGTTAATCTGAATGAGCATTCAAAACTCATTAGGAGCGCGCATCAAAGGGTACAATAATGGCTATCCTTCAAAAGGTTGAGAAACAACAAAACCACAATGGTTAACTCTCATCTATTAGAAACGTGCATCAATGAGAATGATATCCCAAAGAGTATCTCTCGCACATCAAGAGGTCAAAAGATGATGATACCATAATAGTTATTCATCGTCAACCAAATAGCAAGGTAGTTACACCTTTTTCAGCAAGTCAAAAAACGACTCGAAATCGCACGACTGGTCCAAACTAAAAGAAAGAGACAAAAAGCCCCGCTAAGCCAAAACTTGAAAAGACAGGTCACTTAGGCAAAAGTCAGGGCATCCCGCTGGACTCCAAAGTCAAATTCAAAAGGAAATTGTCCAGGAAAAAGTTAGGGAATACAAAAAGAAAGCTAAAAGCGCGAAAAGAGAAAAAGGGGATCACCAAATAAAAATCCTCAACAAAGAATAAAGTTGTGTGATCAAACACCAAGAATGAAATAGGTGAGTGACTTCCATATCCTTTTCAACCATGGTAAACTCCTTCTGATGGATGAGTGCTCGTATTGGTTTAACTGAATTTAGGACTGGAGAACATCACGAAGAATGGGTGGGCACCAAATATTTTGAGCCTTAAATCTTTTTTTCTAAAACTGTGAACCGGGCCACATTACAATCCTTAAAAGTCCTAACTGAAGCATGGGTTAATTCGAAAGCACACTGTAACAAGAAATATGGTAATCTGACTCCTATGAGGCTTGCTAAAACTTTTGAGTTGGTATCATTCCATCTTTTACTTTCTTTCACGTAAAAAGTTTGTTTGTACAATCTTTTCAATAAAGGTTTTTTAAAACTTCAAGACAAACATGAGTTTTGCATTAGAATTATCATTCTTAGAATAAACATTCTTTGCATATGAGCAAGTGCTTAAACATTAAGTAAGTTTGCATAATGAGCATCAGATAAAGATTTGATCATCTTAAGGGACAAATTGCTTCAGGATACTGTTTAAAGGTGAATCATTTGTGAGAATGGTCTTAACCTGGGGCAAATCTTCTGTTGACTCTGTTGAGTAAAGGAATACCAGTTTGAGAAATAATCTGAAGTAGATTGCAAAAGGGTGGTTACCTAGAGTCTCTATCAAGCAGCGGTGCCTTACTTTCAGTTAGTCCCAAGGGACGTATCACTTCAAGTATTTGCTCAAGAATGAAGCAGTTCAAGTCGAGAAGTATGGTTGTGAAGTAACCTACTTTCAAGATAAGCCAACCACTCTAAGGTTATGTTGCCTTTGAAAACCCTCAAGTTTTCATCTCTCCGTGAGCCTGAGACAAAGAAAAGATTTGTCGAGAATCTGTTAAGCAGGGGCAAGCGTGTCAAATACTCCGTCGAGTAGGTATTCAGCCAATCTAAGGCATTCAAGTCAGGATTTTATCCCTCAAAGCGCAGTCAAACTGGGGCAGTTGTACTAATATTTGACAAATCTCTCTGAGAATGCATTGATTAGAGGAGAACCTTCTAGAATTTAAAGATGCATGGGCATTCACTCAAGTATAATTGGAATCATCTCCAATTTTGGTTATCTAAACATCATGTTCCGAAGTTCATAACACTGGGGCAGATTGGCTTCAATAATGTAAATATCAAAAAGTCCTCTCGAGGCAATTTTCTGCAAAAGCCTTGCAGACTGGGGCAAGAATTTATGTAAGGGCTTTCTCTCTTCTTCAAGTGGTTGATCAGACCAAGTCCATAAGCAGGCTAAATGACCTATGAATTTGAAAATAATGCCGAGAAGTCGGGATCGTTATCTTTAACTTATCAGAGACTCAAGTCCATTTACTGGTATCCTTTGTCCTAAGTCAAGGTTATTATCCCCAATTGAAGTTTGGATTATTGTCCTCAGTAGGATATAAGCAGTAACACAAAGAGAATTTGGGGTTGTTTACTCATACAAGACGTGATGGAAATATTGCTTCCTAGGGGGATGCCTCCTCCCAGTAAAAGACCTGTTGCTACTTGACAATGATCTGTCTACCAAGGGGTTTCTCTTCTGAGATATTTTCTCCCCAATGAAGCATCCTCATTTCTCTGCAGGAGGAGAATGTTCTTTCTCCCTGGAAATGTAGAAGTTTGTTTAAAGTCAAGATGATTCCTTTTCATTGGACTGCAATTTATTTTTGCAGCATCTTCTCTAAAGTCCACTTTTTAGTGGCATTTCTCCTCGGAGTC
The DNA here is from genome assembly GCA_948472305.1 of Vicia faba. Taxonomy (NCBI): domain Eukaryota; kingdom Viridiplantae; phylum Streptophyta; class Magnoliopsida; order Fabales; family Fabaceae; genus Vicia; species Vicia faba. Next base: position 30,655,185 of record OX451736.1, read on the forward strand.
GACATGTTGAAGTTGCAATCTTACATCGCGGTTCTTACCCAGTGATTGATAGTTTAATTTGTCTATTCTTCAGTAAGGTTTTCCATTCTAAATAGGGGCATGTCGCCCCAACTTCTGTTTTGCAAGTACTGTTGGTCTTTTATGACAGGATGCATACCAACAAATGAATCAAGAAGGGTAATGTGAGGATTTTCATATAATGATATCCAATTTCCCCAGTGGAACTATTCTTATTTCCCCAATGGAGAAAGTATCCTATCTCTCTGGTGAGGTATGCAGGAGAATTCCAATCATGACTCTTTCGTTACCAGTGGTAGAAAATTTTGTTGAGATATCCCTAGTAGAGTTTCTATCCCGGGATGTTTGTTTCTTCCCCAAGTGAGGATCTTTTACCTCCTAATAATATTATCCCCAGTACGGTCTGAGTAGAATTATTTTTATTTAAGAATTTCTATACTCCCCAACATAAGTTATCTTCGTCAAAAATTTATATGCCAGAAGTTTCCATTCCCAGCAAAGCCTTCCTCTTTCCAACAGAGGATAAAGAATTTGTTCCCCGCGAAGTGGGGAGTTTGATCAGAATTCAAGATTCTCGCTGAACTACAATTTACGTTGGCAGTATTACTCCCCAGGAAGTTATTTCTTCAATGTTATTAATCGTTCGAGGTTGATAGTTCCGAGTCTCGGTGCCCCGTTGAAGTTCATATGGCATGCTCTCTACAAAAGATCATATGTACAAGAATAATCATTTGAAAGTTCATTGTCTTCTCAGCATCCGATTATTGATGTATTTTCCAGTACATTACTAAACATGCATCATTACATTGCATCATTACATTACATCTACTAAACGCGTAGCATTTCCATTGTATGGAGCATTACGCTATATAAAAATTCAAACATGCATGAGTATAAGTCAATTATGTTTACTTGCAGTAACCAGATTATTATACGCTTAGATTTGATTTATCTCTACAACAAGCCTAGGGTAATTCTATTATGTTTCCCCAGCGGAGTTTGTTTTGATTCACCACCAGTCGGGTCTTTGGTATTTCTCCATTTCCCTAGTAAGTTTGTGGTTTGCGCTTGTCTTTGAAAGCCTTTGGTTATTGTACCTGTGTTTACTTTGCCGTAAGAGTGTGAGTAAGAGTTAGTGTATAACCTTTCTTGCTTCTCAAGTGTTTGAATATCCATATTTCGTGTGTGGTAATTCAGATGATTGCCACTCTTGAAGAATTACACCCCGCCTTTGGCCTGAGGGATTTTATAGTTCTTGCGTATTTTTAACCTACCGAAAGTCCAACGTGTTTTGGCAATCCTTGTTAGATTATGCTTTGACCATTCTCCTTCTCTTGTAGAGTTCACCTCCGATTTGTGCTCTTTGAAGGTCCTGTGTAGTCGGTTCCTTGTTTTGGTTTATCTGCGTTAGTCGGGTCCTCCTTTCGTTAGCTTAGCTAATCTTTTCTGTTAACAATCCTTCAGGGTCTCTTTAAAGTCCAATTGTCTGGCGTCCTTGTTTAGGCGAATGCGTCCTTTCTTGTTGGGGCTTTCTTCAGTTAGTCTCGCTCTTGTGTTTACTATCAACTCTAAACATTTGTTTCTTGATGCTCAATTTCGCTCTTGTGTGTCTAACTCTGACCAGATATGCATATCTTTATCCTTTGTTAAAATCCATCTTCGGCTGGTATCCTTTGTTAAAATCCATCTTCGGCTGGTATCCTTTGTTAAAATCCATCTTCGGCTGGTATCCTTTGTTAAAATCCATCTTCGGCTGGTATTCTTTGTTAAAATCCATCTTTGGTTGGTATCCTTTGTTAAAATCCATCTTTGGCTGGTATCCTTTGTTAAAATCCATCTTTGGCTGGTATCCTTTGTTAAAATCCATCTTCGGCTGGTATCATTTGTTAAAATCCATCTTCAGCTGATATCCTTTGTTAAAATCCATCTCCGGCTGGTATCCTTTGTTAAAATCCATCTTCGGCTGGTATCATTTGTTAAAATCCATCTTCGGCTGGTATCATTTGTTAAAATCCATCTTTGACTGGTATCTTTTGTTAAAATCCATCTTCGGCTGGTATCCTTTGTTAAAATCCATCTCCGGCTGGTATCTTTTGTTAAAATCCATCTCCGTCTGGTATCCTTTGTTAAAATCCATCTTCGGCTGGTATCCTTTGTTAAGATCCATCTTCGGCTGGTATCTTTTATTAAAATCCATCTTCGGCTGGTATCCTTTGTTAAAATCCGTCTTCGGCTGGTATCCTTTGTTAAAATCCATCTTCGGCTGGTATCCTTTGTTAAAATCCATCTTCGGCTGGTATAATTTGTTAAAATCCATCTTCGAATGGTATCCTTTGTTAAAATCCATCTTCGGCTGGTATCCTTTGTTAAAAATCCATATTCGGCTGGTTTTTTTTAAATCCACCTTCGGCTGGTATCCTTTGTTAAAAATCCATCTTCGGCTGGTTTTTTTTAAATCCACCTTTGGCTGGTATCATTTGTCAGGAGTCCCATTCGTTTGCTCTCTTTTCTCAGTAAGTTTGTGTAAGTGTTTAGTTATTGGCATGTATTTTTGGTAAAACCAGGTGTGTAAATGTCATGACTGATGTCATAACATTCTGGATTATTAGGTTCTTTATACAGAAAAAGTATGGCATACAGTAGCTACTGTGTATGAGTGTGTATCTGAGCATTTTGCAAAAGATCACATTTATTGCCTTCTACCAAAATCAGTAAACAGGAATTCTGATGTCATAACAAATGTTAAGACATCCTGTACTGATCTAACAAATATGCAGTTTGGTTAATTCTGAGATTTTTCAGGAAGATGGCTCATTCTTTCCAAAACAGAATCTCACGTGGACTTTAGGTTAACCTAGCTCAACCCTAATCTGGTTGATAAAGTCTTGTGACCAAGTCTTAAGGTTAAACCTAATTAACCCTAGCTTTTTGTGGAAACCCTAACTGAAGAAACAACTGCTATATATTCAACAGGATTGCTGTTTGGAAAGTAGCTCTTTGGGTAGGTCTTAAGTGAAGGAGATAAACTGGTTGGTTTATTCCTGAATTAATATCTCTTATAGTGGATTTCCTCCCTGGCCTGGTAGCCCCCAGAGTAGGTGTTGTTTCACACTGAACTGGGTAAACAATTAACTGTGTTCTTTACTGTTTTTATTTACTGTCTTATAGAAAGTCAGATACAGTGTCATAACATTCACTGTGACGTTGAGTATCTGCTGCCAGAATTTCAATTGGCATCAGAGCAGGCACCCTGCCTGTATTACTGGGTGAGATCTAGGGATATCACTTTCTGGCACTATGGACAAAGAAGGAGTTTTTGGAAACAGACCACCCATTCTGGATGGAACAAATTATGACTACTGGAAACCTCGTATGATTGCCTTCTTAAAATCTGTGGACAAAAAGGCTTGGAGAGCTGCTGACAAAGGATGGAACCGTCCCACCATAACTGAGAAAGATGGGACAATCAGTCTGAAACCTGAGGAAGAATAGAGCAAAGAAGAAGATGAGTTAGCCCTGGGAAATTCCAAAGCTTTAAATGCCTTGTTCAATGGAATTGATAGAAACATATTCAGACTAGTACATCAATGTGAACTAGCCAAGGAAGTGTGGGACACTCTCAAAACTACCCATGAAGGCACATCCAAAGTAAAAATGTCAAGGCTTCAGATGCTGGCTACCAAGTTTGAGAACCTAAGGATGAAGGAAGATGAAACCATTCATGAGTTTCACATGAACATCTTCGAGATTGCCAACACCTCAGGAGCATTGGGTGAAAAGATGTCTGAAGAAAAACTGGTGAGAAAGATTCTCAGATCCCTGCCTAAAAGATTTGCAATGAAGGTAACTGCTATAGAGGAAGCCCAGGACATCAGCAACTTAAAGGTGGATGAACTCATTGGGTCTCTTCAGACTTTTGAGATGGGGATCAGTGACAATGTTGACAAGAAAAACAAGAGCATAGCACTTGTATCCAACACTGAAGATGAAAACAAGGAGGATGAAGATGAAATATTTCAGAAGCTATAGCCATGCTTGGAAGACAATTCAACAAACTCATCAAGAGAATGGATCCAAAGTCAAGGTCAAATGTTGATAACATTCCCTCTGACATTAACAGATCTTATGACTCCAGCAGAAGACCAAGGTCTGAAGAGAAGGGAAATCAAGGTAGATGAATTCAATGCCATAGTTGTGAAGGATATGGGCATATTCGAGTTGAATTTCCTACCTTTCTTAAGAAACAAAAGAAAGGTATGACTGTTACCTGGTCTGACTGTGATTCAGAAAGTAATTTTGAAGAAGAATCTGCCAAACTAGTTACTGCACTAACTGGTGTTTGTACCTCTGAAAGTGACACTAGTGATGAGGAAGTGACATTTGAAGAACTGGCTGATACTTACAAGAAATTGTGTATCAGAAGTGCTGAAGTCTGTGTGCAAAATGAGAGACAAACAAAACTCATCATAAAGTTGGAGGCTGAAAAAAGGGCAGACCTTGAAACTATAAGTCATCTAGAAGGGGAAGTTCAAATGCTGAACTCAAAATTGAACCAGATGACCAAATCTGTCAAGATGCTGACAAATGGAACTGACAAATTGGAAGAAATCCTTCAGGTTGGACAAAATGTGGGAAACAAGTCTGGACTAGGATTTGTGGGAGCAAAGAAATCTGGTGCAGACAAGAAGATCAGGTCTGATAAACAAATGTCAAAGCAGATGTCACAACATAACACTCAACATCGGGAACAGAGAAATATGAAGAAAAAGTACCAAAGATGGAGATGTCATCATTGTGGGAGGTTTGGTCATATAAAGCCTTTCTGCTTCAGATTGTATGGATACCCTAATCAGAACCCAGGTGTCAAACCTAAGGCTAACAGGGTACCACATACTCCTCAATGGAAGAAAAAGGCTATTGCCCTGATAGCCCACACTTCCCTGAGAGTCTCTGCAAAGGAAGACTGGTACTTTGATAGTGGGTGTTCTAAGCACATGACTGGAATCAAGAACATTATCAATAATGTTAAACCTCACACCACTAGTTATGTGACCTTTGGAGATGGTGCTAGAGGTGAAATCAAAGGAGTTGGTAATTTGGACTGCCCTGGAGTTCCAAATCTGAATGAAGTACTATTGGTAAAAGGCCTGACTGCTAATCTCATTAGTATCAGTCAATTATGTGATCTAGGATTCAAGGTCAAATTCTCAAAATCTGAATGTCTTGTAATTAATGAAAAACAAGAAGTTCTAATGAAAGGAATCAGATCTAAAGACAACTGTTACTTGTGGGAGCCTGAGAACACTAATTACTCCACTGTGTGTTCTATTGCCAAAGAAGAAAAAAAGAAGAAACTGTGGCACCAAAAACTTGGCCATCTTCATCTAAGAGGAATGAAAAGGATTATCTCCATGGAGGCAGTCAGAGGGATTCCAAGACTGCAAATTGATGAAGGGAGAGTTTGTGGTGAATGTCAGGTTGGGAAGCATACTATGATGTCACATCCAAAGTCAAGACATCTGACCACCTCTAAGGTTCTGGAACTTCTACATATGGATCTGATGGGACCAATGCAGGTGGAAAGTCTTGGTGGAAAGAGATATGCATATGTTGTTGTGGATGACTATTCCATATTCACCTGGATTAACTTCATTAAAGAAAAATCTGATGTGTTTGAAGTTTTTAAAGAACTGTGCAAAAGAATTCAAAGAGAAAAAGAAGGGTGTATTGTCAGAATCAGAAGTGATCATGACAAGGAATTTGAAAACAATAAGTTTAATGAGTTCTGTTCCTCAGAAGGAATTAGTCATGAATCCTCTTCTCCTATAAATCCTCAACAAAATGGAGTTGTAGAAAAGAAAAATAGGACCATACAGGAATCTGCCAGAGCTATGATACATGCCAAAAGACTTCCTTTTCATTTTTTTGCTGAGGCTGAATACATTGCATCTGGTAGTAGCTGTTCTCAAATTATCTGGATAAAACAGATGCTCACTGAGTATAATGTCTCACAAGATGTTGTGACATTATACTGTGACAATCTGAGTACAATCAATATTTCCAAGAACCCTATTCAGCATAGCAGGACCAAGCACATTGACCTTAAACATTACTTTATCAGAGACCTTGTAGAGGAGAAGACAATTAAACTGGAACATGTTGCCATTAAGCTACAGCTGGCTGACATTTTTACCAAGGCTCTTGATGCAAATCAATTTGAAAACTTGAGGGGCAAGTTGGGTATTTGCCAACATGAGAAATTGTAGCAATTAATTTTGCTCAAAACAAGGGTTGAAGGAGTTATTTTTGTTAAGTCTATTTTAAGTGGGTCAATCATATATTTCCCCAATTCTTTCAAAATTATTAAGAAGTTGAATAGACACACATTTGCCTCCTTCCTCTCTCGACTTTGCAACAACTCCCATTCTCTCAATCAAAGTTTTCTCTCTAGTTGGTACTGGTTTTCTAAGACTATCAAAATGTCTCAAACATCATCCTCTTCCAAGACGACCGTTTCATCTTCATCATCTGATCAAGATTCTCGGGCAATCACCTCATGCATGGATTCTGAAGTCCTGGAGATTACACCTCTTAGAGAAATGGCAACTAACCCTTCCAAGGTCAAAAAGCTGAGAACAAGGCATGCAGGAAGGTCTTAGACTACTTCATCCGGTAATCCCTCTCAACCTTCATCTTCTGTACCAAATAGGGAAGGATCAGCTTATGTACATCAAGCAATAGCTAGGCTTGTTACAAGAATCCTGAGTGAGAACCACTCTGTACCGGGGATTTATGTTCCATTAAATCAAGAATCAGCAAGCCCAAATGTTGAAGCAAATCCAGATGTCTCTGAGAATGTTGAGACACCAAATGACAACATTCAAAAATCATCTGAAAACCATGATGATATTCAGAACGCCTCAGAAAAGAATGTTGAACCACCTGTTATTGATGTGGATGAGGAATACTCAGACAATGACCTAATTGCAAATATCAACCCTAGCATAGCTAGGAGAATGATGAACAGGAAGGGTAATCAAGATGCTGCAAAATGTCTGACCAAAGAGAAACCTGCTGATAAGAAAACCAGGTCTGAAGGCAAGACTGGTACTGTGAAGACTGGACTATCCAAAGGGAAGGTGAAAGCCAAAGTGCATACTGGGAGTCTCTCAAAGCCTGCAAGACAACCAATAACAAAGAAGAGAAAAGAACCTGAGCCTATTGATTCTGATGAGGAATCAGAATTTGAAATTGATGCTGAAGACATTCCTCTCAGAAGGAAACTCCCTTCCAGCAAAATGGCTAGAGTTCCTGAAATCCCCACTGACAACATTTCATTTCACCACCCTGAAAATGCCAACAGATGGAAGTATGTTTGCTTGAAGAGAATAGCCTTGGAAAGAGAACTAAACAATGGTGCCATGGATTGCAAGGAAATCATGGACCTGATTAAAGTTGCTGGACTAATGAAGACTGTGGTAAATTTTACCAAATGCTATGAAAATCTGGTCAAGGAATTTATAGTGAATTTGTCTGATGAATATGCTGATGGAAGGTCAGCTGACTTTGAATGTGTATATGTGAGAGGAAGAAGGGTTAATTTCTCTCCATCTGAAATTAACAAATTTCTTGGAAGATCAAATGAGGCTTGCCCTGAACTGGAAGTTACTGACAATGAAGTATGCCAAACCATCACAGCAAGACAAGTCAAGTGCTGGCCCTCAAAAGGCAAGCTAAATGCTAGCAAGCTAAGCATAAAATTTGCCATCCTGCACAAGATTGGTGCAGCCAACTGGGTCCCTACAAACCATAAATCAACCATCTCTATAGGATTGGGGAGATTCATTTATGTTGTTGGTACCAGGACTGAATTTGACTATGGCAGGTACATTTTTGATCAAACTTTAAAACATGTTGGTAGCTATGCTGTTAAAGGCCCAATTGCCTTTCCCTCCCTCCTATGTGGAATCATCCTTTCTCAGTACCCTGATATCCTGGTGGAAAGAGACACTGCTTGCAAAAGAGCTCCTGCTCTTGGGTTACACTACAAGCTGTTTCAGGGATCTCATGTTCCTGACATTGTCATAACATCAGCTGAGACATCATCTGCAAAAACTCAGTCCAAGACATCTGATGTTATAGCTGTATTGAAAGAGACCTGCAAAGAGCTGGAGACAAGGAAAAAGACTCTAGAAAACCTAATTGCCAAATTAGAACAGGAGGAGACTGAAGGAAACATAAGGGAAGAGGGTGTTGCTGAAGATCAGCTCAATGCTGAAGAAAGTAGCTCCTCTGAAGGTGACAGTGCTTAAAGTTTGGTGGAATTGACAAGCCTGATGCTGATGCTGTTGATGCAAGTGTCTTCAGATTTTATTTGTTTTTATTACCTATTTTGGATAACTGTATAACATTTAAGTACATGTATCTTTGGCCCATTTGTGGCTAAAGAGGGGGAGATATCTTTTGTGTTAATTACTTGGTAGACCTCATATTTTTTCTGCAGTCATATTCATTCTGCTGCTCTATATTCTCTGATTGCTTAGGGGTTTTAGCCAAAAATCTGCCAAAGGGGGAGTTTGTAAGTGTTTAGTTATTGGCATGTATTTTTGGTAAAACCAGGTGTGTAAATGTCATGACTGATGTCATAACATTCTGGATTATTAGGTTCTTTATGCAGAAAAAGTATGGCATACAGTAGCTACTGTGTATGAGTGTGTATCTGAGCATTTTGCAAAAGATCACATTTATTGCCTTCTACCAAAATCAGTAAACAGGAATTCTGATGTTATAACAAATGTTAAGACATCCTGTACTGATCTAACAGATATGCAGTTTGGTTAATTCTGAGATTTTTCAGGAAGATGGCTCATTCTTTCCAGAACAGAATCTCACGTGGACTTTAGGTTAACCTAGCTCAACCCTAATATGGTTGATAAAGTCTTGTGACCAAGTCTTAAGGTTAAACCTAATTAACCCTAGCTTTTTGTGGAAACCCTAACTGAAGAAACAGCTGCTATATATTCAACAGGATTGCTGTTTGGAAAGTAGCTCTTTGGACTGAAGATCAATTAGGAGCTGTATAGATTTAACTGCTGTAATCCAAGCAAGTATCATTGTGATAAGTGACTTGGAATAGGTTTTGATTGTAAGGGTTTTTGTATCACTCAAAGCTTTGAAGCAAGAGTGTTTGTGTCTCTTGACTAAAGCTTTGAAGCAAAGTCAAGTTAGGTTTATGTATCACTCAAAGCTGTGAAGCAAGAGTGTTTGTGTTACTTGATTAAAAAGTTGTGAAGCATAATCAAGTGTATGTTCTGAAGAGTGTCTTCATTAATTCATTAGTCAATTGTTTTAAGTATCACTGCTGTGATTGAGGGGGGGTGAGTAGGAACTCAGGTTTAAGTTGAACTTAGATTGAAGTTGCATTGGGTAGGTCTTAAGTGAAGGAGATAAACTGGTTGGTTTATTCCTGAATTAATATCTCTTATAGTGGATTTCCTCCCTGGCCTGGTAGCCCCCAGAGTAGGTGTTGTTTCACACTGAACTGGGTAAACAATTGACTGTGTTCTTTACTGTTTTTATTTACTGTCTTATAGAAAGTCAGATACGGTGTCATAACATTCACTGTGACATTGAGTATCTGCTGCCGGAATTTCAGTTCGTCTTTGATTGGTGTTCCTTCATCAGAGCCTTCTTTGGCCAGTTTCTTTCTTGGGTATGTCTAACCTTGACCTGACATCCAAGAGATTTACTCAGCTGACTACTGCAATCCAAAAAAAAAAGAAGAAAAAAATATATAAAAAAATAAAATAGAAAATGAAAAAAATATGATAATACCTGACTGGCTTCGGAGCGCAAATTTACGGGTTCTTTTAAGTATTTAATCTTCTTCCACCTTGAAGGTTCGAAAGGCTGGCGCCAATCTCACCTTTATGTTTAAGACGATTAAATAGGGGCAGTTGTTGCACCCCAAAATTTTCACTTCTAATTTCTTTTATTTGGCTTAGACCTTCGCATTCATTCTCATATATTCCATTAGGTCACTAACATAGCATGCATTGCATTTAAGAGAGCATATGAGGTTCAAAATATTAACAGCTATGAATCTAGGGTTTGTGACTGATTTGAGGTGTATACGATTGAATAAGGTTGATTATTCTCTTTCTTCTTGGTGTGGAAGACTGTGGAATTAGGGTTTTGGTTCATGATTCATTTTTGGACTTCTTCTCATCAAGTTACAAGGCTATTAGGGTCCATCTCTCAAAAGTCAGGGAAATTTTGAGAAAATACATGAAATTCAATTTGAAGCAAACTTGACTTTTGAGCTATTGGACCTATCTTTTAAGGTCTAAACATGTTCATGACACCTTGGGGACCTCTAAATCCATGCATACAATATTTTAATATTTATTTCATTTATTTTAATTTTTATTCATTTAAATTCAAAATTAAACCAAATAAATATTATATAAATATGTAAGGCATAAAAGGCTTGAGAATTGATTATTTTGGAGGTCCAAGACCAAGATAGAAATCGTGTAGACCTATTTTTCAACCAAATCTCAACAGTTTTGTCAATTTTCAATCTATTTCTAAAACAAATCAAAGACATGTGTTGTGCAAGGTCCAAACCCATGCCTTTAACCTAATCTCTTCATCTATATATATCCATCAAAGACACGGAAAAATTGTGCAAGAAACAAGAGTTTGTATCCAAAAATTTGCAAGAAGAGGGTGAATTTGAAATCCATCATTCAGCCGTCCTCAAAGCCATTCAACAATCCCAATCAATTCCTGAGGTGTTATAGGGTAAGATTGGACCATCCTTGATGATCAAAAGCGCCTGAAACGTGCATTCAATCATCACGATTTTTGCATATTTTGTGAATTTTGTATTTTAATGTTCATGATGTTTTGATTGAAACTAACGGTTCTAACGTGTTCTTGAGATAAGTTAATACAGGTTTGACCCCCTGCATGAGTCCCATAACACCAAAATGGACCATCACCATTATGTAACCGATTTGCATTATTTTCACCGTATCTCCTTGTACCGTATCTCCTTGAATCACTTGTTTACAATATACTTTCTTTTTTATTTATTTGTTGTACATAATTAATAAATTTTGTATATAATAAATAATTAATACTATTTATTTGCAAAATTAGGGTTTTGCCCTAAACATGAAAATACCCATTAAATTAACCTTTTTATTTTTGTTTATTTGTCACATGAAAAATATTTTTACATACATATAAAAATCATTTTTTGCATCTTGCATATTTATTGTATTTTATTTAATTATTGTGCAATTAAATACCTTGTAAATTCCATTTGGATTGTAATAGCTTAGATTTAAATTTCTTGCTAAATATCCCCATTTGAACATTTGTATCCCCCATCCCATAATTTGTGTTGTAATAATTTAGGATTTTATTTTTCGCATTTAAAAGCTTTCTAAATATGCCATGATAGACTTAGGGTTTTGTATGCAAAAATCAATCAAACAAATAGCTTGACCTAATTCAAAGATAACAAAGCATGAAAATGGACAACACCAATCACACTTGCACCCCCTTAGGGTTACTCCACTTGTTGCCTTCAATAATGGGCCATATTGCATGTTGAGTGTTTTTGGCAAAACAAAACAATATCAAATGATCATAGTCCCTCGATGACACTTTCGAAAGTTGCCTAAAGATGATCAAGTCCCTTAAAGGAAAAATTGCCAAAGACACTTGGAACCATTGCAATCATGGTCTAAACAATGACCCGCGCCCGTCCCGTTAACATCCTAACATAAGATTGTCCACCAAATACAATGGTGGAACAAAATTGTTAAAAGGGTTAAAACATAGGAAAGATCTTTGAGAAATTTAGGGTAGATAGCTCTTGGTTACTCGCCAACTTGCAAAACAAAAACACTTGCCTATTTTTTAAAACCACACATCACAACACACTTTCAAAACAACTTTCAAAAACATTGAAAACTTTTCAAAAGATATACACCTTTGTATACATCCAAACATGGGTCATTACAAAGGTTGCCACAACAAATGGCCTCTTTTCAAAACATTTTCAAACACACACACAAAGCACCATTTCAAACAATTGAAAAGCAAAGGCAAGTGATCTAAGCAAGTAACTAAGAGCCCATGGATAACCATGGATAGAAAGGGTGCTAATACCTTCCCTTTCTATAATCTACTCCCCGAACCCAAGAAAACATCTCAAAGGTTTTTTGCTGTGCTTTTTAACCTTTCCTTAGGATAAAATAAAAAGTCGGTGGCGACTCTTGCTCAACCGAAACATTTGCGAAAACAAACACAAAACCTCAAGTCATTTCTCCCACCGTATCACAGAACTGGCGACTCTGCTGGGGAAAATTTTAAAGTGGCGTAACCTTAGGGCTTAGATCACCCTCTTGCATGACTAATTGTTTGTTTTGATTGCTTTACATCTTGGCTCTCTTGTTTGGGTTTGAAATCCTACACCCGGATTTGGGGAAACATTCATAGATAGAAATACATTGTGGAAACTGTGCGGGGTATACCGACACGGTTGAAGCAATAGCTATATTAGTGCGACATATTTGTGAGTACCGGTAACCCTTGAGTTCAATCAAGGAGAGTACGGGGCCGCTGAGTGATGTCACTAAGCACTAATGACCTAGAACCTTACTTGACCATCTTGGTCTTTCATTAGGGGTAGTGAGATGACCGGCTTTGGTGCAGTCCGAAGTTGGTAGATACTCGATACTACACTCATTGAGGGTTATTTTCTTGGAATATTTTGGTCGCTAGTTAAGTGGCTAAACCAAAACAATGAACATGGAAAACAATCCAATGATATTGAGCTTCTTAGAACCCGGTTACTATTTATAGGACAGGTTTTTAAGCCAACTACACTCAAGAGGGTACTTACCTATGAAACCCCATGCAAGCCTGAAACTAGGGTTTTGTGTGAATTGCTTGTACATGTGCTTTGTGCATACATCATGAACATCATAAAGCATCATATGCATCCACTAACCATTTCAAGGGTTTGGATCTTCATCTTTGTTCTTGTTTTGTAGGTCATGGAAATTCTTCGCAGGAAAACTATCCAAGTCAACCTTGTGAGAATCCCTCCTCAACTCAAGGAGCTCACTTCCAGAATTCCCGAAAGCTCTCCCTTCAGTGAAAGACATGGTAGACTGCTCAACCTAGTCAACACCAGCATTGAAGAGGACATGGTAAAGGTGTTGTTCCAGTTCTTTGACCCCCTTCACCATTGTTTCACATTCCCCGACTACCAATTGGTGCCCACTTTGGAGGAATTTTCTCAACTCCTGAGAATTCCTATTCTTAATCAACTACCCTACAACGGTACGGAAAAAGAACCAAAGCCTGAAGATGATGCTCAAGCACTACACTTGTAACCATCTGACATCAAGGGGCATTGGGAAACTAGAAGCGGTGTCAAAGGCTTCTTGGAAAAATTCTTGTTTGAGAAGGCACAAGAGTGTTGGAATTCATTGGACCTACAAGCCTTTGAAGAAATTGTGGCACTCCTCATTTATGGGTTGGTCTTGTTCCCAAATCCTGACCAGCTTGTAGATATCAACACCGTCAAAATCTTCTTATCCAGAAATCCAATACCAACATTGCTTGGGGACATTCTTCACTCATTTTACACACGAACAATGAGAAAGAGGGGTGTTCTCATGTGTTGTACTCCTCTCCTTGCAAGGTGGTTTATTTCGCACCTTCCACAATCTGTTTTGAAGAATGACCAAGGCTTAAGGTGGTCACAACGGTTGATGACCCTCACTCACTCTGATGTACATTGGTGTTCTCGGTCCAGAGAAAATGTCATCATCGTTGATCGTTGTGGAGAGTTCCCTAATGTCCCATTACTTGGCATTAGAGGAGGCATTACCTACAACCCTTGTCTAGCTTTGAGACAATTTGGATATGCACAGAGGGATGGCCCTCATGACATGTTGATTCCTGACCTAGTTTTTGACTTCGACAACGATGCGCAAGGACTTCGCCAAAGATTCATCAGAGCTTGGAGGATGCCTAACAAGGTAGACAGCAAGACACTGGGGCACAAGAACTCCATCCCTCTTGAGCCTTATCTCAAATGGGTACGAACCCGAGCCCAGAGTCTAATGATGCCTTACCCTCATGTTCTCCCTGTTATTAAAGAGCCCGTTAAGGAAGGAGAGGTTCCCTACACCATCCTATATCCTGACATGCCAACATCATGGGAGGAGATGCAGAAGAGTTGGATCCAACTCAAGGAGGAACGGAACACTTTTGAAGAGAGCTTCTACGCCAGTGAGAAGAACGTTTTGGAGCTTACCCGTCGACTCCATGAGGAAGAGACCCTCAACACCTACATCGCACCAAAGAGGATGCACAACGTCTTTTTACCTTGAGAAGTTTTTTGTAATATTTGGCCCATGGGGCATTTATGTACTGATAAATTTCTTCTTATTAATATGATGTGCGTTCTTTTTGTCTGCAACAATTTTGAATTTCTAAATCCTTGAATGCATTACATACATAAGCATATCATTCATCATGCGCATAAGCAGGTCTCCACACCAGGTTTCCTTATCTTTCTGCTGTTTATTTCAGTAAGATGGATCTCAAACAGACGGTCAAGGACTTGCAGTCTCAGAACTCACAGTTTCAACATCTCCTGATGACCTTGGCTAAGGGTCAAGAGGATCTAAAGGCCCTGCTTGGGAACAAAGAGCAAGTGAAAAAGAAGAAGAAAAGAATCGGGGTGGCTACCCTAGGAAGAAGGTTTGAGGGTGAAGCCAGAAGAGTTCTTGAATTTCCCCCTACATCTGAAGAGGGAACCAGTAAAGGATGTGACTGCGGTACCTTCCGAATCCGAAGCTGGAGAAGGAGAGGCTGAAGAAGACGGAGACTACTCTGAGCAACAATACCCGCCCGCCGATGATAAGTACAAAGGCTTGGAAGATAGGTTGGCAGCTATGGAGCTGCAGAGAGTTCTTGGCTTAGATTTCGAAGATTTGGGATTAGTTGTTGGAATTGTCATCCCCCCGAAGTTCAAAGTGCCCGTTTTTGCAAGATATGACGGGTTATCCTGCCCGAAGATGCATATCAGATCATATGTAAGGAAGATCCAACCTTACACTGCAGACAAGAACATATGAATCCATTTCTTTCAGGATAGCCTTTCAGGGGCTCAACTCGAGTGGTTCTATCAGCTGGATGGAGCCAGTATCCGAAACTGGGAAGACTTGGCTACTGCATTTTATAAACAGTATCAGTATAATTCTGACCTCGCTCCCACGCGTACACAACTCCAGGGTATGTCACTGGGAACGGGCGAAGGATTCAAGGAGTATGCGCAAAAGTGGAGAGACCTGGCTGGCAGGGTGCAGCCACCTTTGACTGACCGTGAAATTGTTGACATGTTCTTAGGGACCCTGTCTGGTCCGTTCTTCAACCACCTGATTGGTAATTCTTCTGCTGGGTTCACATACCTGATCTTAACTGGTGAGAGGATAGAAGCTGGTATCAAGTCGGGGAAGATACAGAAGGGTGCCTCCGCGAGTACTGAAAAGAAGCCCTTCAAGAAGGAAGCTAGTGTTGTTTATGGTCCTAGAAGACAAATTAAACCGGAACGCCGCCAAGCTGTCAACGCGTTGGTAATTTCAAAGCCTGTTGCTGCTCCTCAGAAGTATAACCAACCAAGGGGTGAGAGACCCAAAAGGCAGTACACTCGGCTCAGCATGACCCTGTCTCAGATTTTGCCGCAACTACTGTCAACCAATCTGGTAACTGTCAAAGAAGCTCCGAAGGTAGTGAACACAGCTTCTCCAAAGTACAACCCCAACGCCCATTACGCTTATCACTCTGATAGCCTGGGGCATACTACGGACGATTGTTGGGCTCTGAGGAATAAAGTTCAGGACCTTATTGATGCTAAAGAAATACAGTTCGAGGCGCCCGAAAGACCCAACATTGTGACTGCTCCCATGCTCCAGCATGGAGTGAATGCTTTGGAAGAAGACTTGTATGTAGCCTCTGTGGAAGATATCATTACTCCGTTATTGGCCGTCAAAAGGAACCTGTTGCTAGTCGGTTTATTTCCGGGATGTGGTAAAGGTTGCCTTTTGTGTGCTGTTTCACCTGCTGGTTGTCCGTTGCTGAAATCAGGTATCCAGAGCCTGATGGATAGCAAAGAAATCTTGTTCGAGAATATTGTTGTTCCTGCTGTCCCTGCTGAAGAAGTGTCTATTGTTACTATTTTCAACAACCCTGCTAAGGCTCCTTCAAAGAAGCCTGTCAAAATCATGTCCACTCAGAAGATTGCTCCTATCATCATCACTGTTCCGGGGCCACTCCCCTATACATCCGACAAAGCTGTCCCGTGGCACTATGGGGCAGATGTTTATGTTCTTGGAGTAAAGCAAGAGTTTGATACTAGTATCGGCGTCAGTAACATCACTGGGCCTGTCAAAATTACTCGCAGTGGTAGGTTGTTCTCACCAGATATTGCGCCACCAGCTATTCAGAAACCTCTTGTCATCACACCTGCAAGTGTGCATGTTCCCCTTCCTAATCAAGTTCCTGTTTCTACCCTTGCTGTCGAGTCATCTGACGCTCGGGGCAAAGGGATTGCTACTGATTTGCCTGCCCTGATGGAGGCACCAAAGACAACCAATGTTGGGGCTTCCCAACAAGAGATGGAAGAGATTCTCAAGATCATTAAGAAAAGTGATTTCAATGTAGTTGAGCAGTTGGGGCACACCCCATCAAAGATTTCTATGCTATCACTGTTGTTGTGTTCAGAGGCCCATGCCAAGGCCCTGATTTCCTTCCTGAAGACAGCCCATGTGCCACAAGAAACATCTGCTGATCAATTTACCGATTGTGTGGCCAACTTGACTGCTGATAATGGTTTGGGCTTCTCTGACGCCGATCTGACCGCCAAGGGAAAGAACCATAACGACGCCCTGCATGTCTCCATTGAATGCAGGGGCACTACTCTTGACCATGTGTTGGTAGACACCGGTTCTTCATTGAATGTTTTGCCCAAGAAGGCCTTAGACAGGTTGGATTGTGAGGGTTTGAAGCTCAAGCCTAGTAACATTGTTGTTCGGGCCTTTGACGATTCGAAAAGGATGGTACATGGGGAAGTTGACATTCCAATCAGGGTCGGTTCTCAAGTTTTTGATTCTACTTTCTATGTGATGGATATCCGACCATCCTATTCTTGTTTGCTGGGTCATCCATGGATCCACAAGGCTGGAGCTGTGACCTCCACACTACATCAGAAGCTTAAGTACCCAGTCAGAGGGAAAATTGTTACAGTTCAAGGGGAGGAAGAATATATGGTCAGCCACCTCAACTCATTCCGGTACATAGAGATGGATGGGGAAATCATTGAGACCCCCTTTCAACACTTTGAAGAGGTACCTCAGACACTGGCATCAGCTGAAACTGTGACTGAAGACCCTCCTTTGAAGATGGCTTCCTTAAAGGATGCCCGGGTTGTTATTGAGAAGGGTGAATGCGCAAACTGGGGCCGACTTCCTGACTTCACTCCAAAGACTGACAAGTTTGGTCTGGGTTTCACTGCAGAAGCTCAGAGGGCTGTTCGTAAGGCGAGGATTGGAAGACCTCCTGTGTTCATCACCAACCCGGGAGTGAATGCTATTGAAGATGACATGGAGGAATCTGAATTCGACAGTTGGATCTACCCAACAACCGACAGTGGACCAAGCAACTGGACTGCCAAAGACTTCACACCTATTACTTTTGTCACTCAGTAAGGAACTCTTTTGTTTTTAATTTGTAACAGACAATATTTTGAAACTTTTATGGCTCGGTGTCCTACCCGGGGCACCGTGGCTTCATTTGTGAGAGCTTTTGTGTGTCATTTTCATATATCATCAATAAAAACATTAGACGTTTGTTGCATTTCAAAAATCTTGCGCTCATTTTCTTTCTTTATTATATATTGCAAAACAGCTATATTTACACACACTCACTTATACAGGTTCCAATCCACTCTGGATCTCACTGGTAACGACTCTGCTACTGCCAGTTATGACTTAGAAAATCCGATCAACTTAGCCGAAGACGAAGGTGAAGATGATTGCGAAGTGCATGGTGAACTTGCAAGACTGCTACTCCAGGAAGAGAGGGCCATTCAGCCACATGAAAAGCCAGTGGAAACGGTAAATCTGGGTACTGAGACAGACAGAAAGGAAGTCAAGATTGGTGCCAATCTAGAGCTCAGTGTGAAACAACGGTTGATTCAGATGTTGCATGACTATATGGAAATCTTCGCCTGGTCTTACGAAGACATGCTTGGGTTGGATACCGACATTGTGGTTCATCACCTTCCTACCAAGGAAGACTGCCCTCCGGTTAAACAAAAGGTCCGTCGTATGCGTCCAGAAATGTCCGAGAAAATCAAAGCTGAGGTTATGAAATAATTTGATGTCGGGTTTCTAGCAGTGACTTCTTACCCTCAGTGGATTGCCAACGTAGTTCCAGTGCCGAAGAAGGATGGTAAGGTCCGAATGTGTGTTGATTACAGGGATTTGAACAGGGCCAGCCCTAAGGATGATTTCCCTCTACCTCATATCGACGTTCTGGTTGACAACATTGCTCAGCATAAAGTATTCTCCTTCATGGACGGCTTTTCCGGTTATAATCAAATCAAGATGGCTCCTGAAGACATGGAGAAGACCACTTTTGTTACTCAGTGGGGCACCTTTTGCTACAAGGTCATGCCTTTTGGGTTGAAAAATGTTGGGGCAACCTACCAACGTGCCATGGTTACTTTATTTCATGATATGATCCATCACGAGATAGAAGTATACGTCGACGATATGATTGCAAGGTCCCAAACTGAGGAGGAACACCTTGACCATCTACGGAAGCTGTTTGATCGTCTGAAGTTGTACAAGCTGAGGTTAAACCCGAACAAGTGCACCTTCGGGGTGAGATCTGGAAAATTGATGGGCTTCGTCGTAAGCGACAAAGGCATTCAAGTGGACCCTGCCAAAGTGAAAGCCATACAAGAGATGCCAACTCCCAAGACAGAGAAAGAAGTCAGAGGCTTTCTATGACGGTTGAACTACATTGCCCGATTCATCTCGCATCTAACTGCTACTTGTGAACCAATCTTCAAGCTGCTGAAGAAAGATCAAGTAGTACGTTGGAATGATGAATGGAAGGCCGCTTTCGAAAGAATCAAAGAGTATCTCCAAGAACCACCCATTCTTATGCCACCGGTCGAAGGGAGACCTCTAATACTATACTTGACAGTACTGGACAACTCAATGGGGTGTGTGCTGGGGCAGCATGATGAGTCTGGCCGAAAAGAGCACGCTATTTATTACCTTAGCAAAAAGTTTACCGACTGTGAGACCCGATACTCACTGCTCGAGAAAACTTGCTGCGCTTTGGTATGGGCTGCTCGCCGGCTGAGACAGTATACGTTGACTCACACTACTTTGTTGATTTCAAAAATGGATCCAATCAAGTACATATTCGAAAAGCCTGCCTTGTCCGGAAGAATAGCAAGATGGCAGATGATCTTGACGGAATACGACATCCAGTACACGACTCAGAAAGCAATCAAAGGAAGTGTATTGGCAGATCATTTGGTGCACCAGGCAGTGGACGATTACCAATCGATGAACTTTAAATTTCCAAACGAGGATATCATGGTAGTGACTGATTGTGAAGTACCTGGACCGGATGAAGGACCTGAGGAAGGATCCCGATGGTCTATGCACTTTGATGGAGCCTCAAACGCTTTGGGTAATGGTATCGGCGCTGTGATCATATCCCCTAAAGGCACTCATACTCCACTCACTGCCCGGCTATGTTTCAACTGCACCAACAACATGGCAGAGTATGAGGCATGTATCATGGGTCTTCAAGCTGCAATCGACTTAAGGATCAAGTTTCTGAGTGTCTTCGAAGATTCCGCTCTCGTGATCAATCAGATCAAAGGCGAGTGGGATATGAAACACCCAAATCTTATTCCTTACAAGGAGTATGTGCTGACATTGCTTCCCCACTTCGAGGAGATAACTTTTGAGCACTTCCCAAGAGAGTAGAATCAGTTAGTGGACGCACTAGCTACGATGTCTTCTATGTTCAAAGTCAAATGGGATAACGAGGCGCCCCAGATCATTATCTGGAAGTTGGATGAACCTGCACATTGCTGCGATCTCGAGACCGAAGAGGTAACAGAAAAACCCTGGTATCATGAAGTGAAGAGGTACTTGGAAGTTCAAGAATACCCCGAAGGCGCATCTGTTAATGACAAAAAGTTTCTGAGAAGGTTCGCGGCAAAGTTCTTCCTCAGCAATGGCATTCTCTACAAGCGAAACCATGATTCAACTATACTGCGTTGTGTAGATAAGACTGAAGCATAAAAGATCATGGCAGAGCTACATGAAGGTACCTTCGGAACACATTCCAGTGGACATACCATGGCAAAGAAAATCCTCCGGGCAGGATATTTCTGGTCCACAATGGAAGCTGATTGTTATCAGCATTCTCGAACTTGTCATAAATGCCAGATCTATGCTGATAAGGTGCACATTCCTCCGGTTCCTCTGAACGTCTTGACAGCACCTTGGCCTTTCGCAATGTGGGGCATTGATATGATCAGTGAGATCCGACCTACGGCATCCAACGGGCATCGTTTCATCTTGGTAGCGATTGATTACTTCACAAAGTGGGTTGAAGCAGCTTCCTACGCTACCGTAACCAAGAGTGTTGTGGCACGGTTCATTCGGCACAACCTGATATGTCGATACGGTGTACCTGAGAGGATCATTACGGACAATGGTACCAATCTTAACAACAAGATGATCACTGAGCTCTGCGAGCAATTCAAGATACAGCACCACAATTCTTCTCCCTACCGGCCGAAGATGAATGGAGCTGTCGAAGCGGCTAATAAGAACATTAATAAAATTGTGCAGAAGATGACAGTGACCTACAAAGATTGGCATGAAATGTTACCATTTGCTCTTCATGGGTACCGTACCTCAGCACGGACGTCAACAGGGGCAACTCCCTTTTCCTTGGTCTATGGCATGGAGGCAGTCTTGCCTATTGAAGTCCAAATACCCTCTCTCCGGATAATGAAGGATGCAGGTTTGAGCGAAGATGACTGGATCCAGACTCGGCTTGATCAATTAAACCTAATTGACAAAAAGAGACTCACTGCTATTTGTCATGGTCAGACGTACCAAAAACGGATGATCAAGGCATTTAACAAGAAAGTCAGACGACAAGAGTATCAAGTCGGAGACCTGGTGATCAAGCGCATCATTCTTCCTCAAAGTGATCCCAGGGGAAAATGGACCCCCACGTACGAAGGGCCATTTGTGGTTAAACATATCTTCTCAGGAGGAGCCATGATTCTAACCACCATGGATGGTGACGACCTTCCTCACCCCGCCAATGCAGACATAGTAAAAAGATACTACGCATGATCAAAGACCCGCTAGGTTGACACACCTAGGCAAAAATAAGGGCTTCCCGGTGAACCAAAAGGGTTCGGGCAAAAATAAGGGACGAAATAAAAAAAATCTGTACACCCGGCAAGTCGAAAACCTGAAAAGGCGGCTTAGGCAAAAATGGGTATCCCGGTGGACTGAAAACCCGAAAGGGCGGTCCAAGCAAAAGTTAGGAATAAAGCGTAATACTATGTCTCATTGGATCACTTTGCATCCAGAATTCGGCATCAATCAATCAGCTTCATCTTCAACTAAACGGCAGAGTGATGAGACGCTTGAAGACATAAAGGCGATATCAGAGTTGGAACCCAGTGGGATTATTTTTCACATAGCTGTTTTGTTTCCTTTTCACAAAATTGTATAAACTCTATTTTACTCGGCGGCGTTCTCTTACTAGGACGTCAGTCTCTTGTACAAAAACGCCTATTTACAGGCAAATTTCAAAATCAATACAAGTTCAATTTTTCAGACAAATTATCTATTGTTTTTCCTTTTTCTGTTTTGTTTTGCGAAGAACGTCCAATGTTCATTTTTGATATATGCATTTGACATTAATTGCTAATCATGAATAGTTGCATGCGAAACAAAGGACTGATTACAGGTGACATCAGAAACAGGGGCAATTTAGAATTGTCTAAGCGATCTAGTTGCTCTGTCCACCAAGGTAGGTTCTGCTGAAGAATGTAACCAAGTTACCTCAACTCCCCACAGAGTAGGACCAGATTTAACAATGCTCTCCCCAGGCAGAATTGGTCTCCCATCAGCCCTGAAAAGGCACATTATTCCCCTAGCAAGTCAGCGGTACTCTCCTCAAGCAGAGTTAGTCTGCTGTCAGCCTTAAGGAAATTGGGTATCCCCAGAAGATCTCAACATTCCCCAGCGGAATATAGACATTCCTCAGCAAGCATCCCCGGCAGTCTTAGTATAAGATTGATCCCCGGCGGAATACCAGACACCCCAGTGGAATCCACATCCTCACCAGTAGATTCTAAAGCTTATCCCCAGTAGATTCTGGAAGCTTATCCCCTGCAGAGTACATACGTCTCTCCCCGACTTTATTCAAAGGTTATTTCCCATCAGGGCTTATAACTGGGTTATCCTCAGCTGATTACCACGGAAAGATCGTCCTCGACGAAATTCTTCCTATTCCCCAGCGGAGTTCATCAAATTCCCCAACAGAACATATCAATGGAGTCCCCAGCAGAGCTCTCATCAAAACCTCAGCGAAGTATCTCTTCCCACAGAGTAATTCCCCGCAGAGTAATCTCTCCAACAAGTTTATTCTCCAACGGAGTCATCTTCTCCTACCGGTTTATTCTTGCAACCATCATCCCCAGCGAAAGCGAAGAACTCTACTCTTCAACATCAGCCCAGGATTCAACAAGTTCCCGGCACTCGTTAAGGATTTATTTTCCTAGACGAAAATACATTCATAGACATTTCACATTTTATACATCCTGCTTACATATATGATAAAGTGCATACAACATTATCTCATTTTGAGCATCATGACATCATGCATTTCATACATCATGACATTGCATACAACTAATGTTCTTGCCTTTTCAGGAAAAAGGTCAATCCAAAGATGATTACTATCAACTGTCACAATTCCAGATCCGATTCCTGTATCTAGCCAGGGCACATCTGTAGACGACAATTTCCAGATTCGATTCCTGTATCCAGCCAGGGCATATCTGTGAGTGATTAATTCCAGATCTGATTCCTGTATCCAGCCAGGGCACATCTGTAGACGACTAATTCCAGATCAGATTCCTGTATCCAGCCAGGGCACATCTGTAGACGACCAATTCTAGATCTGATTCCTGTATCTAGCCAGGGCATATCTGTGAGTGATTAATTGTAGATTCGATACCTGTATCTAGCCAGGGCATATCTGCATGAAGAGACTGAAGATCAACACCTGTAGCAAGCCAGGAAACCATCTTTCTTTCTCAAAACACGCAATTTCTCGCTAAGAAATCTCTTACGCGATCAACACTTCCAAATGGAATCTATAAGCCCATTCCCGACAAGGTTCTGTCCTGCCCCCAGATGGCATCTATAAGCCCATCCTTCTATCTATCCTATCTCCAAATGGCATCTATAAGCCCATTCCCGCCATCACATTGTTGATACTCCAGCATGCGAGTGCAAATTTCAGGGCACTCTAGTGTCCAATCTCCTTTTACCCTCGAGTCGCGAAAGGCAAACTTGCCAATCTAACTCTTCAGGTTCAAGAAGATTAAACAGGGGCAACTATTGTACCCCAAAATTTGCCCTCCCATTTCATCAATATTTTCTCACCACAAGACTTTTGAAGCTCAAGATCAAGTTAGGGTTTGCTCTGCTTAAGACCTCTCCTTGCATTGTTGACCCAAATTAGGGTTTGTGTTTGCACAAAGATGTTTTGACCTAAAATTCCTAAGATGACTTTCATGCTTCATGTTGAACTCACAAGTTTATCCATACCAAGTTTCAAGCCTTGATTCCAATCTTTGCCCAGTCAATTGGACAGTTGACCTAGAAATCAGTTGTATTGGGGGAAAAGTCAACTCTGGTCAATTGACAGTCAAACCTCATGATTTTTCACCCACATCAACATTATGAACTCATATGGACCATTTGATCAAGTTTGGATCACAATTCCACAAGAAATTTGATCAGATCACCAAAAGGGCAAAATGGTCATTTTTAGGGTTTTGACTGCACAAAGGCAATTTTTGACTGTTTGACCTAACCAATGGAAAACCAAGCTCATATATGGACTCAAGGACTCAATGACATGGTCTTGACATGTTCAACAAATTCAAAAGATCCCAGATGCACAAGATTGACAGATGAATTTTCCAGTCAACTGAGCCAAATTTGATTGTATACTGAAAAGTCAAACTTTGACTTTTTGGTCAAAATCAAGTGTCAAGATTCATTTTTCATCAAAACATGTCAAATTATGAAACTTGTTCATCAAGAAATCAAAAATTGCAAATTAGGGTTTGAAATGAAGAAATTTCATAACTTAGAATTTTTCTAAGTTATGAAACTTCCTTATTTTTTCCTAACTTTGTCCCATTTTTCATCAAGATACATTTGGATTCAAACAAAACTCAAAACAGGAAAGTTATAGTCCATTGCAAAATCTACAACTTTGATTCACAAAGTTTCCTCAAAAGAAGCTTGTAGCTCAAGTTATGATTTTTGGAACAAGGGTGCAAAACATTCTTAACTTAGAAATTTTTTGACCTATTTTAGGCAGGATTTTTGCCCAACTTCATGACCACTTTTCACATGCTTCCACTTGGAATCTCAACTTGAATTACAAAGATGGATTTTAGTACACATTCCAAGATTTCCAAAATGTCCAAGAACTTTTCAAACACCCTTGTGGTTAGGGAGAATCGAATTTGTCAATATGGGCAAAAGTCACTTTGATTCATGGCCAAATGCATGTTCATAACTTAGGCATTTTTGAAATCAGATTGCACAAGCTAGTTACAGGCCTCTAATCTCATTTACACTCAATAATTAAATGCCAATCCATTGTGCCAAGATGTTATTTGGTGCATTTGGTCATTACATGAAGAATTAAGTCATAAATGGAAAAAGCAAGTTATCCATTCTTGTAAAGCACAACTTTATGTCAAACACAAATCTAAGAAGTACCAAAGAAAATCTCTGAGGCACAAGTTTATGAACTAATCCCACTGATCAAGGAGAGATTATGCAGCATGCTTGAGGGACCTGCCTTGGCCTATAACCCAACTTGGCAACTTTTGCTTACATTAGAAGAAACTTTGCATATTGAACAACAACTCATATTCCTGTCAACACAAGCCTAAGCAAACTTATTGAACACATTCCAAACATCAAACCTAACCAGAAACACGATCCAACCACCTTCAATACCTCCCCAAACACAGAAACACCACTTTGCTGCACAAAACAGGGCATCCCTGCAGATTGAGTTGCACAACTCAGTTTGCTCGTGCGTTTTGGCCAAAGCTTGTTCATACACACTCCCTACCATCCATTGAAGCTATCCCAAGCCCTAGCTACAGACTGTAACACCTCTAACCAACTTCACCATTTTCATTTTTTCAGTTGTGCAGGTTAACTTCCATAGCTCGTTTCAGTTAGTTCCAAAGCAAGCTAGAGGTTGGAGAAGCATCCCTGGATCCCAAGCAAGTTGTACAAGCCCTCACATTGCACTGAAAGTACCTCCATTTTCATACACGAATCAAGCTGAACAGATAAGTTTGTGAACTTCTATCTCTCTATCTAGGCATAGTTAGGCTTAAGTTTGTGAAGAAAGCATGTTCTAATCATAGCCCTGAAGCCATCCATATAGTTACTTTTCATTTATATTGTGTGTGCTAAGAGTATTTTGAACCTGAACATTGGAAAAAACCTAGGTCAGAAATTGGGGGAGAAGAAATTCTCTCTCATTTCTGAGAGTTAGATCAAGTTCTTGGTATGTATGGATTCGTGGTTTGATGCTTGACATTTTTATGTTATAAGTTTGTGCTAAAAATCAAAGAATCAGGATGTTTGAATCAAGCAAGGAAACGCGCGTTTTTTGAAACGGAAGTGGCTGGAGGTTGAAGAAGCCTCTTTGGGCTGGGCCTGTGTTGTTCTTTCTATTTGCACCACCTTTTCACATTCACACCCCCCTGGCCCATTGCATGATATATTTGTCATTTTTTATTTTTTCCTTTTAATTTTGATTCTATATTTTTATTTAAGCATGAAAAAACATTAAAAATATTTTTCTCACATTTTTTGCATTTTATTTAGTATTTATTTTGTTTCATTTAGTTTCATACATAAATAAATAAAATACCTTTTTTATTCAAAATACAAAAATAATACAAAATACATTCTTATTTTCTGATTTTTATTTTATTTTATCCTTTGAAAATATTTTCTAAAAATATACTTTTTTTGTAAATATTAAATATTTTATTTTTGTATATATTTAATATATTTAGTAAATAATATAAATACTTATATATTTATTAGAATTTTAGGATAAAAAACATAAAAATAATACATTTTTATTTTTTTTATTAATATTTAACCTCAAAAATCACTTTTTTACAATATACTTTCTTTTTTATTTATTTGTTGTACATAACTAATAAATTTTGTATATAATAAATAATTAATACTATTTATTTGCAAAATTAGGGTTTTGCCCTAAACATGAAAATACCCAAAAAATTAACCTTTTTATTTTTGTTTATTTGTCACATGAAAAACATTTTTACATACATATAAAAATCATTTTTTGCATCTTGCATATTTATTGTATTTTATTTAATTATTGTGCAATTAAATACCTTGTAAATTCCATTTGGATTGTAATAGCTTAGATTTAAATTTCTTGCTAAATATCCCCATTTGAACATTTGTACCCCCATCCCATAATTTGTGTTGTAATAATTTAGGATTTTATTTTTCGCATTTAAAAGCTTTCTAAATATGCCATGATAGACTTAGGGTTTTGTATGCAAAAATCAACCAAACAAATAGCTTGACCTAATTCAAAGATAACAAAGCATGAAAATGGACAACACCAATCACACTTGCACCCCCTTAGGGTTACTCCACTTGTTGCCTTCAATAATGGGCCATATTGCATGTTGAGTGTTTTTGGCAAAACAAAACAATATCAAATGATCATAGTCCCTCGATGACGCTTTCGAAAGTTGCCTAAAGATGATCAAGTCCCTTAAAGGAAAAATTGCCAAAGACACTTGGCACCATTGCAATCATGGTCTAAACGATGACCCGCGCCCGTCCCGTTAACATCCTAACACAAGATTGTCCACCAAATACAATGGTGGAACAAAATTGTTAAAAGGGTTAAAACATAGGAAAGATCTTTGAGAAATTTAGGGTAGATAGCTCTTGGTTACTCGCCAACTTGCAAAACAAAAACACTTGCCTATTTTTTAAAACCACACATCACAACACACTTTCAAAATAACTTTCAAAAACATTGAAAACTTTTCAAAAGATATACACCTTTGTATACATCCAAACATGGGTCATTACAAAGGTTGCCACAACAAATGGCCTCTTTTCAAAACATTTTCAAACACACACACAAAGCACCATTTCAAACAATTGAAAAGCAAAGGCAGGTGATCTAAGCAAGTAACTAAGAGCCCATGGATAACCATGGATAGAGAGGGTGTTAATACCTTCCCTTTCTATAATCTACTCCCCGAACCCAAGAAAACATCTCAAAGGTTTTTTGCTGTGCTTTTTAACCTTTCCTTAGGATAAAATAAAAAGTCGGTGACGACTCTTGCTCAACCGAAACATTTGCGAAAACAAACACAAAACCTCAAGTCAGTTCTCCCACCGTATCACACTTCATAACCTTCCATATCTTTTAATCTTTCCTCAAGAGCTTTGTACTAGTTGAGCGCCAGTGGATTTCAATAGCTTGAGTATGGGTTGTTCTTTGAGGTGCTTGATTGACATCTTCTAAGTCATGGTCTCCATATTACAAGTCTAAGTAGTTATCTGTGTTATTAATTGGAATATGCAAGGTATGAGACGTCCATACCTTTGATGGCGGTAGGACAAACCCTTTAGTGTCATCTTATCTTGCTTCTTGTTGAGCCATGGTGGACTTTTAGAGTCTTAACTCCGGTTCTCTCCTTGGATGGTGACCACTCAATGCACCGATGGTCTGGGCTACTTCTTCAAAGGCTACCCTAGGAATTTTCTCCTGTCTTTCAATGATGTTCTTCAAGGCTAGAAGAACTTGGCTCATGCCTTCTCTCATTAAGTTGACGTTACCTTTGACTTGCTCAAGATCTTCCTTGAATGCAACTTGATTGTCTTGAATTTGTTCCATCACTTTTTGTTGATGGGCTTTTCTTTGATATGGTGGTCAGAGAGGTGGTGTTTTTCTTCTATCAATGGTTTAACTGGAGAAGCTTTTGAAAAATGATGAGTTATTTATGTTATGAATTTATGAGATGCAAATGTTTATGAATGTATGAATGCGTATATATATGCTAAGGGTTTTGTTTCAAATATCTTATTCAATTGGATATATATATATATATATATATATATATATATATATATATATATATTTCATGTTTTGCTTTTTATTAGTGAGCATCTAAAAATAAATACGCAAACGAGATACGAAAAAAAAAAACGCCTTTATTAAAAATAATAATTGTCTTGAAACATAATACAATTCAGATATTGAAAAATATTCCAACTTTAAAACATTAAACTTGCTGAAAGGAATAAACAAAGGAGAAACAAATGTCTTCTAAGTGAGTCTGCGGATGTCTACTATGAAACCATCGACCATTGTCCTACAAATCTTGAGGAAGTTTTCAACGTCTTTTGGGAGAGGAACCATCATATTTTCTACGTCTCTCAAACTCCTAGGTATGTCTTCAATGAGATTGTTGGCTAAGAAGGTGAGTCTTACATGCTTGTCTTTATAGTATCGGTATTCTCGATAGAGACCGTGAATTATCTTGTGATTTTCCTTTCCTACTTTGGCGATCTTCACATACTACTCTTCCCAATACAACTTTTCAGCCCTCATTTCCGTATAGATTTTCCGTTGTATTAGGAAATCCTTTCAAAGGCCTTCTAACTCAAGGTATGCTTGCTCGTATTCTTCAGTATTTTGGATGAGAAGCCTTTCTTCCATCATCCCTTTGAGGCATTCCCCTACCTCTGATTCTTGGCTATCTCGGAATTTGGTGGTGAGATACTTCATTTGTTCTTCTTGATCTAAAGAATCTGGCACAAAACTTTGGATTTGAGCCCTTAGATCTTCTTTCATCACATTCTTGTTTTGCATTGCCTTTTAACACCACATATTTAATCTCCGAAATTCACTAGCAGCATCCTCCAACCTTTGGTTATGGGTGTCTAAGTTGAAAGTGGCACTTAACAACCCCTCAGTCGAACGCTTCCGCTTAAGAATCTCTTTCTTAAATGCCTCACGATCCCTCTGAATCTGTTGGTCTTTTGATTCAAGTATACATTGCATTTGTCCTTTCTCTTTAGTTAAGTTATGGAGGTTGAGCTCTAAGTCTTCTTTCTCCCTCTGAGCTTGTTTCAAGGTATTCTTCAAATTGTCTATTTCTTCTAAGGACATAGGTAGAGAATTTGTCTATTCCAATATTGTATGCACAATTGCTTCCTCCTCTACTAGGACTTCATATGGTCAAACTTCGAATCTTCACTACACATGAAAGGCTCCCTCATGGCTTTGACGATAATTCTAGGTATGAATTTCACTCTGGGGCACCCGGTCATGATACTGAAGATTGCATAGCTTTTAAGCACCAAGTCCATGATCTACTTGATATAAGGATAATTCTCTTCACTCCTGAAGGTCTGAGCGTGCAAATCAATCTTATGCCAACTGCTACGAAGAATAGGGTCACGCCTTCTCTTCTTCAAAGTTCAATCTCGCGACAGGAGCCACGCCACCCACAACCTATACTCTCAGATTGTTCTCACCAACAGCTGTTTACAAGTTATGGAAATCAGATGGTTAATCAAAATCAGAATGTTCCTCATGCTCATCTAAGTTCAGTGTGCTACTCAGTAACAAACCTACCAACAGATATGTATGCAACAAAATAAACAAAGGGATAGGAAGCCAAAGAGAGTGTTCGACGTGGCTCCCATGACTTATGGCAAGCTGTTTTCTCAGTTGCTCAAGCTTTCCTTGGTGGAACCCAAGCCACTGAAGCCTGTCATTCCTCCTTATCCTATGGGTTTCAATCCTAATATGCAATGTGATTA
The DNA here is from genome assembly GCA_948472305.1 of Vicia faba. Taxonomy (NCBI): domain Eukaryota; kingdom Viridiplantae; phylum Streptophyta; class Magnoliopsida; order Fabales; family Fabaceae; genus Vicia; species Vicia faba. The sequence continues at coordinate 30,685,532 of OX451736.1, forward strand.
CCATGTCGGGGCACTAGGCCATTCTATTGAAGACTGCAGTCCATTCAAAGAAAATGTGCAAGACCTGCTTGATGCAAAGGCTATCAATTTTGGGCCAGCCAGTCAGATTTGAAGTCTCCTTTGACTCAGTGAATGTCAAAACTTCCAGCGCATCGTTTGAAGCAACAAGTCCATACGGAGACTAGTCTCCTCAACATGGCATTTTCAAATTACATTCGCATTCTCATTTGTAATCTTTCTTGTTTGGTTCAGTACTTTCTTATCTGCAAAACTTGCCTATTTTTGAATATTAATCACAATGCATTAAATTTGTTTGTCTTGAATTAATCCATTCGTATTCACTCATTAATGTTTTCCTTTGACTTTTTGATACTTAACTCTGGTTAAATAAAGCAAAATACCTCTGGATGGAGGATGATAAGTGATATACCAAAAATTTAAACGGTGTGCTTTTGAATAAGACCCTTCTGACGATGTACAAACCTTGTTTCAAATTCCCAAACACCGGAGATATAAGGGAGTGAAACCCTCGTCAACCCCTTTGACATTTGAAGTAGGAGTTTCTTTTCTGTTCAGAAAAACCCTCACATTTAAGCTGGGGCAAGGTAGATTTTAGTTAATCTGAATGAGCATTCAAAACTCATTAGGAGCGCGCATCAAAGGGTACAATAATGGATATCCTTCAAAAGGTTGAGAAACAACAAAACCACAATGGTTAACTCTCATCTATTAGAAACGTGCATCAATGAGAATGATATCCCAAAGAGTATCTCTCGCACATCAAGAGGTCAAAAGATGATGATACCATAATAGTTATTCTTCGTCAACCAAATAGCAAGGTAGTTACACCTTTTTCAGCAAGTCAAAAAACGACTCGAAATCGCACGACTGGTCCAAACTAAAAGAAAGAGACAAAAAGGCCCGCTAAGCCAAAACTTGAAAAGACAGGTCACTTAGGCAAAAGTCAGGGCATCCCGCTGGACTCCAAAGTCAAATTCAAAAGGAAATTGTCCAGGAAAAAGTTAGTGAATACAAAAAGAAAGCGAAAAGCGCGAAAAGAGAAAAAGGGGATCACCAAATAAAAATCCTCAACAAAGAATAAAGTTGTGTGATCAAACACCAAGAATGAAAGAGGTGAGTGACTTCCATATCCTTTTCAACCATGGTAAACTCCTTCTGAGGGATGAGTGCTCGTATTGGTTTAACTGAATTTAGGACTGGAGAACATCACGAAGAATGGGTGGGCACCAAATATTTTGAGCCTTAAATCTTTTTTTCTAAAACTGTGAACCGGGCCACATTACAATCCTTAAAAGTCCTAACTGAAGCATGGGTTAATTCGAAAGCACACTGTAACAAGAAATATGGTAATCTTACTCCTAGGAGGCTTGCTAAAACTTTTGAGTTGGTATCATTCCATCTTTTACTTTCTTTCACGTAAAAAGTTTGTTTGTATAATGTTTTCAATAAAGGTTTTTTAAAACTTCAAGACAAACATGAGTTTTGCATTAGAATTATCATTCTTAGAATAAACATTCTTTGCATATGAGCAAGTGCTTAAACATTAAGTAAGTTTGCATAATGAGCATCAGATAAAGATTTGATCATCTCAAGGGACAAATTGCTCCAGGATACTGTTTAAAGGTGAATCATTTGTGAGAATGGTCTTAACCTGGGGCAAATCTTCTGTTGACTCTGTTGAGTAAAGGAATACCAGTTTGAGAAATAATCTGAAGTAGATTGCAAAAGGGTGGTTACCTAGAGTCTCTATCAAGCAGCGGTGCCTTACTTTCAGTTAGTCCCAAGGGACGTATCACTTCAAGTATTTGCTCAAGAATGAAGCAGTTCAAGTCGAGAAGTATGGTATTGAAGTAACCTACTTTCAAGATAAGCCAACCACTCTAAGGTTATGTTGCCTTCGAAAACCCTCAAGTTTTCATCTCTCCGTGAGCCTGAGACAAAGAAAAGATTTGTCGAGAATCTGTTAAGCAGGGGCAAGCGTGTCAAATACTCCGTCGAGTAGGTATTCAACCAATCTAAGGCATTCAAGTAAGGATTTTATCCCTCAAAGCGCAGTCAAACTGGGGCAGTTGTACTAATATTTGACAAATCTCTCTGAGAATGCATTGATTAGAGGAGAACCTTCTAGAATTTAAAGATGCATGTCCGTTCACTCAAGTATAATTGGAATCATCTCCAATTTTGGTTATCTAAACATCATGTTCCGAAGTTCATAACACTGGGGCAGATTGGCTTCAATAATGTAAATATCAAAAAGTCCTCTCGAGGCAATTTTCTGCAAAAGCCTTGCAGACTGGGGCAAGAATTTATGTAAGGGCTTTCTCTCTTCTTCAAGTGGTTGATCAGACCAAGTCCATAAGCAGTCTAAATGACCTATGAATTTGAAAATAATGCCGAGAAGTCGGGATCGTTATCTTTGACTTATCAGAGACTCAAGTCCATTTACTGATATCCTTTGTCCTAAGTCAAGGTTATTATCCCCAATTGAAGTTTGGATTATTGTCCTCAGTAGGATATAAGCAGTAACACAAAGAGCATTTGGGGTTGTTTACTCATACAAGACGTGATGGAAATATTGCTTCCTAGGGGGATGCCTCCTCCCAGTAAAAGACCTGTTGCTACTTGACAATGATCTGTCTACCAAGGGGTTTCTCTTCTGAGATATTTTCTCCCCAATGAAGCATCCTCATTTCTCTGCAGGAGGAGAATGTTCTTTCTCCCTGGAAATGTAGAAGTTTGTTTAAAGTCAAGATGATTCCTTTTCGTTGGACTGCAATTTATTTTTGCAGCATCTTCTCTAAAGTCCACTTTTTAGTGGCATTTCTCCTCGGATTCGACATGTTGAAGTTGCAATCTTACATCGCGGTTCTTACCCAGTGATTGATAGTTTAATTTTTCTATTCTTCAATAAGGTTTTCCATTCCAAATAGGGGCATGTCGCCCCAACTTCTGTTTTGCAAGTACTGATGGTCTTTTATGACAGGATGCATACCAATAAATGAATCAAGAAGGGTAATGTGAGGATTTTCATATAATGAGATCCAATTTCCCCAGTGGAACTATTCTTCTTTCCCCAATGGAGAAAGTATCCTATCTCTCTGGTGAGGTATGCAGGAGAATTCCAGTCATGACTCTTTCGTTACCACTGGTAGAAAATTTTGTTGAGATATCCCTAGTAGAGTTTCTATCCCGGGATGTTTGTTTATTCCCCAAGTGAGGATCTTTTACCTCCTAATAATATTATCCCCAGTACGGTCTGAGTAGAATTATTTTTATTTAAGAATTTCTATACTCCCCAACAGAAGTTATCTTCGTCAAAAATTTATATGCCAGAAGTTTCCATTCCCAACAAAGCCTTCCTCTTTCCAACAGAGGATAAAGAATTTGTTCCCCGCGAAGTGGGGAGTTTGATCAGAATTCAAGATTCTTGCTGAACTACAATTTACGTTGGCAGTATTACTCCCCAGGAAGTTATTTCTTCAATGTTATTAATCGTTCGAGGTTGATAGTTCCGAGTCTCGGTGCCCCGTTGAAGTTCATATGGCATGCTCTCTACAAAAGATCAGATGTACAAGAATAATCATTTGAAAGTTCATTGTCTTCTCAGCATCCGATTATTGATGTGTTTTCCAGTACATTACTAAACATGCATCATTACATTGCATCATTACATTACATCTACTAAACGCGTAGCATTTCCATTGTATGGAGCATTACGCTATATAAAAATTCAAACATGCATGAGTATAAGCCAATTATGTTTACTTGCAGTAACCAGATTATTATACGCTTAGATTTGATTTATCTCTACAACAAGCCTAGGGTAATTCTATTATGTTTCCCCAGCGGAGTTTGTTTTGATTCACCACCAGTCGGGTCTTTGGTATTTCTCCATTTCCCTAGTAAGTTTGTGGTTTGCGCTTGTCTTTGAAAGCCTTTGGTTATTGTACCTGTGTTTACTTTGCCGTAAGAGTGTGAGTAAGAGTTGGTGTATAACCTTTCTTGCTTCTCAAGTGTTTGAATATCCATATTTCGTGTGTGGTAATTCAGATGATTGCCACTCTTGAAGAATTACACCCCGCCTTTGGCCTGAGGGATTTTATAGTTCTTGCGTATTTGCAACCTACCAAAAGTCCAACGTGTTTTGGCAATCCTTGTTAGATTCTGCTTTGACCATTCTCCTTCTCTTGTAGAGTTCACCTCCGATCTGTGCTCTTTGAAGGTCCTGCGTAGTCGGTTCCTTGTTTTGGTTTATCCGCGTTAGTCGGGTCCTCCTTTCGTTAGCTTAGCTAATCTTTTCTGTTAAGAATCCTTCAGGGTCTCTTTAAAGTCCAATTGTCTGGCGTCCTTGTTTAGGCGAATGCGTCCTTTCTTGTTGGGGCTTTCTTCAGTTAGTCTCGCTCTTGTGTTTACTATCAACTCTAAACATTTGTTTCTTGATGCTCAATTTGGCTCTTGTGTGTCTAACTCTGACCAGATATGCATATCTTTATCCTTTGTTAAAATCCATCTTCGGCTGGTATCCTTTGTTAAAATCCATCTTCGGCTGGTATCCTTTGTTAAAATCCATCTTCGGCTGGTATCCTTTGTTAAAATCAATCTTCGGCTGGTATCCTTTGTTAAAATCCATCTTCGACTGGTATCCTTTGTTAAAATCCATCTTCGGCTGGTATTCTTTGTTAAAATCCATCTTTGGTTGGTATCCTTTGTTAAAATCCATCTTTGGCTGGTATCCTTAGTTAAAATCCATCTTTGGCTGGTATCCTTTGTTAAAATCCATCTTCGGCTGGTATCATTTGTTAAAATACATCTTCAGCTGATATCCTTTGTTAAAATCCATCTCCGGCTGGTATCCTTTGTTAAAATCCATCTTCGGCTGGTATCCTTTGTTAAAATCCATCTTCGGCTGGTATCATTTGTTAAAATCCATCTTCGGCTGGTATCATTTGTTAAAATCCATCTTCGACTGATATCTTTTGTTAAAATCCATCTTCGGCTGGTATCCTTTGTTAAAATCCATCTCCGGCTGGTATCTTTTGTTAAAATCCATCTCCGTCTGGTATCCTTTGTTAAAATCCATCTTCGGCTGGTATCCTTTGTTAAGATCCATCTTCGGCTAGTATCTTTTCTTAAAATCCATCTTCGGCTGGTATCCTTTGTTAAAATCCGTCTTCGGCTGGTATCCTTTGTTAAAATCCATCTTCGGCTGGTATCCTTTGTTAAAATCCATCTTCGGCTGGTATCATTTGTTAAAATCCATCTTCGGATGGTATCCTTTGTTAAAATCCATCTTCGGCTGGTATCCTTTGTTAAAAATCCATCTTCGGCTGGTTTTTTTTAAATCCACCTTCGACTGGTATCCTTTGTTAAAAATCCATCTTCGGCTGGTTTTTTTTAAATCCACCTTTGGCTGGTATTATTTTTCAGGAGTCCCATTCGTTTGGTCTCTTTTCTCAGTAAGTTTGTGTAAGTGTTTAGTTATTGGCATGTATTTTTGCTAAAACCAGGTGTGTAAATGTCATGACTGATGTCATAACATTCTGGATTATTAGGTTCTTTATGCAGAAAAAGTATGGCATACAATAGCTACTGTGTATGAGTGTGTCTGAGCATTTTGCAAAAGATCACATTTATTGCCTTCTACCAAAATCAGTAAACAGGAATTATGAAGTCATAACAAATGTTAAGACATCCTGTACTGATCTAACAGATATGCAGTTTGGTTAATTCTGAGATTTTTCAGGAAGATGGCTCATTCTTTCCAGAATAGAATCTCGCGTGGACTTTAGGTTAACCTAGCTCAACCCTAATCTGGTTCATAAAGTCTTGTGACCAAGTCTTAAGGTTAAACCTAATTAACCCTAGCTTTTTGTGGAAACCCTAACTGAAGAAACAACTGCTATATATTCAACAAGATTGTTGTTTGGAAAGTAGCTCTTTGGACTGAAGATCAATTAGGAGCTGTATAGTTTTAACTGCTGTAATCCAAGCAAGTATCATTGTGATAAGTGACTTGGAATAGGTTTTGATTGTAAGGGTTTTTGTATCACTCAAAGCTTTGAAGCAAGAGTGTTTGTGTCTCTTGACTAAAGCTTTGAAGCAAAGTCAAGTTAGGTTTATGTATCACTCAAAGCTGTGAAGCAAGAGTGTTTGTGTTACTTGATTAAAAAGCTGTGAAGCATAATCAAGTGTATGTTCTGAAGAGTGTCTTCATTAATTCATTAGTCAATTGTTTTAAGTATCACTGCTGTGATTGAGGGGGGTGAGTAGGAACTCAGGTTTAAGTTGAACTTAGATTGAAGTTGCATTGGGTAGGTCTTAAGTGAAGGAGATAAACTGGTTGGTTTATTCCTGAATTAATATCTCTTATAGTGAATTTCCTCCCTGGCTTGGTAGCCCCCAGAGTAGGTGTTGTTTCACACTGAACTGGGTAAACAATTGACTGTGTTCTTTACTGTTTTTATTTACTGTCTTATAGAAAGTCAGATACGGTGTCATAACATTCACTGTGACATTGAGTATCTGCTGCCAGAATTTCAATTGGCATCAGAGCAGGCACCCTGCCTGTATTACTGGGTGAGATCTAGGGATATCACTTTCTGGCACTATGGACAAAGAAGGAGTTTTTGGAAACAGACCATCCATTCTGGATGGAACAAATTATGACTACTGGAAACCTCGTATGATTGCCTTCTTAAAATCTCTGGACAAAAAGGCTTGGAGAGCTGCTGACAAAGGATGGAACCGTCCCACCATAACTGAGAAAGATGGGACAATCAGTCTGAAACCTGAGGAAGAATGGAGCAAAGAAGAAGATGAGTTAGCCCTGGGAAATTCCAAAGCTTTAAATTCCTTGTTCAATGGAATTGATAGAAACATATTCAGACTAGTACATCAATGTGAATTGGCCAAGGAAGTGTGGGACACTCTCAAAACTACCCATGAAGGCACATCCAAAGTAAAAATGTCAAGGCTTCAGATGCTGGCTACCAAGTTTGAGAACCTAAGGATGAAGGAAGATGAAACCATTCATGAGTTTCACATGAACATCTTGGAGATTGCCAACACCTCGGGAGCATTGGGTGAAAAGATGTCTGAAGAAAAACTGGTGAGAAAGATTCTCAGATCCCTGCCTAAAAGATTTGCAATGAAGGTAACTGCTATAGAGGAAGCCCAGGACATCAGCAACTTAAAGGTGGATGAACTCATTGGGTCTCTTCAGACTTTTGAGATGGGGATCAGTGACAATGTTGACAAGAAAAACAAGAGCATAACACTTGTATCCAACACTGAAGATGAAAACAAGGAGGATGAAGAATAAAATATTTCAGAAGCTATAGCCATGCTTGGAAGACAATTCAACAAACTCATCAAGAGAATGGATCCAAAGTCAAGGTCAAATGTTGATAACATTCCCTCTGACATTAACAGATCTTATGACTCCAGCAGAAGACCAAGGTCTGAAGAGAAGGGAAATCAAGGCAGAGGAATTCAATGCCATGGTTGTGAAGGATATGGGCATATTCGAGCTGAATGTCCTACCTTTCTTAAGAAACAAAAGAAAGGTATGACTGTTACCTGGTCTGACTGTGATTCAGAAAGTAATTCTGAAGAAGAATCTGCCAAACTAGTTACTGCACTAACTGGTGTTTGTACCTCTGAAAGTGACACTAGTGATGAGGAAGTGACATTTGAAGAACTGGTTGATACTTACAAGAAATTGTGTATCAGAAGTGCTGAAGTCTGTGTGCAAAATGAGAGACAAACAAAACTCATCATAAAGTTAGAGGCTGAAAAAAGGGCAGACCTTGAAACTATAAGTCATCTAGAAGGGGAAGTTCAAATGCTGAACTCAAAATTGAACCAGATGACCAAATCTGTCAAGATGCTGACAAATGGAACTGACAAATGGAACTGAAAAATTGGAAGAAATCCTTCAGGTTGGACAAAATGTGAGAAACAAGTCTGGACTAGGATTTGTGGGAGCAAAGAAATCTGGTGCAGACAAGAAGATCAGGTCTGATAAACAAATGTCAAAGCAGATGTCACAACATAACACTCAACATCGGGAACAGAGAAATATGAAGAAAAAGTACCAAAGATGGAGATGTCATCATTGTGGGAGGTTTGGTCATATAAAGCCTTTCTGCTTCAGATTGTATGGATACCCTAATCAGAACCCAGGTGTCAAACCTAAGGCTAACAGGGTACCACATACTCCTCAATGGAAGAAAAAGGCTACTGCCCTGATAGCCCACACTTCCCTGAGAGTCTCTGCAAAGGAAGACTGGTACTTTGATAGTGGGTGTTCTAAGCACATGACTGGAATCAAGAACATTCTCAATAATGTTAAACCTCACACCACTAGTTATGTGACCTTTGGAGATGGTGCTAGAGGTGAAATCAAAGGAGTTGGTAATTTAGACTGCCCCGGAGTTCCAAATCTGAATGAAGTACTATTGGTAAAAGGCCTGACTGCTAATCTCATTAGTATCAGTCAATTATGTGATCTAGGATTCAAGGTCAAATTCTCAAAATCTGAATGTCTTGTAATTAATGAAAAACAAGAAGTTGTAATGAAAGGAGTCAGATCTAAAGACAACTGTTACTTGTGGGAGCCTGAGAACACTAATTACTCCACTGTGTGTTCTATTGCCAAAGAAGAAAAAGAGGTGAAATTGTGGCACCAAAAACTTGGCCATCTTCATCTAAGAGGAATGAAAAGGATTATCTCCATGGAGGCAGTCAGAGGGATTCCAAGACTGCAAATTGATAAAGGGAAAGTTTGTGGTGAATGTCAGGTTGGGAAGCAGACTAGGATGTCACATCCAAAGTCAAGACATCTGACCACCTCTAAGGTTCTGGAACTTCTACATATGGATCTGATGGGACCAATGCAGGTGGAAAGTCTTGGTGGAAAGAGATATGCCTATGTTGTTGTGGATGACTATTCCAGATTCACCTGGATTAACTTCATTAAAGAAAAATCTGATGTGTTTGAAGTTTTTAAAGAACTGTGCAAAAGAATTCAAAGAGAAAAAGAAGGGTGTATTGTCAGAATCAGAAGTGATCATGACAAGGAATTTGAAAACAATAAGTTTAATGAGTTCTGTTCCTCAGAAGGAATTAGTCATGAATCCTCTTCTCCTATAAATCCTCAACAAAATGGAGTTGTAGAAAAGAAAAATAGGACCATACAGGAATCTTCCAGAGCTATGATACATGCCAAAAGACTTCCTTTTCATTTTTTTGTTGAGGTTGAATACATTGCATCTGGTAGTAGCTGTTCTCAAATTATCTGGATAAAACAGATGCTCACTGAGTATAATGTCTCACAAGATGTTGTGACATTGTACTGTGACAATCTGAGTACAATCAATATTTCCAAGAACCCTATTCAGCATAGCAGGACCAAGCACATTGACCTTAAACATTACTTTATCAGAGACCTTGTAGAGGAGAAGACAATTAAACTGGAACATGTTGCCATGAAGCTACAGCTGGCTGACATTTTTACCAAGGCTCTTGATGCAAATCAATTTGAAAACTTGAGGGGCAAGTTGGGTATTTGCCAACATGAGAAATTGTAGCAATTAATTTTGCTCAAAACAAGGGTTGAAGGAGTTATTTTTGTTAAGTCTATTTTAAGTGGGTTAATCATATATTTCCCCAATTCTTTCAAAATTATTAAGAAGTTGAATAGACACACATTTGCCTCCTTCCTCTCTCGACTTTGCAACAACTCCCATTCTCTTAATCAAAGTTTTCTCTCTAGTTGGTACTGGTTTTCTAAGACTATCAAAATGTCTCAAACATCATCCTCTTCCAAGACGACCGTTTCATCTTCATCATCTGATCAAGATTCTCGGGCAATCACCTCATGCATGGATTCTGAAGTCCTGGAGATTACACCTCTTAGAGAAATGGCAACTAACCCTTCCAAGGTCAAAAAGCTGAGAACAAGGCATGCAGGAAGGTCTCAGGCTACTTCATTCGATAATCCCTCTCAACCTTCATCTTTTATACCAAATAGGGAAGGATCAGTTTATGTACATCAAGCAATAGCTAGGCTTGTTACAAGAATCCTGAGTGAGAACCACTCTGTACCGAGGATTTCTGTTCCATTAAATCAAGAATCAGCAAGCCCAAATGTTAAAGCAAATCCAAATGTCTCTGAGAATGTTGAGACACCAAATGACAACATTCAAAAATCATCTGAAAACCTTGATGATATTCAGAACCCCTCAGAAAAGAATGTTGAACCACCTGTTATTGATGTGGATGAGGAATACTCAGACAATGACCTAATTGCAAATATCAACCCTAGCATAGCTAGGAGAATGATGAACAGGAAGGGTAATCAAGATGCTGCAAAATGTCTCACCAAAGAGAAACCTGCTGATAAGAAAACTAGGTCTGAAGGCAAGACTGGTACTGTGAAGACTGGACTATCCAAAGGGAAGGTGAAAGCCCAAGTGCATACTGGGAGTCTCTCAAAGCCTGCAAGAAAACCAATAACAAAGAAGAGAAAAGAACCTGAGCCTACTGATTCTGATGAGGAATCAGAATTTGAAATTGATGCTGAAGACATTCCTCTCAGAAGGAAACTCCCTTCCATCAAAATGGCTAGAGTTCCTGAAATCCCCACTGACAACATTTCATTTCACCACCCTGAAAATGCCAACAGATGGAAGTATGTTTGCTTGAAGAGAATATCCTTGGAAAGAGAACTAAACAATGGTGCCATGGATTGCAAGGAAATCATGGACCTGATCAAAGTTGCTGGACTAATGAAGACTGTGGTAAAATTTACCAAATGCTATGAAAATCTGGTCAAGGAATTTATAGTGAATTTGTCTGATGAATGTGCTGATGGAAGGTCAGCTGACTTTGAATGTGTATATGTGAGAGGAAGAAGGGTTAATTTCTCTCCATCTGAAATTAACAAATTTCTTGGAAGATCAAATGAGGCTTGCCCTGAACTGGAAGTTACTGACAATGAAGTATGCCAAACCATCACAGCAAGACAAGTCAAGTGCTGGCCCTCAAAAGGCAAGCTAAATGCTAGCAAGCTAAGCATAAAATTTGCCATCCTGCACAAGATTGGTGCAGCCAACTGGGTCCCTACAAACCATAAATCAACCATCTCTACAGGATTGGGGAGATTCATTTATGTTGTTGGTACCAGGACTGAATTTGACTATGGCAGGTACATTTTTGATCAAACTTTAAAATATGCTGGTAGCTATGTTGTTAAAGGCCCAATTGCCTTTCCCTCCCTCCTATGTGGAATCATCCTTGCTCAGTACCCTGATATCCTGGTGGAAAGAGACACTTCTTGCAAAAGAGCTCCTGCTCTTGGGTTACACTACAAGCTGTTTCAGGGATCTCATGTTCCTGACATTGTCATAACATCAGCTGAGACATCATCTGCAAAAACTCAGTCTAAGACATCTGATGTTATAGTTGTATTGAAAGAGACCTGCAAAGAGCTGGAGACAAGGAAAAAGACTCTAGAAAACCTAATTTCCAAATTAGAACAGGAGGAGACTGAAGGAAATAGAAGGGAAGAGGGTGCTGCTGAAGATCAACTCAATGCTGAAGAAAGTAGCTCCTCTGAAGGTGACATTGCTTAAAGTTTGGTGGAATTGACAAGCCTGATGCTGATGCTGTTGATGCAAGTGTCTTCAGATTTTATTTGTTTTTATTACCTATTTTGGATAACTGTATAACATTTAAGTACATGTATCTTTGGCCCATTTGTGGCTAAAGAGGGGGAGATATCTTTTGTGTTAATTACTTGGTAGACCTCATATTTTTTCTGCAATCATATTCATTCTGTTGCTCTATATTCTCTGATTGCTTAGGGGTTTTAGCCAAAAATCTGCCAAAGGGGGAGTTTGTAAGTGTTTAGTTATTGGCATGTATTTTTGGTAAAACCAGGTGTGTAAATGTCATGACTGATGTCATAACATTTTGGATTATTAGGTTCTTTATGCAGAAAAAGTATGGCATACAGTAGCTACTGTGTATGAGTGTGTATCTGAGCATTTTGCAAAAGATCACATTTATTGCCTTCTACCAAAATCAGTAAACAGGAATTCTGATGTCATAATAAATGTTAAGACATCCTGTACTGATCTAACAGATATGCAGTTTGGTTAATTCTGAGATTTTTCAGGAAGATGGCTCATTCTTTCCAGAACAGAATCTCACGTGGACTTTAGGTTAACCTAGCTCAACCCTAATCTGGTTGATAAAGTCTTGTGACCAAGTCTTAAGGTTAAACCTAATTAACCCTAGCTTTTTGTGGAAACCCTAACTGAAGAAACAACTGCTATATATTCAACAGGATTGTTGTTTGGAAAGTAGCTCTTTGGACTGAAGATCAATTAGGAGTTGTATAGTTTTAACTGCTGTAATCCAAGCAAGTATCATTGTGATAAGTGACTTGGAATAGGTTTTGATTGTAAGGGTTTTTGTATCACTCAAAGCTTTGAAGCAAGAGTGTTTGTGTCTCTTGACTAAAGCTTTGAAGCAAAGTCAAGTTAGGTTTATGTATCACTCAAAGCTGTGAAGCAAGAGTGTTTGTGTTACTTGATTAAAAAGCTGTGAAGCATAATCAAGTGTATGTTCTGAAGAGTGTCTTCATTAATTCATTAGTCAATTGTTTTAAGTATCACTGCTGTGATTGAGGGGGGGTGAGTAGGAACTCAGGTTTAAGTTGAACTTAGATTGAAGTTGCATTGGGTAGGTCTTAAGTGAAGGAGATAAACTGGTTGGTTTATTCCTGAATTAATATCTCTTATAGTGGATTTCCTCCCTGGCCTGGTAGCCCCCAGAGTAGGTGTTGTTTCACACTGAACTGGGTAAACAATTGACTGTGTTCTTTACTGTTTTTATTTACTGTCTTATAGAAAGTCAGATACGGTGTCATAACATTCACTGTGACATTGAGTATCTGCTGCCGGAATTTCAGTTCGTCTTTGATTGGTGTTCCTTCATCAGAGCCTTCTTTGGCCAGTTTCTTTCTTGGGTATGTCTAACCTTGACCTGACATCCAAGAGATTTACTCAGCTGACTACTGCAATCCAAAAAAAAAAGAAGAAAAAAAATATATAAAAAAATAAAATAGAAAATGAAAAAAATATGATAATACCTGACTGGCTTCGGAGCGCAAATTTACGGGTTCTTTTAAGTATTTAATCTTCTTCCACCTTGAAGGTTCGAAAGGCTGGCGCCAATCTCACCTTTATGTTTAAGACGATTAAATAGGGGCAGTTGTTGCACCCCAACATTTTCCCTCCTAATTTCTTTTATTTGGCTTAGACCTTCGCATTCATTCGCATATATTCCATTAGGTCACTAACATAGCATGCATTGCATTTAAGAGAGCATATGAGGTTTAAAAGATTAACAGCTATGAATCTAGGGTTTGTGACTGATTTGAGGTGTATACGATTGAATAAGGTTGATTATTCTCTTTCTTCTTGGTGTGGAAGACTGTGGAATTAGGGTTTTGGTTCATGATTCATTTTTGGACTTCTTCTCATCAAGTTACAAGGCTATTAGGGTCCATCTCTCTATGTGAGAACAAAGATCAGAACTCTCTTCAGTTATCATACTCTGATAGAGGTTCTTCTTCAGGGATGCTCGATCATAAGTTGGAATTTTGCATAGTGATTTGCTTCAAAATAAGGCATGGGGTCTAAGATTTATTCACGGGCAGGGATTCACTTTGTTGTGCTATTGGTCATCAAATGGATATGGAGGTTTTGGTTTCCTGACATTCATGGAGCGCACCTCACAGTTGAGTGTTGTGGATCATCAGGAGAAGGCTGTTTCATTTGGTTAAGTGCTTTGCAAGAAAATATTGTGGATTTGATACAAAGATCATTTCAAAGTTAAGTTTAAGCTATTGGGGTTTTCATATATGGATCCGTTGGTGCAAAAATAGAATGAAGTTTGATTGAGATTTAAGATTCCTGATTCAAACAAAATTCATAAGAATTCAAGTTTCATTCGAGATTCATTCTATATTGCAAAATCAAGAAGAAAACTCTAAATGTCAAAAGGACAATTGGAAGAAGGTTTTGGTGCATGGGTATTCACGTTCATTGATATTTTCGAGTCGTGATAAGCGTGAAATATTGGGGAAAGAAAGAATATTGTGAAATTATGTTTCAAACACATTCATCATCAAAGTTCGCGATATTCATTATTATTCCATCAATGGTACTTCAGGATCAATGAAACGGGCATTCATTTACAAGGTCAAAAGGCAATTAAGGGAAATTCAAATTCAACTTGAGGGAGAAGGACATACACTTTGGAATACTTAAAAAAATTTATATTGAATTCTAAAGATTTTAAACTGTATTCATGATCAAGAGCTACAATTTCATGCGAAATGTCAAGGAAAGTTTGTTCAAAATTCAAGTGTTAGAGTACACCATTGTCATTTACAAACTCAAAGTCATTACACCAATAATAAGGAGAGAAGCTCAAAATATGAATATCGTGGACATTACAAGGATTGGCAAAAGACCATATGAGAATATGAAGCCAAGCTTGCCATACTCTCCGCCTCCGTGTCTTAATCAAGTGCCATGTTTTCTTTCAAATCTACAAATCAAACTGGCGGTTAAACCAAAGTAGTTCTGCCTACAAATTGTCTAAATCAGGCCAAATAAATTCCAAAAAGACTTGATGAATACTGCTCCAAGAGGCCCTCTGCACCATGCTAAGGCAGTTGCTGTTATGAATCCTGTTTCAAACCTGGCATAATAGACCAACAATCAGCCTTGCAAAAAAAAACAGAAGCAGAAACTAATGAGATTTATGCTAAGCCTAACTTCAAACCGATTCAAACTAATCCTAATTGTCAAAATAGAGTTTCAAAAAAACCAAATGTCAAAGCTAGCAGATGGTATAATTGAGAAAATCAGAAACAAGAAGGTTTCCACAGTTCACAAAATAAAGAATAATCAGAAAATATAAAAGGAAAATATCAGGAAAACCAGAAAAAAATTACTCTTAAACAAACTCCAACAAATTTCTAACATCCTAACTAATCCCTAACAAACTGTAACAAACCTATAACTAGTATAACTACCTCTAACTACTTCCTGTAACTCCCCCAAATCCTAACTGTCAAACCAAAGTTTTTCTAACAGTTTCAAACTGACTTATAACAGAATTCCTAGTCTATTAACAAACTCAAACAGAATTGCTAACATCTTGCAACTAACTCTAACCAATCCTCTAACCTCTAACAACTCATAACAGATTTCCAAAGAAAACCAACCTTATAACAGTTTCTAGCTAGTTTCTGAATTCTGTAAAAAAACTTAACAGAAAACCAACAACCTTCCAACTACCATAACTAATTCCCAAAACTGAATTTCAACTTCCAAAACTTTCGTCTCTAGGTCATGAAAGGTCTTATCATGAGATTTTGATTTAAGGGTTATACAAAGAATCATAGGTCTCATTCCAAAGTCCTACCCCCAAGAGGATAACTCTTGAGATGTATTCCTTTCGTGGAATTCCACCGACTCTAGGCGAAATCTTCACATAAACTCATAGGGCTGATGTATCCCCTTGGCTAATAGACGAACCTTCTTTCTAAGGTTTTTTTGAAAATAATTTTTGAAATAATAAAATCTCACCACAGATGAATAAATACAATGAATAATATAATAAACAAAAATAATTAAATAAGCAAGTATGAAAACCCAAAAAAAAAACAAGAAAAACCCAAAAAACCCTAAAACCAAAAGAAAAAGGCTTATAAACCATAGGGTTGAGTTCTCCAGCAGAGTCGCCAGCTGTTGTAGTCGGTTTTAAAATGAGAGTCGCCACCCTTAATTTTTATCTTTAAGATGGGGATATAAAAGATAACCCTAATGTGGTAAGATATTTTAAGTTGTTGGACTCGTTCTTAGACGAAGGGAAGGTGTTAGGAACCCCTCATCTACCTTATTCACAAGGATACTAGGATTTAGAAATACAATCTTTAGGAAATAAGGTTTTTGATTTTTATTAGGGGAACTCTCCATGATTTTAGTCATATGTCTACGTATACTCTTAGGAGGAATCAGAGTCCCAATTCGTAGTTCGCAATTGGTTGGTGTTTTTTATAGATTACGAAGATATTTGAATTCCCCTTGTACTTAGTCTGAGTGTGTGAATAACGGAATTTGTTAGACAAAGTGTGCAGGCGTTGGATGGTGGTGACGAAGGAAATAACAGCGACGTGACGAAGAAAATCTAGGGTTTCAGATGTTGAAACCCTAAGCTTACGGAGCAGAGATGCAAAAGTTTACGGCGACGGGGCTCAGATCTCATTCTTCTCTCAGGCTCTCTCTGTTCTTCGTCCCATTTTCTCCCCTCCTCTTAGGAACGTAGGCCTTTTATAGCGTTAGTTTTAGTCAAAATAGGAAGTTTTTTGTATGATTATCGTTACTTAGAGATTGACAGCAGAATTATGGATTTTAGAGATTAGTTTTGACTTGTTTGTAATTGGGTTTGAATTTGTATAGCAAGACTTGATTCTGTTAAGATTTGATTTGATTTTGTATTAAGTTGATTTGTAAATGTAAGATTTTTGGACAATTTAAGATGTGATTTTGTTTTGTATTGATGCTTTTTTGTAAATTATGTTTGTAAAGTCTTTGAATGATTCAAAGGGAAAGATTTGATTTGTTTTAATCTAAACAGTAGTTGTTCTTAACCCAAAAGCAAGTGTTTCTCTTCTTCAATCTGCACAATGTGTATTTTTTTGATTGGGCTTGGACTGATTAGGGTTGAAAGTTTTATCTTCACTTTTTAGTCAACGTTTTTTCCTCAATTAATAAAGCAAACATAATTTTTAATTAAGTTTATAATATAATGATAAAAGTTGTAACAACGTTACTAATCAAAATAATTTTTCAAAACATTTTGTTAGGCCAACGAAGAGAGGACCTAAAGGAGTATGTGAAGTATGAACCATTTTGTTATTATCATAGTAGTCTAACAAGCCTAAGTAATGTTAGATAAGAACTTGTCTCCTAAGAGTTAGTATGATTCAGAGAAATATTATACCACATGTGACGCAATATCATGGAGAGAAACACACCACATTTACATCATGAGGTATAGTGCAGTAGCATAGAGAAAAATACTACAATATACAATATCATATAGATAAACACATTTATACTTCAATGTTGACTAGTGCAAAAATAACAATAAAATAAGAGAGGTTACATCCTTTAATGAAAAATGGATGTAAAAGACACACAATGGTAATTTTGTAAATAAAATATTAATTTAAGTTTCAGCTTGTAACAATATACACCCTATTATTGAAAAAAGGATGTAAATTTGAAAGAATATTTAACATAAAATTTATCTTCTCCCGTTCTATAAAAAATGGGAGTAAAAAGTACAAATGTTGGCAGATTTGTAAATAAACTTGTTGCTTAAGTTTTAGGGTGTAAAAATAGACACCCTATTTTCAAAAAAAGAGTGTAAATACTTAAAATCTTATTATCTAATTTAATTATTCATGCTTCAAAACATAGACTTTTTATATCAATTCTCACTTTCTTTTCTTTTTTTCACTCAACAATTATACATCTAGAACATTTGTAATAATTATTTTTTTTCTTTTAAATCTCAAAACATATTTTACAAGAATAAAAATTATTATTAAAAATTATTAAAATTAACAATATACGAGAATAAAAATTAATAGTAGTTTTATAGTGTAAAAGTTCACAATCTACAAAGAGTAAAAATTGTTACTAAAAAAAAATTAAAATTAACAATCTACGAGAATAAAAATTAATACTCCCTCCGGTCCTTTTTATAAGGAACACTTTGCAAAAAAAAATTAGTCCTTTTTATAAGAAACACTCTTTAAATTTAAATAAATATGTGAGAAAAGAAGTCATGTACTCACTATATAAAATAATTTTAAACGGTCAATTAATCACAATTATGTATTTATTTATATCTTATTTTTAATTTTTTTAATGATATGACATATTATTGATTTTCTCAGCATCAATCCTTCTTTGGCAAACAAATATCTACTTCTGAATATTTGCTACATAATGGAATGATATATTTATAGGAATTTTCTTTTCGCCAATATTTCTTCTTGAAGTGGTCACGATGTCCAGGACATCATCCTCATCATTTGTCTCTGATTCACTTATTTGTAACAGTTGTCTTTTGATAGGCTTCTTCTCAATAGAAGTGCTTTCAACCTTTCTTTTTTTGCTCACAGTCTTCTGTCTGAGAGATTTATTTTCCTTCTTCAGTGGACTTTTAGTAGAAGTTACTTTTCTCTCTTTATCAGCATCTCTCAAAGTAAAGTTTGAAATAACATCTTTATGTTTTCCTTTGTCTTCATCGCGTAAAGATCTAACTATGTTTTTCATAAATTTCACAACAGATTCTTCCTCAGTCACAAATTCATCATCTACAACCATTACATCTTTAGTTGTATCTTAAGTTCCTTTGGTAATGTCCTGGGGAAATTTCTCCAGTAAAACGGTTGGTCATCATCTTCCTCAGCTTCACCATTGCTTTTGTCTTGTACCTCATGTTCCTTTCTGTGAGAACTGTCATTTCCGAACTCATCAGATGTATCATTCCTTTCTTCTAATCTCTCATTTAGTGTGTATCACTCACATGAATGTCCACTGCATCTCAGTGGTCTCACTCTGAGTTTTATCAAATGTTGGAGCAGATGCTTTAACATTAGGTTCAAAATGAGGTTTTAGAAAAGGTTCCCCGTGTGTTTCAACATTAGCACTAATATTCTCAATAGAGCGGAAGTCAGTTTTCTTGTTCATAATAGCTATAAAAAATTCACAACGAGTAGGTTTAGGTGTTTCGTGAATAGGTACACTTGTGGTGTTTTCTTCCTTTTGTACACTGCACTCTTCTTCTATTCCTCGACGATTTCAGCAGAGATAATCGTTTGGAGGGGAAGATCATCGGGTACAACATGTTGATCAATATGTATGCTTCTAGAAGTGGAAACCCTATTATTCTTTGGAGGAAATTTCTCCCCTATTTCAACTTATGACTTCTTCTCCCCGTGAATATTTAGAACATGTTTGGGTCCAGAGGCATTAGATTCATTTGTTCTTTGACTCATCTTTAGTTTAGGTTGAGAGCGCTAAATAGGAGAGGTCAAGTTTGAACAACTGTGAAAGAAAATCAATTTGCATGGGAGATCTGAGAGCATAGAGTTTGAATTTGAAGAGATTTCTCTTATTATATGTGTTGCAATGACGTCAAGAAAGATAGAATTTGCATGCCTCTCTTGAGTTAAAGACCAACCAACTTCACCCATGTAGCTACTAACATCCCCACAACCTTTCAACATTATCAGTATCAGAGGCTTTAGGAAAAATGTCTCTAAGTAACTTTACTTATTGTCCAAGAAGGTGATTGATACTTATCTTTACTTTAGACTTCATTTGTTAAACATAATGTTCCAACTTTTTGTCTTATATTCTACCAAAAACATAAACACATTTGTTTGTGTCATTCTCCACACAAATGGTTTCATCCTTTTTACACATGCTTTCCATTTGCACTAGCTTAAGCTATTTTGAAATGACATGATGTTAGAGCTTCTTGTGGGACATCTTGATCTTCTCTTCACACATTTTTCCTTCTTCGCTATTCAACAATCTCTTAACTGCATCTTCAGATTCTTTGTTCTTCTGAGTAACACATTGTGAATGTTGGGGTATCCACACATGACAGTTGTCTTTTGACTTAGAACCCTTCATCAACATTTCATGATATATGTTAGCGGAAAATTACTGGTTGCAGTAAAGCGGCAAGCAAGAAATAAAGTATGATTTTTATCAGGTGATATTTAGGTCATATCGTATTGTGTCCACGTAGATTGGTGAATTGAAATATCGTTTGACAAATCTCTTGTTAATGAGTTTGAGGTTAAATGGGTTGAAAGGAAAAGTATCAACAAAAAATAAATGTATAAAAAGGAAAAAGGAATAACCTATAAAGCATGCATATATACTACTTCTCACATACTTAAACCTATCGACCTGTTATACTAAACCTACAATATTCATCAATGTCATCACGTGTCACTCATAACCTAAGTCATTTCTAACCCAAATTGAGAGGTCAACTGCATCACCTCGGTAGCAATCTCTCAACAACACAAAAGTCAATTGTACTCGCTTGCATCAACAATCTCTCAGAGCGACACAAACAACACATATGCATTAATCACAGACACTCTAAGTGAATAATAAAGCTAAATTTATCTCTAGAATTCAGAAACTATTAGATAATCATCCTAGATAAGAATTTAAGTAGTATATGTCTATAGCAACTCAAATCCCTATCACAGAGCAAAAATCAAGGATAACAATTGACAAAGATTTATAAAGCCAGTTTTATCAAACGCCAAAGGCGACAAATATACATAAGATCAAAGTAAATACATGTACAAACCCAACCAAAAGAGAATACAAATAAAAAGAGAAATGAATCGCATATCTACCGGTTTGTCAGCATCGTCGAAGAGCTATCCACCCTGGATCATTCGTATGCAAGTTTCATAGTTGTTATCTAAGCTAATCCTAACAAAACTAAAGGTTGATGGAGTTGAGAGCAAAAACTTCCCCAAAACCATAACCTAAATATGAACTAAATATGTTTTTATAAAACTCATCTCAGCAGACCGTGCTAAGCGGGCCTGGCGCGCTAAGTGCGACTTCTTTATTTTATAAATCAAACAGACCTAAACAACACTAAGTGCACTATTTGTGCTAAGCAGGTTTCAATACAATGCTTCTGCCAAAATGTCAAAACGCAAGAAGCGCGCTACAAAATACACTGAGCATACTCGCGCTTAGCGGCCTTCTGCGCACTAAGCGGGCTCTCCTGGACATATCTTCCCAAAATTGGTCTTTTATTCCGAAAACGCGCATCCAGAGTCGTGCCTTCGACACCTTATTCCTCGATGCTCCAAAATGAAAAAATATCTACAAAATGAAGGGAAGACATCAAAAGGTACACTATGTACACAAAAACACAAATAAACACAAACTAAACGTATTTATATAAAAATCGGGTTTATTCAACGATATTAACAACAAAAAGTCGATAAGTGCAACGAAAAGTATATACAAAAATTGCTACAATTTGCACTTATCAAACTCTCCCCAACTTGAACTTGTTTGTCCTCAAATAAGGCCAAAAAACTCAAAGAACCAAAAGTAATCAACCAAAATATCATGAATCAACAAGTTTTAAAACGGAAAACAAATGTATAGTTTAAACAAAAACGCCCACACAAGGTAAATGCTTACCACAATCATACAACGATAATATGTAAACGAAATGAATCCGTACAAAAATCATACTAAATATTCTAAAACAAAACAAGCTCAATCATGAATAACACCTAGTAAAAATTAATCGGTAGATGAAGAACACACAAAGGTGAGGGACAAAAAACACTCATCCACAATCTTGAAAACAATATACTAAAATATGCATTCATCCAAAAACTCATATTGAAGATACAAAGGCAAGAATCACAAGGGCTTTTTAAGGTTGTAATGTAACTTGGTTAACAAACAAGGGATAAATCCTAAAGCTAATCGAAATAAAAACTTTACTTACCCTAAGAGAGTGATCAACTCACAAAGAATCAAGCAAAATAATTTCAATCAAACTTCTTCTTCATTCCAAATTTCTCAAACCAACACACATCACTTATTAACACAACATTATTCCATACTTTTTTGTTTTTGTTTTTCAAAACTTTTTCAATTTTTTTTATTTCTTTCTTTTTCAATTTTTTATTTCTTTTTCTATTTCTTTCTAAACCTCATAGTAATATACACAAGCACATAAACATTTCTTTCCCCAACTTGAATTCAACCATATCATAATGTGAATACTCCATACTTTCTAAGGCAAAGTAAAAATTTAAACTACAAATCATAGTTAAAGGTTCAAGAAAACAAAGAATCAATATCTATACAAAAAGCTGAACCAAACACTCATAGACAAGCATTTAGAAAAAATAACATGGATATCGATAAAAAGGGTCAAAAGGGGATACTAATGATTATACACTCACAAAGTGAATTGACTATTTGACTAGGGTAGTTGTGCTCAAAATGAAACAAAAAAATGTATTTATCATGTTCAAGCTTTCATACAATCAACACAAACAAAAGATTAAACATAATAAAATCCAGTTAAAATAAGAATTGTGGCCTCCAACATATAAAGAATGGATAGCTTCCTCACATTTATGGGTAAAAAGGGAACTAAAGTGATTCAAGTCATGAGCAAGTCCTACAAAAAGAATGAATGGCATGGTAATTATACAATTGATAAATTTCCTAAACATGTTATGTTATAGAAAGCGATAAACGACTAGCTGGAGAGTACCAACTTCAAAAACTATCATTACCATACATCTGCAAGTTAACACACTTAAAATCGGAAAATCACCAAAAGCAACCTCAAGCTATCTAACCAAAATTTGAGTCCAAACAACAAAAGAAAGAATTAAAATTATTATTATTAATTACTATACTATAAAGCCTTGGGTGAAGTGGGAAAAAGGAGAGTCAAGCAAAAAATAAAAAGAATTCACTGGCTCTGCACAACAAGGTGCGCTAAGCGGCTAAGAGCGCTACACCAGTTGTAGAAAAATAGGACAACAACAGTAGTGAAACAGCACCCCCCACAATCACCTACACAATCTCAACTACACATGTGCAATATTTACAACATATAAACTTCCTCAAGCTAAACAAGACAAGCTTGCGGAAAAACACAAATTGACATAACAAAACAAACAATTGAAAGTGAATTAACAAGTTGAAAAGTGAAAATTTGAGAATTTAAAACAAGTTCAATTTTAACTTGTTAAAACACAAGTCAACACATACATAAACGGATACAAACAAAACATGTTTGTTTTACGTCATAAGCTTGACACCTTTATTGTGCGAGCTAGTAACCTCCTCTCGTCATGCCATGGTATTATCACACCGTGTAAACCTAAAGAAAATGTCCTAACGACCACATAACAAACGTTACAAAAACGAGACAATTCATAATAATATGTGAAAACAAAGAAAAACACATATATGTACAAGTATTGAAAGTAAACACAAAACATGTACAAGTAAAAATAGACAAGTTTATGTACACATTCTATACCACATGTACATTAATTACAAAACTCAAAAACAAAGAAATTACCGCAATGCAAAACAATAAACACCAATCCCCGACAACGACGCTATTTTGCTGGTTGCAGTAAAGCGGCAAGTAAAAAGTAAAGTATTATTTTTACCGAGTGATATTTAGGTTATATCGTATCACGTCCACAGAGATCGGTGAATTAAAATGTAGTTCGATAAATCTCTTGTTAATGAGTTTGGAGTCAAATGGGTTGAAAGGAAAAGTATCAACAAAAAATAAAAGTATAAAAATGAAAAAGGAATAACTTATCAAGCACGCATATATACTATTTCTCACAAACTTAAATATATCGACTTGTTATACTAACCTACAATATTCATCAATGTCATCACGTGTCACTCACAACCTAAGTCATTTCTAACCCAAATTGAGAGGCCGACCGCATCACCTCAGTAGCAATCTCTTAACCACCTCAACAACATATAAGTCAATTGTGCTCACTTGCATCGACGATCTCTCTGAGTGATACAAACAACACATATGCATTAATCACAGACACCTTAAGTGAATAACAATGCTAAATTTATCTCTAGAATTTAGACACTATTAAATAATCATCCTATATAAGAATTCAAGCAGTAAATGTCTATAGCACCTCAAATCCCTTGCACAGAGCAAAAATCAAGGATAAGAATCGATAAAGATTTGTAAAGCAAGATTTATACAACGCCAAGGGCGATAAATATATATAAGATCAAAGTAAATACATGTACAAACCCAACCAAAAGAGAATACACAAAGAAAAAGAGAAATGAATTGCAAATCTACCAGTTTATCAGTGTTGATCGAAGAGCAATTCACCCTGAATCATCTGTATGCAAGCTCCATAGTTATTATCTAAGTTAATCCTAACAAAATTAAAGGTTGATGGAGTTGGGAGCAAAAACTTCCCCAAAACCATAACCTAAAAATGAACTAAATCTATTTTTATAAAACTCATCTCAGCAGACCGTGCTAAGTGAGTCTGACGCGCTAAGCGCGACTTATTTATTTTAGACATCAAACCGACCTAAACCATGCTAAGTGCGATATCCGCGCTATGCGAGTTTCAAAAGAATGCTTCTGCCAAAATGTCAAAATACAAGCAGCGCACTACAAAATGCATTAAGCACACTCGCGCTTAGAGGCCTTATGCGCGCTAAGCGGGCTCTCCTGGACATAACTTTCCAAAACTGGTCTTTTATTCCGAAAATACTCATCTAAAGTCGTGCCTTCGGCACCTTATTCCTCGATGCTCCAAAATACAATAAATACCTACAAAATGAATAGAAAAACATCAAATGGTACACTATGTACACAAAAACACAAATAAACACAAATAAACACAAACTAAATGTATTTACACAAAAGTCAGGTTTATTCAACGATATTAACAACAAGTTGACAAGTGCACCAAAAAGTATATACAAAAATAACTACATTTTACACTTATCACAATACATTCATCATTGTAAAATTTTACATGCATACCTTGATCACACAATTGGTTTATGCTGATTAGGTTAGCATTCAACCATTTTACCAACAATACATCTTTAAGACAATATGAATATGGATTGATAAGTTTATTTATTCCCATGATTCTTCTCATAACTCCATTACCAAAAGTTACATACCTACTAGAGTAGATTTTGAACTCTTTAACATAGCTCTTTTCACCAGTAATATGCTGTGAACATCCATTATTAAAATACCAAACTTCTCTAGAAGAGTCTCTAAGAGAAGCATGAGCTAAGATACAGATTCATTGGGTTTCCACAATTTCTTAGATTGAGTCTTCTTCCCTTTTATTTTGTTGAGTCTTGACTTACTATAAGATTAAGGATAACCATATAATCTATATATAGCAAAAATATCTTATATGACCATATCTACCACAATGGTGATATCTCCTAGCAGAGTTCTTGTAACCTTTGTATTAAGGATATACATGCCGAGCACGATGCTGAGACATGTGGTCCACCATCTAAGACATAATATGAATTTTAAGAAGGACTTTTATCTTTTTGTTCACAAAGTTGTAGTTAAACCTTACAACCTTCATATTCCCTTCTAATACATCATTTATCATATTTGACCTATTATTCAACTTAGGTTCAGATTTTGGCATATCTTCAAGTTTAACATGGTTTCTTCTTTCATACCTATGAGGGTTGGGACACGATTCTCTTTTTCATTCTAAAGAATGCTTATGGTTTCTTTCTATTTTTTCACTGTTAAGCAAGCTTCCTCCCACTTGGTGTACATTACTTCTAATGAAAACTTATGGTTTCTTTCTGTTTTTTCACTGTTGAGAAAACTTTCTCCCACTTGGTGCACAAAAGCCTAAATGTTGCAACCAATTCCTCTTCTGACATTTCACCACTAGAATATTCTTCAGACTCATACTTTCCAGGGAAAGTCATAACCTTGTTGCCAACATATCCTTTACTCTCATCATCAGAATCAAACCAAGTGGTGGTCAATCCTTTTTTATGTTTCTTTAAAAAAGTAGGGCATTTAACCTTGTTGTGACCAAAACCTTCACATTCAAAACATTTTGGTCTTTTTCCTTAAGTATAGTCTTCCTCTTTGCTTAGGTGCTAGGGATAAATGTTTGACCATTTGCCTTGTGCATTTGTTTGGCATTGTATATCCAGTCTTTTCAATGATTTGTTGAAATTTCTTTCCAGATAAGCTATAACATCTGATAGACTTTCTTCAGTATCCATATCACTTTGATCTTCCTTCTCTTGGGCATTGGATACAAAAGTTACACCTTTGTTCTTCTTTTCTGATCTCCCATTTATATAATCTTCAAGGTGCTTAAGTCTTGAGCTTATTCAATGGTTTTTATCTTCATGTCAAACATCTGAGGCAAGGATCTGAGTATCTTTCTAACCAACTTTTTTTCTAACATCTTTTCTTCTAAAGCAAAAGAATTATTGGCTATATCACGTAGTCTAATGTTGAAATCTGATATAGATTTATCTTCCATTATTCTCAGATTTTCAAACTCAGTTGTGAGGAGTTGCAGTCTTGACATCCTAATTTTAGATGTGCCTTCATAAGCAGTCTTGAGAAACTCCTAAGCTTCTTTAGCTTCAGTACAAGTGTAGATTAGTCTGAACATGTTATTGTCCACACCATTGAATATAGAATTCCAGGTTTTGTTATTTCCAAGAGCTTCCTCATCTTTAATTTTAAACTAATCAGCTTCAAGCTTTAAGCTTGTTGAACCATCTTGGAAAGTGATCACATGATGTTTTCAATCTTTAACTACAACCTTCACAGTTTTGTTGTCAATGAATTTGAGAAAAATAACCATATTGGCTTTATAATAATCATAATTTGTGTCATCCAACACATGGAGCATGTTGACTGAACCTCCATCCTTAGTGTTGTCCATTTAAACATAAAATATCTTTCCCGAAGCTCACCCAAACAAAACAAGGTGTCTGCTCTGATGCAATTGGAATTTTGTTCCCAAGGAGACAAATGTTGGACACGATGTTGGGACAACTAGTCCACTTATTAAACTAGTATGACAGTAAAATAACAACAACAATAACATGGTGCAGAAAGCAATAAAGAACACAATATTTGTAACCCAGTTCGGTGAAACCACACCTACGTCTGGAGGACACTCTATCTAAGAAAGGAAATTTACTACTTCTAATTAGTACAATTAGTCTTATAAAAACATCAATTCCATGATGTTCAATGCCTCTTCCTAATCCTAGTGAATTTCTATTTAGGACTCCCCAAAATATGAAAACACCATAACTTTCTCTCAATCACTAATCTAAAGTGACCAACTTAACCATTAACACAATGATTGTTGAATTTACAACTCAACTAAGACAAACCAACAACTATACCAAATTACTAAAGCAATAGTATGGTGTACAACAAATAAGATTCAACACCAATCCTTATGATATGAGTGATATCATTACCGTGGAATACAAGCATTAGAATACTCAAAAATCATAGCACAAAGAACTTAATCCTAGCGCACAAAACTTGTCTCAAACATGAGAATTGAGTCACCTTAAATAGCAATGCATTTTGGGCTTTTCTACTTTAGATCTCTGAGTTAAATTCGTTCGAAATAATAGTTGAATTCGTTAGATTTGATTTTACTCCGTAAAACTCTCCAACAAAAGATAATATTTGTTATATTTTAAATTCAAATTTAAATCTTCATTTAAATCTAATTTTATCTTCAACAATTGTCAAGCAAATGACACAAACATTGCTAAAAAATTTACAACAAATTTGATTAAATCACGCCGACAAGGGTCAGATGTTGCACTGCACACATGTTGGAACATTTTGTTCCACATGTTATACCAGAACATTCAAATTAATTTCCTTCATATAGATCTTATTTGTATAATGAATCTTGGATAGAATAAGTTTGAACAAAAATTGCAATAACATACTCCATTCGGTCACTATTATAAACAAAAATTATTAATTTTTAAATTAATTAATGCTTATATTACTATTATACACTTAATTTAATTCAAAAGCATTTAATGTTGGTAGTTGATTTATCAAATATAACTAAGGATATTATAGTCAGCTTTACTTTGATTGTACATGAAGTCGAGAAAATTAATTACATTTAACTAATTTTCTTAATCAATGTGAAAATAATTATTTTAACTTATAATTGTAATCAAATGGAATATGTCTGTTGTCAGAGACTAGATGTTACAACACAAATGTTCGAACGTCGCGTTTCACATGTGTCATTTCTACGTCATAAACAACTTGAATATACTCCATATTATTTTGGTTAACATAATAGAATTGTATGTGTTATCGGCCACTGCAGGCAAGAACAATTTCAAAAATGTTTATTTTTTGAATTTTTTAGTGTAATTTCAAAAATATCTAATATCAAACATTTACTATGATATTTCCTAAACTACCTAACGACCCTTCCCTCAAAAAAATAATAATTTACACTACACTTTAGAAATTTTATTAAATAATAAAATAACCCTTAACTTTTTCAAATTTTCTGATATCATGCACCAATTGCCAACCTCTTATTGGTCCAATTCTCACTTCTCTCTCTTTCTACACGTTTTTTGAATTATACTTATGAAATTTCTAATTATTTGAATTATACATATGAAATACCTATTTCAGAAACTATCAGCTAAATTGTACACTGCTCTGCGGATGTTGCTGTTTCTATTTAGCAATGCAACGTTGCAGCTAATAAGCAAGAAAGTATTTATGTGTCTCCAAACAATTTTTTAACACATTTTTTGGTTTAGAGACATGTTATCAACACTACATCACAATCTAGGGCTATTTATCAGTGTTTTTTTAAATTATTTTTATAGTGATGTATATTTTGATTAAAAAAATTATAAAGAATAAAAAAAAACCTTCAATGAATTCTCTTTATAAATAATTTTTTTAAAATTTTATTTTAATTTTCATCATATTATTCGGTTTATATTATGATTGATCTTTACATAATTTAATTTATCATTTTTATTATTTAAAATTTTATTTATCTCACATATCACTATCAACGCAATATCTATTTTAATTTAATCAATTATTATCTTAATTTGAAATTATTTACTTAATTGTAATGAATGATAATCATCCTTAATTGTGAAATTAATCACAAATCATTATATAATTATTATTCATTTTACAATTAAATAAATTATTTTAATTTTGCATTTATATTTAAAATTTGGCATTTACATTTGTATGTGATATTGTCAAATTATTTTACTTTCATTTATATTTTTTCCTCTTTATGTATATTATTTAATACAATTGAATTTACATAATTATTGTTCGATTCATTTCAAATTTACACGTGCATCTAAATATATTTTATATCATATCAAATAATAAAATCTATATCATGTTATTATTTTTTTTTACGGGTCACTATCAACACAATATCTTTTTTCAATCATATCTTTATTTTTAAATATTATTTTTATCTTCATCTCACCGTTCTTTTTCTTCTTCTTTTTACATGATTACTTAATATAATTAAATCTATATGATTATTGTTTATTTTATAAATAAGTAAATCATTTTAAATTTTACATTTATATTTGTTAAAAAAAAAATTCTATAATTATTTAATATTTAATATTTATGTCTTTTTTTATATATGATTATTTAATAAAGTTAAGTTTCTATAATTAATATTTATTTATTTCAAGTTTAATTATATTATATTTATATCTTTTTCATTCAACTAATAATTTATATTTTTTATTATGTAAATTACTCATATCATTCAAAAAATACTATTAGTTTACATTTTTAATTATGCAAATTGATTCTCTGACTAGTTTCTGTTAGTTGTCTGTAATAAAAGGGTTCAAGTTCTTCAAATCATTTACAATATTGTCATAGAAAATAAAGGATTGTTTTGATTAAATGTAAAGTTAATTTGCTTTAGAAGATGCTTTTTCTTCCTTAATCAGTCAATTTTGCCAACATTTTTTTATATCATTAAGAAAGAAAACAAGGCATTGTTTTAGTCTGGAAATTAAAAATGAAGACAATATTGTTCAATAAATTAATTGGAAAATTCAAGAACTAAAAAAACCAAAATCTTTTGTCATCCATGTTATGTCTTATCTACACAAGATGATTTTCAAATCATGAACGTAGAATTGAATACCAAAAAATTTGAGTTCAATATTTTGGCTCTCATTGCTGTAAAGGTTACCAAAAAAATGTCTAACCTCCTATTGCTTGTAATTCTTCTACTAATTGACAAAAAAAATATAGTATTCACTTTTCAAAAAAAAAATTGATATAAGCTATATAACCAATTTAATACTATACTCAAGCTTTATACTGAAAAATGACAATCCAAATTATTTCTAATACCAAAATAAATTGATAAATAAATTGATTATTAAAACGAACAAGTCAATAACAAAAACAATAATCAATCTTATCTCATTAAATGAGATACGATAAATCGAACAAATCAATTTAAATAGTAATTCAACATAGCTATTACACTAGAGTGTAACTCTTATTATTTAATAACTAAAACTTCATATTAATCAAGCTCAGTTGATAGCCGCAGAGACATCTGATTGTAGAGATGCGAGTTTGAACTTGCGGCATTCTACTTATTCACTTTAAGAAGGAAAATTCTGACCACTAGGCTACTTGACCATTAATAACTAACACATCATGTTAATCAAGTTTAGTTGATAGCGGCCGAGAAATCTGATTGCAGAGGCGCGAGTTTGAACCTGCGATATTCTATTTATTCACTTTAACGAGGAAAATTGTGACCATTAGACAACTTGACAAAAAAATAAAAAATAATAACCAACACTTGTGTGCCAAATCAATATTTTAAAGAGATGCAAAAATTGATAGATCAATTTGCTTCCCACTGAAACAACTTCCATTTTCGAATGAGATTCGGTTTAACCAGATCTCCTTGACCTCTTTGAACCAGATATCTTCTTTCTTTTCCTTTCATGTCTAGGGATCTTTAATTTTAATGTAGAACACAATCTCAAATTGGAATGCACATTGACATTGTGCACGACATTTTCATAAGAGTTGGATTCTGAACCTTGAAACTTGAAAATCTCTTTAATCTCTCCAAATGATTCGATTTGATTTGCAAGTTGATTTCCAACATTTTCTAATTCATGCAATCCTTCCTTAACTGCCTGATACTGTGTAAGACCTTCAACATTGATCTGCATATAAGAACACGCAGACATTGCAAATTCACTATGAGTGTTACAAGAAATATTCATAATAGAAAAACGACCTTGGATCACGAGTATTCAACAATTCAAACCAATAATAGAGTCTGTACAGAGCAAGTAGACTACAGAAAAATAACAAGAAGGTGGTTGCATAGTAAGCTTACATCGTCCAGTGTATTGTCCATTTGAGGCCGATTAGTGGCTTCGGAAAGAGGAACAATCTTGTCATCACCCGATGATGTATTTCCTAGTAAATCTCCGATTAGAAACTCAGATAGAAACTAAGATTAGATACGAGTTAAACTAACTCGAAAATGTATTCTTGTTACCTGTAAAATCAGACTGATTATATCCATCAGATGGTTCAAGCATGCTTGATTGGTTTACAGAACAAAACCTTCCTTGATTTTCACTAATCACCTTGTCATGTCTAGATTTCAAATTTTGAAGATGAGACTCTAGAGCTATAATCTTTTGAATGGCATCATCCCAAGATTTATCCATACCATGATTACCTACAGAAGACCATAAATCATTCGACTTGAACTCTACAGAACTTTTACCGTCACCACCTGATATCATTAAAACGGGATGTAGAATAAGAAATCACAAACTCTCACGTAAAGAAATGATTAAACGTGCTTATGAAAGACGTTCTATATTTACAACATGAAAACCCAGACAAAATTGTGTATCCAATTATTTGCACTCATTTCATTAGCAATAATGGGTCTAGATAGAAATAACAAAAACAGTATCACACATATCTGTAACTAACCTGTGACAGCTTCATGACAATCTTCCAAACCAGTATCAAGATTACTATCGGCTTTCTCTGGAAAAGTGACAGAAACGAGAGAGAATTAAATTATAAACAAAAACCTATTACAAAAATAAATAAAGAAATAGCATACCATAGTAGGAGAATAGAGTATGGTTAGACATGTATGATGCTAAATCGCAATTCTCCTCAACTCTTCTTCGTTTTTTCCTCTTCATGTCTTTATTAATATCTTGTGTATAATCGAGTGCCGCAAGCTCTTTAGCATATTTACGTTCTTGAGACTTAAGTTGTTTCAGTTGCAACTCAACCCACTTACAGCGCGACATAACAAGACTTATGAACTTCTTCCAATGAGTTGTTGTGTTCCTTTTCTTTCTGAATGGTTAAGTAATAGAGAAAATCTTAAAACATGTACACTATTGAAATTGAAATCTAACACATTGTAAATTGTAGTTTTTTCTTAACTACTCCTTTTATTTTATTTTATCATGTACACATGTTTCTCATAGACATGAAAGGAATAATAGATCCATAAAACAACTCAAACTGAAATATACCTTCGATGGAGTGGTTCATGCCCGTCACCAAACATTCGCGATTCAACTTCTGGTTCAGCGACGGAAGCAGCAGCAACAGCTGTATCACCAAAGGAGCTAGAACTAGAACACTCAATGACATCCTCACATGAATCTGGCACTTTCAAAGCTTCTCTGCAATCATCAACTACCCAGTTTTCCCAAGGCTCCAGAATATTTTGTCCCGGCAACGGACAGTCATATATATCCTCCAATAGACTATCTAGCTCCATGTCCCAACTCATTTTTACAAATCACTCAACCTTCCCTGCTAAAAGATCACGCAAAAACCACATTATCATCACAGAAAACATGTAAACCAGACCATAAAGCATTTGAAAAAACACAATATCCAGAGGCACTTCACATTCACACCATTCTTATATGATCATAGTATACATTAATTATTGACATCGACGTGTAAGTATTCAGTGTCGTGTTTCCGGTATCTGTATTTTATATAATATAACAAATTTGATGTGATCTGGAAATGATAAAGAAATATTATCAACAATAACACCAACAAACAATCTGAAAATTCAAAGTTTTGGATCTATCAAAAACAATAAAGTGATTATTCACAACACAAATATAGTCCTCATAGTTCTAAATATCATAATCAATTAACAAATTTAATACAATTAATGTCAAATTAAAAAAAAAAAAGAATTTCAAAAAACCCTAACAAAATAGGTATGTTGTTCTGTTTGACGGTGCGACGGTGGTGGAAGAAGAGAGAGCTCAGTCGTGAAGCTTGGGAGCAAAGGAATAGGAAAAAAAAGGAATGACACGTTATTTTCTAGTTTAACATTTATTTAAAAAAAATTGTTTTGGGTTATATTTTTTAGAAAGTTAGTTATTGAAATCAGAAAATTGTTATTTATAATACTGATAATAAATTGTACTCCTATCTTTCTAAAAAATAATATCATAATAATTAAGTTTTATAATGTAAAAGTTCACAATCTACAAAGAATAAAAATTATTATTAAAAAATACGAAAATTAATTTATTTGTTTTTAATTAATTAACTTAAAATTAAGATTTTGAGCTACAATCCTATAAATATTTTTTATTGAGAAATTAAATTAAATCAAGCTAAATCTGAGAAAGAGAAACTCAACATTCATTCATCTTTGATTTTCGTACGCACACAAGGAAAGAGGGACGCGAACCCTAAATCTCAAACAACAAATTCGAAACTCACGAAAATTTGAACAATCGATTACCAATCTCAAGCCCCTTTCTGCTTACTCGAAAACCCTAGCAAACTCTTCTCAATCGATTCACCTGCAAATCGTTTTGTTGCTGTAATTTACCGTCAATCGTAATCGCTTCAAATCACAAACAATTCTTTCCTAAATTGCAAAACGTTCGCCAATCGATTCTCTTTTTCGAGTGTTTGAGTTTGAGTCTCAAGGTGTTTACACTCATCTCGAATCGGAGCAGCGTTTTGGGGTTTTCATTTGAGGTAATTTTTATGGTCTAGTTATTAGTTATTGGTTATTTGGGGTTATCGTTTTAGTTTCATTCTTGTATTTACTGCTAATGTGCTTGTTTTGAGGAAGATAATTGGTTTCTGAAATTTGGATTTTGCAAGAAAAATGATAGGTATGCTGTCATTAACTCAAGAAATCCAAAACATAAAACTAGGTTCTGACATAACAAAATCTTAACTATTTATTTATAACATAAATATATATGCTAGTAAGTCATGCATTTTCTTCATTCCATGAGTTAAGATTCTACATATGAATTGATTACTTGATTCTTATATGTTGAATTTGTATTTGTATATCAACCTTCCTCCTTGAAACTTTGTGGTTTTGTCTTGCAACCATTTGTTGCTGCTGAAACAGAAGTAGTTTGAAGTAGTTTTTATGTCTCTATAGTTGTTTAATGTTATGCCAAGATTGCATGTGTTGGTTTGTTGAAATTGTGTTGATATGCCATGAACTCAGTAAAGTCTGTAGGTTTTTGTGGCTCAGCAGTTGCTGTTTCTTTTTCTTGATATTGGATAAGTGATTGTTGGTGTGCTATTTCGATATGCCAAGATTGCTCTGGAGTTTAAGAATTGTTTGTGCGGTTATGTTCTATGAGCAACAATTGTTGCTAATTTTAAAAAGTCTTAATTTTAATTTTTAGACTTGTTGAATTGGTTCTGATCATATGTTCAATTGAAAAATTAATTATTTTCTTAAGCAAAAAGTAACAGAGCACATAGTATTTTTATGACAAAAATGAAACAGAGCATCTCATAAGGGATAAGTACATTAACAGAATTAGATCAATATATTGGTCCTTTTGTTGATTTTAACATTCTAATTGTAATTAGTGTTAGCTACACAGGCCAATAAAAAAGAAGACCCAAACGATTGACTTGAGTTAATTTGATGTGAAACTACAACTCATGTTAGTTAATTATTCAAATGTCATTTTCTTTAATTATTCAAATGTCATTTACTTGACCTTTGTTTTTTGCCCTAATGTTATATTTGCTTGTGCTGCTGATGTGGTTGCAGTTACAGTCACTATGGTTGCGGCTATTGCGATGCAGATTATGGTCCGATGCAGCTGTTTCAGCGTTATGATGCGGCTGTTTCAGCGTTATGATGCGGCCGTTGCAGCGTTATGATGCGGCCGTTGCAGCGTTATGATGCAGTTTTTAATGTGATGTACGAACAAACTGCAATTGCTGGCTGATGTGGACGCGGACACTATCGTAAGCGCAGTATTGCAGCCACATCACGTGATGCGGTATGCAATTTAAAACCATAATTTGATGTACTCCCTATTCTTGTGATAATGTGATTTATTTTTTGATGCATGGCTCGACGGCTCAATGACGAACACGTCACGTCGTTCGTCGCGTTATTGGTTTGCAAGTTTGACACGATCAGGTTAGTCTTTTCCCATTGTTTGAACATAAGATTGAATGCAAAGTTTTTGTGATCGTGTGGTTAATTTATGTTAATTTAGTTGTTTTTTATTTATCAGCTTATAGGTTTATCTAATTTATGGATTTCGTTTAGTCCATTTTTAGTTTGGACATTTTCTCAAACAGGTTGTGTATTTGGATTTTACAGGGGTAAAAGTATGGATAGTGTTGCAATTGAAGGTCATAATGTGAATTTTTCATTCACCGCAAGGCAAAATAAGGTCGTATGCATGTCAATGTCATGATGATGATGGGATTGACGAGTTTTTGAATTTGGTTTAATTGGATTCGCGTGGATTCTTTAAGAAAATGCATTTTTTTTCCGTTTGTGTTCTTCATGATGCTTGTGATTATGAATAACTATTACTGACAAATGATTTTGCAGCTAATGGCTTATGGAGTGCTATACCCGTTGTTTTCAGATTATGGGAGCATTTAGATATACAGTTTAATTAAGTGCTTATTGTATAAGAGCTTATGTATAAGCTGTTTCTCGAATGGAAGAGGGAGTTAGGGTTAACTTAACTCTTTCCATAGTTGAAAACAGCTTATGCAAATAAGCTATTTGGAGGAGCTTATGAAAATTAACTAAAAAAATCGTCTGATGTACACACATCAAAAACTATTTTCCTAAGCTCTTTCAAACTCTTACACAAGCACTTATTTTCCACCATCTTCTTCCTAATAGGATAGTTATTATTCTTTTCTTGTTTAATTTTCCTCAATTTGGGAAGATTGAGGATAGCCATGCAAAGATATCTAGAATCTCTTGCTGAAAATGAAGGATAGCCATGCAAAGATAACTAGAATCTCTTGCTGAAAATGAAGCAAAAGCCAATTAAGGAACTAAATTTATCAACTAAAACGCTGTTTTCTTCTTCTGGAAATGAAATCAAAATGGAAACATCCTTTCTTTCATAGATAATAGAATGATAAGCTATTGATACGGAAATATATTTAAGTTTAGTTTATGACATGACGTTGTCATGCACTTTGCGGTATATCCCACGGGCCTTTTCTGACTATCTTTTCTCTATGTTCAGAGATTCTAAATGATTAGAAGAGACAAAAAGCAGAACATTTTGGAGGGTCTTAAAGATTGATAGATTGGAGTCATCCGAGTTAAATATCGTCGAGGTTCCTATATTATACACAGAATTCGAGTGTTGTGACATTTTGAAGTGTATTCACGACGGAAACAAGTCCACTAGCGGACTTAAATTTGTAACAACTTGTTATGGAATCATCGGTATTTTCTATCTTCTATATAATAGTAAAATATTTATTGCTATAGTGTTTATTTTTCGATATTATTCGTCTTAGTAACTCAACTATATCTTTTTATTTAGGATTTATCAAATTTCTTAAGCCATACTACATGCTGCTTATAACAAAACGAATGGTCTTTAGTCAATTTTGTATAAGAAATAATATGTTGCTATTACATAATATTATGATAAGAAATATTATGACTTCCTAAAATAAGATAATATTATTTTGATGTAATACTTAAATATGATGATGGTGGAATATGTCTTGTTTGTAAATTTGGTTTACTATCGTATTTTAAAATTCATTCAATAAACCAAATTTACAAACAAGACATATTCTATATCATCATATTTAAGTAATACATCAAAATCATATATCTTGTCTTAGAAATTCATAATATGTCTTATGTAACAATAAAATATTCAATCACAAGTCATAATATTATACAACACAATATTTCTTAGGTAAAATTGACTAAAACTTATCCGTTTTGTTATAAGGAGCATGTAGTATGGCTCAAGAAATTTGATAAATCCTAAATAAAAAGATACAATTGAGTTATTAAGACGAATAATGTCGGAAAATAAACACTAGTATAGCAATAAATGTTTTTCTATTATATAGAAGATAGAAAATACCGATGATTTTATAGCAAGTTGTTACAAATTTAAACCCGTCAGTGTACTTATTTCCGTGGTGAATACACTTTAAAATGTCACAATACTCAGCTTCTGTGTATAATGTAGGATTCTCGACGATATTTAACTCAGATGGCTCCAACCTCTTAATATTTAAGACCCTCCAAAATGTTCTGCTTTTTATCTCTTCCAATCATGTAGAATCTCTGAGCATAGAGAAAAGATATTGTCAGAATAAATTCGTGAGACGTAGCGTAAAGTGCATGGCAACATCTATCAATGATTTTAGTTGCAGAAGAAGAAAGTGGCATTTTAGTTAATAACTTTAGTTCCTTAATTGGCTTTTGGAGATTGTGAATCCACAATACAATACTCTTTCCGGTCAGTATTATAAACAAAGATTCTCTTTTTGAATTAATTAAATAGTTGATGTATTTGGTCTACATAGAGATTAGGTATATAAATTATTTAAAAAGAGAATCTTTGCTTATAACCATAGTGATCAGAGAGAATATTAATGAAAGAAAAACTTCTTTAAGAGAATGATACCAAAGTACTATAAGGAGAAGTTTTGAGTCTAGATACATGCATTACATTGTGGTAGTTGTATTTTGACATGGTGAAACATTGTTATTGTTGATTAGGCGATTCTTATTTATTACAATTTGATTATATACGGTATTTTGTTTAATATTTTACATGTTCTTATTTATTTTGTTGTATTACATGTTTTCAAAACTCACCCCTTGTTGTTTTGTTTGACATTGCACTGGACGCCGAAGATCCTACATTGAAGATGATGCTTGAAGCTTTGATGAGGAATTATATATTTTATTACTTTTATTTTATTTTATGTTGACATTATTATTGGGATTCTCCCGCTCTGATAGGTGATATCGGGTAGGGATAAATAATTTTAAACTTTCAAACTATCTTGTTTCATATTAAAATATTTAGTATGTTCGATATTTTGAAGAAGATTAATTTCAATTGAAAATTTTTTATTGAGGATTATTTGTGATAGGTTGATTGATGGTGTGGCGTCCTACGTCTCAAAATATGTTTTTAATTAGTTTATTTAACTTTAAATAACAAATATTATTTTTGGATTATGGTGTCACACCTTTTGTCATTGACTTGATTCAAAGTGTCATTTTCACACTATTTTTCCATCTTATCTTTAAACTCTCTCTCTTCCTAATTTTTAAAAGAATGAAAAAAATCTCACATTAACCTTTAAAAGAAACCTTGACGAAAAACTTGTTTTAGTGTTGGTCTCTTCATGAAAAAAAAACTGTTTATTTGAGATTT
Organism: Vicia faba; assembly: GCA_948472305.1. Taxonomy (NCBI): domain Eukaryota; kingdom Viridiplantae; phylum Streptophyta; class Magnoliopsida; order Fabales; family Fabaceae; genus Vicia; species Vicia faba. Next base: position 30,724,078 of record OX451736.1, read on the forward strand.
TATGAAAAACGTCATCTTCAACCTTAAACTAAAATATCATTGATGAATGTTGTTGAAATCTAGGACAGACTGTGAGTACTTAGTGTTAAGGATTCATTAGGTCTCCTAATGTTCTTGTGAAGATTTTTTAGACAATATAACCAGGTTGTGATAACTGGAGATTGAGTTTCAATAAAAAGAAGAAGGTTTCACCCAGAGGTTATGGAGTTTCTATCACATGTTAATAGATCAAGACTCGAATATAGGAGGGATTTTGGATAGAAGTATTTAGCTTAGCAGTTAGTTCTATGTATTCAACTTTGAATTGTGATGATGTTTTGTACAAAAGGGCAATGTATAAATATTTATAGTGGAAGACAATAATAATTTTCGATGACTTACCATTGGAAACTTGATTAAGTGTAAATGAAGATGACGCACAAAATCAGAATAAATTTTAGTGTACAATCTCTCTTACTCTATCTATAAATTTTCATGTTTTAAGTTTATTGTTTTTTTAGTAGTGTGATTGTTATGTTTAATTCTAGTTAATCGAGATTTAATATTTAAGTATAAATCTTTATTAGATCTCGGTCTTCTGAATAATTCATGTCGTTGATTATGCTAGAAATTATAACCTTATATCGTTATCTTAATTATTCAAGTTCATTCAAAAACTTTGTTTCAATTTGTTTATTAACTCTCACACTATTGATTAGTCGAAGTCATCTCCTTTTTTGCATTTTTTAAATTCATGTGAACATTAATCGAATAAACGTAACCTCTTCCATAAACTCTTCAAATGTTCGATGTCAAACTCTGACTTTAAAACAATTTTTTTAAAGAAAAAGGTCTATACAACCTCCATCTTAAACCATTCTACACATATTCAACCAATAGCTAGAAATGCACCCGCTTTAGCTGCATTTAGATGTACATAGTGCACTTTAAAGTGCTTATGTAATTACAATACAACCATGTTTGGGAGTTAAAGCATTGATGGTATTTGTGACGTTAAACTAAAAATCTTAAATTGCTATTCATATTTTATTGTGCCTCAGTGAACTTTAATTTTTTATATCTATATTTTCATATTTTCATATGAATTCAATATATTTTTTTTATCCTCTTAAATATTTCATATTTAATTTTAGTTTTTATAAATTTTTTTTTCAAAAAATAGTATTGTATTTCAAAATTTACCTTCCTATTTTTCAAGACAATATAACTCAAGATATCTCCTCATGCCCCAAAGATTCTCAAGTACTCAAGACTATTCAAGAATTGATCAGATCAATCCTCCTCCTAAGCAGTGGCTTATAATTAGGGTTTTGTCTTTCTCAAAGAAAATTTGACTTCTAATGTCTCAAGTGAATTTCATGGTTTATCATATATCTTAAAGAATCTTCATACCAAATTTCAAGTTTTGCAGTACAAGTTTTTTCAGTCAACTAGTCAGATGATTGAAAATCAACTATATTGGACAAAAAGTCAACTTTGATCAATTTACAGTCAAAATTCAAGATTTTTAGTCAACATCAAGATTTTGAGATCACATTCATCATTTGATCAATATTTGATCATGATTCATCAAGAAAACTCAAAATTCATCAAAGGTCAAAAGTTACTAAATTAGGGGTTTTCTTAAGGAGAAGTCAACTAAACTTTAACCAAGCATAACTTTTACATACTTCATCAGAAAATTCTCAACCAAAGCTCATTTTGAATTAAATTCAATTCTCTACAACTTTGGATCTCTAAGCTCAAGGAAAAAAATATTTCATTTGAGAGATATGAGTCAAAATATTACAGGTCATTTTAAAAGTCAACAAAAAGACACTTTTTGTCAAAGCAATTTACACCAAGTTAAAATCTTTAAATCGAAAAATTACCCAACATGAAAGTTGTAGGAGACATCTTGAGGTTTCTAAAAAGTCCTAGATCACCCTCATATGATGAAAATTGAGTGAGATATAATTTGTACAAGTTGGGCAATTTTGAGAAAATACATGAAATTCAATTTGAAGCAAACTTGACTTTTGGGCTATTGGACCTATCTTTTAAGGTCTAAACATGTTCATGACACCTTGGAAGACCTCTAAATCCATGCATGCATTATTTTAATATTTATTTCATTTATTTTAATTTTTATTCATTTAAATTCAAAATTAAACCAAATAAATATTATATAAATATGTAAGGCATAAAAGGCTTGAGAATTGATTATTTTGGAGGTCCAAGACCAAGATAGAAACCGTGTAGACCTATTTTTCAACCAAATCTCAATAGTTTTGTCACTTTTCAATCTATTTCCAAAATAAATCAAAGACATGTGTTGTGCAAGGTCCAAGCCCATGCCTTTAACCTAATCTCTCATCTACATATATCCATCAAAGACACGAAAAAATTATGCAAGAAACAAGAGTTTGTATCCAAAAATTTGCAAGAAGAGGGTGAATTCGAAATCCATCATTCAGCCATCCTCAAAGCCATTCAACGATCCCAATCAGTTCCTGAGGTGTTATAGGATAAGATTGGATCATCCTTGATGATCAAAAGCGCCTGAAACGTGCATTCAATCATCACGGTTTTTGCATATTTTGTGAATTTCATATTTTAATGTTCATGATGTTTTGATTGAAACTAACGGTTCTAACGTGTTCTTGAGATAAGTTAATACAGGTTTGACCCCTTGCATGAGTCCCATAATGCCAAAATGGTCCATCACCATTATGGAACCGATTTGCATTATTTTCACCGTATCTCCTTGTACAGGTCGAATTAGCCAAAAATAACACCGCCATTGGATTTTCAAGGATCAAATTAGGGGGATAAGGTCCTTCTTTATTCCTAATGTGCACTATTTTTTGCAGGTCACAAAATCAACTCGCCGAAGAAGACGGCCGGAGCTAGGGCTCCGACGCCTCTCCGATTCACTGGTTTTATTATATAATTGTTTGTTCTTGTTATACTAACAAATGGAAGCGTTAGCTCAATTTGCAAGAAAACGCGCATGTATCATGAAGGGCATGAGTTCGATCATGGCCTTTTACATTATTTTTTGCTTATTTTACAAACTAACGTGCATGTTATCATATCTTGATTGATTCCCATTCCTAAACACCAAAGCAGCAATGACTCAGTGGTAAAACAGGCGCGCTGATACCTAGGGGCGTGGATTCAACACCCACCCCAGATATTTTCTCTCTCATTATTTTCCTAACCTTATTTACTAACCCTAATTTCATTCTTTTTTCTTAATTATTTTTTTATTAACTTCTAACAAACTTTAATTTCTTTTTCAAAAACATAACAAATTAGGTTTAGGTATCTAATAATTAACTCTTGAAAATTTTTATTTTATTAATTAATTAAATTAATTAGTAATTTTATCAATTAAAATTAATTAGACTTAAGGTTTTAACTATTTAATTAACATCAAATTATTTTCTAAAAAAAAACATAAAAAATATTCAAACACTTTTTCTAACCTTTTTCTTATTTCTTTTTTCTATTTTAATTCTTAGATAAAAAATGTATAAGTCGCCTTATTCTATTGTAATAACTTAGATTTACTTTCCGCATTTTTTCCTATTATGTATCTGTTCACGGGATGTAATAGCTTATGTTTAAATTTCGCACTTTACTTTTCCTGCATTTTCATACTTATGTAACTGCCCCAAAGCCTTGTAATAGCGTAGGAATTTTATTTTCTGCACCTTTATTTTCTGTATGTTTTATAACTGCTGGTAATTAGGATTGTATGGCAAGATAAATAACTGAACATAGAAAACCCTAAACTCAAGATAAATACTTGAAATTAACACACTCTTCACACTTGCACCCCGAGGGTACCCTCTCTTATTGCCTTACGATTAATGGTCATGTCCCTCGAAAGTAGGGATACTTTAGCAAAAGACCCTTACGAATAAAGATCATAGTCCCTTGATAACCCTTCGAAGTTACCTACAAAAATGATCTAGTCCCTCCGATACAAATTTCTAAAGTATTCCTACATGTTGCCTTTGATGGCCATACGATGATCCTACGCATGTCCCTTCACATCCAATAGATGAGGTTACCTACCAACTAATGATATGGATAGCATTATCTCTAAAGAAGAAGGAAAAGAGTAAGAACGACCTTTAATGGATAAGGAACTCTTAATCACTTGCTCACGACTTTTTTTCTAAAATAAACATTTTCACATCACACTTTTCAAATAAAACATTTTCAAACACTTTATACGCATTCTTGAGGACTGATACAAGAATCATTACAAAGTCGGCCGCACTTTGACTTTTCAAAAACATTTTCAAATCACACACACAAAGCAAATTTTCAAAAGTGAGCTAGCAATTAAGAGCCCGTAGATAACTACGGATGAAAAGGGTGCTAACACCTTCCCTTTTCATAACTTACCCCCCGAACTCAAAATCTATCAAAGGTTTTTCTTGTTCTTTTCACCTTTCCTAAATATTGGATAAAAGAAAAGTCGATAGCGAATCTTGCTATCCGCACATTTGGATAAAACCAAAAAAGTCAGTTCTCCCACCGTATTACAGAATTGGCGACTTTGTTGGGAAGTACTTACAAAAAAGGGGTTACCTTAGCGATATATCACTTTACATGCTTTCTTTGTTTTCTTTGTTTGCTTTAAATTTAAAGGTTACTTGGGTTTATTATTACTTGTAAGATCCTACACCCGGATATAGGGATGTCTTAGGTAAGTAGAAATAGATCATCGAGACTGTACGGTGTAGACCCGATATGGTTAAAATGATGGCTGCAGTTAGTGCGACACTTTGGTTTGTACTAATGTTCCTTGAGTCAATCAAGGATAACATTAGGCTTTCGCATGGTATCTTTAGCACCAACTTACTTTTAGAACCTTAGTTGGCCATCTTGGCCATTAAAAGGTAGTGAGATAGCCTACTTTAGTGAAATCCAAGGTTGGCTGATACTCGATGCTACGATCATTGAGATTTGACTCTCGGGATGTTTTGGTGGCAAGCCAGTTGCCGTGCTAAAATAAAGCCTGCGAGAAAGATCGGTGATATGAGATTCCTAGAACCCGGTTACTATTTTAGGACAGGTTGAGCCAACTTAACTTTAAATGGGGAACGATACTTACCTTTGGACTTTGTGTAAGCCTTTAAACCTAAGGATCTTGTGTGACTTGTTTGTGTTTTCTATCTATCTAACATGAACATGACATCATAACATCATATCATCATGACATTTTACTAACCATTTCAAGGATCTTAGGGATCTTTGGTGCAGGATTATCATAAGTTAGATTTCTAGCAAGGGACAAGAGGATTTATTTTCCTCTAGTCAGATTCCGTCAAGATCAAAGTACATTCTCTTGAGTCAAAGGCTAGGATCCACTTGATATGGTGATCTTGATTCTTAGGGAAAGACGTTCAAAGATGAAAACTCAAAGTTCTTCAAGACAAAGCTGCAACCAAATTCTTTTTCATATATTTTAATCCCTCAAGATCCTTGAAAAATATTGCATATGCATCTACATGTCATGCATATCATTACATAACAGGTGTTCTCAAGATAAGTTTTATCATCTTCTTGCTGTTTATTTCAGCACAAAAAAATAGCTCTTGAGCAGACAATCAAAGATCTCCAAGCTCAGAATGCCCAATTTCAACAAATGTTCGTGAACTTAGCCAAGGGTTAGGAAGAATTGAAGGCAATTGTCACCAATAAGAAGAAGAAGAAAAATAAACCAATTGGCGTCCTCAACATGTTGAGAAGGTTCAGAGGTCCATTCAAGCAAGCTCGAGATCTTAATATCCCATCAGATGAAGATGACAAACATGATGAAGATAGTAAGAGTGTGAAAACTGAAAGAAGCAATCCTAGTTCTGACAAATTTCCTAATTAAGAGGAATATGATTATTTGGATGAGAAATATCCCCCTGCTGATGAGACGCATAAGCAGCTGGAAGAGCGCCTGAGATATATGGAAATCCAGAAGGTTCCTGGATTGAACTTTGATGATTTGGGTCTGGTTTCAGGAGTTGTCATTCCTCCTAAATTCAAAACTCCTATATTTGCCAAGTATGGTGGTATTTCCTGCCCGAAGATGCACTTGAGGTCATATGTTTGGAAAATTCAACCACATACTGCTGACAAGAAGTTATGGGTGCATTTCTTTCAAGAGAGTCTGTCTGGAACACAACTGGAATGGTATTATCAACTTGAAGGTGCCAATATTCACACTTGGGAAGATTTGGACGCAACTTTCTACAAATAATATCAATATAATTCTGATTTAGTGCCAACCCGCATGCAACTACAGAGTATGTCCATGGGTTATGAAGAAGGTTTCAAAGAGTACGCACAAAAATGGAGAGATCTTGTAGGCAAAGCTCAACCTCCTTTGCCTGATAGAGAGTTGGTTGACATATTCATGAGTACACTGATGTTGTACCCCAAAATTTTACCTCCGATATTTCTCAACACATGGCAAGTGAGGTCCCCAAATTGCTCAAGGAAGTGCAAGAGTTGATCAGACAAACTATCTCCTAAGGCAGACTACTTCAAATTAGGGTTTCATTTTTCATCAAGATACTTGAATCCAAAGGAGACCAAATGCTCACCATTGTACTAATATGTTCTCAAGATCATCCATGTCAAGTTTCAATCCTTGCAGAAGAAGTTTGCTCAGTCAATTGCTCAAAAGCCTGAAAATCGAATGTGCTAGGTCAAAAGTCAACTGTGGCCCACATACAGTCAAACTTCAAGATTTTTGGTCAAAATACTCATTTTGAAGTAAAATTCATAAATTGATCAAGGGTTTATCATGATTCATCAAGTATTGCTCACAATTCATCAAAACCCAAAAGTTGCTAAATTAGGGTTTTATAGGAAAAGTCAACTCAACTTTGACCAAGCATAACTTTCTAATACTTTATCAGAAATAACCCATTCAAATCTCATTTTGAAGAGAATGAAATTCCCTACAATTAATCTTCAGCTCCTAAGTTCAAAATATGCACTCACAAGAAGATATGAATTTTGACATTATAGGTCATTTTGGAAAGTCAATAAAAACACCTTTTGGGTCAAAGCTTCATACATGAACATGGAAGACTAAATTGAGATGATACCAAAAGTTTTGCTTAGAGGACATCCTAAGCTTTCTAAAAAGTCCAAGAACACCTCTCTAGGGTCAAAATTGAGAGAGTTATGCATTGGCCAAGTTGACCTTTTTTGCCAAATTGTCAAAAGTCAACATTGATCAAACTTGCATTTTTTCCAAAGGGGCCCATGTTTTCTTGTTTGAAACATGTTTCTAATAGGAACCACGATCCCTAATCTTTTCCATATTTTATTTTGTTATTTTTATAATTTATTTTGATTTTTTATTCATTTAAGTCAAAATAAATCAAATTAAATGGTAAAATAATAAAATCAAATCAAATCTTGGATTTTTTGTGCATCTTTTGAGTCTATGTACATCTAGCAAGAAAAACAATTCGTGCAAGATTGATTTTGGTTAAAAAAGATTGGATTGAAGCAAATTTGGAAATATATCATATGCCATGAAAGACCAAATCAAATATTCATAATGGGCAAGATTCAAGTCATTTTTGTTGACCTAATATGTTGAACTACATATACAAAAGGTATCCAAGGCAAGAGAGGGGGGTTGAACAGTCGTGCAGAGCAAGAAAAAAGATGAAAAAATTGAAGAGAAAGTGTTGATCCAATTTCCATCCTAGAGACCAATCTAAGACATTCTAACATTGCCAACAGATTGCTGGACATCCCAGGAACACATCCCAATCAATTGCAAGCCTTTTCACGCCTGAAATTGTAAGTTACAGGTACCACGGTTTGCCTCCAAACTCAATTTCGATTTCGTTGATTTACTCATCCTACGCATGTTTTGATTATATATTCTTATTCATTATTGAGCTTGCAAACTATTGGTACCACTTAATTGCATTTTTAACTCCTGTACAGGATATTCCCATAGCTAGGGTTTTGTGATCTTGTTTAAGGCTTTGCAGTATAGGCTAAATTGGATTTGGATTCTGGTGCCATGATACTCGTGAGGATGAGACGAGTTGATTGGCACCTGTGAATTTCATTTATATTGCTTGTAGAGAATTTTTGAGATGAACAGGTCTGTAGCTATAGCGAGGCAACCGTAGGTAAAAGTGCTGTTACCTAAAACGATAGAGAGAGGAAGAAGAAGCTAGCGTGGCGACGTGTGGTTCGCTTGTTTAAATTTCGCGTGTTGGTTGGCTCCACTAGCTTGTTTTTGCATATTATATTTTGCGTTCATATCACTTACAAGTTAACACCATGGCTCAGATGGATGGGGCGAAGGCCTTTGATGCACACGTCCTGGGTTCGATCCCAGGCGTGTGCATTTTTTTATTTTCTTGCTTATTTCAGGCAGATCTCATGCATTGCAGTATCGCACACCTACCATATGCTCTTGTGTTCCACCATTGGATCAATCAACCAGTTGGATCCAACGCTCAGGTAGCAAGAAGCCTACCATGCTCCTCAAGTCAACGTGCATACTGGATCAAGCAAGTCAAGCAAGCCTTAGCTATCTGGGCCCATCAATTCAGATAGCACCCCCCTTTTCAGCAAACACCACCAGGCCCATTTACTTTTTTCTTCTTATCTTTATTTTATTCATTCTTTTAATTTCCTTTATTTATTTTAATTCACAAATTAATTTATTTTCTATAAAATCATAAAATCAAGACTTCATAAAAAAATTAAGATTAGTTTTTTTTATTATCAAAATTAATTTAATTTAGTTTAACTTAGAAAATTGTAATTTGTTTTCATAAAATAAAATCAAATAGAAAATTAGGTTATCTCTTGATTTAATTTTATTTTTCTCTTTTTCTCAAATAATAAAAATACAAAAAATAGGTTTTAGAATAAATTAATTTATTTTTCTTACTTTAAAATTAATTAGAATTAGGATTTTCTTTTTTAATTTAATGATTTCTTTATTTTCTTAAAACAAAACATGACAAAAACATTTTTTTAATCAATCGTTATTAGGTTTAGGCAAGGGTCAAAACCCTAGTTCTCTCGTATTCGATTCATCGCACGCGTATTATTTATTTTTGCCAATATTATTGTAACTGTTCATGGTTTGTAATAGTTTAATCTAGGACTTTTTTTACTTATCGCTTTTCCACAGGTTTTTTGGCTATGTAATTAATCCCCTTCCCCGAAGCCTTGTAATAGCGTAGATTTACTTTCTTGCATTTTAATTCCCGCAAATATTCGACTGTTTAGATATATGCTAATAGGATTGTATGACAAGAATGCATGACAAATTTAATACAGTTAGAAAACCCTAATATGCAAAGATAAATAATTGAAATAGCTCACTCACACATATCACTCTTAGGGTATACTCTCACTTTGGTTGCCTTCGGTAAACGATCATTAAGCATAGGTTATCTTAGTGGTTTCCCTCCTGTCTAAAAAGATCAAATGTCCCGTTCGGATGTTGCCTCGGAAATGTTGCCTCAGAAATGTTGCCTCGGAAATGTTGCCTCGAATATGATCTTAAGACTCTGGGGTTATTACTAAGGTATCCTAACATTGCTTTTGTGATCGTACGTCCCTTACGAATTGACCCTTACAACTCCAACGACAGTGCTACCTATTTCTCAATAGTGGGATAGCGCTGTCTAAAGGAAACCAGAATAGAAACGATCCTTTTTCGAGTAGGTAGATGCTAGTAGGTACTTGCTCAAATCAAACTTTTCACGCTTACACATTTCAAAACAATTTTCAAAACAACTTCGTTACACCTTTGAGGACTGATACGAGGGTTATCACGAAGCAAAATATTTTCAAAACAAAGCGCATACACAAGCAATTTTAAAAAGATGAGCAAGTACCTAAGAGTCCATGGAAAACCATGGATAGAAAGGGTGCTAACACCTTCCCTTTCTATAATCTACCCCCCATACTCAGAATATCTCGAAAAAGGATTTTTTCTGTACTTTTTTCCTTTCCAATTGGATGAAATAAAAGTCGGTGGCGACTCTTACTTACCGCGACATTTTGCAAACACAAAACGCAAAATGCAAACCAGTAAAAACAGTCGGTTCTGCCACCGTATCACAGAACTGCCAACTCTGCTATGGAGTAATAAGTGGGGTATACCTTAGGACCTAGTTCATCATAATTGCTTCTCTTGATTGCTTTGTTTGCTTTACTTTTAAGGGTTTTGTTTGGGGTTACTATAGATCCTAACCCAGATCTGGGGATACTTTTTAGGTAAGTAGCAATAGACTGTGAGGGAACTTTACGACATATACCAATACGGTTGAAGCAGTAGCTATGTTGATGTGGCACATTGGTTGGTACCGGTATCCCTTGTGGAGAAATAAGGAGAATACGGGGCTGCTGCGTGGTGTCATTAAGCATCAACTGACCTTAGAACCTTTAATTGCCCAACTTGGCCATTAGAAAATAGTGAGATAGCCGGCCTCAGTGTAAAACTGAGAACTGGTTGATACTCGATGCTACACTCATTGAGATCATACTCTCGAGATAGTTCCAGTCGCAAGAAAAGATTGCGTGAGCTGAAACCATGACCGATGGAGGATGGCCGGTGATTTTGAGATCCTATAGAACCCGGTTACTTTTTCTAGGACAGGTTGAAACCAACTTAACTTCAAGAGGGTACTACCTTTGACCTCATGCAAGCCTTAAACCCAAGGGCTTTGTGTGATTTGACTGTGTTTGCAATATCTGTGTTTGCTATACCTGTGGTTTACCATGACATCATGCATCATAACATGGCATTCATGCTTCATTACACTAACCGTTTCAAAGACCAAGGGAACTTATCTTTGTTCTGTTTTGCAGGTCGTGGCCTCCGTGCGTAGAAATACCATCTGAGTCAACTTTGTGCAAATACCTGCCCAACTTAAAGAGCTAGCCTCAAGAGTTTCTGAGACTTCTATGTTCATTAAGAGACACGGTCAACTTCTCAGCTTGGTTACTTCAAATCTTGATGAGCAGATGATGAGCATACTATTTCAGTTCTTTGATCCCGTGCATCATTACTTCACCTTTCCAGATTACCAGCTGGTACCCACCTTGGAAGAGTTCTCTCATCTATTGGGCATATCCATCCTTGAACAACCCTTCATAGGTATGGAAGAAGTTCCTAGACCAGAAGACATTGCCTCAGCTCTGCATTTGAAATGGGCTGATGTAGTATCCAATTAGGAAACACGAAGCGGGGTCGTAGGTTTTCTAGCCAAATTTCTGATAGACCAGGCTCAGCTATTCTGGGATAATTTGGATTTTCAAGCTTTTGAAGATGTCTTGGCTCTCCTTATCTATGGTTTGGTTCTCTTCCCGAATCCGGATTCCTTTGTAGATGTGAATGCTGTGAAGATTTTCCTTTCTCGTAACCCTGTGCCTACCTTGCTGGGAGATATCTTGCATGCTCTCCACACCCGTACTATGAGGAGAAGATGAACTCTTATATGTTGCATGCCGTTGCTGTCGAGGTGGTTTATTTCGCACCTCCCTAAGTCTATGCTGAAGAACGAAGAAGGTTTGGGTTGGTCCTACAGAATAATGTCACTTGCTCATACATATATTCTTTGATGTTCCCGGGCTATGGAAGACACCACCGTTATTGACCGCTGTGGGGGATATCCTAATGTCCCATTGCTTGGAATCAGAGGAGGCATAACTTACAATCCTTGTCTAGCCTTGCGACAATTTGGTCGTGCTCGAAGAGATGGTCCCCATGAGTTACTTCTTGAGGACATTGTATTCGACTATAAGGAGGATGTTAAGGAGCATCGCCGAAGGTTTATACGAGCTTGGGGCATGGTGAACAGATCTGACCCCCAAGAGTTAGGACCAAAGACTTCCCTTCCTATCCAGCCTTACCTCCAATGGGTCCGAGCTCGTGCCCAGAAGCTTGGGATGCCCTATGAGGCCGTATTACCAGTGATTGTGGAGCCCACTAATGAAGAAGGCATTCCTTACACGATTCTCTATCCTTACATGCCCACTGATTCTGGAGAATTGCAGAGGTCTTGGATTCAGTTGAAGAATGAGCAGGACACTTACTGGGAGCAGTACCATGAGCAAGAAAGGAAGATTTTGAAGCTCACCAAGCAGCTCGAGGAAGAAAGAGTGATCAATGACTACATCAACACAAAGAGGAAGCGACCATGGGACTTTTGATTTTGATTTTTTCTAGTTTTAGATTTTGTTTTATTTACTTCTTTGTAACGCCTTAAAGGCATTGTTGAACCTTTCAAAGTTAAGCTAATAAAGTTTTATTTATTTTTGGTTTACAAATTTAAATCTCCCAAAGTCTTTGAAATCATTACATGTGCATCCCATTATCATGCACATAATTACAGGTACCCTTACAGGTTTCTCATCCTCTTCGCTGTTTATTTGAGCAGAAATGTCTTCCGATCAAGCCATCAAAGATCTTCAGGCACAAAACGCCCAATTCCAACAGATGTTCATAAGTCTGGCTAAGGGGCAGGAGGATTTGAAGACCCTTATTCTAAAAGAGAAGAAGAAGAAGAAGAAGGTCAAAATTCTGAATATGGGTAGAAGATTCGGAGAAAGGTTGAGACAACCAGCTGATCTGACCTCCTCATCCAAGGACGGGGAGAACCAAGAAAAGGCAAAGGACCCTAGTCCTGCAGTTTATGACAATGATACTGATTACGATGATGAGCAATATCCTCCTGCCGAGGATAGGTACAAACCGCTAGAAGACCGTCTGAGTGCTATGGAGATTCAGAAAGTACCTGGTTTGGACTTCGAAGAATTGGGACTGGTATCGGGAGTGGTCATACCTCATAAGTTCAAAGCTCCGATTTTTGCCAAGTACAATGGAGTATCCTGTCCAAAATTCCATCTCCGCTCATATGTCAGGAAAATCCAACCCCACACTGCTGATAGAAATTTGTGGGTGCATTTATTTCAAGATAGTATGTCAGGGACCCAACTTGAATGGTTCTATCAGTTGGAAGGAGCCAGTGTCCGAAACTGGGAAGATCTTGTCGCTGCTTTCTACAAGCAGTATCTGTACAACACCGACCTTGCTCCTACTCGTACTCATCTCCAGGGTATGTCCATGGGCGCAGGTGAAGGTTTTAAAGATTATGCTCAAAAGTGGAGAGACTTGGCTGGAAGAGTCCAACCCCTGTTGTCTGATAGGGAGTTGGTTGACAAGTTTCTAGGGACGCTATCTGGTCCATTTTTCAATCACCTGATTGGCAACTCGTCATCTGGTTTCACTGAGTTGATTTTGACTGGAGAAAGAGTGGAGGCTGGCATTCGAAGTGGTAAAATACAGAAGGTTGCCTCTTCGAGTTCGGTAAAGAAGCCTTTCACCAGTAAGAAGGAAGCTAGTGCAGTCTATAGCCCGAGGGGCCAGAGCAGATCTGAACACCGTCAAATGGTAAATGCTATAGTAATACCAAGACCCACAGTTTCTCCACAATGCAATAATCAACAAAGGGTGTAAAGACCACAACAGCAGTTTACCCGCCTCAGCATGACTTTGGCTGAAGTTCTACCTCATCTACTGAAATCCAACTTGGCGACCTTGAAAGAGGCTCCCAAGAATCTAAACACTACTTCTCCCAGATACAATCCCAACACGCGATGCGCCTACCATTCTGAGAGTCCAGGCCACGATACAAACGATTGCTAGGATCTGAGAAACAAAGTTCAAGATTTGCTGGAAGCTAAAGAGATTGAGTTCGATGCTCCAGAAAAGGCGAATGTTATAATTGCTCCCATGCCCAAACATGGTCGTGGAGTTAATGCTGTTGAAACTGATTTGTTTGTGACCTCTGTTGAAGAAATTTCTACTCCTTTGATGACTGTTAATAAGAATTTGCTGTTGGCCGGTTTATTTCTGGGTTGTGGTAAAGGTTGCCACATGTGTTCAATCCTGCCTTCCGGTTGCTGTTTGTTGAAGTCAGGTGTTCAGCGCCTGATGGATAATAAAGAAATTTTGTTTAAGAAGACTATGATTCCGTTTGTTCCAAATGAAGATGTTGCCATTATAACCATTTCTGCCAATCCTTCCAAGGTTTCCTCGAGAAAACCTGTTAGGATTACACCTGTTCCAAGAATTGCTCCGCTAATAATCACTGCTTCTGGTCCCATCCCGTACACCTTAGATAAGGCTATCCCATGGCATTATGGTGCTGATGTGTATTACCATGGTGTTAAGCAAGAATTGAAGACCGAAGAAGTTGATACTGATGTCAGTAATATTGTCGGGACTAGTAAAGTTACCCGAAGTGGAAGGGTCGTCTCTCCCTAGATTTCCCCGAAGACTATCATCAAGCCTACCATTATTCCAACTACTGCTCCAACCAGCACTCTTGACATTTCTCCTGTTCCTACTCCAGTTAGTACACCTGCAACTATTCCTATTCTTACTCCAGTTATCACCCTTGCTGCTGAGCCATCTGGGACTCGGGGAAAAGAAATTATAGGTGAGCCTGCCCGGATGGAGGCACCTAAGAAAATTTTCGTGGAAGCCTCTAAACAAGAAATAGAGGAAATCCTGAAAATTATCAAGAAGAGCGACTACAATGTAGTTGAGCAGCTGGGGCAGACCCCGTCAAAGATCTCCATGTTGTGTATGCTATTATGTTCTGAAGCCCATGCAAAGGCTTTGATTGCATTTCTCAAGACTGCGCATGTGCCGTAGGAAACTTAAGCAGATCAGTTCAAAGATTGCGTGGCCAGCCTGACTGCTGACAATGGGCTGGGTTTCTCAAATACGGATCTGACACCGAAAGGAAGGAATCATAATGATGCTCTACATGTCTCGATTGAGTGCAGGGGCACCACTATGGCCCACGTGCTAGTAGATACCGGGTCTTCGTTGAATGTTCTGCCAAAGAAAGCGTTAGACCATTTGGATTGTGAAGGTTTGACTTTAAAGCCGAGTGACATTATGGTAAGGGCTTTTGATGGATCAAAAAGAATGGTGCACGGGGAGGTAGACATCCCTATTAATGTGGGTTCTCATACCTTTGGGTCCACCTTCTACGTAATGGATATCAAACCATCTTATTCTTGCTTGCTGGGTCGTCCTTGGATCCATAAGGCTGGGGCAGTTACTTCCACGCTCCATCAAATGCTGAAGTATCCGGTGAAGGGGAAGATTGTCACAGTGCGAGGTGAAGAAGAGTATATGGTGAGTCACCTTAATTCCTTCCGCTATGTGGAGATGGACGGGGAATTCATAGAAACCCCTTATCAAAACTTCGAAGGGGTCCCTCAGGTCTCGGCATCAGCTGAAGTTGCTACCAACAAACCTCCACTAAAGATGGCTTCTCTTAAAGATGCCAGGGCTGTGGTTGAAGAAGGTGGGTGTACCAATTGGGGTCGGCTCCCTGATTTTACTCACAAAACTGACAAATTTGGTTTGGATTTTACTACAGGGGCTCAAAGGGCTGTTAGGTGCGCACGGATTGGAAGACCTCCTCTACACACCAGCAATCGGGGAGTTAATACAATTGAAGATAGTGAAGAAGATTCAGACATCGACAGCTGGATCTACCCAACAACCAATGGTGGACTGAATAACTGGACGACAAAGGACTTCATACCTGTTTCTTTTATTCTGCAGTAATTGACTTTTGTTTTTAAGACTTGTAATAAACAGTTTGAAACTTTACGGCCCAATGCCTTGCCCAAGGCACCTTGGCTTTGTTTGTGAGGGTTATTATTTGTCATTTCATATATCATTAATAAAGCATTGGATGTTTCTTGCATTACAAATTTTTGCGCTCCTTGTTTTTCTTTTCTGTCTCTCATTTTATCAAAACATCTATTCTCTTACATACACTCACGTATCATATTGCAGATCCATATCCACTATGGATCCCATTGATAACAACTCCGCTACTGCCAATTATGACTTCAAAAATCTGATCAACCAAGCCGAGGACGAAGGTGAGGATGATTATGAGGTGCTGGGAGAACTTGCTAGACTGTTACAGCAGGAAGAAAGGGCCATACAGCCTCATGAAGAGCCAGTTGAGTCAGTGAATTTGGGTACAGAGGAAGACAAGAAAGAGGTTAAGATAGGTGCGAATCTGGAGCCTAGTGTCAAACAATGGTTAATACAGATGCTACATGATTATGTTGAGATATTCGCCTGGTCCTGTGAATACATGCCTGGTTTGGACACTGATATTGTGGTACATCGCCTGCCGACTAAAGAAGACTGCCCTCCGGTAAAGCAGAAGGTCCGCCGTATGCGCCCTGAAATGTCAAAGAAAATAAAAGCAGAGGTCATGAAACAGTTTGACGCAGGATTTTTAGCTGTCACTTCTTATCCACAGTGGGTTGCTAACGTTGTTCCGGTACCTAAGAAGGACGGTAAGGTAAGGATGTGTGTGGACTACAGAGACCTGAACAGGGCAAGCCCCAAGGATGACTTCCCGCTTCCTCACATTGATGTGCTAGTCGACAACACCGCACAACATAAGATATTTTCTTTCATGGATGGTTTTTATGACTACAACCAGATCAAGATGGCTCCCGAGGACATGGAGAAGACAACCTTCTTTACACAGTGGGGAACCTTTTGTTACAAGGTAATGCCTTTTGGGTTGAAGAATGCTGGGGAAACTTATCAGCGCGCCATGGTCGCTTTGTTGCACGATATGATTCACCATGAGATCGAGGTTTATGTTGATGACATGATAGCCAGGTCTCAGGCTGAGGAAGAGCACCTTTATCATCTCCAGAAACTGTTTGACAGGTTGAAGACGTACAAGCTGAGGTTAAATCCGAACAAGTGTACCTTCGGGGTAAGGTCTGGTAAGCTTCTAGGTTTTGTTGTCAGTGACAAAGGTATTCAGGTAGACCCTGCAAAGGTAAAAGCCATACAAGAAATGCCGGCTCCCCGCACAGAAAAAGAAGTTAGAGGTTTCTTGGGACGTCTAAATTACATCGCCCGGTTCATTTCACATCTGACTGCTACTTGTGAGCCAATCTTCAAGCTGCTGAAGAAAGATCAAGTGGTAAAGTGGAATGATGAATTCCAGACCGCTTTCGAAAGAATTAAGGGATACCTTCAAGAAACACCAATTTTGATGCCTCCAGTTGAAGGAAGACCTTTGATATTATACTTGACAGTGCTAGATAATTCAATGGGGTGTGTACCGGGGCAGCATGACGAGTCTGGCCGAAAAGAGCACGCTATTTACTACCTTAGCAAAAAGTTTACCGACTGTGAGACCCGATACTCATTACTCGAGAAAACTTGCTGCGCTTTGGCATGTGCTGCTCACCGGCTGAGACAGTATATGCTGACTCACACCACTTTGTTGATATCAAAAATGGATCCAATCAAGTATATTTTCGAGAAGCCCGCCTTATTCGGAAGAATATCAAGATGGAAAATGATCTTAACCGAGTACGACATCCAATACACGACCCAAAAAGCAATCAAGGGGAGTGTATTGGCAGGTCATTTGGCGCATCAGGCCGTGGATGACTACCAACCCATGAATTTTGAGTTCCCGGATGAGAATATCATGTTGGTAACCGACTGCGAAGAACCCGGACCGGATGAAGGACCCGAGGAGGGATACCGATGGTCTAAGTATTTTGATGGAGCCTCAAACGCATTGGGTAATGGCATTGGTGCTGTAATTATATCTCCTGAGGGCTGTCATACTCCGTTCACCATCCGATTATGTTTTAACTGCACCAACAACATGGCGGAGTATGAAGCATGTATCATGGGTCTTCGAGCTGCTATTGACCTGAGGATTAAGTTCTTGAGTGTATTAGGAGATTCCACTATGGTGATAAATCAGATCAAAGGCGAGTGGGATACGAAGCACCCGAATCTTATTCCTTACAAAGAGTATGTATTAACATTTCTCCCACACTTCGAGGAGATAACCTTTGAACACTTCCCAAGAGAAGAGAACCAGTTGGCGGACGCGCTAGCTACCATGTCTTCTATGTTCAAAGTCAGGTGGGATAATAAAGCTCCCCAGATTACCATTGGGAGGTTGGACGAACCCGCACATTGCTGTGACATTGAGACCAAAGAAGTGGCAGATAAACCCTGGTTTCATGAGGTAAAGAGGTATCTTGAAGCCCAAGAATACCCCAAAGGGGCATCTGTTAATGATAAGAAGTTTTTGAGAAGGTTCGCTGCGAAGTTCTTCATTAGTAATGCAATCCTCTATAAGCGTAACCATGATTCAACCTTACTGCGATGCATGGACAAGAGCGAGGCAGAAAGGATCATGGCAGAGTTACATGAAGGTACCTTTGGAACTCATTCCAGTGGACACACTATGGTGAATAAAATCCTACGGGCAGGATACTACTGGTTCACTATGGAAACCGATTGTTATCAGCATTCTCGAACCTGTCATAAGTGCCAAGTCTATGCTGATAAGGTGCACGTAACTCCGGTTCCCCTGAATGTTTTGACAACTCCTTGGCCCTTTGCAATGTGGGGCATCGACATGATTGGCGAAATCAGACCTACTGTGTTTAACGGACATCGCTTCATTCTGGTAGTAATTGATTATTTTACAAAGTGGGTTGAGGCAACTTCTTTTTCTACAGTAACCAAGAACATCGTGGCGTGGTTTATCCGACACAATCTGATCTATCGATATGGTGTACCAGAGAGTATTATTACTGATAATGGTACAAGTCTCAATAACACGATGATCACCAAGCTCTGTAAACAGTTCAAGATTCAACATCATAACTCTTCTCCCTATCGGCTGAAGATGAATGGGGCTGTTGAAGCGGCTAACAAGAATATCAAGAAGATTGTGCAGAAGATGACGGTGACATACAAAGACTGGCACGAGATGTTACCATTCTCTCTTCATGGGTACCGTACCTCAGCGCGGACATCAACAGAGGCAACACTCTACTATTTGGTGTATGGCATGGAGGCAGTCTTACCCATTGAAATCCAGACACCCTCTCTCAGGATCATGAAGGATGCGCGTTTGAACGAAGACGACTGGATCCAAACCCGACTTGATCAGCTGAATCTAATTGATGAAAAGAGACTTACTGCTATCTGTCATGGTCAGACGTATCAAAAGCGAATGATCAAGGCTTTTAACAAGAAAGTCAGACGTCAAGAATATCGAGTCGGAGATCCAGTGATCAAACGCATCATACTACCGCAAGGTGATCCCAGGGGAAAATGGACCCCTACATACGAAGGGCCATTTATGGTTAAGAACATTTTCTCGGGAGGAGCTATGATTCTAACCACCATGGATGGTGACGACCTTCCTCACCCTGTCAATGCAGACATAGTGAAAAGATACTACGCATAATCAAAGACCCGCTAGGTTGACTGGCCTAGGCAAAAATAAGGGCTTCCCGGCGAACCGAAAAGGTTCGGGAAAAAGTAAGGGATGAAAATGAAAAAAAACGTACACCCGACAAGTCGAAAACCTGAAAAGGAGACTTGGGCAAAAAAGGGTGTCCCGGTGGACTGAAAACCCGAAAGGGCAGTCCAAGCAAAAATTAGGGATTGAAGCGTAACACTATGTCTCATTGGATCATCTTGCGACCAGACTTCGGCATCGACTATCAAGCTCGGACGACGCCAATCAATCTGATCCACCTTCGACCAAGCAGCAAGATGATGAGACACTTGAAGATATAAAGGCAATAGCAGAGTTGAAACCCGATGGGATCGTTCCACATAGCTGTTTTTCTTTCTTTTACACAAATTGTAATTTCTATCTTTCGGCAGCGCTCTCTTACTAGGACGTCAACCTCTTTGTACAAAACGCCTATTACAGGCCAACTTCAAAAATCAATACAATTCATTGTCACAAGAAAATTCCATTTTTTTTCTTTTTCTGTTTTGTTTTGCAAGAACGTCCAATGATTCATTTTTTTGATATATGCATTTGAAATTAATTGCTGCTCATAAATATTTACATAAGAAACAAAAGACGATTACTCGTAATTCTAGGAACAGGGACAAACAAGGAGTGCCCAAACCTTACAGTTACTCTGCCCACCGGGTATCGGGATAGAGCTAGCTTGAGAACATGAGCAATGGTACACACACTCCCCACAGAGTAAAAAGTATCCAAAGACAGTAATGGTAGCATTCCCGAACAGGACATAACTCTCCCCAGCTAAGGTTCACAATTGCGAGTGAGTTGGTAAATTTTTCCCCAAGCAGAGTTTATTTCTCTCATAAGCAGAAATTCGATCTCCAACAGAATTCATTATCACCAGCAATGGAAATTCATCCCCAGTTGGGTTTGTTTCTCTAGATCAGCAGATCTATCAACAAAGTATCTCCTCTATGACAGAGTTATTCCCCAGAGTTATCCTTAGACAGGGTCTCTTTCGGCAGAATATTTACCAGTCAAATGGGTGCGAATCCCCAACATAGTCATCGTTGTTCACCATCCCTAACAGAAGCAGAGGAACTATGGTTTGTTACAGCGGTCAAGAATACCATTTCTCACACTCTCCAAACAGCAGTCAAGGATTTATTTTCCCAGACTAAGTTTATTACGTCGGCATTTCATGTTCATACATCATGACATGTTATTTTGAGAACATCCTCATACAATGCATCTCATGCATCGCACATAGCTAACCATGTGTTTCTTTCAGGAGGCACAATTATTATCGACAATTTCCAGCAGGTTCATGATCAACACTCGAAGCTAAACAGAGTAATCATCGGCGCGGCAAGAACAACCTTACCCAGGTTCCCTTTGCAGTTTTACCCAAACTCATTCCGAAGTAGCCCTACCATCCATACTTTCATCTCGAAGTAACCCTACTATCCAGGTTCTTTCTCAAGCCCTACTATCCAGGCTTTCATCTCAAAGTAACCCTACTATCCAGGTTCCTTCTCAAGCCCTACTATCCAGGCTTTCATATCTAAGTAACCATACTATCCATGTTCCTTCTCACAGCCCTACTATCCAAGCTTTCATATCGAAGTAACCCTACTATCCAGGTTCCTTCTCACAACCCTACTATCCAGGCTTTCATCTCGAAGTAACCCTACTATCCAGGTTCCTTCTCACAGCCCTACTATCCCGGCTTTCATATCGAAGTAACCCTACTATCCTGGTTCCTTCTCACAACCCTACTACCCCGACTTTCATCTCGAAGTAACCCTACTATCCAGGTTCCTTCTCACAGCCCTACTATCCAGGCTTTCATATCGAAGTAACCCTACTATCCAGGTTCCTTCTCACAACCCTACTATCCCGGCTTTCATATCAAAGTAACCCTACTATCCCGGTTCCTTCTCACAACCCTACTACCCCGGCTTTCATCTCGAAGTAACCCTACTATCCAGGTTCCTTCTCACAACCCTACTATCCAGGCTTTCATATCGAAGCAACCCTATTATCCAGGTTCCTTCTCATAACCTTACTATCCGGGTTATTCCTCTCTTATCCCAAGACAGCAGTCCGCAACACTGTAAGATCGGGACCCGATCAAACACAATTGATTTCACATTTTCCCAGAAAGTCGCGGTGCAACATATACACCGACCAAACACGCAGTTCACATCCGCTTCCCAAACCAGAATTATTCCCCAGTAGAGTAACGGACAACTGAAGCTCCTAAAACTCTATTTCTCTCAAGACAAAGACCAGCATTACCCAGCGGAGTCCTCCTTAAACAACAAGTATACGGGTTCTCGCAAAGGAATCTCTTATGCGATCGACGCTTCCTCGGATGGCATCTTTAAGCCCATCTCCAACAATTCTCTAGAAACTTCCAAATGGCATATTTAAGCCCATCTCCGACAATTCTCTAGCAACTTCCAAATGGAATCTATAAACCCATTCTCGATATCATAAATCAAGTATCACTTCATGCGAGTGCAAATTTCTGGGCACTCTAGTGTTCAATCATCTTCCACCTTTAGATCACGAAAGGCAGACGAGCCAATCTATATCCTCAGGTTTAAGAAGATTGAACAGGGGCATCTATTGTACCCCAAAATTTCCCCTCCCATATTTCTCAACACATGGCAAGTGAGGTCCCCAAATTGCTCAAGGAAGTGCAAGAGTTGACCAGACAAACTCTCTCCTAAGGCAGTCTACCACAAATTAGGGTTTCATTTTTCATCAAGATGCTTGAGTCCAAAGGATCCCAAATTCTCACCATTGTCCTAATATGTTCTCAAGATCATCCATGTCAAGTTTCAAGCCCTGCAGAAGAAGTTTGCTCAGTCAATTGCTCAAAAGCCTGAAAATTGATTGTGCTAGGTCAAAAGTCAACTGTAGCCCACATACAGTCAAACTTCAAGATTTTTGGTCAACATCCTCATTTTTAAGTAACATTCATCATTTGATCAAGGGTTGATCATGATTCATCAAAGGTTACTCACAATTCATCAAAACCCAAAAGTTGCTAAATTAGGGTTTTGTAGGAAAAGTCAACTTAACTTTGACCAAGCATAACTTTCTCATACTTTATCAGAAATGACCCATTCAAAGCTCATTTTTAAGAGCATGCAATTAAATACAATTCATATTCATCTCCAAAGTTCAAAATATGCACTCACAAGAAGATATGAATTTTTACATTATAGGTAATTTTGGAAAGTCAATAAAAACACCTTTTGGGTCAAAGCTTCATACATGAACATGGAAGACTCAATTGAGATGAGACCAAAATGGTTGCTTATAGGACATCCTAAGCTTTCTAAAAATTCCAAGAACACATCTCTAGGGTCAAAATTGAGAGAGTTATGCATTGGCCAAGTTGACCTTTTTTGCAAAATTACCAAAAGTCAACATTGATCAAACTTGCATTTTTTCCAAAGGGGCCCATGTTTTCTTATTTGAAACATGTTTCTAATAGGACCCACGACCCCTAAGATTTTCCATATTTTATTTTGTTATTTTTATCATTTATTTTGATTTTTTATTCATTTAAATCAAAATAAATCAAATTAAATGGTAAAATAATAAAATCAAATCAAATCTTGGATTTTTGTGCATCTTTTGAGTCTATGTACAACTAGCAAGACAACCAATTCGTGCAAGATTGATTTGGGTGAAAAAAGATTGGATTGAAGCAAATTTGGAAATATATCATATGCCATGAAATACCAAATCAAATCTTCATAATGGGCAATATTTAAGTCATTTTTGTTGACCTAATATGTTGCACTACATATACAGAGGGTATCCAAGGCAAGAGAGGGGGTTGAACAGTCGTGTAGAGCAAGAAAAAAGCTGAAAAAAATTCAAGAGAAAGTGTTGATCCAATTTCCATCCTAGAGACCAATCCAAGACATTCTAACATTGCCAACAGATTGCTGGACATGCCAGGAACACATCCCAATCAATTGCAAGCCTTTTCACGCCTGGAATTATAAGTTACAGGTACCAGGGTTTTCCTCTAAACTCAATTTTGATTTCGTTGATTTACTCATCCTACGCATGTTTTGATTATATATTCTTGTTCATCATTGAACTTGCAAACTATTGGTACCACTTAATTGCATTTTTAACGCCTGTACAGGATATTGCCATAGCTAGGTTTTTGATCTTGTTTAGGGCTTTGAAGTATAGGCTAAATTGGATTTGGATTATGGTGCCATGATACTCGTGAGGATGAGACAAGTTGATTGTCACGTTTGAATTTCATTTATATTGCTTGTAGAGAATTTTTGAGATAAACAGGTCTGTAGCTACAGCGAGGCAACCGTAGGTAAAAGTGCTGTTACCTAAAACGACGAAGAGAGGAAGAAGAAGCTGGCGTGGCAACATGTGATTCACTTGTTTAAATTTAGCGCGTTGGTTGGCTCCACTAGCTTGTTTTTGCATATTATATTCTATTTTCATATCACTTACAAGTTAACACCATGGCTCAGATGGCTGGGGCGAAGGCCTTTGATGCACACGTCTTGGGTTCGATCCCAGGTGTGTGCATTTTGTTATTTTCTTGCTTATTTTAGGTAGATCTCATGCATTGCAGTAGCGCACACCTACCATATGCTCTTGTGTTCCACCATTGGATCAATCAGCCAATTAGATCCAACGCTCAGGTAGCAAAAAGCCTACCATGCTCCTCAAGTCAACGTGCATACTGGATCAAGCAAGTCAAGCAAGCCTTAGCTATCTGGGCCCAGCAATTCAGATAGCACCCCCTTTTCAGCAAACACCACCAGGCCCATTTACTTTTTTTTCTTATCTTTATTTTATTCATTCTTTTAATTTCCTTTATTTATTTTAATTCACAAACTAATTTATTTTCTATAAAATAATAAAATCAAGACTTCATAAAAACAATTAAGATTAGTTTTTTTTTATTATTATCAAAATTAATTTAATTTAGTTTAACTTAGAAAATTGTAATTTGTTTTCATAAAATAAAATCAAATAGAAAATTAGGTTATCTCTTGATTTAATTTTATTTTGCTCTTTTTCTCAAATAAATAAAAATACAAAAAAATAGGTTTTAGAATAAATTAATTTATTTTTCTTACTTTAAAATTAATTAGAATTAGCATTTTCATTTTTAATTTAATGATTTCTTTATTTTCTTAAAAAAACATGACAATAACATTTTTTAATCAATCGCAATTAGGTTTAGGCAAGGGTCAAAACCCTAGTTGTCTCGTATTCGATTCATCGCACGCGTATTATTTATTTTTGCCAATATTCTTGTAACTGTTCATGGTTTGTAATAGTTTAATCTAGGAATTTTTTTTACTTATCGCTTTTCCCCAGGTTTTTTGGCTATGTAATTAATTCCCTTCCCCGAAGCCTTGTAATAGCGTAGATTTAATTTCTCGCATTTTAATTCCCGCAAATATTCGTCTGTTTAGATGTATGCTAATAGGATTGTATGACAAGAATGCATGGCAAATTTAATACAGTTAGAAAAGCCTAATGTGCAAAGATAAATAATTGAAACAGCTCACTCGCACATATCACTCTTAGGGTATACTCTCACTTCGGTTGCCTTCGGTAAATGGTCATTAAGCATAGGTTATTTTAGTGGTTACTCTCCTGTCTAAAAAGATCAAATGTCCCGTTCGAATGTTGCCTCGAAAATGTTGCCTCGGAAATGTTGCCTCGAATATGATCTTAAGACTCTGGGGTTATTACTAATGTATCCTAACATTGCTTTAGCGATCGTACGTCCCTTACGAATTGACCCTTACAACTCCAATGACGGTGCTACCTATTTATTAATAGTGGGATAATGCTGTCTAAAGGAAACAAGAATAGAAACGATCCTTTTTCGAGTAGGTAGATGCTAGTAGGTACTTGCTCAAATCAAACTTTTCACGCTTACACATTTCAAAACAATTTTCAAAACAACTTTGTCACACCTTTGAGGACTGATACAAGGGTTATCACGAAGCAAAACATTTTCAAAACAAAGTGCATACACAAGCAATTTTAAAAAGATGAGCAAGTACCTAAGAGCCCATGGAAAATCATGGATAGAAAGGGTGCTAACACCTTCCCTTTCTATAATCTACCCCCGTACTTAGAATATCTCGAAAAAGGATTTTTTTTGTACTTTTTTCCTTTCCAATTGGATGAAATAAAAGTCGGTGGCGACTCTTGCTTACCGCGACATTTTGCGAATACACAACACAAAATGCAAACCAGTAAAAATAGTCGGTTCTACCATGGTATCACAACTAACAAGTCCTTTCTATAATCAACTACTTGGAAGTTCTTTGGCTGTTTTCACTGAATTGATTTTGATAGGGGAACATGTTGAGAATGGAATAAGAAGGGTAAAATCCAGGTGGTCACATCTTTAAATACTATGAAGAAGGCTTATAATGGTAAGATAGAATCCAATATTATGTATGGCCAGACGATTCGTAATAAGAGTGACCACAACCAATTTGTGGGGGCAATACTAATCTCTAATCCTACACCAGTGCAACAACGAAAACAAAATAATCCGCGAAGGCAAGATACATCCAGGAGACAATTTACAAGAATCAACATGCCGTTGGCTCAAGCATTTCAACACATGTTAAAGGCAGGGTTGATTATATTGAGAGAACCTTCTCAGAATCCCAACACTTTCTCTCCCTGCTACAATCCTAATGCATGGTGTGTATATTACTCCGACAGTCCCGAGCATGATACTAGCAACTGTTGGGCTCTGAAGAATAAAATCAAAGACACGATTGATGCTAAGGAGATTGAATTTAACCCTCATGAAACTCCTAATGTGATCACTGCACCTATGCTTAATCATGACAAGGTCCTTAATGCTATTGATGATGTTTCTGCCGTGGAAGACGCTGATAGTGACTGTGACATAGACAATTGGATCTTCCCTACTACCGGCAGTGGGCTCAATAATTGGAAGACTGAAGACTTTATCCCAATCTCCTTTAGTCAGGAGTAAATTCTATTTTCTGTTTTCTTACTTTCATGTTTTTTTGGTTATGTAGTTTAAACAATAAACTTTAAGCCTCGTGCCATACCCGGAGCACAACGATCCATTTGTTAGGATTGTCATTATTCATCAGCATATTTTCATTTAATAAATCATTGGACGTTTGCATTCAAATTTTTTCCTCCTTCTCTTTCTTTTACTTTATTGTTTTCAAAATAGCTATGTTTTCTTACACACACCCATGCAACAAATTGCAAATCCATGTCCACCCTGGATCCCATTGATAACAATTCTACTATTGTCAATTATGACTTTGAAAATTCGATCTACCAAGCCGAGGATGAAGGTGAGGAAGATGTTGAAATACATGGAGAGCTTGCTAGGCTCTTAATGTAAGAATAAAGATCCATACGATTGCATGAGGAGTCAGTCGAGGTTTTGAACTTGGGTACTGAAGAGGACAAGAAAGAAATCAAGATAGGTTCCAACCTAGAGGACAATGTCAAAAATAGATTAATCCAGATGTTGCATGACTATGTTGAAATATTTTCTTGGTTGTAGGAAGACATGCCAGGGCTTGATACTGATATTGTGGTTCACCATTTACCAATGAAGGAAGGTTGTCCTCCTATAAAGTAGAAGGTTCTTCGTATGTGTCCCGGGATGTCTGAAAAGATCAAGGTTGAGGTTATGAAGCAGTTCAATGCAGATTTCTTAGCTGTTACATCCTATCCTCAGTGGGTTTCAAATATGACGCCAGTACCTAAGAAGGGTGGTAAGGTGCATATGTGTATAGACTACAGGAATCTGAATAGGGCAAGCCCCAAAGATGACTTTTCGCTTCCACATATTGACGTTCTGGTTGACAACACCGCTCAACACAAAGTATTTTTATTCATGGATGGTTTCTCCGCTTATAATCAAATCAAGATGGCACCTGAAGACATAAAGAATACTACTTTTGTCACACAGTGGGGTACTTTATGTTATAAAGTTATGCCTTTTGGTTTGAAGAACGCCCGTGCAACATATCAGCGTGCTATGGTAGCTTTTTTCTATGATACGATCCATCACGAGATAGAGGTTTATATTGATGACATGATAGCCAAATCCCAAACTGAAGAAGAATACCTTGACCACCTGCACAAGCTGTTTGAAAGACTGAAGAATTACAAGTTAAGGTTGAATCTAAACAAGTGCACCTTCAGTGTAAGATCCGGTAAACTCCTAGGTTTTCGTTGTCAGTGGTAAATGTATTAAAGTTGATCTCGCCAAGGTTAAAGCCATTCAAGAAATGCTAGCTCCCTGTACTGAGAAGGAAGTCAGAGGTTTCTTGGGACGATTGAACTACATTGCCAGATTTATTTCCCATTTGACCGCTACTTGTGAGCCAATCTTCAAGTTATTAAAGAAAGATCAGGTAGTGAAATGGAACGATGATTGTCAGATAGCCTTAGACAAAATAAAGGAGTATCTCCAGGAACCTTTGATTCTAATGCCACCGGTTGAAGGAAGATCTCTGATCATGTACTTGACAATATTAGAGAACTCAATGGGGTGTGTATTGGGGAAACATGACGAGTCTAGTCGAAAAGAGAATGCAATATACTACTTTAGCAAAAAGTTTACCAACTGTGAAACAAGATACTCACTGCTCGAGAAAACTTGCTGCAATTTGGCATGGGCTGCTCGCCAACTAAGACAGTATATGTTAACTCATACTACTTTGTTAATCTCTAAGATGGATGCAATAAAATACAAATTCGAGAAACCTGCTCTCTCTGGAAGAATAGCAAGATGGAAAATGGTCTTGACCGAATATGACATTCAATACACTACTTAGAAAGTAATTAAAGCAAGTGTATTGGCAGATCATTTGGCTCATCAGACTATAGATGACTATCATTCTATGAATTTTGAGTTCCTAGATGAGAATATGATGCTAGTTATTGATTACGAAGAACCTGGACCATATGAAAGACCTGAACTAGGATCTCGATGGAATATGGTTTTTGATGGAGCTTCCAACATGCTTGGTAATGGAATTGGTGTTGTAATTGTCTCTCCCAAGGGTTTCCATACGCCCTTCACCACTAGATTATGTTTTGACTGTACCAACAACATGGCAGAGTACGAAGCGTGCATCATGGGTATCAAAGCTGCCATCGATATGAGAATCAAATTCCTAAATGTATATGGGGACTCGACCCTAGTGATCAGTCAGATTAAGGGAGAATGAGATAAGAAGTATCCAAATATCATTCCTTATCGAGAGAATATGTTGACATTAATTCCTTACTTCGAAGAAATCACTTTTGAACACATTCCACGATAAGAGAATCAATTGGCAGACGCATTGGCTACCATGTCATCTATGTTCAAAGTCAGATGGGATAATGAAGCTCCTCTAATTACTATTGAGAGATTAGACGAACCGACACATTTTTACGAGCTTGATACTAATGGAGTAGAGGAAAAGCCTTGGTACCACGAAGTAAAGATATACCTCGAGACTCAAGAGTATCCTGAAGGGGCATCTATTAATGATAAGAAATTCCTAAGAAGGTTCTCTGCCAAGTTATTTCCGAGTAAATGAATTTTGTACAAGCACAATCACAATTCAACTTTGCTTCGTTGTGTAGACAAGAAGGAAGCTGAGAAGATTTTGGAAGATATGCACGAAGGAGTCTTTTGTATTCACTCCAGTGGGCATACAATGGCTAAGAAAATTATAAGACCGGGTTATTATTGGTCTACCATGGAAACTGATTGCCATCGTTATTCCAGAACTTGCCACAAATGCCAGATTTATGCTGACAAAGTACATGTGCCTCTAGTTCCTTTGAATGTCTTGACTGCTCCTTGGCCATTTTCAATGTGGGGCATTGATATGATTGGAGAGATTAAACCTACCGCTTCTAATATGCATTGTTTCATCCTGGTCTCTATTGATTATTTCACGAAGTGGGTAGAAGCAACCTCGTTTTCCTCCATTACCAAGAATGTTGTGGCTAGATTCATTAAGTATAACCTTATCTGTCGGTATGGCATACATGAGAGGACCATCACGGAAAATGGTACAAATCTTAATAATACTATGATCACGTAACTCTACATGCAATTCAAAATTAAGCACCACAATTCTTCTCCGTATCGACCAAAGATGAATGGCATAGTGGAAGCCGCCAACAAGAATATCAAGAAGATTTTGCAAAAGATGACAGTGACATACAAATATTGGCATGAGATGTTACCATTTTCTCTTCATGGTTATCGCACTTCAGTATGTACATTAACTGGGGCAACTCCGTTCTCTCTAGTCTACATTATGGAGCCTGTCTTACCTGTCGAAGTCCAGATTCCTTCCATAAGGATTATGAAATACACAAGTTTAGATGAAGACGAATGGGTTCATACTAGACTCGACTGGATAAATTTGATTGATGAAAAAAGGCTTGTGGCTGTTTGTCATGGTCATATGTATTAGAAGCGCATGATCAAGGCCTTTAATAAGAAAGTCAAACATCAGATGTATCAGGCTGGTGACTTAGTAATAAAGCGCATCATCCTACCATAAGATGATCCCAGGGGTAAATGGACTCCCATATACAAAGGGCCATTTGTGATAAAAAATATATTTTTTGGCGGTGCTATGATACTTACCACCATGGGCGGTGAAGATTTTCCACACCCTATGAACACATACATAGGTAAAAAATACTACGCATAAAAGAGACACTCTAGGTTGACTGGCCTAGGCAAAAATATGGGCATCCCGGAAAACCAAAAGGGTTTGAGAATAAATTAAGGATATATATATATATATATATATATATATATATATATATATATATATATATATATATATATATATATATATATATATATATATATATATATATATAAAATGTACATCTGAAAATTTGAAAACCTGAAAGGGCAGCTTGGACAGAAAAGGATATCCCGGTGGTCTGAAAACCCGAAAGGGCGGTTGTTGTACCCCAAAATTTTCCCTCTCATTTTTCAAGGAATTTATCACAAGGATTCTAAAGGTTCACGCTTGCACAATTACATTTGGATCTTCCAGTACCAAGTTAAAAAGGAAACTGTTAAAAAAGGGGAAAACAATTTAAAATAATATTTTTGACAAAATTGGAGAAAAAACAAGTCTCCTTCGATTTATCTCTTTCGGTGCAAGCTTGGCTTGCATACTTCGACTGGGCATGGGCCTCTGGCGCGTTGGCTTTGGTTCATAAGGCAGGAGCTTCTTGCATGGAACCTCCGATTGCATCTTTGGCCTCATATGGTTCATAATAAAGTGGCTACCTATGTGCTTGCTTCGATTGGATGTTTGTTGCTTACATGCCTGTGTTGACTGGACAAATATTCCCCTATACTTGCTTCGATTCAAAAGTTGATGACTAGCTGCATACAAGCCTTCGTTTGAGCCATAACTTCTTTCTTGCGTGCAAAAGGCTTCCCCCATGCTAGCATGTACAAGCCACAAAACCTCCTGTAGCCTCCTTTGATTCCAAGGTGTGATACGGTGGTAGAACCGACACACTGGTTTTGTATTTGTATTCGCAAATGTCGCGGTAAGCACGATTCACCACCTACTTTTATTTCATCCAACTAAGGAAAAGGAAAAAGAACAGAAAAAACCTTTTTCGAGATGTTTATGAGTACGGGGGGTAGATTATAGAAAGGGAAGGTATTAGCACCCTTTCTATGTATGGTTTTCCTCGGGATCTTAGGTACTTGCTCATTTTGAAATTGCTTGTGTGTGTTTTGAAAAGTTTTTGTTTAACTTCGTGATAACCCTTGTATCTGTCCTCAAGAGTGTGACGAAGTTGTTTTTGAAAACTGTTTTGAAAGTGTTTGTGAAAAAGAGTTTTTATTGTTTTGAGCAAGTACTTAAGAGTTTCTACCTACTCGAGAAATATTGTTCATTTTCTCGTTTCCTTTAGACAATGCTATCCTACTATTAGTGAGTAGGTAGCCCTATCGTTGGATGTTGAGGAACTATCGAAAGGGACGCTATGGTCATCAAAGGTAACATGTAAAGATATCTTAGCATTCAAAGGGAATGTCATCATATAGGCAACATCGAGGGACAAGATCATTTCTCGTAGGCAACTCGAGGGACGTTAGGGACCATGATCTTTATGATGACTTTAGAATTAAGGGTCTTTGTTAAGACATCCCTACGTTCGAGGGACATGACCATTATTTTCCGAGGCAACCAAGTGAGATATACCCTAAGGGTGCATATGTGCAAGTGTGTTATGTTCAGTTATTTTAGTCTTGTGTTAAGTTTGCTAATGTTTGATTATTCTTGCCATACAATCCTATTAGTCATAAATCTAGCAGTTAATAATTGCATTAATTTAAAAGTGCAGAGATATAAAACCTAGCTATTACAAGGCTTCGGGGAGGAGGATTATGTACATATCCAAAACTAGGGGAAAAAAATAAATAAAAGCGGTAAAGGTCCTACTAATCATCTATTACATCCCAATATACAGTTACAATAATAAAAGGAAGTGCGAAAGAATAATAACACGCAAATTTGAAAAGACGTCTAAAAATCCTAAGATATAAAAATTCTTTTTTTATTTATTTAATTTATGAAAATGGTTTAAGTTAAAAAAATAATTGATCTAGATCTATATTTAAAAAAAAAGTTAATTATTAAAGAAACATAAAATTTAAATAAAAGAAATTAATTCTATGTTTTTTTGGTATTTTTGTTACGAAAAGGAAAATGAATTAAAATGAAATTAAACTTAAGTTTTATTAATTTAAATCTAAAAAAACAGTTAAAGTGATTAGTTAATTAATTTACCAAAATTAAAATTTAATTAAGAAAAATCCTAAATCTATTTTTATGTGATTTTTATATTGTTTTATTAATTAAAAAAAGGTATTAAAAGAAATAAATTAAATGAATAAAACAAGAAAATAAAGATGAGCCTAGTAGCAAAAGTAAACAGGGGGTGCAATTATCAGAAATCCCT
The DNA here is from genome assembly GCA_948472305.1 of Vicia faba. Classification (NCBI taxonomy): domain Eukaryota; kingdom Viridiplantae; phylum Streptophyta; class Magnoliopsida; order Fabales; family Fabaceae; genus Vicia; species Vicia faba. The sequence goes on from OX451736.1 coordinate 30,756,501, forward strand.
AGGCCCGAATCTTTGAAAGCTTCATGCCCTAACCATGGTGTTTTCAGATTCTTGCGTGAAACCTCTGATTCAACCATCCATAACTGTTCTATATAAACTCAAACAAACGTTAGTATGCCATGGAATGTGATTAAAATTAGAGATTCAAAGTTTAAAAATTTACCGAACTGGTGTTGTCAAATGGGGGCGTGCTAGGCGTGTGATGGATTGCTCTTGGGCCTTGAAAGACTTCTGAGGACTTTAATAGGATGGTTTGAGGCTTGATGCCAATCGAGAGAGACCAAAACCTCAAGATATGTGTGATCGGTGGATCTGGAACTGACTGTTTAACGCTGGTTCGCGAAATGTCACGGAAGCAAGAGTCGCCACCGTCTTTTATTTTCTCCAAATGGAAAGGACAAAAGCACAGAAAAATTCCTTATAGAGATTGCTCTCGGTTCGGGAGGTAGGTTATAGAAAGGGAAGGTGTTAGCACCCTTTCTATCCATGGTTATCCATGGGCTCTTAGATACTTGCTCATTTGTGTTTTCAAAAATGATTTGTTTGCTTTTCAATGTGGGTTTTAAAAGTTTCTTTGAAAGTTTCAGTTCGACTCTTCTGTCAGAGTGTTTGAAAAATTGCTTTGAAAGCTTTTGAAAAGTGTCGGTGTGAAAAGATTTTTGTTTGTTTTTGAAGAGAGCAAGTACCCATGAGTCGTCTACCTACCCTAAGGAATTCGTCCGTGTAAATGTCCTTTAAAGTAGTGCCATCCCACCATTGAGAGGTAGGTAGCACCACCGTTGGAGGTGTTCGGGTCAATTCGAGGGTTCGGGACATGGTGATCACCAGAGCAATGGGAAGACACCTTAGAAGCTACCCTCATGCCAGGTTCCCGGATCATGAGGACTTACTAAGACATCCTCTACTCGACGATCACCTTTCGAGGCAAGGCAACAGTGAGGCGTACCCTAGGGGTGGTGTGTGCGATTCGTGTGTCGTTTTCATTTGTATTTGTCTTGTCATGTTTATTGGTGTGCTACGCTTGATTTTATTTTGACATACATTCTTTCATGCTTTGTTTAACAGTTAAGATATTTGCGAGGAAAAATAAATCTACAACTATTACAAATGGCGCGGGTCCACATCGCCAAAATTAAACCGGACCCGATTTGACAGAAAAGTAAAGAAATTAAAAGTACGAGAAGTAATTACATGGCCTTGGGAGAGATACATAAGTATTTAAACGGAAAAAGAAATAAGTACGCGAATTAATTAAATCGGAACGAGGGCGTTGGACCCTTTTGCAAAATTAAAATTATATGATGAAATTAATTAATTTATTAAAGAAAGACTTGTTTTTGGTATTTTTAGGATTTAATGAAAAAGAGAATTAATGAAAATTAAAATTGAATGCAAACCCTAATTCTATTTATTTTTAAATTTATTAAGAAAAATGTTGAAGTTTTTAACCTAATTTAAACCTAAGTTATTTATGTACAATTTAATTATAAAAATAAATAAATAGACAATATTATGGTAAAAAAGGAAAATTAAAAGGAATAAAAATCATCAATTAAACATAGTTCTACATTTTTTAGATTTTTTTATCAAAAGAATTAATATTGCAAACCCGAATTTAAACTAAATTTATTTACATGCATTTATTTGTAAGAAAATATTAAAATAAAATACTTATTATATTTTTGTCTTTTCCGATTTTTTATGATGTTTTTGTATTTTGTTAAAAAATAATTAGTTAAATCAAAACAATAAAGTAAATAAAATAACAATTGAAAACAAAATAAAAAAGGAAAGTTGCAAACCAGGGGGGGTGGAAGTCCCAATATGGAGGTTTTGATTGTGAAATTCTGGCCCAATAAGACATGGGTCCATTGACTTTTTTGAGTAGCGTACAGCAATGTTGACCAGCGTTTATGGTGCTCTCCCAATCTCCGCCCTTGGCTTGATCTCAGTGTACACGTGGGTGGATGGATGATGAAGGTGTACGCTGTGCCTTGATATTGAAAACGCACATGAATTCCTGTGGAAAAATAATGTGAAGAATAACGCAGACCTGGGACTCGAACCCAGGTCTTGGATGTCAACGCAATCAGCGCTTGCCAGCTGAGCCATTAAACTCTTTTGATATATTAGTAACAAATAAATAATATAAAAGAAAAGCAAAACGTTAGTGGGTCCGCGCGCCAATTTTCAAACAGACCAACCAGCTTTCGCCAACACATCGTCTTCCTCACGTGTTTTCTTTTTTTTTCTTCTGAAACAAGAACATATGGCAACGGTTTTAGACGCGTTTCCTTAGGCCAGCTATTGAAAAATAGCGATTAGCTCTCAAGGGTTCATAAATTGATCGCGATAAGTGTTTCTTCTTCGTCTCCATGCGCTGAATTGAATGGTCTTGGTCTGGAGTCTTAATTTTTCCTTATCTCAAAAACCCCAATTTAAAACTCTGAAAACCCTAAAAGTCAAACATGGCATAATCGTATATAACGCACAAAAAAGCAATTGGATATGTTGTTTAGCATCAAAACATCATAATGAACATGAATCCATAAATAAATTTCACAAATAATGCTTAAATCATGATGCACGATTCTGTAATTTTTCTGAAACAGTTTATGCTCGATATACCAGTTCTTGGAGTTTGAATGGGTGATTCTGATTGGAATGTGACCAGTAATCCTTGAGGAAGCTATTGAAACTAATTTCGTGCCTTGAATCCACCTGTAACAATGATTTCAGTTTTCAGTTTTTTAGAGAATTTTTCAAGTTTGTAGAGAGCTTTTCTGCGCAGCTTTTTTGTGTCCTAGCATTAGGTTTATGATCAAGCCTTTGTAGTGAAAGCATTAGGTCAAAAAAACTCAATCAAATCCATTGCTTTTATTGTTTTGGAGATTTGATTTTCTAGCTTTATTCTCCAAATATTTTTCACATGTTTTTGTATCAATTAAGATCAAATCACTCCCAATCTTTCCTTATTGACTTAGGCACGAAATCTTGAGGCTGAAATGTGTACAAAAAGATTTGAAAACTTAGGTTAGTATTTTTCCTATATTTAATTTGATTTAAATGAATTAATATAAATAATAATTCAAATAAATAAATAAAAAATGAGAAAATACTTCCCTTTGGGCCAAGTGGTCGTGCATATGCTTAGAATGATGAATCATGGAAGAAAAATGGGCCCATTAGCAATTTTAGGTCATTTGGATCAAAGTTGACTTTTCAAAATATCCAAAAATTTCCCAACTTCCACAAGGCATAACTTGCTCAATTTTTAAGCTTTTCTCATGTTCTTGGACATTTTGGAAAGGTCTTTGAGTCCTCTAACCAATGTATTTTGTCCCATGTAATTTTGATTTACCAATCTCAAGTTATGGCCTTTGACTTAAAGTCCCTTTTTGTTGACTTTTGAAAATGACCTATAATGTTGAAATTGATAACTTTTTGTGAGAGCATTACTTGGACTTGAAGTATGAAGATGAGTTGTAGTAAATGTCTTTCTCTTCAAAATGAGATTTGGATGGAATTTTTCTGATAATCCATGTAAAAGTTATGCCCTGGTCAATTTCAGTTGACTTTTTCAACTGTCCAAATAAGGAAACTTTTGCATCTTGATGATTTTCTGAGCCAAATTTTGAGAATCATGATCAAGCATTGATCAAATGATGTTTGTGGCTTCAAAATGATATGTTGACAAAAAATTTGAACTTTTGACTGCCAAATGACCATTTTGCCCCTACAGTTGACTATAGTGCAATTTAGGGTTTTGACTGTGCAATTTTGTGCTGAATGCCTTGAAAATTGATATGAGGATACTTGACCATATTTGTAGCCATATGAGACTTGGTTGGGCCTTTGAAAACTTCATTTTCTTGATCAGAACACAAACCCTAGTTTTGACTGTATGGGAGACCTTTGCACTGTGCAACCCTTGGGGAATTTTGTAGCTAGACTTGGCAATTTCTTGAAGAATATGGGAGGGCAAATTTTGGGGTACAACAATATGACTTGCACCAATTCTTTGATTTCTGGAGAGCTTTTTGAAGAGCTTTTGGAGAGCTTTTTGAAGAGATTTTAGAGAGCTTTTTAGAGAGGAATTTCGTATCTTTCAAGATTGTATGGATCTATATTTATAGAGGAGAATGAGGAGACAAGAAAGCATAGAAGGAATCTCCCTCATAATGTTGTATTTTAAAACCATGATCAAAATTTGAAAAAATGCCATATTTGATGATTTTATGACATTTTCACATGTGGATGAACCTGGACATATTTAAAGGGTTATTGCACGAAATCAATTGACATAAACCAGCATAAAACTTTCCCAAAATGGATTCACATCAAAATTTACGTTATTTCTATTATTTATTTATTTAATTCTGAATTTTAATGAATAAAATATCAAAATAAATAGCATAAATAGTAGAAAAATGTATGGGTGGGCTTAGAGGTCGTAGACCATGTTAGGAATGAGTTTCAAACTTGAAAAGATAAGCCCATTTGGAAAAAAATTCATGTTTGGTCAATATTTGCTTCATGCATTTTTTTCAAAAATTGGCCAACTTTGACAATGCATATCTCTCTCAATTTTAACCCTATGAGGGTGTTCTTGGACTTTTTAGAAATCATAGGATGTTCCATAAGCAACCTCTTTGGTTTCCTCTCAATTGGATCTTCCATGTTCATGTAAGAAACTTTGACCCAAAAGGTGTTTTTGTTGACTTTTGAAAATGACCTATAATGTCTGAATTTATATATTTTCATGAGTGCATTTCTTGAACTTTAGGGATGAAGATGAGTTGTAGGGAATTGGATTCTATTAAAAATGAGCCTTGGATGAGAAATTTCTGATAAAGTATGAGAAAGTTATGCCTGATCAAAGTTTGGTTGACTTTTCCTATAGGAACCCTAATTTAGCAACTTTTGAGTTTTGATGAATTAGGAGCATTCCTTGAGGAATCATGATCAAACCTTGAACAAATGATGGATATCACTTCAAAATGTTGATGTTGACCAAAAATATTGAAGTTTTACTGTATGTGGGTCACAGTTGACTTTTGACCTAATATAGTTGATTTTCAGGCATTTGAGCAGTCGACTGAGCAAACTTCTTGTGCAAGGCATGAAACTTGGCATGGATGATCTTTAGGACATATTAGGGCAGTTGAAACCACTTAGGACCCTTGGAAACTAAAACATCTTGATAAGGAGTGAAACCCTAGTTTGAGACTCATTGTCTTAGGAGGAGGATTTATCTGGCCAATCCTTAGTCAACTTGAGCAATTGAGGACCTCTAGGAGTTTATCTGGTGTGAAAATTGGAGGGAAAATTTTAGGGTGCAACAGGCGCCCCTGTTCAATCTTCTTAAACCTGAGGATGTAGGTTGGCTGGTCCGCCTTTCATGATCTGAAGGTGGAAGATGATTGAACACTAGAGTGCCCAGAAATTTGCACTCGCATGAAGTAATACTGATCGATAATATCGAGAATGGGCTTACAGATGCCATTTGGAAGGAAACGGAGAATCGTTGAAGATGGACTTAAAGATGCCATCCAGAAAAGATATCGGTTGCATAAGATATTCCTTTGGGAGAATTCCTGTACTTGCCGTTGAGGAGGACTTCGTCGGGGAATGTCGATTTATGTCCTGGGAAATAGAGTATAGGAGATTTAGTTGTCCATTACTCTACTGGGGAATTAACTCTTGATTGATGAGAAAAAAGTGAGTTGTTATCTGGTCGGGTCCAGGCTTCACAGTGACTGGTTGAGGATGATAAGGATGACTGCTATTTGGTCGTATTCCAGGCTTCATAGCGACTTACTGGGGAATATGAAATCGACCATATCTGGTCGGGTCCAGGTTTTACAGTGTTGTAAACTGTTGTCCTGAGATAAAAGAGAAGGAACCTGTATATGGCTTTCTCGGGATAAGTCCATGCAAAACTGCGTCAAGTAATTCATGAAAAGGAGTCTGGATAGTAGGGCTATGAGAAGGAACCTGGGTGGTAAGGTTACTTCGAAATGAAAGCCTGGATAGTAGGGCTATGAGAAGGAACCTAGGTGGTAGGGTTACTTCGAAATGAAAGCCCAGATAGTAGGGCTATGAGAAGGAACCTGGGTAGTAGGGTTACTTCGAAATGAAAGCCTGGATAGTAGGGCTACGAAAAGGAACCTGGATAGTATGGTTACTTCGAAAATAAAGCCTAGATAGTAGGGCTATGAGAAGGAACCAGGGTAGTAGGTTTACTTCAAAATGAAAGCCTGGATAGTAGGGCTATGACAAGGAACCTGAATAATATGGTTACTTCAAAATGAAAGCCTGGATAGTAGGGCTATGAGAAGGAACCTGAATAGTAGGGTTACTTCGAAATGAAAGCCTGGATAGTAGGGCTATGAGAAGGAACCTAGATAGTAGGGTTACTTCGAAATGAAAGCCTGGATAGTAGGGCTATGAGAAGGAACCTGGGTAAGGTTGCTTCGTGATGAGTTTGGGTAAAACTGCATCTGAACCGAGAAGGAACCTGGGTAAGGTTGCTTTGTGAGGAGTCTGGGTAAAACTGCCTCTGAACCGAGAGGGAACCTGGGTAAGGTTGCTTCGTGATGAGTTTGGGTAAAACTGCATCTAAACCGAGAGGGAACCTAGGTAAGGTTGCTTCGTGATGAGTTTGGATAAAACTGCATCTAAACCGAGAGGAAACCTTGGTAAGGTTGCTTCGTGATCAGTTTGGGTAAAACCGCATCTGAACCGAGAGGGAACCTGGGTAAGGTTGCTTCGTGATGAGATTGGGTAAAACTGCATCTGAACCGAGAGGGAACCTGGGTAAGGTTGCTTTGTGAGGAGTTTGGGTAAAACTACATCAGGAAATTGTAAGCAGGAACCTGGGTAGGGTTGCTTCAGGATAAGTCTGAGTAAAACTTCAGAAGGAACCTGGGTAAGGTTACTTAGGGATAAGTTCGTGTAAAACTTTAGAAGGAACCTCAGTAAGGTTACTTCGGGACAAGTACGTGTAAAACTTCAGAAGGAACTTGGGTAAGGTTACTTCGGGCTAAGTCTGTGTAAAACTTCAGAAGGAACCTGGGTAAGGCTACTTCGGGCCATGTTCGTGTAAAACTTCGGAAGGAACCTGGGTAAGGTTACTTCGTGATGAGTTCGTGTGAAACTTTATTTGGAAATGTATGAGAAAGGACCCATGTAAGATTTTTCAGGATAAACCCGCGTGAAGCTGTATTTAGGAGAAACCCGTGTAAGATTGCTTTGTGACAAACCCGTGTAAAGCTGCATCTGGTAGCGCAGATAATTACTCTGTTTAGTTTCAGGAGCTAATCTTGGACCTGCTAGAAATTGTTGATGATAACTATCTTTCCTGAAAAGGTACATGATTAATTATATGTGATGCATGAAATGCATTGTATGATGATGTTCTCAAAATAAATGAGATTAGGCTGTATGTGATATGTATGCGCATGTCATGATGTATGAACATGAAATGCTACTATGACACGTTCGAGTTTGGGAAAATAAATCCCTGAATGCTGTTGGAGAGTATTGGAAATTGAATTCCTGACCGTCGTAGAAAAAGTGGTTCTTCTACTTCCGCTGGAGATGGTGAACCGGAGATGACTATGTTGGGGATTTCCCCCTTGTCTACGGACATTTTGCTGGGGGAGAGACTCTGCTTGAGAATAAATCTGCGGGGAATAACTCTGTTAGGGATGAGCTTCCATATAAACTCTGCTCGGGAGAAAACTATATGAACCGTTTGTGATTATAAATTCGATTGGGGAATATAGATGTCAACTCTCTGAAGGAACTTTGCTGGGGAAAGTAACTCCTGTTTGGGGAAGCCGATGTCAAAGCTTTAGTTGTATCTACTCTGTGAGGAGTGTAGATGTCACTGGGACGCATGCTGAGGATACGACAATGACTTTGCATCATGACTTTTCTGCCCCCTGTACCTGCTGGAGAAAGTGCCTGCGGAGGCTTTATGGATCGAGTGTTATCCCGACTCTTGGGGTGCTTGGTAACTGGAGATCAGAACGATAAGTCTTCTACTGATAGGCCAGTGACAAGATGATGGGACACAATCGTACGCTTTGATCCCTAACTTTTGCCTGGACTGTCTTTTCAGATTTTTAGTCCCCCGTGATACCCTTCTTTGCCCGAGCCGCCTTTTCAGGTTTTTGACTTGCCGGGTGTACATTTTTTTTCATATGTATATCCCTAACTTTTGCCCGAACCCTTTTGGTTTGCCGAGATGCCCTTATTTTTCCTAGGCCAGTCAACCTAGTGGGTCTTTTCAAGTGTAGTCTTTTCTGACTATGTCCATGTTTACCGGGTACAGAGAATTGTCACTGTCCATAGTAGTAAGTGTTGCCACACTGCCAAAAGATGTTTGTTTGATCGTACAAGATTCGTTGCTGGAATTCATGTCCAATGCCCCAAGTGATTCAGATGGAGATCTGCCCCTGGCTATTTGGCATCTTTGAGCGATTCCTTGAACCTTGGTTTGACTTCCCCAGGTCAGCTGGACACCATGTCATGCCCCTTGATTATGAAAGGCCTGTTATTGGCATGTCTTTCCATCTGAGGTGATTCTGTCCATTGAGAGGATTTCTGTTCATCGAATATTCGTCGTGTGAATTTCTCTGCTGTTGAACAAATAGTCATATGCAAACAATGGTATTTTAAGAATGCAAAGCTTAAGTCTGTCTTGAAAAAAAATTTGAAAATGCAATTTTTTAGTAAAACAAATTTTGCAAGAGAGTGATATCAACTCGTGATTTATAGCAAACCTTATAGGAGTCAGGATACCTTTTGTAACAGTATGCTTTCAAACTTATCCATGCTTCAGCTAGGATTTTTATGGGTTATAACGTGGCCTAGTTTGCGATTCAAGAAACAAAGGATAAAGGCTCAAAATTTATTTGTACCCATCCACTCTTCGTCATGTTCTTCAGTCTTATGCTCAGTTAATTGCGCGTTTAGAATCCCAGTTGAGTTCTGGAATATTGTCCTTGATGTTTCAGTGATGGTTCGGATATTGACAGTTTATTTTGAATAGGCAGTCATCTTTTTTGTCGAGGATTTGTAAGAGCTCTTTCTTTTTGATTTTACTATCCCTGTCTTTTGCCCGAACTGTTTCTTTTTGTGATTACAGCCAACTGGATACCCTAGTTTTTTTCTTAAGTCTCCTTCATAGGTTTTAACTTAATGGGCTTTTATTTTGAGAGATAATGACTGCCCGTCTTGACGATTATGCAGAACCATCACCTTCTTTTGATTTGGAAGGACATCTTCGATGCCATTCATTATGTACGAAGCGGAAGATTGCGACTGGATGCGCGTCTAAATTGACTGAGAAAACTACCCTGCCCCAGGTTATGATTAAGGGTTTTAATTAGTGTGAAAAGAAAAACTCCTACTTATTCGGCTCAAAGGGGTTTACTAGAGATTATCTTCCTTATAACTCCATTGTTTGGGATTTGAAACAACGCATGTACATAGTCAGCGGGTTCTATTCAAAATCATACCGTAGAGATTATGGTATCATTTTTGTCATCCTCCCTCTAAAGGCTTACAAATTTTTAATTGAGAGTTGAATATCACAAAAAGGAACAAAGTTTAAATATAGTGAATACGAATGAATTGATGCAAAATAGACATATGCAATGCATTGATAAAGTAACAAAGTTTGACATGAATAAATTTTCGAACAATCAAAAGAAAATTACAAATTGAAAATTCTAATGAATGAAAAACCCTCTTGTCAGAACTTGTCACTTCAAATGATGGGCCTTGGAGGATTGACAGAAACATTCTAGTTGACCATCTTGTGTGAATTCCAATGCTCCTTCAACAATCAGGTCTTGAATTTTGTATTTCAACCTCCAACAATCGTTAGTATCATGCCCCGGGCTGCCAGAATGATAAGCACACCTTGCATCCGGATTGTAGTTCAGAGAGGAAGTATTAGGGATTCGGATGAGGTCCTATCAAAGTAATCATATTCATCCTCAACAGGTGTTGCAAAGCTTGAGACAGCAACACGTTGAGTTTAGTAAACTGCCTTTTGGGTATATCCGGCTTACTCTGATTAACCCGTTGTTTTGGGCGAGGTTGTTGTTGGACCCATGATATGGTAGCAATTTGAAAAGGTCCACTCTTCACCAAACTAACCTTTTGTCTTCTTGGAGGTTGATCAATGACTTGGTCCCCGACCTCGACTGTTTGCTTCATACTGTTGTATCCGTCTTGATGAAGTTGGTTGATGATAGCTCTCAACTCTTCTTGTCTCCGGGCTAGGCCTTGGATAAGATCCATCTGCCCCAGCATCTGGGTTCTCATTGCATCTACCTCAACTTGCAGTTGTTCCATCTGTTTGTCCTTATTGTCTTCAGGACTTTTCTTGACCAAGTTCCCAGCGAGGAGTGTTTTCAACTCTTCCTGCCCCTTGGATAGGTTTAGGAACATTTCCCTGAACTGAACTTCTTAAGTTTGAAGATATTTGTTGTCTTGTTTGAGAGCCATTGCTGAAATAAACAGCGAGAACATGAGAGACCTACTTTGAAACCTGTTTATGCAATGATATGTATGATATATGTGTGCAATGTTTTCAAGGATCTCGCGGGGTAAACAAGAAAATGTCAGAAGTTGAGATTTATAACTTTGATTGAAAAAATTCGTATCATCGAATGTCCTTCTACGAGAGTCAAGCTCACCATATCAAGTGGGTCATATCCCCTGACTCAAGTTATCGTGTTTTGATCTTTTGAAGGCATTGGCTAGAGGAAAATAAACCCCCTTGCCCCTTGCTAGACGTCTGGTTCATCATAACCTACATCACAGGCCCTCGAGATCCTTGAAATGGTTAAGGAAATGCTATGGTATGATGCTATGATGTGTATGCTATGCATCCAGCAAAAACGCATGGTAAGAAACCAATTTATTGGATTTATACAAACAAGGTCCTGCAAGGAATACAAACAAAGCCCTGCAATGAGTTCAAATTGTTAGGAACAAAAAGCAAACAAGTCACGCAAGTAGCCTTAGTTTTAGGCTTGCATGGATTCCATAGGTAAGTACCTTCTTGAAGTTTAGTTAGTTTCAAACCTGTCTTAGAAAAGTAACCGGGTTCTAAGGGATCTCAATATCACTGATCTTTCCCCCAAGCTTCGTTCAATAGGCGATTGACTCGCAACCAAAAAAAACTCAGGAGTCAAACCTCAATGAGTGTAGCATCGAGTATCTGTCGACCTTGGGAATACACCAAAGTTGTCCATCTCGCCACGTCCTACTGGCCAAGTTGTGCAATTAAAGGTTCTAACGTCAGTTGATTCTTTATGATACCATGCAACGGTTCCGTACTCTCCTTTATTGACTCAAGGGTTATCGATACCAACCAAAGTGTCACATTAATGTAGCTACTGCTTCAACCGTGTTGGTATACCCTGCACAGTTCCCTCATAGTTAATTTCTACTTACCTAAAAGGTGTTCCCCGATACATGTGTAGGATCTTCAATAATACCCAAACAAAACCCTTGAATATAAAGCAGGCAAAGCAAACAAGAAAGCAATTTTAAAAGTGACCTAGATCCTAAGGTATACCCCATTTATTTAACTCCCCAGCAGAGTCGCCAGTTCTATGATACAGTGGCAGAATCGACTGTTAGTACTGGTTTGCATTTAGTATTCGCAAATGTCGTGGTAAGCAAGAGTCGCTACCGACTTTTATTTCATCCAACAAGGGAAAGGAAAAAGAACAGAAAGAAACCTTTTTTTTAGAGTTTTGGAAAGGGAAGGTGTTAGCACCCTTTCTATCCGTGGTTTTCCACGGGCTCTTAGGTACTTGCTCATTTTGAATTTGCTTGTGTGTGTTTTGAAAAGTTTTTGTTTAAATTTGTGATAACACTTGTATCTGTCCTCAAAAGTGTGACGAAGTTGTTTTTGAAAACTGTTTTGAAAGTGTTTGTGAAAAAGAGTTTTTATTGTTTTGAGCAAGTACTTAAGAGTTTCTACCTACTCGAAAAAGATTGTTCATTTTCTCATTTCCTTTAGAAAAATCTGTCCTACTATTAGTGAGTAGGTAGCCCTATCGTTGGATGTTGAGGAACTATCAAAAGGGATGCTATGGTCATCGAAGGCAACATGTAAAGATATCTTAGCATTCGAAGGGACTGTCATTATATAGGCAACATCGAGAGACAAGATCATTTCTCGTAGGCAACTCGAGAGACATTAGGGACCATGATCTTTATGATGACTTTAGAATTAAGGGTCTTTGCTAAGACATCCCTACGTTTGAGGGACATGACCATTATCTTCCGAGGCAACCAAGTGAGGTATACCCTAAGGGTGTATATGTGCAAGGTCTGTTATGTTCAGTTATTTTAGTCTTGTGTTAAGTTTTCTAATATTTAATTATTCTTGCCATAGAATTCTATTAGTCATACATCTAGCAGTTAATAATTGCAGTAATTTAAAAGTGCAGAGATATAAAACCTAGCTATTACAAGGCTTCGGGGAGGGGGATTATGTACATATCCAAAACTGGGGGAAAATAAATAAAAGCGGTAAAGGTCCTACTAATCATCTATTACATTCCAATATACAATTACAATAATAAACGGAAGTGAAAAAATAATAACGCGCAAATTTGAAAAGACGTCTAAAAATCCTAAGATATAAAAAATCTTTTTGTTGTTTTTTGTTTTAATTTATGAAAATGGTTTAAGTTAAAAAATAATTGATCTAGATCTATATTTAAAAAAAAGTTAATTATTAAAGAAACATGACATTTAAATAAAAGAAATTAATTCAATGGTTTTTTGGTATTTTTGTTACGAAAAGGAAAATTAATTAAAATGAAATTAAACCTAAGTTCTATTAATTTAAATCTAAAAAAAAGAAGTTAAAGTGATTGGTTAATTAATTTACCAAAATTAAAGTTTAATTAAGAAAATTCCTAAATCTATTTTTATGTGATTTTTATATTTGTTTATTGATTAAAATAAAAAAAAGGGATTAAAAGAAATAAATAAAATGAATAACACAAGAAAATAAAGATGGGCCTAGTAGCAAAAGTAAACATGGGGTGCAATAATCAGAAATCCCTAGGCTTGAATCTTCAAAAGCTTCATGCCCTAACCATGGTGTTTTCAGATTCTTGCATGGAAACTCTGATTCAACCATCCATAACTGTTCTATATAAACTCAAACAAACGTTTGCATGCCATGAAATGTGATTAAAATTAGAGATTCGAAGTTTAAAATTTTACCAAACTGGTGTTGTCAAATGGGGGCGTGCCAGACGTGTGACGGATTGCTCTTTGGCCTTGTAAGACTCCTGAGGACTTCAAGAGGATGGTTTGAGACTTGATGTCAATCGAGAGAGACCGAAACCTCGAGATATGACTTGCACCAATTCTTTGATTTCTGGAGAGCTTTTTGAAGAGCTTTTAGAGAGCTTTTTGAAGAGCTTTTTGAGAGCTTTTTAGAGAGGAATTTCGTGTCTTTCAAGCTTGTATGGCTCTATATTTATAGAGGATAATGAGGAGACAGGAAAGCATGGAAAGAATCTCTCTCATAATGTTGTATTTTAAGACCATGATCAAAATTTGAAAAAATGCCATATTTGATGATTTTATGCCATTTTCACATGCGGATGAAACCTGGACATATTTGAAGGATTATTGCACGAAATCAATTGACATAAGCCATCATAAAACTTTCCCAAAATGGATTCACATCAAAATTTACATTGTTTCTATTATTTGTTTATTTAATTCTGAATTTTAATGAATAAAATATCAAAATAAATAGCGTAAATATTAGAAAAATGTTTGGGTGGGCTTAGAGGCCGTGGACCATGTTAGGAATGAGTTTCAAACTTGAATAGGCCCATTTGGAAAAAATCCAAGTTTGGTCAATATTTGCTTCATGCATTTTTTTTCAAAAATTGGCCAACTTTGACAATTCATATCTCTCAATTTTAACCCTATGAGGGTGTTCTTGGACTTTTTAGAAATATTAGGATGTCCCCTAAGCAACCTATTTGGATTCATCTCAATTGTATCTTCCATGTTCATGTAAGAAGCTTTGACCCAAAAGGTGTTTTTGTTGACTTTTGAAAAAGGACCTATAATGTTTGAATTTATATCTTTTCATGAGTGAATTTCTTGAACTTGAGGGATGAATATGAGTTATAGGGAATTGGATTCTCTTAAAAATGAGCCTTGGATGAGAAATTTCTTATAAAGTATGAGAAAATTATGCCTGGTCAAAGTTTGGTTGACTTTTCCTATAGGAACCCTAATTTAGCAACTTTTGAGTTTTAATGAATTAGGATCATTCCTTGAGGAATCATGATCAACCCTTGATCAAATGATGGATATCACTTCAAAATGTTGATGTTGACCAAAAATCTTGAAGTTTTATTGTATGTGGGTCACAGTTGACTTTTGACCTAATACAATTGATTTTTAGGCATTTGAGCAGTTGACTGAGCAAACTTCTTGTGCAAGGCATGAAACTTGGCATGGATGATATTGAGGACATATTAGGGCAATGGAAACCACTTAGGACCCTTGGAAACTAAAAAATATTGATGAGGAGTTAAACCCTAGTTTGAGGCTCATTGTCGTAGGAGGAGGATTTGTTTGACCAATCCTTAGTCAACTTGAGCAATTGAGGACCTCTAGAAGTTTATCTGGTGTGAAAATTGGAGGGAAAATTTTGGGGTGCAACACATGGAAAAAAGCCTCCTTTTGCCATCCTTCGATTGCTCAAATTTTCTTCCTGCATGCCTCTTTCGTCTGGGCATCTTTGCAAGCCAAGCATGCCTCTTTTGTTTGGAAATTTGACTCCCTTCATGCTTTCTTTGTTTGGGCGTATGAATCCTTCAGTACAAACTTTTGGACACACCTTTAGTTTAGGCATGTGGTTCCCTTCATGCAAGCCTTCCTTTGAACAAAGATATTTTGCATGTTTGCATGAAGTCACAAAGCAGGGACCCCCTACGTACACTCATTCGTTTGGCCACATGGACCTTTGGCAGGCAAGCCTTCGACTGGACAAAAACCACCTTCACAAGGTTTTGATTGTAACTTTGATTCCCTTCAAATCAGCATCTTTCGAACCCAACTCTGGGCCCTTCGAAGCAAGTTTGCTTAAAGAAATTTGAGCAAATCTCATAGCCTCACCCTACTTGTCATGCTATATTGCTTCCAAATCTTTATGTGATCAGAGGCTTGTACAAAGGTTTGAAGCTTTGTATATTGGATAATATCGTTTTTGGTTAAAGTAGCAAAAGGCTACGTACCCTTTTTTCATAAAGGTTATTTTTATCACAAAATCAGCTTCAAACCTGATTCAGGTCTGAATGAAAGGCAATGCTAGAAGCATATGTCAAATCTTCTGCCAACAGGCCCCCACTTGTACTGGAAACTGGGGATCAACCAAAAGGACAAGACTTGTTTCACCCTTAACCAAACCATGGTTTGTCATCATACAAACCTGGTTACTTCAAACACATTCTTTCTTTTCTCTATAAATAGAGAAGCTTTTTGCAAGCTGAGGAGGACTTTTTGGCCAGGTGAACGAATCTTCAATAAATTCTCAAACACCATAAAGCTCTCAAGCACTTAAACACTCGCCAAACACAAACCCAGAATCCAAACACTTGTCCCCTTCGAATCTGAAACATCCCCACGCCTTGTTACCCTTTGAATCCAGTAGGAAGAACCTCATACTTGTTCTTCTCTTTTGAATCCAGTATCAAAGGAATAACCCCTGGTTCCTCCCTTCGAATTTAGAAGCATTCAAGGTAACCACTTCAAGGTCCAAACGCTCCAGCCTCAAGCAAGGTAAGTTGTTCTAAACCTTGAACTTTTCGTTTCTTGCATAACATGTAAATAAACTTTCTTTTTGTTTCAAACATGTACACACCATTGTTCTTCTTTTCGTTTCCATCCTTTTAATATGTTTTCAGAGCTAATCCTTTTGTTTTTGCTTCTTGTTTACCTAAACAAGCTTTAAGTACTAACCTGACCATAAGGTAATTCTAGCATGGCCTTAGGCGATGTTTCTATTCAAGAGTTCAAACGAAAGAAACAGGAAGTAGGAAATGAAGCCTTTGGCTTTCAGACTAACCTCCAGGTCAAAATGAAAGAGGTAGCCAGAAGGCACACCGTGCTGAATTCTAGGCCCAGGCGAAAGGCACGCCTACACTGATTCCAGCCCCCAGTCGAAGGAGGCAAAAAGGCAAATCGAAGGGCATGACTTCACTGACTCCAGGCCCCAAATCGAAGGAGGTCAAAAAGTGCAGAATTGAAGGGTGTTTCTGCCTAAATCAAAAGACCCATTTTTCTTACTTTTATTTTATTTTTGTCTTTATATTTTCATGCTATTTAATATGGTTATAATAGTGTAGGATTTTATCTTTCTGCATTTTATTACTTTTGTATGATTGCTAGTAAAATAGGGTATGTATGGCAAGATAAAAATAACAAGTAGACAACCCCTAATCAAAGACTAAATGCATGCAAATCAAACACACTATTCACACATGCACCCCTAGGGTAATCTCACTTGTTGCCTCGGAAAAATATTCGTCCCTCGAATATGGGCGTTTTAGCAAAGACCCTCGAAAAAAAGATCGTAGTCCCTCGATGACCCTCAATGTTGCCTTTGGTAAACGATCTAGTCCCTAAACAACATTGCTAAAATTTCCCATAGGTTTCCTTCTATGACTATACAAACGTCCCACACCCGTCCCTTCACATCCAACGATGGGGCTTCTTACCAAACAATGGTAAGATAGCAACATCTAAAAGAGGAGGAAAAGAACATTAAGACCTTTTGAGTAGGTAGGTTGCTCCTAGTTTCTCGCTTGCTCACAACACAAAAACATTTTATACACCAACACTTTCATTTGAAACATTTTTAAAAGTTAAAACACTTTGTACGCGTTCTTATAGAAACGAGAACCATTACAAAGACACCTTTTCAAAATTACTTTTAAAAACACATTCCACAAACACCTCTTTGAACTATTTTCAAAACAACACTTTGTACGCGTTCTTATAGAAACGAGAACCATTACAAAGACATTTTCAAAATACATTCAAAACCTACACCACAAGCACATTTTTAAACAAAAGCAAGTGGTCTAGCAAGAAACTAAGAGCCCGTAGATAATTATGGATGAAAAGGGTGATAATACCTTCCCTTTTCATAACCTACCCCCCGAACTCAAGAAAACAATCTCGAAAGGTCTTTCTTGTTCTTTTCAACCTTTCCTTTGTTGGATAAAATAAAAGTCGACAGCGACTCTTGCTATCTGTAACAATTGCGATCAAACACAAAACACCCAAGTCAGTTCTCCCACCGTGTTACAAAACTGGAGACTCTGTTGAGGACTCTGTTTAAAAGTGGGGTTACCTTAGGGCTAAATCACCTTTACTTGTTTTCATTGTTTGACTTGCTTGCTTTACATTTTTGGGTTCTTGTTTGGGTTATTGTTAAAGATCCTACACCCGGATCTACGACACCTTTTAGGCATGTAGCAATAAATCATGGGAGCTATACGGCATATACCGTTATGGACGAAGTGATAGCTACGTTAGCGTGATACTTTGGCTTGTACTAATGTTCCTTGAGTCAGTCAAGGATAACATTAGGCTTCCTTAGTGTCATTAAGCTCTAACTGACCTTTAGAACCTTTTAATTGACTCATCCTTGGCCATTAAGAAGTAGTGAGATAGCCGACTTTGGTTTTGACTGAAGATTGGTTGATACTCGATACTACACTCATTGAGATTTGATCCTCGAGCTTTGTTTGGTGGCAAGTCAGTTGTCGATCAGAACAAAACTTGTGGGAAAGATCAGTCATATTGAGATCCCCTAGAACCCGGTTACTTTCTAGGACAGGTTAAGCCAACCCAACTTCAAGAGGGTACTTGCCTACAAACTCCATGCAAGCCTAAACCTAAGAACTTGTTTGCTTTGTGTGTATATGACTATTTGTACATGACAACTTAATTGCTTTGCATACATGTATATAATATCAAGACATCATTGTGATACGGTGACATAACTGACTGTTTAATACTGGTTTGCATTTTTTGTTCACAAATGTCGCGGTAAGCAAGAGTTGCCACTGAATTTTCTTTTATCCAACAAAGGAAAGGGTGAAAAGAACAGAAAAAGACCTTTTTCGATATTTTCTGAGTAAGGGGGTAGATTATGGAAAGGGAAGGTGTTAGCACCCTTTCCATCCGTGGTTTTCCACGGGCTCTTAGGTACTTGCTCATTTTGAAAACTATTTGTGTTTTGTGTGTTTTGGAATATTTTGTTTGATTTATGGTAACTCTTGTATCAGTCCTCAAGAGTGTGATAAAGCATTTTTGAAAAGATTTTTGAAAGTGTGTAAGTGTGAAAATTTCGGGTTTGAGCAGGTACCTAACAGTCATCTACCTACTCGAAAAAGGATGTTCTTTTCGTCCTACCCTTTAGATATTGCTATCCTACTATTAGTGGGTAGGTAGCCATATCGTTGGAAGTTGAGGGACTATCGAAAGGGACGTTATGGTCATTGAAGGCAACATGTAAGGATATCTTAGCGTTCGAAGGGACTGTCATCATATAGACAACATCGAGGGACAAAATCATTTTCTCGTAGCCAACTCGAGGGACGTTTAGGGACCATGCTTTTTTATGATGACTTTTATACCGAGGGTCTTTGCTAAGATATCCCTACGTTTGAGGGACATGACCATTTCCGAGGCAACCAAGTGAGGAATACCCTAAGGGTGCAAGTGTGCAACAGTGTGTTTTTTCAGTTACATTTATCTTGCAATTAGTGATCTACTGATTAATTTGATTAATCTTGTCATGCACACCTACTTACTAGCAATTATATACAAGCATATAAGAATTTAAAAGCGAGAAATAAAGTCCTACAGCTATTACAGGGCCTTGAGACAGTTACAGTTATATCTGACTAAAATATAAAGTGCAGAAATTAAAAATGCGGAAATTTAAATCCTAAACTATTACAACCGTAAGCAGTTACAGTATTTATATAAAATGCGAGAATGAAAATAATGCGCGTGAAATGAAATATCACGTCTAAAAATCCTAAGAATGAAAGTCTTTTTTGGTTTTATTTTTATTTAGGAAAATACTTAAAATGATCATCCTAAAGTCTATTTATAAATTAATTAAGAAATAGTCTAAATTCTTTTTTTTATTTATTTAGTTTTTATTATGAAAAGAAAATGATTAAACTAAATTAAATCCTAAGTTCTAATTAAATTTTAATTAAAGAAAAAAATGGTTAAAATAGTTATTAATTATTTCAAGAAATTAATTATTTAATAAAAAATCTAATCCTAATTTTTTGTGATTTTTTTTTTCCATTATTTGGCTAATTAAATAAATAATCAAGAAAAACAAAATAAAAAAAGAGATAAAACAATACAAAAAAAATGTAAAGTGGGCCTGGTCATCAAAAGCAAAATGGGGGTGTTGATTTAAAAAAAAAACGTTTGGCCCATTTGAGAGCCCAGATTGCTTGGATCCAGTGAGGAACGCCTTTGATGGCTCATGGTGAAACTGCATGTGGTGATCTTTTGATCTACATCAATTAAGATCTAGGGGTGATGATCTGGAGGCGCATGTTGGACTAGCGTATCTAATATGTACTGAATCTGCAATTGGTAAATGTTAGAAAAATAATATGCTGGACCTCGGGCTCAAACCCAGGTCCTCTCCCTTATACACACGCCTGTTTACCAACTGAGCTGCCTTTCAATTCGTTTATCAAAATACAAACAAAATATTATATACAAAAATGATTTCCAAATGTATTAAAAATAATACGCACATACTGATGGGCCAACCAGGACGCACGATATTGCCACGCCAGCGTCCACCTGAGTTAACTGGCCAGAGGGACGTTGAATTCAAACTCCGGTCGTCTTCTCCGGGATGCCTAAATATGGAACCTGCAAAAACGGAAAGATCAAAGCCTACAATCAAGGCTACCCCCCCTAAATCGACCCCCCTGATTCCATTTATGGGGTTTGTTCATCCCGAAGTGACCTGGAAAATGAGATATGGTGAATAACACAGATCGTGCCCTAGAAATGGCACGATCCTATTCTGGCCCCCTTTCTCATATATTTCACGTTCGTCCTGTCCTATAGGCTATCCTGAATACAGATCAATAAATAAAATAGGTTAGTTTATCATGAAAACCAAGAATATGAATTCAAAAAGGTTACCAATAATGAGTGTTTCAGTTTGGTGTTGCTGGGCGTGAGATTCCTCAAACAAGGGTTGATACGTGTTCCTGGGAGTTTCTGGACGTGGATGGAGGACCTATGCTGGGCTGAAATAGGCTGGGAATGTCTTTTTATTTTCACGATTTGGATGATTTTATGCAAGTGTGGTAGAGCTTTTGTGTAGTGTATATGTGTGTGTTTGGCTTGCCAAAGGGATGTACTTATAGCATAGAAGAAGGGGATAATATAATGAGGAAATAATCAAGCCATAAAGCCATGGTTTAAAGCCATTATTACCATTTTGAAAAATTACCAAACTTGATATTTCATGCCATTCTTCCATGTTCAATGTATCTGGTCAGGTTTGCACGAATCCTTGGGCCTCCAAGCAAGCCAAAACACTAGCCCACACGCCTAAGCCCATTTTCAAATATTTTATACCATTTATTTTATATTTACTTGAAATAACTTAAAATAAATGTGTAAAAAATAGGTAGAAAATATAAGACCATGCCAAAATAATATTAGAGGTCCTCTATGACCTTAGGAAGACAGTTGAACCTTAAAAAGTTAGGTCATTGACCTAAAAATTCAAATTTGCTCAATGCACCATTCTTGAAATTTCCAAAATTTTCCCAACTTGGGAAAGCCATAACTTGCTCAATTTGTATATCATGATGATGATATTATACTTTTTGTAAAGTCCACGATGTCTACTTTAATCCATCTTTTGATCAATTTTGCATTTGAAGATGTTATCTTGATGTAAAATGTCTTGGCAAAAAGTGGCTTCTATTGACTTTTTAAAAATGACCTGTAATGTTTGAGCTCATATATTTCAAATGGTGCATTTCTTGATCTTGGTGGATGAAGGGAAGTTTTATATAATTGGATTCTCTTCAAAATGAGCTTTGTTTAGAAAATTTCTGATAAAGTATGAGAAAGTTATGCTTGGTCAAAGTTTGGTTGACTTTTCCTATAGACACCCTAATTTGCCATTTTTGACTTTTGATGGGTTAGGAGCATTTCTTGAGGAATCATGATAAACTCTTGATAAAATGATGGATATCACTTAAAAATGTTGATGTTGACCAAAAATATTGAAGTTTGACTGTACATGGGCCACAGTTGACTTTTGACTCAGCATAGTTGATTTTCAAGCATTTGAGCAATCGATTGAGTAAACTTGATGTGCAAGGCATGAAATTTGGCATGGATGATCTTTAAGACATATTAGGACCATGAGAATAATTTTATACCATTGGAGTTTAACCATCTTGATGAAAATTGAAACCCTAGTTGGGGGTTCATTGCCTTAGGAGGAGAATTGTCTGGTCAATTCTTGGTCAACCTTGAGCAATTGAGAACCTCTAGGAGTATGTCTTATATGAAAATGGGAGGGAAAATTTTGGGGTACAACATCTGCCCCTGTTCAATCTTCTTAAAACTGAAGATTTAGATTGGCTTGTTTGCCTTTCGTGATCTGAAGGTGGAAGATGATTGAACATTAGAGTGCCCATAAATCTGCACTCGTCCGAAGTGAGACTGTAGGTGAATAATATAGGGAATGAGCTTACATATGACATTTGGAAAAGATGACAGAAGACTGTCGGAGATGGGATTAAAGATGCAATCCAAGGAATATAACAGAGAGTTGTCGAAGATGGGCTTAAATATGCCATCCAAAACAGATGCTGACTTTATAAGAAGTCTCTTTATGGGGATTCCTGTTCCTGCTGTCCGAGGAGGAGTCCGCTTGGGAATGTTTTAAAGGGGAATAGAGTCTAGGAGATTCGGTTGTCCATTACTCTACTTGGGGGTCATCTCTTGACTGAAGAGATGGAAGTGAACTGCTATCTGGTCAGGATCTAGGCTTTGCAGTGACTTGCTGAGGATGATAAGGCTGACTGCTATCTGGTCGTATTCCAGGCTTCACAGAGACTTATTGGGGAAATGAGATTAAACTGTCATCTGGTCATACTCTAGGTTTTGCATTTTCTCAAACTGGAATAGAAATCAGAAAAATCTTAGTGTCGATTTAACTAAACCCGAGAAAGGATCTACCAAAAAAGAATCAGTAACAAATCAATGGTCGATTCGAATTGAACCAGCAGAGGTCTTGATTTATCTTTGACTGGATAAGAATCAGAAAAATATTAGTGTCGATTTAACTGAACCAGAAAAAGATCTTGGATTATCTTCAACTTAAATAGGAATCAGAGAGATCTTAGGATCGATCTAACTGAACTAGAGAATGTCTTGGATTAACTTTGACTGGAATGGAATCAGAAAAGTCTTAGTTTTGATTTAACTGAACCAGAAAAAGGTCTTGGATTATCTTCAACATGAATAGGAATTAGATAGATCTTAGGATCGATCTAACTGAACCAGAGAAGGTCTTGGATTAACTTTGACTGGAATGGAAATCAGGAAAATCTTAGTGTCGATTTAACTGAACCAGACAAAAGTCTTGGAATATCTTTAACTGGAATAGAAATCAGATAGATATTAGTGTCGATCTGACTGAACCAGAGAAGGTCTTGGATCAACTTTGACTGGAATGGAAATTAGGAAAATCTTATGATCGATTCAACTGAACCAGACAAAAGTATTGGAATATCTTCAACTAGAATAAGAATCAGAGAGATCTTAGTATCGATCTGACTGAACCAGAGAATGTCTTGTGAGGGCTTCTTTTTGAGGAAGATCCTGAGATAACCCTTTTTTATACGTAGCTTTTGAGAAGACTACCAGGTCACATAAGTAGCGGTGTTTGTTGATTTGATCTTTTCCTGAAAAGGTAAAGAGTTAGTCATATGCAATGTCATGATGTATGAAATGCATTGTGTGATAATGTTCTCAAAATAAATGAGATTATGCTGTATGCGATGCGTATGCACATGCCATAATGTATGAATATGGGATGCTATCTAGATGTTTCCCAGTCTAGGAAAATAAATCCCGGACTACTGCTGGAGAGTATTGGGAAGCTGAATCCTTCATTTCCGCTGGGGATGATGAATATAGATGATTCGCTGGGGATTTCCTCTTTCTGTTTGAGGATATTCTATCGGGGATTGACCCTGCTTGAGAATAACTCTGTGGAGGGAGGATTCTTTGTTGGAAGAACTTGCCGATGTAGAGAAATAAACTCTGTTGGGGAATGAGCTTCTGCAATTTGAGAAATAAACTCTACCCGAGAGGAGGTTTTATGAACCGTTTGAAATTATAAAACTCGGCTGGGGAAAATAGACTTCAGCTGGAGAAGATAATCCCTGCTTGGGGAAGAAGAGGGTAAAACTCTGGTTATTTCTGCTCATGGGAACATAGATGTCACAGGGGCGTATGTAACGACGGCTTTGTTTCAAACTGTCTCTGACCATGTACTTGCTGGAAAGAGTAATTGTCGGGTCTACAAATTGTTTTTTAGACTTTGTCCCATTTCTTAATGTCATTAACAACCGTCTTTCTGTTTTTTATGCAAGTACTTATGAACAGTAATCATATTTAGATGCATATGTCAAAAATAATCATTGGACGTTTTTGCAAAACAAAACAGAAAAATAAAAACAAATAGTTTTGTACTTTCAAGGAAATGATCTATATTGATTTTTGAAGTTCGCCTATAACAGGTGTGATACGGTGGGAGAACTGACTTGGTTGTTTTGCGTTTGATCGCAATTGTTGCGATTTAGCAAGAGTCGCCACCGAATTTTCTTTTATCCAATAAGGAAAGGATGAAAAGAACAGGAAATACCTTTAGAGATGTTTTCTTGAGTTCGGGGGGTAGATTATGAAAAGGGAAGGTATTAACATCCTTTTCATCCATGGTTTTCCATGGGATCTTATTTACTTGCTAAATCACTTGCTTTTGTTTGAATGTGCTTGTGGTGTGGATTCTGAAAGTATTTTGAAAATGTCTTTGTAATGGTTCTCGTTTCTATAAGAACGCGTACAAAGTGTTTGTTTCGATAATAGTTCAAAGAGGTGTTTGCGTTTTTTGAAAGTGTTTTTGAAAATGATTTTCTTTGTAATGGCTCTCGTTTCTATAAGAACGCGTACAAAGTGTTGTCCTTTGAAAATATTTTAAATGAGAGTGTTGGTGTAAAAATGTTTTGTTGTGAGCAAGCGAGCAACTAGGAGCGAATCTACCTACTCAAAAGGTCTTAAGTGTTCTTTTCTTCCTCCTTTAGATATTGCTATCTTACCATTTATTTTGGTAAGAAGCCCCATCGTTGGATGTGAAGGGACGGGTGCGGAACGTTTATATAGTCATAGAAGGCAACCCATGGAATGTTTTAGCAATGTCGTTTTAGGGACTAGATCGTTTACCGAAGGCAACATCGAGGGTCATCGAGGGACTACGATCTTTTATCGAGGGTCTTTTGCTAAAACACCCATGTTCGAGGGACATGACTAATTTCTGATAGGCAACAAGTGAGATTACCCTAAGGGTGCGTGTCTGCAAAGTATGTTTGATTGCATGCATTTAGTCTTGATTAGGGTGATCTATTTGTTGATTTCATGTCTTTACATACACACTCTAATTACTAGCATTATATTTGAAAAGCAATAAATTGCGGAAATATAAAGTCCTATGCTATTACAATATTTAGGGATGGGGGTACAAATTTACAAATGAGGGCGTTATAATAATTTGAATCCTATTTAACTATTACAACCATATTGAAATGTACCATGCAAGAAAGAAAAAGGATTTGTTTTGAAAATTGTTTTTTTGTCTTAGTGAATAAATAAATAAATAAATAAAAAAGAAATAAATTAACTAAAAAAAGAAAATATTTTTTATGTCTGTTTTTTATATTAATAAAAAGGATGTTAATGTTAAAAATGATAGAAAGGAAAATAACGAGAGAAAAGAATCAGCATGTTGCTGAAAGCAAAGCAACGGGGATCATAAGTTCTGATGCCGGGCGCGCTGTGGTTCAGCATGAAACATCAGAGGAAATAAGAAGTTCTAAGTTGATACACTCTAAGGTCCTGCAAGAAACATTAGAGCGAAAACACAGAAGTTCTGTGTTGCTACATGCTGAAGTTCTGAATGTGAGAGCAGTGAGAAAATCTTAGAAGCTCTGTACGTGTTAAAACAGTGGGAAGAACTCAGAAGTTCTGCATTGTGCTAAGACAGTGAGTGAACATCAGAAGTTCAGTGCGTTATCAGCGTGTGAAAATCAGAAGTTCTAAGTGTTAAAACAGTGACTGGAAACATTAGAAGTTCAGTGTGTTTAACAGTAAGGAGAACTCAGAAGTTCTGTATTGTGCTAAAACAATGAGTGAAAATTAGAGGTTCTATGCCACATTTCAACTCTTTCCTCAGATTAATCAGCACATCAGCAATTTATTCAGTTCTTAATAAACAACAAATCAGAAGGATAAAAGTACAACAATTTATAGAAGTTATAATCCTAAATCTGAGCCTAGCCCTAATCAAGAAGTTCTGATCCACAATTTTTCTACTTATGCAATGATATGGACAACATTAATACTGTGATATTTACATATTAATGATGTTCTGGATGAAAATATGCAAATTCAGAAAGACTTAACTTGAATCTGAAGCATGTGTTTGGAACTTGAACCGCTTCCTTCAGATGTTCTGGAGTCAGTAAGAGCAACGAAACCGAAAATGCCAAGTTCTTTGATTCAAAGGGAAGAATAAAGGTTTGGTTTTCTGTTTGGGAATTATGGATTTTTGACGAAGGTTTCAAAGTTTTATTTTCTCTCCTTTGACGATTCTTTCTCTCTAAAGACCAACCCCTTGAACGTGTGATATAGACAATTATTTATAGATGGGTTTGCTGTGGGTTTTGGGGGAAAAACAAATGGGATTCAAACCTTTTTGGTATAATTTTCAATTGCTTTTTAATCACAGTTTTTTATGCTAATTTGGTGAAAATATAGGGTTTGAGAAAAATGCAGGCGTGGACTAGATCAGCAACAATTTGGAGTATTGTGGCAGCTGGTTGCAGGACTGTGTTATAGCAGTGCAACAGGCTGCTCAAACAAGGTTTTGGGTTTTTGTGATGTTCTGATTGAAGAAGACCAGAATGAAACTCGAAGGGTGATGCTCTGATTGAAGCATATGCTGAAGAGTCATGTTTTGATTGAAGATTTATGTTCTGAACCATGTTTGCGAATTCTGACTACACTTGCGTTGAGGCTGGCTCAGAAGTTTTGAAGTATCATATTCTCTTAACACTTAGAAATATTTCTAAATGTTTAGAAATTTGATTTTTTAAAAGTAATTTTCGACTTCTAATTTTTAATGAACCAATTTCATGTCTTGATGAAATATAATTGTCGAAACTTGAATTTTGATCTAAAAGTCAAAGTTTGACTTTTTAGTATGCTTTTGACCATTTTGCCCTTGTGAATGATTTTCTTGAAAAGTTGTAATTCGAGACTTAAAACATGATAGAAGCAAACCCGAGGGTCCAGGATGATCCTTTGAGAAATGATAGGGCAAATTTTGGGGTACAACAACTTCCCCTGTTCAATCTTCTTAAGCCTGAGGATGTAGATTGGCTGGTATGCCTTTCGTGATCTGAAGGTGGAAGATGACTGAACACTAGAGTGCCCAAAAATTTGCACTCGCATAAAGTAATACTGATTGGTGATATCGGGAATGGGATTACAGATTCCATTTGGAAGGCGATGGAGAATCGTCGGAGGTAGACTTAAAGATGCCATCCAGAAAAGATCGGTTGCATAAGAGATTCCTTGGCGAGAATCCCTGTACCTGCTATTGAGGAGGACTTCGCCGGGGAATGTCGATTTATGTCTTGGGAAGTAGAGTCTAAGAGCTTCGGTTGTCCATTACTATATTGGGGAATTAACTCTTGGTTGAGGAGGTGAAAGTAGAATGTATACCTGGTCAGGGCCCAGGTTGTACAGTGTATTATTGGGGAAATGTGAAATCGACCGTATCTGGTCGGGTCCGGGCCTCACAGTGTTGTAAACTGTTATCTGGAGATAACGGAGAAGGAACTTGGATAGTAGGGTTACTTCAAGATGAAAGCCTAGATAGTAGGGCTTATGGGAAGGAACCTGGATAATAGGGTTACTTCGAGATGAGAGCCTGGATAGTAGGGCTATGAGAAGGAAACTGGATAGTAGGGTTACTTCGAGATGAAAGCCTGGATAGTAGGGCTTATGGGAAGGAACATGGATAGTAGGGTTACTTAGATATGAGAGCCTGGATAGTAGGGCTATGAGAAGGAACCTGGATAGTAGGGTTACTTCGAGATGAAAGCCTGGATAGTAGGGCTTATGGAAAGGAACCTGGATAATAAGGTTACTTCGAGATGAGAGCCTGGATAGTAGGGCTATGAGAAGGAAACTGGATAGTAGGGTTACTTAGAGATGAAAGCCTGGATAGTAGGGCTTATAGGAAGGAACCTGGATAGTAGGGTTACTTCGAGATGAAATCCTGGATAGTATGTGTGATACGGTGGGAGAACTGACTTGGGTTTTGCGTTTGTTTTCGCAAATGTTTCAGTTTAGCAAGATTCGCCACCGACTTTTTATTTTATCCTAAGGAAAGGTTTAAAAAGCACAGCAAAAACCTTTGAGATGTTTTCTTGGGTTCGGGGAGTAAATTATAGAAAGGGAAGGTATTATCACCCTTTCTATCCATGGTTATCCATGGGCTCTTAGTTACTTGCTTAGATCACTTGCCTTGCATTTTCAATTGTTTGAAATGGTGCTTTGTGTGTGTGGTTTTTGAAAATGTTTTGAAAAAGATGCCTTGTCTAGGCAACCCTTGTAACAATTCTTTACTCGAATGTTTTACAAAAGGTGTTTGTCTTTTTGAAAAGATGTTTCAAGGTTTTTGAAAGTTGTTTTGGAAGTTGTGTTTGTGGAGTGTGTTTTAAAAGTAGGCAAGGTTTTGTTTTGCAAGTTTGATCAAGTAACTAAGAGTTGTCTACCCCTAAATTTACTCAAAGATATTTCCTATGTTTTAACCCTTTTAACAGTATTGTTCCACCATTGTATTTGGTGGACAATCTTGTGTTAGGATGTTAACGGGACGGGCGCGGGTCATCGTTTAGACCATGAAAGCAATAGTGTCAAGTATCTTTGGCAATTTGCTTGAGGGACTATGATCATTTTTGTTTAGGCAACTTGATAGCGTCATCGAGGGGCTATGATCATTTGATTTGTTTTTGTTTTGCCAAAGAACTCAACATGCAACATGGCCCATTTTTGAAGGCAACAAGTGGAGTAACCCTAAGGGTGCAAGTGTGCATTGTGTTGTCCATTTTCATGCTTTTTTGTCTTTGTATTAGTCAAGCTATTTGTTTTTTTTTTTTTTTTTTTGCATACAAATCCTAAGTCTATCATGGCATAATTTGAAAGCTTTAAAATGCGGAAATTTAAAGTCCTAAATTATTATAACACAATTATGGGGATGGGGGTACAAGTGTTTGAATGGGGGATATTTAGCAAGAAATTAAATCTAAAACTATTATATCCATATTGAATATACAAATTATTAAATTGTACCATAATTAAATAAATATAATAAATATGCAAAAAATGTATTATGCACAAAAATGGTTTTTTATGTATGTAAAAGTATTTTTCAATGTAAAATATAAACAAAAATAAAAAGGTTAATTTTTGATATTTTTATGGTTTTAGGGCAAAACCCTAATTTTTGAATAAATAGCAATTATTTATTAATTATATACAATATTTATATATTAATTTATACAAAAAATAAAAAAAGAAGTATATTGTAAAAAAGGGTATTTTTTAATGTCATATATTAATAAAAATAAAAAAGTATTATTTTCATATTTATCCTAAATATTCTAATAAATATACAAGTATTTATATCATATATTTTAATATACTAAATATATACAAGAATAAAAATATTAATTATTTACAAAAATGGTATATTTTAGAAAATGTTTTCAAAATGTAAATAAAAAATAATGACTGAAAATATATATATTTTGTATTATTTTTTTAATATTTTAAATAAAGAGAAATATATTTGTTTATATATATATGCTAAATAAAACAAATAAATGCAAAATAAATGCAAAAATGGGTGGAAAAATATTTTTAATGTTTTTTATGTTTTGAAAAAAAATAATAAGTCAGAAGAAAAAATAAAAAGTAAAAAATAATGGATATTTCACACAATGGGCCAGGGGGGTGCAAAATGAGAAAAGAGGTGCAAAAAGCAAAACTGACTCAGGCCCAGCCCAAGCCGACCATCTTCAACCTCCAGCTTTGTTTGAACAAGTCAGAACACGCGCTTCCTAACTCCTGATTCCTGGACTTTCATGCAAAACTCATAACACCAATAATGTAGAGCATCAAGAGACGAATTCATACATATAAAAAACTTGACCTAACTCTAAGAAACGAAGGAGAATTTCTTCATCCCCAATTTCTGACCTAAGTTTTTTTCAATGTTCA
The DNA here is from genome assembly GCA_948472305.1 of Vicia faba. Lineage (NCBI taxonomy): Eukaryota > Viridiplantae > Streptophyta > Magnoliopsida > Fabales > Fabaceae > Vicia > Vicia faba. The sequence continues at coordinate 30,786,240 of OX451736.1, forward strand.
TGGCCAAAATTCTCACAGCACGCATAATATAAATGAAAAGTAAATACATGGATGGTTTCAGGGCTATGACTAGAACATGCTTTCTTCATAAACCTAAGCCTAATCATGCCTGGATAGAGAGATAGAAGTTCATATTTTTACCTGTTCAGCTTGAGTCGTGTACAGCAGTGGAGGTATCTTCAATGGAGTTTGAACTTTGGTACAGCTTGCCTGAAGTCCAAGGATGCTTCTCCTATGCTTAGCTTGCTTTGAATCTCTCTGAATCAAGCTATGGAAGTCCACCTGCAAAACTGAAAACTGAAAATGGAAAGTGATGTTAGGGATGTTACAGTTTGTGTTCAATGCTTGGGATAGCTTCAGTGGGTGATATGGAACATGTTTGAACTCTTTTTGGCCAAAGTGCACGAGTGGAATGGACTGTGGAAGTCAATCTGCAGCAGGGACTCTGTTTTGCAGAAAAATTGTGCTTTTGGATATGAGGATGGATTGAGGGTGAAGGAATCGTGCTTTAGGTCAGTTAGGGAGTGTGAAAGATGAGTACAAAGTTTGCTTAGGTTGGTGTTTACAGGAATGAGAGATTGTATGTGTTTTGCAATCTTGCTTGTTTTTTAAGTAAGGAAATGCAAGTTGGGTTATAGGCCTGTACCAAGTCCTTGAGCATGCTGCATATCTTCTTCTTGATCAGAGGGATTTATGCACAAATGCTAGCTTCAAAGATCTGGCCCATGCCTCTTGGATTTTGAATTTGACATAAAGTGCACCTTTTCAAAAATGGCAAATATGCTTTTTCCATTTAAAGATTAATCTTGCATGTAATGACCAAATGAACAAAATAACATCTTAGCACAATGGTTTGGAATTTAATTATTGAGTGTGAAGAGGATTAGAGGTCTGTAATCTAGCTTGTACAAGCTGACTTGAAAAATGCCAATGTATGAACATGCATTTGGTTATGAACAAAAATGACTTTTGCCCAACTTTGCCAATTCGATTCTCCCTAACCACAAGGGTGTTTGAGAAGTTCTTGGACAATTTGGAAAGCTTGGAATGTGTACTACAATCCATCTTTGTAATGAAAATTGAAATTCCAAGTGGAACCATGTGAAAAGTGGCCATGAAGTTGGACAAAAATCCTGCCTAGAATAGGTCAAAATATCTCTAGTTAAGAATGTTTTGCACCCTTGTTCCAAAAATCATAACTTGAGCTACAAGCTTCCTTTGAGAAAACTTTGTGAATCAAAGTTGTAGATTTTGTAATGGACTACGACTTTCATGTTTTGAGTTTTGTTTGAATCCATTTGCATTTCGGTGAAAGAATGGGGCAAAGTTAGGAGAAAATAAGGAAGTTTCATAACTTAGAAAAATTCTAAGTTATGAAATTTCTTCATTTTAAACCCTAATTTGCAAATTTGGGTTTCTTGATGAACAAGTTTCATAATTTGACATGTCTTGATGAAAAATGAATCTTGGCACTTGACTTTGACCAAAAAGTCAAAGTTTGACTTTTCAGTATACAGTCAAATTTTGATCAGTTGACTGGAAAATTCATCTGTCAATCTTGTGCATTTGAGATCTTTTAAACTTGTTGAATATGTCAAGACAATGCCATTGAGTCCTTGAGTCCATATATGAGCTTGGTTTGCCATTGGTTAGGTCAAATAGTCAAAAATTGCCTTTGTACAGTCAAAACCCTAAAAATGACCATTTTGCCCTTTTGGTGATCTGATCAAATTTCTTGTGGAATTGTGATCCAAACTTGACCAAATGGTTCATATGAGTTCATTATGTTGATGTGGGTCAAAAATCATGAAGTTTGACTGTCAATTGGCCACAGTTGACTTTTTTTCAATACAACTGATTTCTAGGTCAACTGTCCAATTGACTGGGCAAAGATTGGAATCAAGGCTTGAAACTTGATATGGATAAACTTGTGAGTCCAACATGAAGCATGAAATTCACTTTGGGTATTTTAGGTCAAAACATCTTTGTGCAAACTCAAACCCTAATTTGGGTCAACAGTGCAAGGAGGGGTCTTGAGCAGAGCAAACCCTAACTTGATCTTGAGCTCCAAGGGTCTTGTGGTGAGAAAATGTTGATGAAATGGGAGGGCAAATTTTGGGGTACAACAGTATGGCTTATGGGAAGGAACCTGGATAGTAGGGTTACTTAGAAATGAAAGCCTGGATAGTAACGCTATGAGAAGGAAGTTGATAGTAGGGTTACTTCGAGATGAAAGCCTGGATAATAGGGCTATGAGAAGGAACCTGGATAGTAGGGTTACTTCAAAATGAAAGCCTGGATAGTAGGGCTATAAGAAGGAACTTGGATAGTAGGGTTACTTCGAGATGAAAGTCTGGATAGTAGGGTTGTGAGAAGGAACCTGGATAGTAGGGTTACTTCGAAATGAAAGCCTGGATAGTAGGGCTATGAAAAGGAACCTGGATGGTAGGGTTACTTTGAGATGAAAGCCTGGATAATAGGGCTATGAGACGTATAACTTCATGGGTCTAATATTAAACTGTTGGAATTATTGATGATAACCATCCTTCTTGAAAAGGTACAGGATTAATTATATGCGATGCATGAAATGCATTGTGTGATGATATTCTCAAAACAAATGAGATTATACTGTATGCAATATGTATGCGCATGTCACGATGTATGCACATGAAATGCTATTGTGACATGTCCGAGTCTGGGAAAATAAATCCCTGACTACTGCTGGAAAGTATAGCATTCTTGAGTGTTGTAGAGAACTGTGATTCTTCTACTTCCGTTGGGGATGGTGAACGAAAATGACTGTGCCGGAGATTTGCTCTTTGTTGTTTGTGAGTATTCTGCCAGGGAAAGACTTCATACGAGAATAGCTCTACGGGGGAATGACTTTGTTAAGCTCTGTTGGGGATTGAGCTTCTGTATCTAGAGAAACAAACTCTTCTTTGGGAGATAAACATTTAGGATGATCCGCTCGCGATTATGAAATTCGGCTGGGGAATATAGATGTCAGGTTTCTGGACGACCCTGGCTAGGGAGATTACTTCCCGTTTTGAGAGAACTGATATCAATGCTTTGATTACTTGTTAGGTAATAGTACCATCCTGTAGATGAGGAGTGCCAATACTTCTTCAAAAGCTTGTAAATCCAGGGTATCCCAAAAATAGTGAGCTTTCTCGAATAGAAATTTAACCTGGATTCCTTGGACACTTCGCCTAGTTTCCCAATTTGTCACTACATCAAACCGTTGTAAGGACAGAGCTCGAGAAATCTCTTCAGGCTTTGGATATCTTTCTGTACCGTTGAAAGGTAACTGATCAAGAATAGGTACCCCTAATAACCGAGAAAATTCCTCCATAGTAGGCACCAACTGGTAATCCGGGAAGATGAAGCAGTGGTGCAAAGGATCAAAGAACTGAAATAACACTTTTAACAATTCTTCATCAGGCTTTGAATTTACCAAGTTGAGCAGCCAACCATGTTTTTTAGTGAAGGGATAGATTTCAGGAATCCTTAATGCTAAGTCCTTTAGTTGAGGATGTACTTTCACAAGGTTAATCTAAATAGTGTTCCTGCAGGCGGATGCCATATTCTACAAAACAAAGCAAAGATGAGCCCTAAAAAATCCTTGAAATGGTTATTATGATATGCCATGTTTATGATGTCATGATTATGCTTAGAAATCACATGTATAGCAAGCAACAAACAAGTCACACCAAGTCCTTAGGTTTAAAGCCAGCATGAGTTTTAAGGTCATACCCTCTTGAAGCTAGATTGGTTCAACATGTCCTATAAATAGTAACAGAGTTCTAAGGGATCTCAATATCACCGATCTTTCCCCCAAGCTTCTTTCAATAGGCGACTGACTCACAACCAAACAAAACTCGGGAGTCGAACCTCAATGAGTGTAGCATCGAGTATCTGTCGACCTTGGGAATACACCAAAGTCGACCATGTCATTGCGTCCTACTGGCTAAGTTGTGCAATCAAAGGTCCTAAGGTCAGTTGATGCTTTATGACACCATGCAGCGGCCCAGTATTCTCCTTGATTGACTCAAGGGCTACCGGTACCAACCAAAGGGTCGCATCGATGTAGCTACTGCTTCAACCGTGTCGGTATTACCCGCACAGTTCCCTCACAATTTATTTCTACTTATCTAAAAGGTGTTCCCAGATCTGGGTGTAGGATCTTCAATAATACCCAAGCAAAACCCTTGAGTATAAAGCAGGCAAAGCAAAACAAGAAAGATTTTAAAAATGACCTAGATCCTAAGGTGTACGCCACTTATTTAATTTTGTCCCCAGTAGAGTCTCCAGTTCTGTGATACGGTGGCAGAATCGACTGTTAATACTGGTTTGTGTTTTTTGTTCGCAAATGTCGCGGTAAGTAAGAGTCGCCATCGACTTTTATTTCATCCAACAAGGGAAAAGGAAAAAGAACAGAAAAATCCTTTTTCGAGATGTTTCTGAGTACGGGGGGTAGATTATAGAAAGGGATGGTGTTAGCACCTTTTCTATCCATAGTTTTCCATGGGCTCTTAGGTACTTGCTCATTTTGAAATTTCTTGTGTGTGTTTTGGTTAGGAAACTTTAGTAATTACCCTAAAGTCTTAAAGATCTTTCCGAGGCAACATTCGAACGGGTCGTTTTTGATCTTTTGGGACTAGAGGGCGACCACTAAAATTCCCTATGCTTCATGACCGTTTACCGAAGGCAACCGAAGTGAGGAAAATCCTAGGAGTGAGCATGTGCGTGTGTTTGATTTCAGTTATTTAATCTTTGTACAATTAGGGTGATCTACTGTTTTAATTTTATTTGTCTTTTGCATGCAATCCTATTAGCCATTCATTTAAGCAGTTTATTGTGCGGAAAATAAATTGCAGAAAGATAAGGGTTCCTAAACTATTACAAGGCCTTGGGGCAATTATATAATTAAATGCAGAAATTTAAACCTAATTAAATTATTACAAACTAGGAGCAATTACATTAATTAGGAAAATAATGAAATAAACGTGCGCGACAAAATTAACTATGGAACTAAAATTAAATTCAAAGATATTTAATTAGAAAATAGAGAAAGTATTTTTTTTATTTTATCTGGAAAAAGTTAAATAATAAAAAGAGTAATTAATTAATTGAAAAAAATGATTAATTAAAAATTAATTCTAAATAAAAACTAATATTTTTGATATTTTTAAGGAAAAAGATTTGCAGTCCAATCCTAGATTCTAATTGATTTCATTTTTAAAGAAAACAAATCAAATTAATTTTAATAAAAAAACCTAAATTCTATTTTTTTGTGATTTTATTGATTTATGATTAAATAAAAATGATTTTTTGAAATAATTAAAATAACAAAGAAGAAATTAATATATATATATATATATAGACATGGGCCTGTTACTATTTCCAGCCTGGGGGTGTGAGTGGCAATTTGCTAAGCCCAGATTTGTAAGCCCATATCCTGCGCTGGATCTGGTGTGGTGGCTCCTGGGAGATCAACCATGTGACTTCTTCTTGGAGGCGTGAGATTTGGCCAGGACATGATCTGATGGTAGTGAATCTTGAGCATATGGCGTATGTATGGGGGTTCCATGCACTGGAACCTAAAGAAATATTCAGAAAATAACAAAATGCTGGACCTGGGAGTCGAACCCAGGTCCTCTCTATTCCAAACACGCTGTCTTTACCAACTGATCCACTGAATCATTCGTTAATATAATCAAACAAATAAAACATAAAGCAATCAAAGTAGTATTTCCCAAAAAACGCGTGTGATTCAAATCTCCCAATGGGAGTCTGCCACATCACTCATCTTCTCCCCAGAGCTGTCGTTTTTACCATACTTTTACCTACGGACTGCATCCGTTATTATAGCTTATAGAAACGGATCAAGCGTCACTAAAGCCCCTGCAACAATCAAAATTCTCCAAATATGCAATATAAATTAATGTTGAGGCTATGAATGAACTCGTTTTGGTCCCCTGAACACGATGATAGCATTGGTTTGTCCCAATTATGTCTAAATCAGAAAGCCCCGATTTAAACTTGGAACCCTAGCAATGGTATCCTTTGATTCCTGCACTTAAAACTCAATCAAACAAATCAGAAAGTATCGAAACCTTATGATAAACAAACGTGCATGGTTAAATTTCATTGAAAACGCATGTGTGCATGTAATCGAAAATAAAAAATGGTTGGAAAACCGAGTTATGGATTTTACGATTTTGAATGTTGTGGTCACTTGTGAAGGTCTGGAATTGATCATAGGAACTCACTGAAGCTGTTTGTGATCTTGGAATGGCTTGAATCAGCCTGTGAAGGAATATGTGATCAACACTTTTTTGGACAAAAATTTGAAGTTGATTCTTCAGTTTTCACGACCAAGACCTAGTTCTTATGCTTTGGAAAAGTTGTGTATATATCATGGAATGATTTAGGTCAAGAAAAACTGATCATATCTTTGCAAATTATGAAGATTTGATTTCATTCTTTTCCTTGTATGATTTGTTTCCAAAATAGACCAAATAAATATCTTTTCCAATCAATTAGCTCTTGCACGATTTGGATGATTTTCTAGCAGTTCCTTGACTCATAAAATGCTCATAAAATCAAATCTTTGATTTTATTTGTTTATTCTACTATTTAAATTGATTTATTTTGATTTAAATGGATAAAAAATCAAAATAAATAATACAAATAATAAAATAATAAGTGGATAAGCTCAGGGGTCGTGGGTCCTCTTAGGAACAAGTTTCAAACAAGAAAATATGGGCCCATTTGGAAAAAAAATGTCATTTTGATCAATGTTGACTTCATGCACATTTCCAAAAATTGGTCAACTTTGACAATACACATCTCTCTCATTTTTAACCCTAAGAAGGTGTCCTTGGACGTTTTAGAAATCTTAGGATGTCCTCTAAACAAACCTTTTTGTTTAATTTTAATTGGATCTTCCATGTTCATGTAAGAAGCTTTGACCCAAAAGGTGTTTTTGTTGACTTTTTGAAATGACCTATAATGTCTGAATTCATGTTTTTTAATTAGTGAATTTCTTGAACTTGAGGGATGAAAATTAGTTGTAGGGAATTGAATCCTCTTCAAAATGAGCCTTGGAGGGGAAATTTCTGATAAAGTATGAGAAAGTTATGCATGGTTAAAGTTTGGTTGACTTTTCCTATAGAAACCCTAATCTAACAACTTTTGAGTTTTGATGAATTTGGGGCATTCCTTGAGGAATCATGATCAACACTTGATAAAATTATGGATATTACTTCAAAATGTTGATGTTGACAAAAAATATTGAAGTTTAACTGTATATGGGCCACAATTGACTTTTGACCTAGTATAGTTGATTTTCAGGCATTTGAGCAGTTGACTGAGCAAACTTCTTGTGCAAGGCATGAAACTTGACATGAATGATCTTGAGAACATATTAATACCATGGAAAAGACTTGATACCTTTGGAGTTCACATATCTTGATGAAATTGGAAACCCTAGTTGAAGGTTCATTGCCTTAGGAGAGAATTTGTCTGGTTAATTCTTGGGCATCCTTGGGCAAGTTAAGGACTTCATTGAGCATGTTTTGAGTAAAATGAGAGGGAAAATTTTGGGGTACAACATTCTCCTATCATCAATGTGAATAAAAAAGAGACAATATCCCAATGGGTATCTCTCGCACGTCAGGAGGTCAAAGATGACGATACAACAATGGTTATCCATCATCTACCAAGGACTTAAAAAGTCACAATCATTTCCAACAAATTGAATAAGACGTGAAGATCAACGAATTGTTAGAAAAGGAAATAAAAAAAAATAAATACAAAAGGCCCCCCTAAGTCGAAACTTGGAAAACAAGTCGCTTAGACAAAAGTCTGGGCATCCCACTAGACTTCAGAGTCAAAATTCAAAAGCAATTTGTCCAGGAAATTTTTTAGGGAAAATAAAAAAGCGTGAAATAGGGAAACATGATTACCAGATAAAAATCCTCAGCAAAGAACAAAGTCGTATGATTAAACACCCACAACGAAAGAGGTGAATGACCGTCGTGTCCAAAAAACCTCAGTGGTTCCTCAACCATCATAAGATCCTCTCGAGAGATGAGTGCTCACATTGGTTTAACTGAACGTAGGACTGGAGAACATCATGGAGAATGGGTGGGCACTAAATATTTTGAGCCTTAAATCCTTTTTTCTAAAAACATGAACCAGGCCATGTTACAACCCTTAAAAGTCCTAACTGAAGCAAGGGTTAATTCAAAAGAAATACTGTAATGAGAGTATGGCAATCTTACTCCTAGGAGGCTTGCTAAAAGTTTCGAGTTGGTGTCACTCCATATTTTTACTTTCTTTCGTACAAAGAATTTTTTATGTAACCTTTTATTAAAAGTTTTTAAACTTCAAGACAAACATGAGCTTTACATTAGAAATATCATTCTAAGAATAAACATTCTTTGCATATGAACAAGTGTTTAAACATCAAGCAAGCTTGCATAATGAGTATCAGATGAAAGATTTATTATCCCAAGGGAAAATTTACTTTAGGGATATGATGAAAGTATCCTCTCCAAAGTCCACTTTTCAGTGGCATTCCTCCTCATAGTTGACTTGTTGAAGTTGCAATATTGCATCGCAGTTTTTACCCAGTGGTATTCTTGATCTTTTATGACAAGAAGCCTACTAGCGAATGAATCAAGAAGGATTTATATGCGACCAACATGAGGATTTATGAAGAATGGGATCCAATTTCCCCAGTGAATGCTCACCTCTTCTCAAGACAAAATCATTCATTTTTATTGAAGGCGTACTCTCGTCCGAGTATAATTCCTCCTCCTCATTGCAGTTTGTTTCTTTCAGAATTTCTTGGAAGAATCGTTTATTCACCAATCAGAGATTATTGATATACTCCCCTTAAAGTCGACATTCTACTTCCCTAGTGAGGTTGACACTTGTCTTCCCCATGAAGTGTGCATTCTCCTCCTCAGTGAAGTTTGCATTTTCCTCTCCCGTGCGATCTTCCCATATCATATTTTCTTGAAGATATTCATGTTTACCTATGGTAGACTCTAGTTTGGTATCCTCATGAGGACGATGATCATCCTCAATGAAGTCGTTTTTTCTCTTCAATATAAAAATCCTTGCCATCTTAAATCATGCAGAGATGGATACACCCAGTGCAATAGGTATTATTGATGTTATCATCTAATGTTTTTTTTTGCTCCCTGGTGTAAGAGGTAGTCTTTATCTCTAGTCGAAGTCGAATTTTGAGGACCTGCCAGAGTAACTTATCTATTATTGCCTAGTGGATCAAGTTTTCTCTCCCTAGTGGAGCAAGTGTCTTGTCTCCCCAGTGTGGTGCACATGGGAGTGACAATTATAACTCTTTCATCCCTGGTGATAAAATATTTTATTGAGATATCCCTAGTGGAGTTTCTATCCCTAGAGGTTTCTTTTCTCCCCCAAGTGAATATTGTTTACCCCACAACGGTGTTATCCCCAGTATGGTCTGAGTATAATTCTTTTTATTTAAAAATTTATATACTCCCCAATAGAAGTTATCTTCGTCAAGAAATTATACGCAAGAAAGCTTCCATCACCAGCAAAACTCTCCTCTTTTTAATAGAAGGTAAAGAATTTGTTCCCCGGGAAGTTGAGAGTTTGATCAGAATTCAATATTTTCTCTAAACTGTGATTTATTTTTGCAGTATTCTCTCCAGGATGTCACTTCCCCACTATTATCAATCTTTAGAGGTCGGTGGTTCTGAATTTCGGTTCCCCATTAAAGTTCAAATTTCCCGTTCTCTACAGAAGAGAAGATGTGCAAGAATAGTCATTCGGAAGTTCATTATCTTCTCATTAGCCGATTATTGACATGCTTTCCACATCATATTGCTAAACATGCATTATTAAATTGCATCTACCAAAACGCGTAGCATTTCCATTGTATGGAGGGTTACACTATAAAAAAATTCAAACATGCATTAAGGAATAAGCCAATTATGTTCATCTGTGGTAACTGGATTGTTATGCACTCATATTTGAATTATCTCCACAGTGAGCCTAGGGTGACCCTATCATGTTTCCCCAGAAGAGTCTGTTTTGATTTACCACTAGTCGGGTCTTTGGTGTTGTCCATTTCCCCAGTGATTCATGGTTTTCCCTTGCACTTACAAGAACTTTTTTTGTCTTACTCGTGTTTGCTTTGGAGTCAGAGTACGACTAAGATTTGGTGTATAACCTACCTTTCTTACTTCTCAAGTATTTGAGTAACTATATTTGGTGTGGGGTAATTCATACAATTGCCACTCTTGAGGAATTAATACCCCGCCTTTGGTTTGAGAGATATTGTAATTATTTCATACTTGCAACCTCTTAAAGGTTCAATATTATTTGGAAATCCTTGTCATAGTACCCCTCGACTGGTTTCTTTCTCCTGTAAAGACTGGCCTTTGATTTGGCGTTCTCTTTGAATATACTTTGGTCGGAATTGTCGTCCAGTTTCCCCAGTCGAATTTGTCACGTTGTATCCCCAGTAAGTCCACCTTTGGTTAGTGTTGTACCCCAAAATTTACCCTCTCATTTTACTCAATACATGACAATTTAAGTCCCCAAGTTGCTCAAGGAAGCCCAAGAGTTGACCAGACAAACTCTCTCCTAAGGTAGTGCACCTCAAAATTAGGGTTTCTATTTTCATCAAGATGGGTGAGCCACAAAAGCCTCATATGATTTACAAGGTCTTATTATGTTTCCAAGACCCTACATGTCAAGTTTCATGCCTTTCACAAGAAGTTTGCCCAGTCAACTACTCAGATGCTTGAGAATTGACTGTATTAGGTCAAAAGTCAATTGTGGCCCACATACAGTCAAACCTCAATATTTTTGGTCAACATCATTATTTTGAAGTGTTATCCATAACTTGATCAAGGGTTGATCATGATTCTCTAAGGAATGCTCCAAATTCATCAAAACCCAAAAGTTGCTAAATTAGGGTTTTGTAGTAAAAGTCAACCCAACTTTGACCAAGCATAAATCCTTCATACTTTATCAAAAAATTTCCATCCAAATATCATTTTGAAGAGGATGCAATTCCCTACAATTCAACTTCATCCCATAAGTTCAAAATATGCACTCACAAAAAGATATGAATTTTGACATTATAGGTCCTTTTGAAAAGTCAACAAAAACACCTTTTGGGTCAAAGCTTCATACATGAACATGGAAGACTCAATTAAGATAAGACAAAAATGGTTGCTTAGGAGAAATCCTAAGATTTCTAAAAAGTCCAAGAACACCTCTCTAGGGTTAAAATTGGAGGAGATATGCCTTGTCAAAATTGACATTTTTTGCAAAATTGCCAAAAGTCAAATGGGCTCAAAATTGCATTTTTTGCCAAATGCTTGCACCTCACTTATAATGTGATCCAAGACCCAAATATCCAACCTCATGTTATTTGCCTCACTTTTCAATTTATTTTGATTTTTTGTTAATTAAAATTTCAATTAAATCAAATAATTCATGAATAATGAAAAAGATATGTTGTGATATGATTTTTGGACATGACTTCAATCAAATAATGCAAGGATTTCATGATCAATTCGAATCAAGGCTGAATGATACAAGAAAGGCATAATTTTGCTCAATATAGAAAGTTTACATATGCTATGAAAATCAAATCAAATCTTCAAAACTTTCAAAGATGTGATTTGTTTTTACAACCCTAATTCACTCTATGATATATATTGAAAACATCCAAGGCAAGAACAAGGGTTAGAATTGTGGGAGGAGGCAAAACAAAACTTCAAAATTTCAAAGAAAAGTGTGAGACCTATCTCCTTCCACAAGCCAATTGGAACCATTCCAAGGCTTCTAATCCATTCCTGGACATCTCAGGAAGCTAATAGCATCGTTTGCTAGCCTTAAAGCATCCAGAATCATCACGTTACAACATCACAGTTTGCATTAAAAACTCAAACTCGATTTCAATGTTTTATGCATCCTAAACGCATGTTATCCATATATTCTTATTCATAATTATGATTGCAAGATTTCTGTATAGCTTAATTGTACTAACAGTGCAGGAATCCATATTCACCATTATTAGGGTTTAAGAGCTCGATTTGGGGATTTCTTATACAGGGAAAATTGGACCATGAATGGGGTGCCATGACACTCGTGAGACCAAGACGAGTTGATTGGTACCATTACAATTGATTTATATTGCATGTACATGATTCTTGATATGGACAAGGTTATAGCTACGGATAAACGTCCGTAGGTAAAAGTGTTTCATCTAAAGCCACGGTTCAAGGGAGAAGATGATGGTGTGTCAAGCCACCATTTGAGCGTTTGAAAATTCGCGCGTTTTCTGAGCATGGAAATTGATTTTGCTTTTGACTTTATTTGTTTATAATATATTCAACTAACAAGTCCAACGCAGATGGTTAAGAAGCTTGCCTTTGATGCACACGTCCTGGGTTCGATCCCAGGCGTGTGCATTTTGATATTTTCTTAACAATTTCAGGCCAATTCCATGCATCACATCACCCCACGCCTACCATGCACCATCAATACTCATCCACTGGATGTCCAGCTGGCCAGATCTCACGCCTCTCCAATGAAGGACCATGGTGCACCACAAGTCAACACCACACCAGATCCAGCGCTGACCAGGCCTGGAGCTTAATGGGCCACAAATTTTTTGATTAACACCCCCAGAATTTCTAACAACACAGGCCCATTTCTCCATTTTTTTCTCTTTTTATTATTTTGTTTCCTTTATTCTTAATTTCTTATTCATTTTATTTTCTAAAATCAGTTTTTTATATATAAAATCATAAAAAATCAAAAAGTCATAAAAAATAGAATTAGGTCTTTTTATCAAGTTAAATTAAATTAATTAGCTTATTTAATATAGGGAAACTTTAACTTGATTTTTATAATTAAAATCAATTAGAAAACTAGTTTAAAATTTTGATTTAATTATTTTCTTTTCTTCAAACAAAAAACACAAAAATAGGTGATTTAATTATTTTTCTTAACTTAAGCTAATTAGTAATTAGGTTCCCTTTTTTATTATTCCTTATTTTCTTAAATAACAAAAAAATGACAAAAAAATTATTTTTTCTTTAATCAATCGCAATTAGGTTTAGTAAAGGGTCAAAACCCTAATTTCTCCCGTACTTAATTTGTCGCGTGCTTCTTATTATTTTTGCCATTATTTTGTAACTGTTTCAAGGTTATAATAGTTTCAATTAGGATTTTAAATTCCACATTTTTTTATTTCACGTCAAGGCAATTGTGTAACTGTCAAAGCCATGTAATATCTAGGTTTATTTCCGCTTTTACTTTCAGCAACTTTTAACTATCTAGATGTATGGCTAATAGGTTTGTATGGCAAGAATGCATGAAAAAATTAAAACAGTTAGAAAACCCTAACGTGCAAAGATTACAATAACTGAAAAAATCACTCACACATGTTCACTCCTAGGGTTTACCTCACTTCGGTTGCCTTCGGTGAACGATCATTAAGCATAGGAGATTTTAGTGGTCGCCCTCTAGTCTAAAGAGATCAAATTGTCCCATTCAAATGTTGCCTCGGAAATGTTGCCTCGGAAACGTTGCCTCGAAAAGATCTTAAGACTCTAGGGTTACTACTAAGGTTTTTCTAACTATTGCTTTAGTGATTGCATTCGTCCCTTTGGAAAGTCCCTTACAAACTCCAACGACGGTGCTACCTACTCCTTAATAGTGGGATATCACTGTCAAAGGAAATAGAACAAAAACAATCTTTTTTCGAGTAGGTAGATGCTAGTAGGTACTTGCTCAAAACAAATCTTTTCACACAAACACCTTTCAAAAACAATTTTCAAAACAACTTCGTTACATCCTTGAGGATTGATACAAGGGTTATCACGAAGTAAAACATTTTCAAAGTAAGCACACACACAAGCAATTTCAAAAATGAGCAAGTACCTAAGAGCCCATGGAAAACCATGGATAGAAAGGGTGCTAACACCTTCCCTTTCTATAATCTACCCCCCGTACTCAAAATATCTTGAAAAAAGGTTTTTTCTGTTCTTTTTCCTTTTCCATGATTGGATGAAATAAAAGTCGGTGGCGACTCTTGCTTACCGCGACATTTTGCGAACAAAATGCAAAATGCAAACCAGTATTAAACAGTCGGTTCTACCACCGTATCACAGTTAGCATTCTCCCTCCAAAAAGTCTGTCTTTGGATAGTTTTCTTTTCATCAGTGGGTACTCCTTTGACTGTTGTATCTTGATTGGAGTCTGCTTTGGTCGGTCTCTTTTCCATATATTCAATACTTTCGGTTAGATTATGTTTTGATCATTTCCTTCCCTTGTTTAGGTTCTGTTTTGATCAATTCATTTTCTCCGTTTTATCTGTTTGGATCAGTTTTACATTCTGTTAGATTATGCTAATACTTCCGATTAGGTTATGTTTTGATCATTTCCTTCCCTTGTTTAGGTTCTATTTTGATTAGTTCATTTTCTCTAGTTTATCCACTTGGATCGGGTTTACCTTCTGTTAGCTTAGCTAACATTTCCGGTTAGGTTATATTTTGATCATTTCCTTCCCTTGTTTAGGTTCTATTTTGATCAGTTCCTTTTCTATGGTTTATCTGTTTGGATCGGGTTTACCTTTTGTTAGCTTAGCTAACATTTTCGATTAGGTTATCTTTTGATCATTTCCTTCCCTTATTTAGGTTTTATTTTGATCAGTTCCTTTTCTCTAGTTTATCCATTTGGATTGGGTTTACCTTTTGTTAGCTTAGCTAACATTTTCGGTTAGGTTATGTTTTGATCATTTCCTTCCCTTGTTCAGGTTGTGTTTTGATCAGTTCCTTTTCTTGGGTTTATCTGTTTGGATCGGGTTTACCTTCTGTTAGCTTAGCTAATATTTCCGGTTAGGTTATGTTTTAATCATTTCCTTCCCTTGTTTAGTTTCTATTTTGATCAGTTCCTTTTCTCTAGTTTATCCGTTTGAATCGGGTTTACCTTCTATTAGCTTAGCTAACACTTCTGGATATGCTATGTTTTGATCATTTTCTTCCCTTATTTAGGTTGTGTTTTGATTAGTTCCTTTTCTCTAGTTTATCTGTTTGGATCCGGTTTACCTTCTGATAGATTAACTAACATTTCCAGTTAGATTATGTTCTGATTATCCCCTTGCACTGCTAAGAGTCTGTTTTGATCGGTCTCTTTATTATATGTGTCTAATATCCTTATCAAGCACATATATCTAGTGTTTTTTGTGTGTATATAATCCTGACCTGATATGCAAGATTGAAAACCAAGTGAATAATACCGATTGTCTTCAGAGTGCAAATTTTATGGTTCTATTGAGTATTCAATCCTCTTTCATTGTGATTGTTCGAAAGTCTACCACCAATCTCACCCTCTAGTTAAAGAAGATTGAATAGGGGCAGCTATTGCACCCTAAAATTTTTCCTCTTCATTTTATCTTACATGGCTTATGTTTCATTATGCATATTCATGAATTCTCATGATAGGATCAAGGTGCCTTGGTTTCCAAGTTCTTCTGCAGACTATAAAGGATGATTTTTCCTCAATCTCTGTCTCTCTCAAGCTACAAGGGTTTATTTTATTTCAAGACATCTCATTTGTCCCATGTGATCATTAGAAGTTGAAAATTTGCAAAAGTTGTGAGAAGAATCACATTTCTACTATTCATCTCTAAAAATTAGAGTTTTTTTTACCAATTGAAGAGTTTGAGGCTTGTATAATCCAAATTTGTATAGTATCATCTTCTCATCATCATATGAAGCATCTTTGTTCAAAGAATCTCTCATTTTGTCCAGAGGAATGAAGGTTTTAAAGATTGATCACCATCTCCTAGCACAAAGGGCTAAAATTAGGGTTTTGATTTTAATCAAGAGTTCTCTAACTTTTTGACCCAAACTTGATTCCATGCCTCTCCAAATGATAATGAACTCCTATGTTCGAAGGATTGAGTGTCAAATCTAATTGGAAGAGGTTCAATTGATCAAAAGGGGCAAAATGGTCATTTTGTCAGAAGTCAACCAAAGTCAAAGTTGACCAAGTTGACTTTTGGTCAACTACCAATTAAAGTATCCTATTTTTATATTTCATAACTATTTGTGTCATAAAATAAGAGAAGAAGTCAAATTAGAGATAACTTGTTCAAGAAGTTACTTGGATACTTAGGAAATTTTTTCAAGTCCTTAAGTCCCTATAGTATTGAACTGTGGACATCTATAACTTTCTCATTTTTTAACAAATGGAAGCAAACCCTACATGCTTGGAAAGCTTGAGAAAAAACCTACAAGATTGTCAATGTGTGTTCAAGTCCCAAAAATGAAATATTTATGAGTTATGGAACTTAGGAGTTTAGGGTATAAATATGTCAAGTTACAAGTCATGATGCACACTCCTGCAGTCATTTCTACAAACACATGGTGTGCCCCAATTGTTATACCCCAAAATTTTCCCTCTCATTTCTCAAGACATTTCCCACAAGATCTTCAATAGCTCAAGCTTGTACAAGGATTCACTAGGTTAAGACATCTCCTCAACACTGATGCCTCAAATTAGGGTTTGAGTT
Source organism: Vicia faba (assembly GCA_948472305.1). Taxonomy (NCBI): domain Eukaryota; kingdom Viridiplantae; phylum Streptophyta; class Magnoliopsida; order Fabales; family Fabaceae; genus Vicia; species Vicia faba. The sequence continues at coordinate 30,802,840 of OX451736.1, forward strand.
TTCACAAGGACAATTGGACTTTTAATGGCTCATTTTAATTTCATGGATCATTATGGACCCTTAAGATTTCTCATGTCAAGTTTCAAGTCTTGGATCACAAAATTGCTCAGATAATTGACAAGATGACCTAAAATCAACTATATTAGGTAAAAAGTCGATTATGGTTAACCTACAATCAAACTTCAAGATTTTGGACCAATATCAACATTTTGAATTCATATGTATCAACTGGTAAAGTTTTGATCACAATTCCCCAGGAAAATTGTTCAAATCACCAAAAGGGCAAAATGGTCAAAATTAGGGTTTTGACTGTATTTGACTATTCAAGGATTGTTTGACCTAATACATGATCTAATGGATTAAAGTACAATCTCAAGGATTCATATATAACATTTTGACCTAATTTCATGGCTCAAAATATTTCTCAAGATCATTGGATTGACAAATGAAATTTGGTCAACTGATGAAAAAGTCAACTGTACACTGAAAAGTCAAACTTTGACTTTTTTTTATCAAATTTGAGTTTCAAAGATCATAATTCATCAAGACATTCAAAAATATGAATCTTGGTCATTAAAAAATCAATAAAGTCAAAAATCAATGTGAAAAGTCAAACTTTTCAAGACTTAGAAATTTTTCTAAGTGTTTTTTTAAACATGATAATTTCATTACTTCATGCCAATCTTTAACCAAGATGCAAAATGATTCAAAGGAAAATTTCAACATGAAAGTTTTAGATCTTGATAAATGCTACAACTTTGTATTAGAGGGTTGATGTCCAAAAAATGCTTAGATTTGAAGATATGAGCCCATGAAGTCATGGCATTTTTGTATAAACACTCGTGAAATTTTCAACAGATTTTGGTCAGTTTTTATCTCAACTTCTTGGCCATTTTTATCAAGTTCCAATTTGATTTATCCAAAATGGTCAACATGAAAGATGTAGACAATGTTTAATGCTTTCCAAAATGTCCCAGAGCATGAATTTATCATACTTGAGCTAGGAGATTCAAGAGCCTGAAGTTGGGCATCCATTCTTGAATTGCAAGTCATTTTGTTGAAGAACATATAACAAAATCCTTATACCATGCTTCATAATCTTACTTTGCAGGCCTTTTGACTTGCAAATCTACCTATAATCAGATGTTTACACAATTGATTTAATCATTATCCAAGTGGTTCAAGTATTGTCCATTGCATCATTCCATTTATGGCACAAAGGCACCATTGCCATTCACATAAAGCATGCTTTATACAAAGTCAGCTCTCCATGAGCCTCTCAACTATTTTTTCTTCACACACAATGTCAAAGCAAGAAGCAACATGCCTAAAAACTCCTAGCCACTTCAGATCCCTTTTGTACCATGCATTGGGACATCAAATTTCACATAACTTGGTTGTTTCATCTCAATCAAACCAAAATTTTGACAGCTTGTAAAACAAACTCTCTCATCCTCTCAACCCTCCTCTATAAATAGAGAGGCCATTTTCAAGCTAAAGGGCAGAAGTTTTTGTTGTGTCGACAAGTTTCTCAAAACCCTTCATACTCTCAAAAAAACCATAACTGTCCACAAAACATCCACTTTTGAGCTTTGAAGTCCAAATCTTTGAACCTCTCACACCTTACAAGTTCTGTCCAAACACTCCACATACATCATATAGAAGTTTTCCAAACTCAAGAATAACTTCTGTAACATCACTATTTTCCAAACTCAAAAACAGCCACCTGCAACTTGACTTCTCCAACTCAAAATCAAAACACAAATTTCAGTTTCAAGGTAAGTTTTCTTGACTTTGAACTCTTCATAAAAACATCATTAGTGGTTCATTTGTGAAGATAAAATGTAGATATCATTACCTTGAAGCTAACCATATGCTTGGTTTTCATTTTCACTAACCATGTGTTGAGAACTGACTTTTACATGTAGCAGAACAATGTTAGAAGTAAAAAATAGCAGTATGAGTCGATGCATATCACTATGAGTCGACACATATTATATACAAAACAGGTAATGAGTTGATACAAAATGCGCATGTGTCGATACAAAACAGAAATGAGTCGATACAAACCATTATGTGTCAACTCATAATGAGTTGTTTTTGACTTCTAGGAGCAAGAAATAAGTATGAGTCGATACAAAACGTGCACGTGTCGATACAAAACAGAAATGAGTCGATACAAACCCTTGTGAGTTGACTCATACTGAGTTGTTTTTGACTTCTAAGAGCAAGGAATGATATGTATCAATACATAAAAGTTTTCGTATCAATACATAAGTGCATGCGTCAATACATCAAAAATTTTGTATCAATACAAAAGTATATGTGTCAATATATTAAAGTTTTTTTTTAAAAACACTTTTATTTTTTTTATTTATCTTTACATTCTTGTACATTATTTATTCATTCAATATGGTTGTAATAGCAAATTAGGATTTATTTGCTTTCATTCTCCATTTGTAAATTTATATCCCCATCCCCTAAACGATGTAAGAGCGTAGGACTTTAAAATTCCGCAATTTATCACTTTCGAATATAAATGCTAGTAATTAGGGTGTATATGGAAAGACTAAAATAAACCAATAGAAAACCCTAATTCAAGAAAAAAATCATGAAAAAACAAACACTTTTCACACTCGCACCTCTAGAGTTAACCTCACTTGTTGCCTTGAGAAAAAGAGTTATGTCCCTCGAATGTGGGATGCTTTAGCAAAGACCCTCGAATACAATATCGTAGTCCCTCGATGACCCTTCGATGTTTCCTTAGGTAAAAGATCTTAGACCCTCATAACAAATTTCTAAGTTATCCTACAATGTTGCCTTCTATGACTGTACGATGACGCACGCCTATCCCTTCACATCCAATGATAGGGCTTTTTATCAATAAATGGTAAGATAGAAATATCTAAAAGAGGAGGAAAAGAACTTATACTTTTGAGTAGGTAGAACGCTCGTAGTTGCTTGCTCACAACATTTCAAACATCTTTCAAACACACCAACACTTTTCCATGAAATATTTTCAAAAGTCACCACTTTGTATGCATTCTTATAGAGACGAGAATCATTACAAAGTTCTCCTAAACGAAGGCACTTTCGAAAAATACTTTCAAAAAAATCATAAACACGTAACAACCAAAGCATTTCAAAGTGAGCTAGCAACTAAGATCCCGTAGATAACTACATATGAAAAGGGTGTTAACACATTCCCTTTTCATAACCTATCCCCCCCCCCCCTGGAACTCAAGAAAATTCTCAAAAGGTCTTTCCTGTTCTTTTCACCATTTACTTTATTGGATAAAAGAAAAGTTGGTGACGACTCTTGCTATCCACAACAATTGCGATAAAACGTAAAACACCCAAGTCAGTTCTCCCACCATATCACAGAAATGGCGACTCTGTTGGGGAATGTTTAAAAGTTGGGTTACCTTAGAGACTAGATCACCTTTAAATGCTTTCATTGTTTGAATTGTTTTCTTTACATTCTTGGGTACTTATTTGAGTTTTGTATTGATCCTCTACCCAGATCTGGGAACATTATTAGGTAAGTAACAAAGATTGTGGAGACTGTACGACATAGACTGATATGGTTCAAGCAATAGCTACGTTAGTGTGACACATTTGTGGGTACCGATATCCTTTGTGTTGAATAAAAGAGAATACGGGGCCGCTGTGTGGTGTCATGAAGCACTAATTGACCTTATAACTTTTAATTGAACAACTTTTCCATTAGGAAGTTTTGAGATAGCCGGTTTCAGTGGACAACTGAAAATTGGTTGATACTCGATACTACACTCATTGAGATCGGAATTTTGGGATATTTAGGCTGCAAGAAAAGATTGATTATTCTGAGACAATGCCCAATGAAGAAAGATCAATGATATTGAGATTCCCTAGAACCCGATTACATTGTAGGACATGTTGAACCAACTAAACTTCAAGAGGGTACTTACCTATGAACTCCATGCAAACCTAAACCTAAGGATTTATTTGCTTTGCTTGTATATGTTTATTTGCACGTAACATCATGACATCATACCATAGCATTTTCAATAACCATTTCAAGGGTCTTAAGGGCCTGTGATCCAGGGATATATTGAACCAGACGTCTATCAAGGGGCAAAAGGATTTATTTTACTCTAGCCAAATGTTGTCAAAAACCAAAGCACGGTAACTTGAGTCAAGGTCCATGACCCACTTGACATGGTGAGATTGATTCTCGTGGAAGTACATTTCAACGATACAAAGTTCTTCAATCAAAGTTGTAGTCAAAATTCAACTTCTAACATCTTCTGGTGTTTACCCCACGAGATCCTTGAAAACATCGCATCTACATACCATGCATCATATCATGACAAGTTTTTCCCATACAGATTTTCTCATCCATTTACTATTTATTTCAAGTAAAGATGGCTCTCGAGCAGACTGTCCAAGATCTTCAGACCCAAAATGACCAGCTTCAAGATTTGTTCCTAAACCTGTCCAAGGGGCAAGAAGAGTTGAAAGCACTTCTCATTGAGAGCATGACCAATAACAATCCTGAAGATGACAAGGAGGGCCAAATGAAACAATTGCAAGCGGAGATAGCAAACAATGAGAATTCAGATGTTGGGACATATGGCTCTTATCCAAAACTTAGCTCGGGGACAAGAAGAGTTGAGAATTATCGTCAACAAGCTTCATCAAGATGGATGCAACCGTATGAAACAAACAATTAAGATTGGGGATGAAGTCATTAATCAGCCCCCAATGAGACAAGAAGTTGGCTTGGTTGAGAGAAGACCTTTCAAAATTGATGATGCATCGTGAGCCCAACAACCTACTCGACAACAACAACGGGGAAATCAACGAAGGCAAGACAATCCCAAAAGACAATTTACCGAGATCAACATGTCCTTGGATCAAGCATTACATCATATGTTGGAGGCCAAGCTGGTTACATTGAAGGAGCCTCCTCAAAAACCTAATACTGCTGCTCCCCGTTACAAACATGAAGAAAGGTGTGCATACCACTCCAACAGTTGTGGACATGACACTAACCATTGTTGGGCATTGAAAAATAAGATTTAAGACCTGATCGACCAAGAAGTATTGGAATTCACACAAGATGGCCAAATTGAGTTTTTCTGTCACCCTTCAAAGACACACCATCTGAGCTGACAAATTTAGGCGGAGAAATTTTTGTTCATTCGAATTTTCAGTTGTAATTTCTTTGTTTGCTTAATAATTTATCTTTATGTCAGACCTTGGTTGTTCTCACTAATGCATTGAATATGTTTGTCTTAAGTTAATCCATTAGATTTCACTATACTAAAATTATGCTTTTACCTCTTTTTGTATGATATTCAACTCTCGACTACAAGCCTTAAGCCTTTAGAGGGAGGATGACAAAAACAATACCATGATCTCATACAATATGCTTTTGGATCGGCCTTGCTGACGATGTACATGCGTTGTTTCAAACCCTAAATAGTGGAGTTATAAGGAAGATAATCCCTAGTCAACCCCTTTGAGCCAAAGAAGTAGGAGTTTTTCTTTTTCGCACAAACTGAAACCTTTAATCATAACATGGGGCAGGGTAGTTTCTCAGATAATTCAAATGCGTGTTCAGTCGCAAGCTTTCACTTTATACACAACGAATGACATCAAAAACATCCTTCTGAATCAAAAGACGGCGATGGTTCCCTGTAAAGTAGGTAGTCTTCATCTCTCAAAAGAAAAGCCCATTGAATCAAAACCTATGAAGGAGACTCAAAAAGACTGGGGAATCCCACTGACTGTAGTCTCAAAATAAAAACAGTCAGGCAAAAAAAGTAGGGATAGTAAAAGAGGTCGTTACAAATCCTCAACAAACAGAAAAAAGTGTTGCAAAAATGACTACCTTCTCAAATGAACTTCCAGTATCTAAATCATCACCAAAATATCATTCTAGATTCTATTGGGAGATAAATGCACAATTAGCTGAGTATAGGGTTGAAGAACATCATGAATAACGGGTGGGTACAAATAAACTTTGAGCACTATCCTTTGTTTCTTAAACTGTGAATCAGGACAGTTACAACCCTTTAAAAGTCCTAATTGAAGCATAGGTTAGTCGAAAGCATGCTGTTACAAGGTATCCTGACTCTTGTAAGGTTTACTGTAGATCCTAAGTTGAATTCATATTCTTACAAATTTTTGTTGCTCTTTAAAAGTGCATTTTTCAAAAAAAATTCTCAAGACAGACATGAACTTTGCATTGTTCGAATACCACTATTTGCATATGGCTAATTGTTTGACAATGGAGAAATTCACACGACAGATATCTAATGAACGAAAACTCTCTCAATAAACAGAATCACTTCTAAGGGAAAGACACCTCCAATGAAAAATCTCTTATAATCAAGGGGGCATGACATGACTATCTAGGGCAGTTAAGTCGAGATTCTAAGAAATATCTCATAAAGTCTTGAATAGCCAGGGGCAGGTCTCCATCAGAATCACTTAGGGAATTGACATGAATTCCAGTAAAGGGTCACGTACGACCAAGAAAACATTTTCTGGAAGTACTATAAAACTTACTACCATATATAATAACAGTTCTCCACACCCTGTGAACATGGACATAGTCGGAAAATACTACGCATGAAAAGAGACCCGCTAGGTTGACATACCTAGGCAAAAATAAGGAAATCCTGGTGAACCAAAAGGTTGGGGCAAAAATTAAGGATATGTACAAAAGATTATACACCCAGCAAGTCGAAAACCTGAAAAGGCGGCCTGGGCAAAAAAAAGGTATCCAATTGGACTAAAAATCTGAAAAGACGGTCCAGGCAAAAGTTAAGGATTAAACCGTATGATTATGTCCCGTTATCTCATCGTTTTGTCTATTAGTAAAATATTTGTCACTCTGATCAACATTTACTAAGGAATCTAGGAGAAGACAGAGTTCAAGCAGTCCACAAATCCCCACAAGACCAAATTCATGGATATCCCCACAAAGTTACTTCAACAAGATTATCCCCACAAAGTATAATCTCCTGAAAACCCTCTCCCCAGCTGAGTGTGGCCTTAACTGAAAAATGAACCTTGCATGAAAGAATTCATGTCCCCAGTAAGGTCTCAAAAATATCCTTCTCGACAGGGTTTATATCCCCAACAGACTACAAATTCCCCAACTCGAGTTCATTTCTCAGACTATTTCAAATCAACAGACAAAACCCCTTATCACCAACGTAGTCGATACTATCCCCAGTAAGTTGCTGCGAAGCCTGAAAACCGACCAGATAATAGTTAACTTCAAAAATTTGCTATGAAGCCTGGAATCCGACCAGATAACAGTTAATTTCATCTAAGTTGCTGCGAATCCTGGAATCCGACCAGATAACAATTAACTTCAATTTTCTGCGAAGCCTGGAATCTGACCAGATAACAGTTAATTTCATCTAAGTTGCTGCGAAGCATCGAATCCGACCAGATAACAGTTAACTTTAATTTTCTGCGAAGCCTAGAATCCGACCAGATAATAGTTAATTTCATCTAAGTTGCTACAAAGCCTGGAATTCGACCAGATAACAACTAACTATAATTTTTTGTGAAGCCTAGAATCCGACCATATAACAACTAACTATAATTTTTTGTGAAGCCTAGAATCCGACCATATAACAGTTAATTTCATCTAAGTTGTTGCGAAGCTTGGAATCTGACCAGATAACAGTTAACTTCAATTTTTTGCGAAGTCTCGAATCTGACCAGATAACAGTTAACTTCAATTTTCTGCAAAGCCTAGAATCCGACCAGATAACAGTTAATTTCATCTAAGTTTCTACGAAGCTTGGAATTCGACCAGATAACAGTTAACTTTAATTTTTTGCGAAGCCTGGAATCCGACTAGATAATAGTTAATTTCATCTAAGCTGCTATGAATCCTGGAATCCGACCAGATAACAGTTTAACTTTAATTTTCTGCGAAGCCTAGAATCCGACCAAATAAAAGTCAATTTCATCAAAGTTGTTATGAAGCCTTGAATCCGACCAGATAAAAGTTTAACTTCAAATTTTCCTCGAAGCTTGGAATCTGACCAGATAACAATTAATTTCATCTAAGTTGTTGCAAAGCTTGGAATCTGATCAGATAACAGTTTAACTTCAGTTTTCTACGAAGCTTGGAATCCGACCAGATAACAGTTAATTTCATCTAAGTTGTTGCAAAGCCTGGATTCCGACTAGATAACAGTTAACTTCAATTTTCTGCGAAGCCTAGAATCCAACCAGATAACAGTTAATTTCATATTCCCCACTAAGTTGTTGCGAAGCCTCAATTTCGACCAGATAACAACTAACTTTTATTCTCCCCAATCAAGAAGTAACTCCCCAGTAGATAAATAGACAACTAAAACTCCTGAACTCTATTCCCAAATAGAAATCAACATTCCCCGCATAGTTTTCTCAAGAAAAGAGCGAAAGTCAATGTTCCCCAACGGATTTCTCCTCAAACAACAAAACATGAATCCCAGCGGAAACACTCTAAACAAAGTTTGAAGATAAATATGCTCTTCATCTCCAACAATAATTCGGAATTTAACTTCCCAAAGCTACCTAACATTTGTCAAAGATACACTTCAATAAACCTATCACATTCATACATCATATCACATACATGACAAATGCATATAACCAAATCTCATTTATTTTGAGAACATCATGCATACATTTGCATGCAACTAACTCTCTTCCTTGCAGGAAAAGTCAATAAACAAAACAAAATACCTCTTCTGGTTAGATTTATTTCTTCCAGACTAAAGATAGGCAGCCGAAGACCTCTTCTGGTTGGATTTATTTCTTCCAGATTAAAGACAGGCAAACGAAGACGTCTTCTGGTTATATTTATTTCTTCCAGATTAAAGACAGGCGAACGAAGACCTCTTCTGGTTAGATTTATTTCTTCCATATTAAAGACAGGCAGACAAAGACCTCTTTTGCTTATATTTATTTCTTCCAGATTAAAGACAGGCGGACAAAGACCTCTTCTGGTTAGATTCACTTCTTCCAGTTAAATATAGGAAAACGACATACCTCTTTTGGTTAGATTTGTTTCCCCAGGGAATTCACCATCACAAGACCTCTTATGGTTAGATTTATTTCTCCCAATTAAAGATAGGCAAAAGACATCTACAATTTCAGTATAAATCAACCAAGGATTTATTCTGATACTTTTTCTAGTTTCTACCAATAGTCACTTTGGATGGCATCTATAAGCCCATCTCCGACAAACTCTTCATCATTTCTCCAAATGGCATATTTAATCCCATTCCCGACATAATCAACTAACACATCATCGAGTGCAAATTTTTGGGCACTCTGGTGTTCAATCATCTTTCACCTTCAAGTCAAGAATGTCGGACCCGCCAATCTCAGGTTTAAGAAGATTGAACAGGGGAAGTTTTTGTACCCAAAAATTTTCCCTTTCATTTCTAAAGACATTTCCAACAATATCTTCAATAGCTCAAGCTTGTACGAGGATCGACTAGGTCAAGACATCTCTTAAACACTGATGCCTCAAATTAGAGTTTAAGTTTTAACAAGCACAATTGGACTTTTAATGCCTCATATAACTTTCATAGATCATTATGGACCCTAAAGATTTCTCATGTCAAGTTTCAAGTCTTGGATCACAAAATTGCTCAGTCAATTGATAAGATGACCTAAAATCAACTATATTGGGTTAAAAGTCAACTATGGTCAACCTACAGTCAAACTTCAAGATTTTGGACCAATATCAAAGTTTTGAAGTCATATGTATCAATTGATCAATTTTGGATCACAATTCCCCGGGAAAATTGTTCAAATCACCAAAAGGGCAAATTGGTCAAAATTAGGGTTTTGACTGTATTTGACTGTTCAAGAATTGTTTGACATAATACATGATCTAATGGCTTAAAGTAGAATCTCAAGGATTCAAATATAACATGTTGACCTAATTTCATGGTTCAAAATATTTCTCAAGATCATTAGAATGACAGATGAAATTTGGTCAACTAATGAAAAAGTCAACTGTACACTAAAAAGTCAAACTTTGACTTTTTGATCAAATTTAAGTTTCAAAGATCACAATTCATCAATACATTCAAAAATATGAAGCTTGATCATCAAGAAATCAAGAAAGTTGAAAGTCAATGTGAAAAGTCAAACTTTTCAAGACTTAGAAATTTTTCTAAGTGTTTTTTATACATGATAATTTCATTACTTCATGCCAATATTTCACCAAGATGCAAAATGATTCAAAGGAAACTTTCAGCATGAAAGTTGTAGATCTTGATGAATTATACAACTTTGTATTAGAGGGTTGATGTCCAAAAGATGCTTAGATTTGAAGATACGAGCCGATGAAGTCTTGGCATTTTTGTATAAACACTTAGTGAAATTTTCAACAGATTTTGGTCAGTTTTTATCTCAATTCTTGACCATTTTTCATCAAGTTCCAATTTGGTTTATCTAAAATGGTCAACATGAAATATGTAGACAATGTTTCAAGCTTTCCAAAATGTATAAGAGCATGAATTTATATACTTGAGCTAGGAGATTCAAGGGCCTGAAGTTGGACACCCATTCTTGAATTGCAAGTCATTTTGTTGAAGAACATATAACAAAATCCTTATGCCATGCTCCATAATATTACTTTACAGGCCTTTTGACTTGAAAATCTATCCATATTCATATGTTTACACAATTGATTGAACCATTATCCAAGTGGTTCAAGTATTGTCCATTGCATCATTCCATTTATGGCACAAAGGCACCATTGCCATTCACATAAAGCTTGCTTTATACAAAGTCAGCTCTCCTTGAGCCTCTTAACTATTTTTTCTTCATACAAAATGTCAAAGCAAGAAGCAACATGCCTAAAAACTCCTAGCCACTTCAGATCCCTTTTGTACCATGCATTGGGACATCAAATTTCACATAACTTGGTTGTTTCATCTGAACCAAACCAACATTTTGACAGCTTGTAAAACAAACTCTCTCATCCTCTCAAACCTCCTCTATAAATAGAGAGGCCATTTCCAAGATAAAGGGCAGAAGTTTTTGTTGTGTAGACAAGTTTCTCAAAACCCTTCATACTCTCATAAAACCATAACTGTCCACAAAACCTCCACTCTTGAGCTTTGAAGTCCAAATCTTTGCAAGTTCTATCTAAACAAACCATCTAGACACTCCACATACATCGTATAGAAGTTTCCCAAACTCAAGAACAACTTCTGTAACATCACTATTTTCCAAACTCAAAAACAGCCACCTGCAACTTGACTTCTCCAACTGAAAATCAAAACACAAATTTCAGTTTCAAGGTAAGTTTCTTGACTTTGAATTCTTCATACAAACATCATTAGTGGTTCATTTGTGAAGATAAAATTTAGATATCATGGCCTTGAAGCCAACCATATGCTTGCTTTTCATTTTCACTAACCATGTGTTGAGAACTGAATTTTACATGTAGCAGAACAATGTTAGAAGTAAAAAACAATAGTATGAGTCGATGCATATCACTATGAGTCAACACATATTATGTAAAAAAATAGGTTATCAGTCGATACAAAACGCGCATGTGTCGATACAAAACAAAAATGAGTCGATACAAACCATTATATGTTGACTCATACTGAGTTGTTTTAGACTTCCAGGAGCAAGAAATGAGTATGAATCAATATAAAACGTGCATGTGTCGATACAAAACAGGAATGAGTCTATATAAAACCTTTTGTGTCGACTCATACTAAGTTGTTTTTGACTTCCAGGAGCAAGGAATGATATGCATCAATGCATAAATGTTTTCGTATCAATACATAAGTGCATGCGTCAATACATAAAAAAATTTGTATCAATACATAAGTATATGTGTCAATACATAAAAGTTTTTTTTTAAAAACAATTTTCTTTTTTTTATTTATCTTTACATTCTTGTACATTATTTATTCATTCAATATGGTTGTAATAGAAAATTAGGATTTATTAGCTTTCATTCCCCATTTGTAAATTTATATCCCCATCCCCTAAACGATGTAATAGCGTAGGACTTTAAAATTCGGCAATTTATCGCTTTAGAATATAAATGCTAGTAATTAGGGTGTGTATGGCAAGACTAAAATCAAACAATATACAACCCTAATTCAATACAAACAAAGCATGAAAAAACAAACACTTTTCACACTCGCACCTCTAGGGTAACCTCACTTGTTTCCTTGAGAAAAATAGTCATGTCCCTTGAACGTGGGATGCTTTAGCAAAGACCCTCGAATACAAGATCGTAGTCCCTCAATGACCCTTCGATGTTTCATTAGGTAAATGATCTTAGACCCTAACAAAAAATTGCTAAGGTATCCTACAATGTTTCCTTCTATGACTGTACGATGACGCACGTCTATCCCTTCACATCCAATGATAGGGCTTCTTATCAATCAATGGTAAGGTAGAAATATCTAAAAGAGGAGGAAAAGAAATAATACTTTTTAAGTAGGTAGAACCCTCGTAGTTGCTTGCTCACAACATTTCAAACATCTTTCAAACACACCAACACTTTTCCATGAAATATTTTCAAAAGTCAACACTTTGTATGCATTCTCATAGAGACGAGAATCATTACAAAGTTCGCCTAAACGAAGGAACTTTTCAAAAATACTTTTAAAAACATCACAAACACATTATAAACAAAACATTTCAAAGTGAGCTAGAAACTAAGATCCCATAGATAACTATGTATAAAAAGGGTACTAACACCTTCCCTTTTCATAACCTACCCCCCCCCCCCCCCCCCCCCCCTTAACTCAAGAAAATTATCAAAAGGTATTTCCTGTTCTTTTCACCCTTTCCTTTATTGGATAAAAGAAAAGTCGGCGGCGACTCTTGCTATCCGCAACATTTGCGATAAAATGAAAAACACCCAAGTCAGTTATCCCACCGTATCACACCTATTCACAATGCTCTATCCCTTAATACAAGTGTCAATTGAAAATGGAATTCAAAAAGAAGTTGTAATTGGGTATGTAAGCTAAAGCTTGTTCTTTGAATCACTTGATTTGGATCATTATTGGATGAAATATTAGGGTTTGAATATTGGCTTATGAGGTTGCCTTGTCATGCATACCTGCTAGTGACCTGTGCCCGCGCGAAGCATGCTTAGCCAGGTTTTTTTCTCAAATCCATGCCAATTTTCCACCAACTTACAAGCATCATTTTGAATTTCTAACAACTATAACTTTGATCTCCAATATCTCAATTTTCCATAGGCCCCAACTTCAGGAAAAACGCACGAGTGAAATGGTATATTCATAAGCTTTTGCCTAGGTTTTGACTATGTTCATCTTCTGGCCAGAGTTCAAAGCTGCTTACAGCAAAGCCTTTGCCTGCCACATCATCTCTTCACACCTTTCTTAACATGCCACAAACTAATCAAAATGAAACCATTGAAAGCTCAAAACGTAACAAGCTTCAAAGTTGTTTCCAACGGATCCAAACTTCAAAAGACTATCCTACCCTCAACAGAAACTTCTTCGACACACTTCCTTACTCTATATAAGCTCCTCTTTATTCTCATTTCATGGAGAGATTGATTAACATTGACACCAAACCTCTGAAAATTCTCCTCGAAGCTCAACTTCTCTCTTAAACCAAAATTTTCTTTTTCAATTTTTCTCTCAATGTTCTTTGCTAAAAGCTTCAATTGCTGCATAGTCACGCTACATTGAAGTGAAGTAAAAAGGTTCATCATGATTTCTTTCGATTTCAGGGGCATATAGTGAATTTATTTTTCATTCACTAGAGGTAAGTTGATTCTTAATCTTCGATTTGAATCTTTGTTTACAATTAAGACGTGGATCTTGTATGATAATATAGCTGGCTAAATCTTAAATCTGATGAGTGTTCATATACAATTTGAAGTTTAAAAATTCGTGCTCTACAAATTGTGTACAAACTGTTTGTTGCATAGATTTCATGTTTAGTTTTTGTTTTATTATTGGAACATTTGAAGAATCTAAGTGCATATTTGTATTCTTTGCACTTCTTTGATGAATTTTGATGTTTGGATCATGAGATTTGGTGGAGAAACAAAAAAGATTCGTGGATATGAAAATAACATGTTGATTTCTGTTTTACATTCATAATTTGTTATTTTCAATTATTTTCGCCTCAACTTTTCCCCCTGATTCATATATCATTTTGAAAAGTATTTGACCCCATGTTAATCTACACTATGAGATCATTAATTTGATCAAAATTTCTTTCATTTTCATCAAGAAATGAAAGAGAAATCGTGATCTGAATCCAGCATGTCAAACTGAGCAAATACGTTAGGGCATGGTTATGATGACAGGGATGATTACGTGGCGCATATCAATTGAACATGATTTAAATTTCTTTTACAATACATTTGATCTTTAATAGGTGTAATAGACTTTAGCATATTTGAATTTTAATGCATTTTTATTTGTTTTCTTTAATTTTGTTTTAATATTTTCTATAACTCAAAAATTATCAAAAAAAATATATTAGACTTTATGTTTAGTTTATTTTAATATTATGAATTTTATTTCTTTTATCATTTTTATAAGGTTAAATAAATCAATTAGTTCAATTAGAGTTTTAATCATGTTTTAGGATCTAGAATTTTATTTTCCAAATTTTTACTAATCTAAAAATTTATAAAAAAATATTCTGAGCTTTATTTTGAATCTATTTCATAAAAAGTATTACTATTTTTTTATAAAATTTTGTGACAAGAAAATAAAATCAATCCTTAGTCATACACTTTCCTTTACTTTTTTTGTTATATTGTGCAAATAATTTTTGTTTGATATTTTTCTCTAGTGATAAAATTCCATAATAATAGACTTACTGACTCTTAGATATTAAACTAATTTTCCATGATTTTTAATTGAATTTAAATTTTAGTTTTTCTATTTTCTCTAATTTTAGAAATTAATATTAGTTTTTGGTCTTTCTTCTTGCTTAAGTCTAAAGAAACATTTGAAAACCTAACTTCCTTTACTTATAAAAATTAAAGAAAATATGTTTGAATTTCTTGGATGAATTAAGATCATGTAAATCATTTTTGTTGAATTTTAACTTTTGATCTTAGATTTTTTCACAAACATTTTGCTAAAGCTCTCTAGTTTGACCCTTTTGTCAACTAGTCTTAGTGATTCCCAATCATTTTCACCTCCCCAAGTTAATCCAAAAAATTTAAATCATGTTTCTGACTTTTATAAGTCTTTAGAAAGTTTGGATTTAATTGATTTGATTTTACAAGCTTTTTTCCCTATTTTTAACCTAGTTTTGATTTAGGGGCATGCATAGGGTTTTACCTTGACTAAAAGATTTTTATGTGAAAACTTGTGTGCCTAGTTTAGGTTTAATCTTTGGCATAGTACATACTACTGACTTGGTGATACTAAATTTCATTTCTTCTACTTTTTTCTCATACTCCTAAACATATTTCTCTCTCATCAAACCTTGAATTCATCTTATCAACCTCTCTTAGTGTGTTTAAGGTTCCCATCTATGGCTTTTGTTTTGTTAAAATGTTGAGTGTTCTTGATGTTTGGTTATCCCTTAGGGATCTATAATCTATTTTACCTCCTTTATTGGATTCCTCTATCATATGCTCCCCATAGGACCATCAATTCATTCTTTTCTAAGTTTGAATTCCCATTACTAAGCTTTTAACATATATTTCACACCCCTAGATTAGAACAAACATAAGTGGATCATGTGGAGTATCACAGACATGTGGGGTGCTAATACCTTCCCCTCGCGTAACTGACTTCCTTACCTGATCTTTATGGTCGCAAGATCGTGATTTCACCCCTTCAGGTTTTCTTGATGTTTACCTTTCCCTTTTGGCGGGATAAAAGACGTTTGATGGCGATATCATTGAGTTTTATCTTTGATAATTTGAGCCGGTTATTTCAGTAAGCACGACCATCGTGCTAATGATTGTGACAATAAACTTCTGAGATGTTTCAAATATGGGAAGACATGTCACCGTGTTTCTGAGTGCAAGAGCGATGATCCGACTTGTTTCAATTGTGGTGAACAGAGTCACATCAGTACTCAATGTCATAAGCCAAAGAAGGTTGCTGCTACTGTTGCTCAGACTAGTGGTAGAGTGTTTGCTTTGAGTGGTTCAGAGGTTCCAAAGAAGGACAACTTAATTCGATGTACTTGTTTTATTAACGATGTAAAGTTGGTTGTTATTATTGATACTGATGTTACTCATTTGTTTATTTCGCTTGAGTGTGCTACTATGTTGGGTTTAAAATTATCTTCTATGAGTGGGAGTATGGTGATCAACAAGGGCAGTTTTATAGCGCAGCGAGCCCTGGCACGCTCCTGGGCTCAACCCCTACTTTTTTTGTATTCCCTCAACCTAATAGAAGATTTTTAGACAAAACCAGAGACAAAATTAATAAAAACAAGATGTGAAAACTAAAACAGATGAATAACCAATGGTCCAACTCCAACCTAATTCATAAGTTCATAATCATTGATCCAAGTCTAACCCAATTAATTATTTATGAATCATAATAGAAATTTAAAAAAAATCCCTTAAAACAAAACAAGCGTACATGCTTTAAAAAAAATAAAACTCTCCGTCACTTTGTATTTCCTCCCTCCTTTCTTCGACAAGTCATTGTCGCATCCTCTCCGCCGAGTCCGACAGCTGTTGCTCTGCTCTACCACTATTGGCACCATCGTTTCTCTCTCTGCTGCCACCGTGAGGTGAATGCTCTACCTCCTCTCTTCTGATATTTGTTTGCGAATTTCCATGCTTGTGTTGTGTTGTTTTGTCACTGTAAATAAGAAAAGAGATGAAAGTTGTGTTGTAAAGAAGAGAGACTTATCTTTTGCAATTAGTGTGTGGTCTTACTTTTTTGTAGTTTTTTTAATTAAAAAAATGAACAATAGAAAGAGAGGTAGGTGAC
Source organism: Vicia faba (assembly GCA_948472305.1). Taxonomy (NCBI): domain Eukaryota; kingdom Viridiplantae; phylum Streptophyta; class Magnoliopsida; order Fabales; family Fabaceae; genus Vicia; species Vicia faba. Next base: position 30,819,795 of record OX451736.1, read on the forward strand.
CGAGACTCCGAGAGTGAGATAATAGATTTAGAGATATGATACTTTGTTTCAAATTTTTTTATTAATAACTGTGATCGGTGGATCTGGAACTGACTGTTTAACGCTGGTTCGCGAAATGTCGCGGAAGCAAGAGTCGCCACCGTCTTTTATTTTCTCCAAATGGAAAGGACAAAAGCACAGAAAAATTCCTTATAGAGATTGCTCTCGGTTCGGGAGGTAGGTTATAGAAAGGGAAGGTGTTAGCACCCTTTCTATCCATGGTTATCCATGGGCTCTTAGATACTTGCTCAATGTGTTTTCAAAATTGTTTGTTTGCTTTTCAATGTGGGTTTAAAAAGTTTCTTTGAAAAGTTTCAGTTCGACTCGTACGTCAGAGTGTTTGAAAAATTTGCTTTGAAAGCTTTTGAAAAGTGTTGGTGTGAAAAGTCTTTTTGAGTTTGTTTTGAGATTAGAGCAAGTATCCTTGAGAACCTACCTACCCTAAGGAATTCGTCTGTGTAAATGTCCTTAAAAGTAGTGCCATCCCACCATTGAGAGGTAGGCAGCACCACCGTTGGAGGTGTTCGGGTCAATTCGAGTTTTAGGGACGTGGTGATCACCAGAGTAATGGGAAGACACCTTAGAAGCTACCCTCATGCCAGGTTCCCGGATCATGAGGACTTACTAAGACATCCTCTACTCGACGATCACCTTTCGAAAGGCAACAGTGAGGCGTACCCTAGGGGTGGTGTGTGCGAATTGTGTGTCATGTTTCAATTAATTGTCTTGTCATGTTTATTTGTGATCTACGCTTGATTTTAATTAGGGCCATTCATTCTTGCATGCATATTTAACAGTTATAAAGTTTGCGAAAAAATAAATCTAAGCTATTACAAATGGCGCGGGTCCACATCGCCAAAATTAAACCGAACCCGATTTAGCGGAAAATAAATAAAGCGATAAATAAAAATGCGAGAAATAAAATTGTTACAAGGCTTTGGGACATGTACATAATTATAATAAGCGACAAAGTAAAATGCGCGAAATTAATAATTAAAAGTATGGGCGTTGGACCCTTTCATAAGAAATTAAAGTTAATGAGAATTAATTAATTAGAATTAAATGTTTTTTGGTATTTTATGTTTTTTAAGATTTAAAAGAAAAAGAATTTATTGAAATTAAAGATAAAATGCTAAACCCTAGTTCTAATGTTTTTTAAATTTATTGTGAAAAATATTGAATTTTTAAACTAATTTAAATCTAAGTTATTTATATACATTTAATTATAAAAAAATAAAATAAATAAATAAATAAATAATTATTACTGTGAAAAAGGAAAAATATGAAAAGGAATCAAAATTGTTAATTAACCTAATTCTACATTTTTTATATTTATTATGAAAAGAATTAACAATAAACCCTAATTTAAATTAACTAATTTACATGCAAGTTTTTTATGAAAAAATAATAAATATATATTATATTTTTGTCTTTTCTGAATTTTCTGTATTTTTTATGTATTGTAAAAAATATTTAATTAAATTAAAGCAATAAAATAAATAACATGATGATTAACAATAAAATAAAAATAAGTGAAAAATTGAAAGAAATTGCAAACCAGAGTGGGGTGTAGTCCCAAAGTTGGAGGTAAGGTTCAGCAAATCAGGCCCATTAAGCTTGAGTCCATTGACTTTTCCAGGTTGTGTGCTAGTGCGTTGACCCTTGTGCACGTGTTCTTCAGATCTAGGCCATTGATTTGGAGCAGCCAGACGCGTGTATGATGGGATGATGATGGAACATGGTGAACCACAATAGGCGCGCTGCATAAGAATTTACTTTGAAAAATAATATTGCAATTTGCCAGACCTGGGACTTGAACCCAGGTCTTTGATGTTACCAACACATGTCCCTGCCACTGAGCCATCACGTTTCAATTAACATATTATATTAAAGAAATAACAAAAAGCAAGACCCACGCATAATGGTTAAAAACGCGCGCAAATTTGAAACACCCAACCACTGCTTGCCAACGCATCATCGTCTTCGTTCTCTTTTTATTTTTTCTGAAAACACAAGCCTATGGAAACGGTTTTCTGGGCGTGGTCTAAAGCTGGTTTCAAGAAAATAGCGATTAGGTCCCTAACGCTCATAAATTGAGCGCGAGGGTTCCATTGCTTTCGTCTCAATGCACCGGTTTGAATGATGGTGGTTAGAGATCCCAATTTTTCCTCTAGCAAGAACCCCTAATTTTGAAGCTCAAGAAACCCTAATGTTCGATCATGGCATAATCTTATACGGCACAGAAAAACTCAATTAAACATATCAGTTAGCTTCAAAACATTATGATAAACATGAATCAATAAAGAAATTTCACAAATAACGCTTGAATCATGATATTCGAATGGCAATTTTTTGCTGTACAGTTTGAGATTGTCTCACCAATTCCTGAAGCTTTAGTTGATATTAGGGATTGGAATGTATTCAGGAGTCCACAAGGAAACTATTGAGACACGAATGGAGCTTTGAATCGGTCTCTAGGGTTGATTTCAGAATTGAACTTTTAGGGAAAATTTTCAAGTTTGTGTATAGCTTCTGAGCGCAGCTGAGAGTTGTCTAGCATTAGGGTTATCATCCTGAATATGTAGTGAGATGATTAGGTCAAGAAAACTGAACAAAATCCATGGCATTGATGATTTCACATATTTGATTTCTTCATATCTTTTCCATATCTTTTTCAAGTGTATTTGCTCTCAATTATGCCAATCAGCTCCAAATCTTTCCCCATTTGCATTTACACGAAATATTGAGTATCAAACATGCATAAAAAGATTTGTTTTCATTAGGTTTATATTTTTCATGCATTTTATTTAATTAAATGAATTATAAATGATAAAAAATCCAAATAAATAAATAAAAATGAAGAAAAACTTCCTTTTGGGCTTAATGGTCGTGCATAGGCTTGGCATGAAGAAACTTGGAAGAAAAATGGGCCCATTAGCAATTTTGGATCATTTGCATCAATGTTGACTTTTCAAAATTCCCAAATATTTCCCAACTTCCACAAGGCATAACTTGCTCAATTTTTAAGCTTTTCACATGTTCTTGGACATTTTGGAAAGGTCTTTGAGTCCTTTAACCAATTCCTTTTGTCCCATGTCATTTTGATTTACCAATCTCAAGTTATGGCCTTTGACTTAAAGTCCCTTTTTGTTGACTTTTGAAAATGACCTATAATGTTGAAATTGATAACTTTTTGTGAGAGCATTTCTTGGACTTTGAATATGAAGATGAGTTGTAGGAAATGTCTTTCTCTTCAAAATGAGCTTTGGATGGAATTTTTCTGATAATCCATGTGAAAGTTATGCCCTGGTCAATTTCAGTTGACTTTTTCAGCTGTCCAAATATAGCAACTTTTGCATCTTTGATGATTTCTGAGCCAAATTTTGAGAATCATGATCAAGCATTGATCAAATGATGTTTGTGGCTTCAAAATGATATGTTGACCAAAAATTTGAACTTTTGACTGTCAAATGACCATTTTGCCCCTATAGTTGACTGTAGTGCAATCTAGGGTTTTGACTGTGCAATTTTGAGCTGAATGCCTTGAAACTTGATATGAGGATGTTTGACCACATTTGTAGGCATATGAGGCTTGATTGGGCCTTTGAAAACTTTCAATTCTTGATCAGAACACAAACCCTAGTTTTGACTGTATAGGAGACAGTTGAACTGCATAACCCTTGGGGAATTTTGTGACTTGACTTGGCAATTTCTTGAAGAATATGGGAGGGAAAATTTTGGGGTACAACAGTTGCCCCTGTTCAATCTTCTTAGACCTGAGGATGCAGATTGGCTGACGTGCCTTTCGTAATCCGGGGGTAGAAGATGATTGGACACTAGAGTGCCCAGAAATTTGCGCTTACATAGTAACAGTGATGATGAGGGAATGGGCTTATAGATGCCATTTGGAGATTGCTGGATAGGATGATGGGCTTATAGATGCCATCTGGGTGTTGATCGCGTAGGAGATTCCTTAGCGAGAACCTGCGTACCTGCAAAAGAGAAAATGAGTACCTGACACGTTGCAGGGGCTGATTTTAGATGCTTGGTATAGATGTGTCCTGACTGGTTACAGGAGCTGAGTCTGGAGCTTCAAACGCTTATGAATGAACCAGGGATGGCTACTGTCTTAGCATGGATGATAAGAGAACCTTGGGCGACTTTAACTTCAACAACGCTCGTTGAGGAAAATCTTGGGTGACTTTAACTTCAACAACGCTCGTTGAGAAAAATCTTGGGTGTCTTCTACTGGAATAAGAATCAGGGAGATCTTAGGATCGATCTGACTGAACCAGAGAGGCCTTTGACTGGGTAAGAATCGGGAAAATCTTAGGGTCGATTTAACTGAACCGGACAAGGTCTTGAGATATCTTCAACTGGATAAGCATCAGGGAGATCTTAGGGTCGATCTGACTGAACCAAGAGAAGGCCTTTGACTGGATAAGCATCAGGAAAATCTTAGGGTCGATTTAACTGAACCGGTCAAGGTCTTGGCATATCTTCAACTGGGTAAGCATCAGGGAGATCTTAGGGTCGATCTGACTGAACCAAGAGAAGGCCTTTGACTGGATAAGCATCAGGAAAATCTTAGGGTTGATTTAACTGAACCGGACAAGGTCTTAAACTATCTTCAACTGGATAAGCATCAGGGAGATCTTAGGGTCGATCTGACTGAACCAGAGAAGGCCTTTGACTGGATAAGCATCAGGAAAATCTTAGGGTCGATTTAACTGAACCGGACAAAGTCTTGAAATATAGCTAAGAATTTAACTGGATCTTTCCTGAAAGGTAAAGGTCAGTCGTATGCCATGCATGATATGGATCAAGCAATGATGTTCTCAATATAAATGAGAATTGTATGATATGATGTGTCTATGCATGCTATGATGATGTATGTGAAGTTTTATGTATGTTTTCGTCTAGGAAAGCGAATCCTTGACGGGTGCCGGGAAGTTGTATCCTGGGTTGACGTTGACGAATAGATTTTGCTTCCGCTGGGGATGATAACTGCAAGAATACCGGTAGGAGAAGATAACTCCGTTGAGGAATAAACTTGACAAATGAAGAGTCTGTGGGGAGAAAAAGATATTCTAGCGACCATGCTGGGAAGCGGTACTCTGTGGGGATAGAGATGCTTTGCTTGAATTATTGAGAATGACTTGCTGAGGATACCGTTGTTGTATGAAGTGTTGACGGACTTCGCTGGGGTAAGAAGACTTTGTCGACGACGCTCTTTCCATGGCTTTTGGCTGAGGATAACCCAGTTATATCCTGTTAAGGAAATAACTCTTTAAATAAAGCCGGACGATGTGTTCGTGCTTTGCGAGGGGATAAGCTTCCAGAATATACTGGGGATAAGCTCACTGCTTGGGGATACGAATTCCAACTTTCCTGGGGAAACTGGATTGGACTCTTCTGGGGAGTTTTGATATGCTGGGGAAGTGATTCCTTTGAATGTTGAGATACCGCCGGGGAGCAATCTTTAGGCCGAGACTGCCGGGGACGCTTGTTAAGAATATATGTATTGCTGGGGAATGTTGAGATCTACGGGAGGATACTCAATTTCCTTGATGTTTGATGATTTTGCTTGGAGAGAAATGTATTGTTTTACTGAACCGCTCTCTGGGGAATTAAGATACACTTGGCTGTGTTCTTTAGCTGAACCTACCTTGGTACCTTGGAGGATAGAACCATTAGACTGCTCAGACAACTCTTTATTGCCCCTGTTTCTAATGTCACCTGCAATTAATTCCTTTGTTTCGTATGCAAATATTCATGAGTTAGCAAATTATTGTCAATGCATACATCACAAATTGAACCTTGGACGTTCTTCGCAAAACAAAACAGAAAGAAGAAAAACACTTGGCACGTTTAACTGAAAATATATTTATATTAATTTTTGAATGGCCTGAAAATAGGCGTTTTGTGTACAAGAGGCTGACGCCCTAGTAAGAGGAACGTTGCCGAACAAAAGAGTTTTATACAAATTTTGTACAAAATAAAACAGCTGTGTGAAATATGAATGATCCACTGAGTTTCAATTCTGCTATTGTCTTTATAACTCCGAGCATCTCATCACTTGATGACCTTGGTTGAAGGTGACGCTGACTGATCGATGCCGTCTGAACTTGATGTAGATACCGGATTCTGGATGCAAAGTGATCAATGAGACATAGTATTACGCTTTATCCCTAATTTTTGCCTGGACCGCCCTTTCGGGTTTTCAGTCCACCGGGATACCCATTTTTGCCCAAGCCGCCTTTTCAGGTTTTCGACTTGCCGGGTGTACAGATTTTTTTTATTTCATCCCTTCATTTTGCCCGAACCCTTTTGGTTCGACGGGAAGCCCTAATTTTTGCCTAGGCATGTCAGCCTAGCGGGTCTTTTTCATGCGTAGTATTTTTTGACTATGTCTGCATTGGCGGGGTGAGGAAGGTCGTCACCATCCATGTTGGTTAAAATCATTGCTCCTCCTGAGAACACATGCTTAACCACAAATGGCCCTTCGTATGTAGGGGTCCATTTGCCCCTTGGATCACTCTGAGGAAGGATGATTCTCTTGATTACCAGATCCCCAACTTGATATTCCTGAGGTCTGACCTTTTTGTTAAATGCCCTGATCATTCGTTTCTGATACGTTTGACCATGACAGATAGCGGCAAGTCTCTTTTCATCAATGAGGTTGAGCTGATCAAGTCGTGTCTGAATCCAATCATCTTCGCTCAGATTTGCATCCTTCATTATCCGGAGAGAGGGAATTTGCACTTCGATCGGCAAGACTGCCTCCATGCCATAAACCAGAGAGAAAGGAGTTGCCCCGGTTGACGTCCTAGCTGAGGTACGGTACCCATGCAGAGCGAACGGTAACATCTCGTGCCAATCTTTGTAAGTTACTGTCATTTTTTGCACGATCTTCTTGATGTTTTTGTTAGCTGCTTCTACAGCCCCATTCATCTTCGGTCTGTAAGGAGAAGAATTGTGGTGCTGTATCTTGAACTGTTCGCAGAGCTCAGCGATCATCTTATTATTCAGATTGGTACCGTTGTCCGTAATAATCCGCTCAGGAACGCCGTACCGACAGATCAGGTTGTGCCGAATAAACCGTGCCACAACAGTCTTGGTTACTGTAGCATAGGATGCTGCCTCAACCCACTTTGTAAAATAGTCAATCGCCACTAGGATGAAGCGATGTCCGTTGGATGCCGTAGGTTTTATCTCGCCGATCATGTCTATGCCCCACATTGCAAAGGGCCAAGGCGCAGTTAGAACATTCAGGGGAACCGGAGGAACATGCACCTTGTCTGCATAGATCTGGCACTTGTGGCATGTCCTGGAGTGTTGGTAGCAGTCAGCTTCCATTGTGGACCAATAATATCCTGCCCGTAGGATCTTTTTAGCCATAGTATGTCCACTGGAATGCGTACCAAAGGTCCCTTCATGTAGCTCTTCCATGATTCTTTCCGCTTCAGTCTTATCCACACAACGCAGTAAGGTTGAATCATGGTTTCGCTTGTACAAGATGCCGTTGCTTAGGAAGAACTTGGCTGCGAACCTCCTCAGGAATTTCTTATCGTTGACAGAGGCACCTTCAGGGTATTCCTGAGCTTCCAGATATCTCTTCACTTCGTGGTACCAAGGCTTCTCAGTTACCAATTCAGTTTCGAGATCACAACAGTATGTCGGTTCGTCCAGTTTCCAGATGATGATCCGGGGAGCCTCATTATCCCATTTGACCTTGAACATTGAAGACATTGTAGCTAACGCGTCCGCTAACTGATTCTCTTCTCTTGGAAAGTGCTCAAAGGTTATCTCTGTAAAGTGGGGAATCAGGGTCAACACACATTCTCTGTAAGGAATCAAGTTTGGATGTTTCGTATCCCACTCTCCTTTGATCTGATTGATCACAAGAGAGGAATCTCCGAAGACACTTAGAAATTTGATCCTCAGGTCGATCGCAGCTTGAAGACCCATGATACACGCCTCATACTCTGCCATGTTGTTGGTACAGTTGAAACACAGCCGGGCAGTGAGTGGAGTATGAGTACCTTGAGGAGATATGATGATGGCGCCGATACCATTTCCCAAAGCATTGGAAGCTCCGTCAAAGTGCATAGACCATCGGGATCCTGGTTCAGGTCCTTCATCCGGTCCAGGTACTTCACAGTCAGTTACAATCATGATGCTTTCATCCGGAAACTCGAAGTTCATTGATTGGTAGTCATCTACAGCTTGATGAGCTAAGTGGTCTGCCAATACACTCCCCTTGATGGCTTTCTGGGTTGTGTACTGAATGTCGTATTCCGTCAAGATCATTTGCCATCTTGCAATTCTCCCAGACAGAGCAGGTTTTTCGAATATGTATTTTATCGGATCCATCTTTGAGATCAACAAGGTAGTGTGAGTCAGCATATACTGTCTCAGCCGGCGAGCAGCCCATACCAAAGCGCAGCAAGTTTTCTCAAGCAGTGAGTATCGGGTCTCACAGTCGGTAAACTTTTTGCTAAGGTAATAAATGGCATGCTCTTTTCGGCCAGACTCGTCATGCTGCCCCAGCACACACCCCATTGAGTTGTCAAGCACTGTCAGGTATAATATCAGAGGTCTCCCTTCAACCGGTGGCATAAGGATGGGAGGTTCTTGGAGATACTCTTTGATTCTGTCGAAGGCAGCCTGACATTCATCGTTCCAACGTACTACCTGATCTTTCTTCAGCAACTTGAAGATTGGCTCACAGGTAGCAGTCAGATGAGAGATGAATCGAGCAATGTAATTCAAGCGTCCTAAAAAGCCACTGACTTCCTTCTCTGTCTTAGGAATTGGCATCTCTTGAATAGCTTTGATCTTAGCAGGGTCCACTTGAATACCTTTATCGCTGACCACAAAGCCTAGCAACTTTCCGGATCTTACCCCGAAGGTGCATTTGTTCGGGTTCAATCTCAGCTTGTATAGTTTCAACCGGTCAAACAAATTCTGCAGATGATCTAGATGCTCTTCCTCAGTCTGGGACCTAGCGATCATGTCGTCCACATACACTTCTATCTCATGATGGATCATATCATGAAATAAGGCAACCATGGCACGTTGGTAGGTTGCCCCAACATTTTTTAATCCGAACGGCATGACCTTGTAACAGAAGGTGCCCCACTGAGTAACAAATGTAGTCTTTTCCATGTCTTCAGGTGCCATCTTGATCTGATTGTAACCTGAAAAGCCATCCATGAAGGAGAATACCTTGTGCTGAGCCGTATTATCAACAAGGACATCAATGTGAGGTAAGGGGAAGTCATCCTTGGGGCTGGCCCTGTTCAGATCCCTATAATCAACACACATTCTGACCTTACCGTCTTTCTTAGGTACCGGCACCACGTTAGCAACCCACTGAGGGTAAGAAGTTACTGCAAGGAACCCGGCATCAAACTGTTTCATGACCTCGGCTTTGATCTTCTCAGACATCTCTGGACGCATCCGACGGACTTTTTGTTTAACTGGAGGGCAGTCTTCCCTAGTCGGCAAATGATGGACAACAATATCGGTATCCAACCCGGGCATGTCTTCGTAGGACCAGGCAAAGATCTCCATATAGTCATGTAACATCTTGGTTAACCGTTGCTTCACGCTGAGCTCTAGGTTGGCACCAATCTTTACCTCTTTTCTGTCTGCCTCAGTACCCAGGTTTATGGTTTCCACTGGCTCTTCATGGGGTTGAATTGCCCTTTCTTCCTGAAGCAACAGTCTTGCAAGCTCGCCAGGCACTTCGAAATCATCTTCACCTTCGTCTTCGGCTAAGTTGATCGGATTTTCGAAGTTATAATTGGCAGTAGCAGAGCTGTTATCAGTAAGATCCAGAGTGGATTGGAACCTGTATGAGTGAGTGTGTGTGTAAATACAGCTGTTTTGAAAATTATGTAAAGGAAAAGGAAAGACAGAAAAGGAACACAATATTTGCAATGCGAAAAGTACGTCCAAGATTTTCATTCATGATGTATAAAATGACAGTTTGTATGCCCTCACAAATAGAACCACGGTGCCTCGGGTAAGACACCGGGCCATAGAGTTTATCATTGTTTATTACAAAATATAACGAAACAAAGAAATTTATTACTGCGTCACAAAGGTAACAGGGGTATGGTCCTTTGCGCTCCAATTATTCAATCCGTCTTCGGCCGTCGGATAAATCCAGCTGTTGAATTCTGCTTCGTCTACCTCATGGTCTTCCCCAACAGCATTCACTTCTGAGCTTTTAATAAATACCGGAGGCCTTCCGATCTTCGCTTTCCTCATAGCCCTCTGACCTTCTGAGGTGAAACCCAGCCCAAGCTTATCAGTCTTTTGGGTGAAGTCTGGAAGTCTGCCCCAGTCGGCACATTCACCTTTCTGTACCACAGCCCTGGCATCCTTCAGAGAAGCCATCTTCAAAGGACCACTTGCTTCTGTTGTTTCTGCTGCAATTGGGAACACCTCCTCGAAATGCTGAAAGGGGGTTTCAATGAACTCCCCATCCATCTCAATGTATCTGAACGAGTTCAGGTGGCTCACCATATATTCTTCCTCTCCTTGCACGGTGACAATCTTCCCTCTGACGGGGTACTTCAGCTTTTGATGCAAGGTAGAGGTCACTGCCCCAGCCTTATGTATCCAGGGTCGACCCAGCAGACAAGAGTAAGACGGACGGATATCCATCACATAAAAAGTGGAGTCGAACACCTGAGAGCCCGCACAAATCGGGATGTCAACCTCCCCATGGACCATCCTCTTTGAGCCATCAAAGGCCCTGACGATGATGTTGCTGGGTTTCAAATCCAGGCCTTCGCAATCTAGACGATCCAAAGCCTTCTTGGGTAGCACATTTAAAGATGACCCAGTATCAACCAACACATGTGCCAAGGTGGTGCCCCTGCATTCAATTGAGACATGCAGAGCATCATTATGGTCTCTCCCTTTTGTGGTCAAGTCAGCATCTGAGAAACCTAAACCGTTGTCTGCCGTCAGGCTTGCCACGCAATCAGTGAACTGGACCGCAGAGGTTTCATGTGGCACATGGGCCGTCTTGAGGAATGATATTAGGGCCTTTGCATGGGCCTCGGAGCACAGCAATAAAGAGAGCATGGAGATCTTGGAGGGCGTATGCCCCAACTGTTCCACAACATTAAAATCGCTCTTCTTTATAATCTTCAGAATCTCCTCCATCTCTTGTGGGGAGGCCTCAGCAACTATGGGTATGGGTGCCTCCATCTGGGCAGGCTCAGTTTCAATCCCCTTGCCCCGAGCATTGGATGACTCGGCAGCAGGAGAAACAATCGGATCAGCAGCAGGAACAACAACTTGATCAGCAACGGGAGTAGGTGTACTTGCAGGAATTATCAGGAGCGGTCTTCGGGCAGCAGGTGGCGCAATGTCAGGCGAGAAGAGCCTGCCACTGCGGGTAACTTTGGCCGGGCCAGTGATGTCACAGATGCTGGCGCCAGCGTTGAGCTCTTGTTTAATCCCGTTTATATATACATCTGCCCCATAGTGCCAAGGGACAGCTTTATTAGATACATAGGGCAGGGGCCCAGGAACAGTGATAGTAACAGGTGCAACGGTCAGGATTTGGATGGGCTTCTTCTGGAGAGCCGGGATCGGATTATTGAAGATAGTCACCACAGAGACTTCTTCTATTGGAACCAAACAAACAGCAGACTTCTTGAATAGAATCTCCTTGCTATCCATTAAGCTTTGGATGCCTAACTTTAGCAAGGGACAACCGGATGGGGACACAACACAGAACAGGCAACCCTCACTGCAACCCGGAAATAAACCGGCCTGCAGTAGGTTCTTCTTAACGATCTTTAGAGGAGTGGCTAGATCATCCACAGAAACAGCATAAACGTCTTCATCAACAGCATTTACCCCGTGCTGAGGCATAGGGGCAGTAACTACATTCGGCTTTGCAGGCGCCTCGAATTGTATCTCCTTTGCATCGATAAGGTCTTGCACCTTATTCTTTAACGCCCAACAGTCATCAGTAGAGTGCCCCGGGCTTTCTGAATGGTAAGCACAACGAGCATTCGGGTTGTACTTGGGGGATGCAGTATTGGGGAACTTTGGCGCCTCCCTGACAGTCACTAAATTAGTTGAGAGCAACTGTGGCAGGATCTGCGACAAAGTCATGTTTAAACGGGTGAATTCTCTCCGGGGTCTTTCCACCTTCTGAGTATTGTTTGGCCGGGGAGCGGCAGCAGGCTTAGCAATCATGACCGCACTGACAGATTGGCGGTGCTCCTGTCTTTCTGATCTTCTGGAACCATATACGGCACTAGACTCCTTCTTGAACGGTTTCTTTTCCGAACTAGATGATGATGCACCTTTGGCAATCTTCCCAGACTTCAACCCAGCTTCAATTCTTTCTCCAGTCAAGATTAGATCAGTGAACCCAGCCGAAGAATTCCCAATGAGATGATTGAAAAATGGCCCGGATAGGGTCCCCAAGAACATGTCTACCAATTCCCGATCAGTCAATGGTGGCTGCACCCTGCCAGCCAGGTCTCTCCATTTCTGAGCGTACTCCTTAAAACCTTCGCTTGCACCTAACGCCATACCCTGGAGTTGGGTACGTGTGGGGGCAAGGTCGGCATTATACTGATACTGCTTGTAGAAAGCAGTAGCCAGCTCCTCCCAGTTACGAACTTTGGTCCCATCCAGCTGATAGAACCATTCGAGATGAGTCCCTGAAAGACTCTCCTGGAAGAAGTGGATCCATAGATTCTTGTCCGCAGAGTACGGCTGAATTTTCCGAACATAGGACCTTAAATGCAGCTTGGGACAAGACGCCCCGTCATATTTGGAGAAAGTTGGTGCCTTGAATTTATGCGGGATAATCACACCAGTCGACAAACCCAGATCTCCAAGATCCAGCCCAGGTGCCTGTTGCACCTCCATAGCCTTCAACCTGTCCTCCAGTTGTTTGTACCTGTCATCTGAAGGAGGGTACTGCTCTTCATCAAAATCTGTCTCGTTGTCGGAGACGACCGGACTAGGAACCTTTACTTCTGCCTGAGAAGGACTCTTGCCAACAGAAGAACCAGCCTCTTCATGGTGCAGAGTATTGCCGAACCTTCGGCCCGAGTTGAATAGAACAGTTCTTCTCTTCTTCTTCTTCTCCTTCTTCAGGAGCATAGTCTTCAGTTCTTCTTGGCCTTTAGCCAGACCCTTGATTAGTTCTTGAAACTGCGCATTCTGCGCCTGGAGAGCCTTGATTGATGTCTCGGTTGATTCAGATCCGGGATTCATGATGCTGAAATAAACAGCGAAGAACTGTAAGCAACCTGAAAAGGGGAAAAACCTGCTATGCACATGATGTATGAAATGCGTATGAATTATGTTTTCAAAGACAATCGGGAATCAACTTTGTAAACAAAAAGGAACACACTTCATTAGATTCAACTTTGCAACTGAAATTATTCAACAAGTTGCCCTTAGGCGTTTACATGAAATGAAATAACTGGAAAGGAAATAAAAACTGTAAAGGTACATTCAGAATTCCTCATTGATCCCATGGTCTCCTCTTCTCAGTACGGAGGTAGGCATTCAAAGCTCTCTCATTCTCCAACTGTTTTGTCAACTTCTGGATCTTTGATTCCTGCTCATTGAACTTTTCCCGGTAAGAATCCCGTTCTTCTTGCAGTTGCGACCAAGATCTCTTCAATGTCTCATAATCAGTAGGTATCTGAGGAGGAAGGACAGTTGGAGGAACATCATCTTTATCAGGACACTCAAGAATGACGGGTCTGGCAGCTTCATACGGCATACCTAACTTCTGAGCACGGATGCGGACCCATTTGTAGTAGGCTTCCATAGGTAAAGAAGTCTTTGGCCCTAGCTCTTGTGGGTCAGCTTTATGAACCTTGTCCCAAGCCTTGATGAACCTACGACGCAGCTCGTCACTATCCACCTGAAACTCGAAACTGATGTGAGGCACCAACATCTCATGGGGGCCTGCTCTTCTTGCTCTTCCAAACTGACGGAGTGCTAGACATGGATTGTAAGAGATCCCTCCTTGAGTACCAATCAGAGGAACATTAGGATACTCCCCGCATCGATCAATAATAGCTATCTCATCCAAACCTCTGCAAGTCCAAATGATGTCTTTATCGGTGAGAGACATTAACCTATGAGCCCAACCTCTTCCTTCTTGGTTCTTCAGTACGAACTTAGGGAGGTGCGAAATAAACCACCTCACCAACAAAGGGATACAACACCATAGGGTTCCTCGTCTTCGGGTAGTACGGGCATGAAGTTGTTGCAAGATGTCACCCAAGAGAGTGGGCACAGGGTTCTGAGACATAAAGATCTTAATGGAAGTGACATTGATGAAGTTGTCAGGATTAGGAAACAGGACTAACCCATAGATTAGGAGAGCCAAGATGTCTTCATATGCTCTAAAGTCCAGGTCATTCCAGAAATTGTTAGCTTTGCCAATTAGGAACTTGGCCAAGAAACCCTTAACTCCGCTTCTAGTTACCCAGTTGTCTGTTACCTCTTGATGGGTCAAAGGAAGAGCTGCAGCCACATCCTCAAGCCTGAGGGTCTTTTCCCAACCAGTAAAGGGAGTCTGATCCAAGATAGGGATACCAAGCAGATTAGAGAACTCTTCCAGGGTAGGGACCAGCTGGAAGTCTTGAAAGGTGAAGCACTGGTACTGAGGGTCATAGAACTGGGTCAGAACACTCATCAACTGTTGATCCCGCTTTGCAGTGACTAAACTGAGAAGAGAACCATGCCTCTGAATGAAGGAAGTGGTATTTGGAATTCTGCTAACCAACTCATCAAGCAACTCAGGTGAACGAACAAAGTTGAACCGGATAGTATTCCTTCGCACAGGCATCATAATGTCCTACAAAACAGAGCAAAGATGAAACCCTCCTGTCTTTGAAATGGTCAGTTCTTATGCAGGATGCATGCAATGCTCATGATGCTATGATGTTATGATAAAGCACACCACATACAGATACAAAGGCAAACATAGTAAGGCACACAAGTCACACAAGGCAAGCCCCTAAAGTTTAGGCCAGCATGAGGTCTAGGTACTACCCTCTTTCAGTTTGTTGGTTCATACCTGTCTTAATCAAAAGTAACCGGGTTCTTAGAGGATCCCAATATCATTGACTACCCTCAATCGGTCATAACTCCAGCATCGCAATCTTTTCTTGCGGCCAGAACCATCACGAGAGTTTAGCCTCAATGGGCGTAGCATACTGCTACAATTCTAAAGGCCAAGTTGTGTCAATTAAGGTTCTAAGGTTGTTGGTGCTTAATGACTCCTTAGAAGACCCATATTCTCCTCGTTGCGACACAAGGGATATCGGTACAGACTAAGGTGCCACACCAACGTAGCCACTGCTTCACCTGTGTCGGTCTACGCCGGACAGGTCCCTCACAGCTTATGCTACCTAAACAGGGTATCCCCAGATCCGGGTTAGGATCTATGTATCTCCGATGCAACCCACAATAGTAAAGCAAGCAAAACAATACAAGTGAAAACACAGTTATGACCTAGCCCTAAGGTACACCTCACTTTATAAGAGTCCCCAGCAGAGTCGCCAGTTCTGTGATCGGTGGATCTGGAACTGACTGTTTAACGCTGGTTCGCGAAATGTCGCGGAAGCAAGAGTCGCCACCGTCTTTTATTTTCTCCAAATGGAAAGGACAAAAGCACAGAAAAATTCCTTATAGAGATTGCTCTCGGTTCGGGAGGTAGGTTATAGAAAGGGAAGGTGTTAGCACCCTTTCTATCCATGGTTATCCATGGGCTCTTAGATACTTGCTCAATGTGTTTTCAAAATTGTTTGTTTGCTTTTCAATGTGGGTTTAAAAAGTTTCTTTGAAAAGTTTCAGTTCGACTCGTACGTCAGAGTGTTTGAAAAATTTGCTTTGAAAGCTTTTGAAAAGTGTTGGTGTGAAAAGTCTTTTTGAGTTTGTTTTGAGATTAGAGCAAGTATCCTTGAGAACCTACCTACCCTAAGGAATTCGTCTGTGTAAATGTCCTTAAAAGTAGTGCCATCCCACCATTGAGAGGTAGGCAGCACCACCGTTGGAGGTGTTCGGGTCAATTCGAGTTTTAGGGACGTGGTGATCACCAGAGTAATGGGAAGACACCTTAGAAGCTACCCTCATGCCAGGTTCCCGGATCATGAGGACTTACTAAGACATCCTCTACTCGACGATCACCTTTCGAAAGGCAACAGTGAGGCGTACCCTAGGGGTGGTGTGTGCGAATTGTGTGTCATGTTTCAATTAATTGTCTTGTCATGTTTATTTGTGATCTACGCTTGATTTTAATTAGGGCCATTCATTCTTGCATGCATATTTAACAGTTATAAAGTTTGCGAAAAAATAAATCTAAGCTATTACAAATGGCGCGGGTCCACATCGCCAAAATTAAACCGAACCCGATTTAGCGGAAAATAAATAAAGCGAAATAAAAATGCGAGAAATAAAATTGTTACAAGGCTTTGGGACATGTACATAATTATAATAAGCGACAAAGTAAAATGCGCGAAATTAATAATTAAAAGTATGGGCGTTGGACCCTTTCATAAGAAATTAAAGTTAATGAGAATTAATTAATTAGAATTAAATGTTTTTTGGTATTTTATGTTTTTTAAGATTTAAAAGAAAAAGAATTTATTGAAATTAAAGATAAAATGCTAAACCCTAGTTCTAATGTTTTTTAAATTTATTGTGAAAAATATTGAATTTTTAAACTAATTTAAATCTAAGTTATTTATATACATTTAATTATAAAAAAATAAAATAAATAAATAAATAAATAATTATTACTGTGAAAAAGGAAAAATATGAAAAGGAATCAAAATTGTTAATTAACCTAATTCTACATTTTTTATATTTATTATGAAAAGAATTAACAATAAACCCTAATTTAAATTAACTAATTTACATGCAAGTTTTTTATGAAAAAATAATAAATATATATTATATTTTTGTCTTTTCTGAATTTTCTGTATTTTTTATGTATTGTAAAAAATATTTAATTAAATTAAAGCAATAAAATAAATAACATGATGATTAACAATAAAATAAAAATAAGTGAAAAATTGAAAGAAATTGCAAACCAGAGTGGGGTGTAGTCCCAAAGTTGGAGGTAAGGTTCAGCAAATCAGGCCCATTAAGCTTGAGTCCATTGACTTTTCCAGGTTGTGTGCTAGTGCGTTGACCCTTGCGCACGTGTTCTTCAGATCTAGGCCATTGATTTGGAGCAGCCAGACGCGTGTATGATGGGATGATGATGGAACATGGTGAACCACAATAGGCGCGCTGCATAAGAATTTACTTTGAAAAATAATATTGCAATTTGCCAGACCTGGGACTTGAACCCAGGTCTTTGATGTTACCAACACATGTCCCTGCCACTGAGCCATCACGTTTCAATTAACATATTATATTAAAGAAATAACAAAAAGCAAGACCCACGCATAATGGTTAAAAACGCGCGCAAATTTGAAACACCCAACCACTGCTTGCCAACGCATCATCGTCTTTGTTCTCTTTTTATTTTTTCTGAAAACACAAGCCTATGGAAACGGTTTTCTGGGCGTGGTCTAAAGCTGGTTTCAAGAAAATAGCGATTAGGTCCCTAACGCTCATAAATTGAGCGCGAGGGTTCCATTGCTTTCGTCTCAATGCACCGGTTTGAATGATGGTGGTTAGAGATCCCAATTTTTCCTCTAGCAAGAACCCCTAATTTTGAAGCTCAAGAAACCCTAATGTTCGATCATGGCATAATCTTATACGGCACAGAAAAACTCAATTAAACATATCAGTTAGCTTCAAAACATTATGATAAACATGAATCAATAAAGAAATTTCACAAATAACGCTTGAATCATGATATTCGAATGGCAATTTTTTGCTGTACAGTTTGAGATTGTCTCACCAATTCCTGAAGCTTTAGTTGATATTAGGGATTGGAATGTATTCAGGAGTCCACAAGGAAACTATTGAGACACGAATGGAGCTTTGAATCGGTCTCTAGGGTTGATTTCAGAATTGAACTTTTAGGGAAAATTTTCAAGTTTGTGTATAGCTTCTGAGCGCAGCTGAGAGTTGTCTAGCATTAGGGTTATCATCCTGAATATGTAGTGAGATGATTAGGTCAAGAAAACTGAACAAAATCCATGGCATTGATGATTTCACATATTTGATTTCTTCATATCTTTTCCATATCTTTTTCAAGTGTATTTGCTCTCAATTATGCCAATCAGCTCCAAATCTTTCCCCATTTGCATTTACACGAAATATTGAGTATCAAACATGCATAAAAAGATTTGTTTTCATTAGGTTTATATTTTTCATGCATTTTATTTAATTAAATGAATTATAAATGATAAAAAATCCAAATAAATAAATAAAAATGGAGAAAAACTTCCTTTTGGGCTTAATGGTCGTGCATAGGCTTGGCATGAAGAAACTTGGAAGAAAAATGGGCCCATTAGCAATTTTGGATCATTTGCATCAATGTTGACTTTTCAAAATTCCCAAAAATTTCCCAACTTCCACAAGGCATAACTTGCTCAATTGTTAAGCTTTTCACATGTTCTTGGACATTTTGGAAAGGTCTTTGAGTCCTTTAACCAATGCCTTTGGTCCCATGTCATTTTGATTTACCAATCTCAAGTTATGGCCTTTGACTTAAAGTCCCTTTTTGTTGACTTTTGAAAATGACCTATAATGTTGAAATTGATAACTTTTTGTGAGAGCATTTCTTGGACTTGGAATATGAAGATGAGTTGTAGGAAATGTCTTTCTCTTCAAAATGAGCTTTGGATGGAATTTTTCTGATAATCCATGTGAAAGTTATGCCCTGGTCAATTTCAGTTGACTTTTTCAGCTGTCCAAATATAGCAACTTTTGCATCTTTGATGATTTCTGAGCCAAATTTTGAGAATCATGATCAAGCATTGATCAAATGATGTTTGTGGCTTCAAAATGATATGTTGACCAAAAATTTGAACTTTTGACTGTCAAATGACCATTTTGCCCCTACAGTTGACTGTAGTGCAATCTAGGGTTTTGACTGTGCAATTTTGAGCTGAATGCCTTGAAACTTGATATGAGGATGTTTGACCACATTTATAGGCATATGAGGCTTGATTGGGCCTTTGAAAACTTTCAATTCTTGATCAGAACACAAACCCTAGTTTTGACTGTATAGGAGACAGTTGAACTGCATAACCCTTGGGGAATTTTGTGACTTGACTTGGCAATTTCTTGAAGAATATGGGAGGGCAAATTTTGGGGTACAACAATAACCATGTATTAAAATAATATTTCACAAATAACCGGGCTTCGGAAAAAATTACGCAAATAACCATGTTTCAGATGACTCCCCAAAGGAGGAGCCATCTGAAATGGCGCATGCACCTACAATTTTTCCCTAGGCACCATCTCACTTGGCGCCTCCCTTGGCTTTTAGCCAAGTGATATGGCGCATGCTCCTTAAAAGTGAGAGGAGGCGCCATCTCACTTGGCTCCTAGGGCAAAACTAGGGCAAAATGCTGTTTTATAAATAATTTTTCCGTTTCTCTGAAATTTCTCACACTTTCTCGCATTGTATTTTTATTTTGTACTCTGTTATTTGCATCATGACGTCGCCTATGATTATTAGCAGAGATGGTTACGTTATCTTCTCTGCCACGAAACCTGCGATGAAAATGAAATTCTGGCACATTCACTCCATGGAGCGTCTGAAGCGAGAGTTGATGCGATGGCTAGATGGAGACATTGCGGAGGGGGAAAAATTTCGAAGGATCCAGCGAAAACGAACAACAACCTCACATGCGCCAGGAAGACCTAATGTGTGGTTGGAGGAAGTCAAAATAGACAGCGATGTAATGTTGATGATGCATGGGTCAGATGAAATTGTGTTAACAGTTGTAATTTCGTAGATGGAATATCGTTAATTATTCTTGTACGCGTTTTATTAATTGTAGCAAAATCTGTTAACGGAAAGCCCAAATGTTTGCAACACAATTAAGAAAAGATTTTATGTATTACAATATTTATGTGGTCGAGCCAGACGCCAGATTCGGACAGTTTTTGCGATTGTGTCCGACCTGACGGCATAAACCACACTTTCTTTCCAACCTATCAAGATCATCCATTTATGTTGTGATGCGCTTACTTTTGGGACGACCCTTCTTGTTCCTTCGCATTTGGTCATTGTGCCACACTATTTCGCCGTCGTATGCAGGCCAATAATCTGGTTTTGCTACCAAAGGAAAGTTGTTGTTGTAAACGTTGAGCAACGTTTCAGATTTGTAAATGTTTGACAGAAGTTGCAGCGCGTCTTGATGGGTATGAGCACAAGCGGCAATGACATGAGAGCAAGGCATACGAAATGCTTGAAACCTGCCACAATCGCACCATTGAGAAGGTAGCATGACCCTATATTCTTATCTTGGCAGGCCTTTATTGTGGTCGATTGTCTCTTTCACAATGAAGTTGTGGTTGTGTCGGTCAAACCGTATAACCATATGAGTGTTGGCTTTAGCACTTTCAGCCTTAATGTATTTCATGCAGCTTTCACTCCATAGTTGTCCAGATTGCAACACCGCATTCCACATTTCACCTCTTTTGACAAATAACGCAGCCATCCTAAAATACGTAGATTTTACCAAGGTAGTGATTGGGAGGTTTCGTATGCCTTTGAATACCCCATTCATTGATTCAATAAGATTCATTGTCATATGCCCCCATCTTTGGCCATTATCGTATGACCTAGTCCATTTTTCCACCAGAATATTATCGATCCACCTACCGGCTTCCGGATTTGACAAACGGATCTCGTTGCGGTAATATTTGAATGTGGGTTGTATCAATGCATATCCCGCATTCATAACAGCTTTCCTCAATGTTTTGTCCTTGATCTCCCTCGAGAAATTCTGGACGATATGCCTAATGCAATAGACATGCGTAGAAGGAGGGTCATGCCAACCATTTGCTGGATTATTGTAGGCACTTTCAATGGAGGCATGTCTGTCCGAGATCAAACAGAGATCTGGTTGAGGAGCCACGTGTGTCCGCAGATTTTTCAGGAAAAAGCTCCAAGCACCACCGGTCTCCCCCTCGACAAGGGCAAAGGCAATGGGGAAAATGTTGTTGTTGCCATCTTGTGCAACTGCCATCAGTAGCGTGCCTTTGTACTTCCCATACAACCAAGTCCCATCAATTTGTATAATTGGTTTGCATGATGCAAACCCGGTGATGCATGGTTGAAATGCCCAAAACACGTGACTGAATATTTCCTTGCCATTTAGTAGACTACCATCTTGGGCGTATGCTGGCACTGTTTCCAGAACGTAAACACTACCTGGAGAATACGTCTTAAGTTCATTCAGGTAGCGGGGAAGTTCTTGGTATGACTCCTCCCAATTTCCGTACACCCTTTCAATCACCTTAGTCTTTGCTAACCATGCCTTACGGTAAGACGGAGTGTAGTTAAAAACCGTGGTGATGTGGGAGATGATTGTTTTCACCTTCAAAGATGGGTCGTTGCTGACCAGGGGTAGGATTTCTTGACAGATGAGATCATAGTTGAGTTTTCGCTGGTCCTGTGATTGAGTGGAACTTACACAAGTGTGGGTAGTCATGGAACCTATGACCCAACAGTCACCCCTTAATCTGTATGATGCGGTCAACTTGAACATACAGTCAGGGTGGACACACTTGATCTTGTACCTTTCCGGGTTGACACGATCCACCTTAAAATCAACTGAGTTGAGCATGTTGAATTTTTTAATGGCCCTGATGCATTCCTCTTTGTTACGAAACTTGTCCTTCTCTTTTAAATTTTCATCCGACTGCATATACGGATTGAAAAATAAGTCAGTAGAAGGTTCATCTCCGCCCATGTTGAAGTTTGTCATGTGCGGAGGTGGTGTGTAGATTTTGTTTGCAGGAATACTAGGGATGCCATCATCGTCGGAATCATCATTCACCATTGTGGAGATGCACCACAACGACCGTGTGAAGATGCAGTTCGGAATGCATCAAGAGATACCAAGTGATTCAACTTGTTTGTCCCCATGGCATCTTAAAAGGGTCGACGCCCAGTGGGGTCTTACCAACTGGAAAGACTTCGCTCCGGAATGGTGTAAGATGTGGCAGAGGCGTCACCGCTATGTCTTGCAATTCCAAGTTTTCCTTAATCAAGGTAATATGCGACACACTGATCAATATTTGTCTTGGTACAGGTCGGTTAGTAACCCTGAAATGCACGTGTCTCATCCAAGGTACTTGGTAGACCCACGCACACAATGGGAACAACTCTCGTTTCCCCAACAACAAACCCAAAACCCATCAACCTCCCACCAACCCCCAAGAAGAAACAAACCCACAAACACCCAACCACAGTCCCCACCACAACATAATTACACTCAAATGCCACACAACCAACCACAATCACCACCACACTACCAATACCCCGATATGCCTCACACTCAACCACAATACCAATCCCAATACCAGCACCCCCGCATACCCCACACACAATTTCAGTCTTCCATATATCCCAATATGGGCCCCTCAACATCCAGCCTTAGCCCTGATATGGGAATGTCGGAAGATTACGAACAAACCGACCCAGCCTACCATCAACCACAATATCACCAAACCACCCAACATCCTCAATACCAAACACCCCAAGATCCATTTCCTTTCTACCCACCGTACTCAGACGACCAATGCTACAGACCCACTATGGAACCCCACCCACCGCCAACACGACCAAACTTTGAGGGTATGGGTAACCGACTGTACCAAAGCGGATCTTCTAGATATGGAGATCTGACTGATTTTATGGATCTGGACCACATTGACTTCGCTGGGCCATCGACCTTGCCGCAGCAGGAAACACGATGACACCCAGCACGAGAAAGGCGAGGACGGGGATGCGGAACCGGGGGACATTACCGGGTTCCGGGGGATCACTGATTTATCTGTTTTTTTTCCTGTATTTTTTTATCAGTTTTTTTTATCTGTTTTTTTTAATCTGTTATTTTAATGTAATACAGTTGGATGTAATTATTTTTTTTAATAAAAAGTCCATTTTGTTGATCCTGTATCCAACACGCAACGCACCGGACAAAAAAAATCACATTTTGTCCTAAAATAACACCTAGGCGCCATCTCACTTGGCTTAGGGCATGCCCTAAGCACATAGGCGCCAAGTGAGATGGCGCCTCCCCTTAAAAAATAGGTGCATGCGCCAATTCAGATGGCTCCTCCTTTGGGGAGTCATCTGAAACATGGTTATTTGCGTAATTTTTTCTGAAACGCGGTTATTTGTGAATTTTTTTTTAATACATGGTTATTACTAAAAAAATTCACTTTATTTCACTTGTTTTTTTAAAATTTTTTCTCTATTTTTTAAACTTCCACTTGTTAATATATTATTGATCTTCTAAATATTTGAATTGGTCTAAAGAATTAGGTTTAGTTATTAATTAAGTTTAGTTTAACAAAGTAGCAAAAGGAGCGCCTCCCCTGTGCATGGTTTTTTCGTTTTTTTAATTAATTAATTAATTATATTTATTTATGTTATACTTTTATTATTATTTAAATTAATTAGATTTAGTTATGTGCTTTAGAGTTAAAGGGATCTCACTTACTTACCCAAATCGAACCATTTTACTTTCAATTTAACTTTATAGTTTCTTTTTCTGAATCATTAAATTTTAGAGATGGGGAGGTTTTTGGTTTCTATAACAAGTATTGAGAATGTGAATGGTGTGCAACTAGAAGTTGAAGTAGAAGAAACACTATTTAATATGGCCAATGAGTTTAATCCAAATGAGCTTGTGCGTAATCCAAGATATATGAAACAAATTCAGGAGTATGTTACGAATATTCAAGACCAAGTGAGGAGGGCATATATATTGAAGGGTCAAATTCAACCAGATTTAGTAAGATTTCCTCGTACTCAATTTGGGAAGTCTTTAAGAGCATTTTGTAAAGCATAGTTTAAGAATTATACATGGATTGAATACAGTGAGTCGAAGGACGCAGCTTATTGTTTCTATTGCTTTCTATTTAAGCCGCCCGGGAAGGCCGAACACTTTGGTTATGAAGTCTTCAACAAAGACAGATTTAAAGATTAGAAGCATGCATCTAAAGGCTTTAAATATCATATTGGTAGTCATTATAGTAAGCATAACTCATGTCTCAAGTACCATGACGATTATAATAATCAAAGACAAAGTGTGACAACTATCTTTGCTAGAGCAACTAGGGAATCAGAAGAACTGTATAAGATTTGTTTGACTTGTTATTTAGATTGTACTAGATATCTCATGGCACAATGCATGGCTTTTAGTGGCCATGATGAAAGGTCTACTTCTCTAAACAAGGTCAATTTTATAGATATGGTAGATTGGGTAAAATCTAATGATCAAAAGGTGAGAGATACTTTTGACCGTGGTCCAAAAAATTGCACAATGACTTCCGGTGGCATTCAAAAGGAGCTTGCAATGTGTTGTGCATATGAAGTTACCAAGGTGATTATGGAAGAGATTGGTGATAGACAATTATATGTGCTTATTGATGAGTCATGTGATATATCTGTCAAAGAGCAAATGGCAGTGATGTTGAGGTTAGTAGTTGTATTTTCAAATTTCTATTACATATTATTCCTCCATATAACTTTGTTGAATACATTTTCAAATTCTGGTATCAGATATATGATGTCGAATGAGATGTCACGACACAAATATCTGTTTGCAAGTAA
Source organism: Vicia faba (assembly GCA_948472305.1). Taxonomy (NCBI): domain Eukaryota; kingdom Viridiplantae; phylum Streptophyta; class Magnoliopsida; order Fabales; family Fabaceae; genus Vicia; species Vicia faba. The sequence goes on from OX451736.1 coordinate 30,844,615, forward strand.
AGTGCAGTAAAATCAAAAGCAGTAAAAGCACAAGAGATTGTTCACCCAGTTTAGTGTACAACAACACCTACTCTTGAGGCTACTAAGTCAGGGACAAGTTCACTAAATATTACCAATTCATAGACCCTTAGTAAACAACCAGTTTACGATCTAATCACTTAATCACTACTCGTGCTAAACTTCTACCTAAGACTCACCTAGGTATGAGGCCCTCCTCATATCCCTTCAATCACTTACAATGAAAAACTAACAGAAATAATAAGTTTAAAACACTTCAATCATTCAATGCTTAAAAGCTTATGAATGATACGCAATTAACAACCTAAATAACAATAGAGTGTTCAATCAATACTAGAGTGTTTTATAATTAAAATACTCAGAGATTTTTAAAACAGAAAGAAAGTATTCTTCTTCAAAGTTGCAGTAGTTTGAAGAAGGAAGTAAGTCCTTATATATGCGCAGCTGTGGGTTTGGGCTTTAAAATCCAATATTCAATTCTTTTGAATATTTCCATAAAAATATATCAAGATAAAATCCATGCACTTTGAAAAATATTCCTCCATATTTTTCACTGCCTGTGAGTTACAAATCTTGAATTATAGAGTGCTGAAAATCAGGAAACATAAAACTTAAATTGATGTTGGGCTGAGATCAGTTCAGGAGGCAGATATCAAGACATCTGCTTTGACATCATACAAAACAGTTTTGCTCCAAATGTTAAGACATTTAGCAAAATATTATTAAGTCATTGTTTTACCAAAATTGCTGCCAACAAAAACTTACAAACTCCCCCCTTTGGCAAATTTTGGCTAAAATATTATCAGAACATATTATCAGAGCATTATTAGAGCAGCAACATAAGCAAAGCAATCAAAATATAAACCCAGTTAGCAGTTAGTTGTTAGCAAAGGAAGATGTCAAAATATCTTCTGAGACATGAGGCATGAGGCTCCTCCTCAATCAATGGTCAGTGGTCAGTCAGTGGTTAGTTAGTCACTCACTCACTTTCTCTCCCCCTTTTTAGTCATAATATGCCAAATATAAGGATGCATTTAAGAGAATGTCATAATTAGGGTACAAACCATATAATTCAAATATCAAGCACGTGCAAGTGCTAAAAGGAAACAAAAGGATCATATAAAAAAACACCAATTAGTCTAACTGTCATCAGGACCAGTTGACTTGTCTGAGCCAGAACTTTTTTCCTCACTAGAGTCTTCACCTTCAAGTTCACTATATCATCAAGGTTTCTTTCATTTTGCAGTTCCTTGATCATATTTTCAAAGGTTAGCTTCCTTGTTGAGCTAAATCTGATCACATCATCCAATTCCTTGCAGGCTTCTCTTAATTCTTTGATCATATCATCCTTTGTGGAGGTATTTTTAGTAGGTGCAGATGTTAAAACAATGTCTGAGACATGTTTTCCTGAAAAGAGCTTAAAATAAAGGATCAAGGAATACTCCCTCTTGCACACTACATCATTTCCACTTAAGATTCCAGGATGTTGATTTAGGATAACTCCACAGAGGAGGGAAGGAAAAGAAAATTGGCATCTTAATAGCACATGTTCCTGCATGTTTGATGGTCTGATCAAATATGTAAGTCCCATAATAAAAAATTTCTGGTTTCCAATAGGATAAATAAACTTTCCTAAGCCAATGGAGATGGTTGAAGTGTGATTAGTGGGAACCCAATTTACAGCTCCAAACCTATGTAAGATTGCATATTTCACACTCAGTTTGCTGACAGGAAGCTTATTTTTCATGGGTCACTCACTTACTTGATTAGCAGTGATGGCTATGCACACTTGATTATCTGTAAATTCCAGCTCACAGTAGACATCTTCAGACCTATCTAGAAATCTATTTATGATGGCAGGAGAAAATTCTACACACTTTCCTCTAATAAAAACCTTTATATACTCCTTATTTTTATGGTCAGCACAATTAACACGAATATTAACAATAAAATCCTTAACAAGAGTTTCATAGAAATTGGCAAACCTGGTAATTGTTTTCATCAATCTAGCATAAGAGATCATCTCCATGATTTCTTTACATTCCAAAGCACCAGCTCCCAGTTCTCTCTCCAGGGCAATCCTTCTTTGATACACATACTTCCACTTTTCAGCATTCCCAATAGAGTGGAAGGAGATGTTGTCAAGTGGGGCATCAGGAGCCCTCACATAAATCTTCTTGTTTGCAGACTTTTTGATAGGAGAGATGTCCTGGACATATTGATCGACATCATAATCTAAATCAACTTCTTCAACCACTATAACTTCGTTCTTATTCTTGGATCTTTTTACAACATCCTCATCATCATCTATGGAGCTAACATGTCTAGATTTTCTTTTGCTAGAGAGAGAAACCATTTTACTTCCTGGATTTGGGGGTTCATACATGATTTTCTTCTTGGTTGTTTTGGCAGGGGGTGTGAAACTTGCATCCTTCACTTTCCTGGATTTTAACCTTCTTGCAATACCAGGTACCATATTAGTAATGAGCTCATTGTCAGACAACTCTTCAACATTGACTACATTCTCAGCATTTTGACCTTCTCCATCCTTGGAGGCAACATCATCTTCTTTAGAAGGAGAGTTCTCTTCAACATTTTGTTCATTTTCTTCTTCCACTTCCTTCAGAGCAGAGATAACAAGCTTCTCAAGTTTGCTTTCAACAATATCTTTCTTGAAGGTTGATGATTCATCATCAGCACTTTTAGGGTTACTTCCTCTATCAGCAGGAGGAGGCATGCGGGAAAGGGGAGTAGAAATCCAAGGCACAGTGAACCCGTCATTTAATACTCTATATACTGGCCTTATGATGCTTCTATCAACATTTAAAATCTCTTCTTTTGTCCTATTATCAGTTGTAGTGGAAGAGTTACCTCTATCATCTTTGGATTTCTTTGCAGGTGATGATATGAGTTTCTTGAACTTTTTATCAAGAGGTGGGATGGTTGTTAGAGGAGTAGCAACAAGTACTCTGTCAAGGGAAAGATTTTCAGGGAGGTTGACAGATTTTGAGGAAGATGATGTATGATGTTGAGACATGTTTGAGAATTTTTGAGCAAGGTGATGAAGAATGGCAAGGGTCCTTTTTGTGTGCAGGAGAATGAAGAGTTTTTGAAAGTAGAGAGAAGAAATTTCGTAGCGTGTGGGAAACAATTTGAGGCAGCCTTGTAATGATTGCTTTCTAAATTTTATTTGTTGGAAACACAAATGATACAATATTACTTTAATGATATTCCCACACACTTTTAATTGCTATAAATCCTCATATAAACAGATCCCTAATTTTCCTCTTAAATACTCAAATTGATTAGCATCCAAAGCCTTTGTGAAGATGTCAGCCAATTGCAATTCAGTGGCTACATGTTCTAAGGCAACAATATTTTCTTCAACAAACTCTCTTATGAAGTGATGACGTATGTAAATATGCTTGGTCCTGCTGTGTTGAATGGGATTCTTTGATATGTTTATGGCACTTAAATTGTCACAAAATAATGTTATGATATCATGTTTGACATTGTATTCTGTTAACATTTGTTTCATCCAAACCAATTGAGAATAACTGCTTCCTGCAGCAATATACTCAGCCTTAGTAGTGGACAGAGACACATGATTTTGCTTCTTGCTGAACCATGATATGAGATTATTTCCCAGAAAGAAGCATCCTCCTGATGTATTTTTTCTATCATCAGCACTTCCTGCCTAATCAACATCACAAAAACCAGTTAAGGCAGAGTTTGATCCATGAGAGTACATCATACCATTGTCACTTGTCCCATTCACATATTTAACAATCCTCTTCACATGGTTGGCATGGCTAACTTTAGGATCAACTTGATATCTTGCACACACACCTACAACAAAGGCAATGTTTGGTCTGCTAGATGTGAGATATAGAAGACTACCTATCATGCTTTTGTAGATACTTTGATCTACACTTACTCCTTTTTCATCTTTAGTCAACTTCAGATGTGTGGAAGCAGGGGTTCTTTTATGACGGGCGTTCTCCATCCCAAACTTCTTTACTATATTCTTGGCATACTTTCTCTGAGATAAAAATATGGAATATTCCATTTGTTTAACTTGCAGACCAAGAAAATAGGTTAATTCACCAACAAGACTCATCTCAAATTCAGACTGCATTTGCTTGACAAAATGTTGAACCATCTCATTTGACATCCCACCAAATACAATATCATCAACATAAATTTGAGAAATCATAATCTTCCCTTCTTCTTCTTTGACAAAGAGTGTTTTGTCTATGCCACCTTTCCTATATCCATTCTCCCCAAGGAGTTCTGTCAATCTCTCATACCAAGCTCTTGGAGCTTGCTTCAATTGATACAGAGCTTTCTTCAGTTTGTAAAAATGTTTAGGAAAACCTGGATCAAAAAATACCTTTGGTTGTTCCACATAGACTTCTTCATTCAGATATCCATTTAAGAAGGCACTTTTTACATCCATTTGAAACAATTTAAATTTCAGTATGCATGCAACTCCCAAAGGTAGTCTGGTTGACTCAAGTCTGGCCACAGGAGCAAAGGTTTCATCAAAGTCCACTCCTTTAATTTGAGTGTATCCTTGTGCAACTAACCTTACCTTATTTCTAGTGACCTCCCCTTTTCATCCGATTTATTCTTGTATACCCATTTAGTGCCAATCACATTTGTCCCTTCAGGTCTTGGAACCAGATCCCAAACTTCATTCCTACTGAATTATTCTAGCTCATATTGCATAGCATTAATCCAGAATTCATCATTTAGGGCCTATTTGACATCCCTTCTCTTTATCTGCTAGTAACTCCTTTGTTTGGATCTCCTACGATAAGCTCCTTAGGATGATCTTTCTAAGTTCTAATTGAAGGTCCTTTATTGAGGTGACTAGGATGGGGATCTTCTTAAGGAGGATTAGAATCAATACTTGTGTCATTTGCAATTGGGATATCAGGAAAAGATGTTCCAACATCTTCTGAGACATCTTCTGAGACATTTCATCCTCTATCATAAATAGTAACATATATTGATTCCATCATAACTTTAGTTCTGCAATTAAAAACTCTGTAAGCTCTGCTGTTTGTAGAGTAACCCACGAATATTCCTTCATCACTCTTGGGATCCATCTTCCTCCTTTGTTCACGACCAGCTAAGATGTAACATTTACTTCCAAAAACATGAAAGTATTTAACAGTTAGTTTTCTTCTCCTCCATATTTCATACAAAGTAGCTGAAGTGCCTTTCCTTAGAGTGACTCTATTATGGATATAACATGCAGTATTCATTGCTTCAGCCCAAAAATGGTAAGGTAGCTTCTTAGCATGAATCATGGCTCTGGCAGATTCTTGGAGAGTTCTATTCTTGCGATCTACAATCCAATTCTGTTGAGGAGTAATGGGAGAAGAGAATTCATGGATGATTCCTTCAGAGGAGCAAAACTCAGCAAATTTGTTATTCTCAAATTCCTTTCCATGATTACTTCTGATTCTTATGACGTGGCTTTCCTTTCCCCTTTGAAGTTTTTGACAAAGATCTTTGAACACTTAAAAAGTTTCTGATTTTTCTCTAATAAATCTTATCCATGTGTATCTGGAAAAGTCATCTACAACAACATAGGCATACTTCTTACCACCAATACTTTCAACCTGCATAGGTCCCATCAAGTCCATGTGAAGAAGTTCCAAAACTTTTGATGTAGTAAGATGTTGAATCTTATGATGTGACATCTTAGTCTGCTTTCTAATTTGGCAGTCACCACATACACTTCCTTCTTATATTTTGAGCTTAGGAATTCATCTCTCTGCTTCTTCAGATATAATTCTTTTCATATCTTTCAGATGCAAGTGCCCCAATTTTTGATGCCATAGTTTAACTTCATTATCTTTGGCTAAAACACATGTTGAGGAGAGGTTCAACTCTTGAGGAACCCATAGATAACAATTGTCTTTAGATCTGGTCCCTTTCATAATAACTTAATTCTTTTCACTGCACACAAGACATTCTTCCTTGGTGAAGTTAACTTTGAATCCTTGATCATATAATTGGCTTATACTTATTAGGTTAGCTGTTAACCCTTTAACAAGTAACACATTATCAAGATTAGGGACTCCTGAATAGTCAAGCTTGCCAACACCTTTGATTTCACCTTTTGCCCCATCATAAAAAGTCACATAACTGGTGGAGTGAGATTTGACATCCACCAACAGATTCTTGACACCTGTCATGTGTCTAGAACAACCACAGTCAAAGTACCAGTCATCTTTGGTTGATAATCTGAGAGAGGTGTGAGAAATGAAACTAACAACATTGGACTTGGGAACCCACTATTTCTTCTTTTTTCTATTTTGGGGAATCTTATCAGTTTTGGGAAAGGAAGTATTTTTAGGATACCCATACAACTTGAAACAGAAGGGCCTTATATGACCAAGCCTTCCACAGTGATGACATCTCCAGGGCTGGGGATTCTCTCTGGTGTGATTAAGCTTTTTCTTCCCATGATGTTTTCCATGATGTCCTTTCTTCCCATGATGTTTTCCAGTATGTTGAGACATTTGATTCGACATCTTTGGTTTAGGCTTGGCATGAGTGGAAACTGATGAAGGATTTTCTGAGTTAGGTTCCTTTTTCTCATTGAAACCTAGACCACTCTTGTCTCCTGTAGCTCTTCCCGCTTGGAGAACTTCATCTAATGTGTTAGTCCCATTATTCAGCATCTTGAGAGATTTGACCATTCTATCAAGATTTAAATTCAGAGAAGACACTTCACTTTCCAGATCAGAAATAATTTTAGGATGCTCTTCCCTTTCCTCCTTCACCTGAGTTATGAGGGATTTCTGTTTCTCCTCTTCAAGACACACTTCTGCACTTCTGAGAAATAATTCTTTGTATGAAGCAGCTAACTCATCAAAGGTTAGTTCCCCATCAATAGACTCTTCATCAGAAACATATTTTCCTGTCAATGCTTTAACATATTTGGCAGATTCTTCAAGATCACTCTCTGAGTCCTCTTCAGACCAAGTAACAAATAGATTCTTCTTCTGTTTCTTAATATATGTAGGGCATTCAGCTCTAATGTGACCAAAGCCTTCACATTCATGACATTGAACTCCCTCCCCTTGAGTAGATTTTTCTTCATCCATTTTTCTTCCAAACTCATTTGACTTATGAATGTCAGATGAGATGTTCTCAAAATTTGATCTTTGGTTCCTGTCCATTATTTTTATCACTTTGTTAAATTGTATTCCAAGCATAGCTAAGGCATTTGATATTCCTACATCTGTATCCAGATCACAGTCCTATTATTCATCTTCAGTATTTGATACAAAGGTTATGCTTTTGTTTTTCTTTTCATATCTTTCATTGATGCTTAATTTAAATGTTATAAGGGATCCAACAAGTTCATCCACTTTCATTTTGTAAATCTCTTGAGCTTCTTCTATAGCAGTCACTTTCATATCAAATCTCTTGGGAAGAGACCTGAGCATCTTTCTCACCAATTTGTCTTCATGAATTTTCTCTCCTAAAGCACTAGAGGCATTAGCAATTTCAATAATGTTCATATGGAAGTCATTTATACTTTCATCATCCTTCATCATCAAATTCTCACATTTTGTGGTGAGCAACTGAAGTCTTGACATCTTAACTTTGGATGTGCCTTCATGAGTAGATTGAATAATCCCCCATGCATCCTTATCAACTTCACATGTATTCACTAATCTGAAAATGCTCTTGTCAATTCCATTTAATATAGAATTCAAGGCTTTAGAATTTCCAAGAGAAATTTCATCTTCTTCCTTAGACCAATCTTCTTCTGGTATTAATTCAAAAGTAGGTTCTCCATTTTCTCCCAATTTGACAGGGTGTTTCCGTCCTCTTAAAACAACTTTCCAAGCCCTGCTGTCTAAGGACTTTAAAAAGGAAACCATCCGTGGTTTCCAGTAGTCATAATTGCTTCTATCCAGAATAGGTGGTATGTTCACAAATCCACCTTCCTTGTCCATAGTACCATAAAGTATCTTCCCTGGATCTCACCCAGATAAGAGCAGGATGCCTTCTTTGATACCAATTGAAATTCTGGCATCAGATATATGATGTCAAATGAGATGTCATGACACAAATATCAGTTTGCAAGTAAAGTGCAGTAAAATAAAAAGCAGTAAAAACACAAGAGATTGTTCACCCAGTTTAGTGTACAACAACACCTACTCTAGGGGCTACCAAGCTAGGGACAAGTTCACTAAATAGTATCAATTTATAGACCCTTAGTAAACAACCAGTTTATGATCTAATCACTTAATCACTACCCATGCTAAACTTCTATCTAAGACTCACCTAGGTATGAGGCCCTCCTACAAATCCCTTCAATCACTTACAATGAAAAGCTAATAGCAATAATAAGTTTAGAACACTTCAATCATGCAATGCTTAAAAGCTTATGAATGATACACAATTAACAACCCAAATAACAACACAAGTATTCAATCAATACTAGATTATTTGACAATTAAAAGACTTAGACTTTTTTAAAACAGAAAGAAAGTATTCTTCTTCAAAGTTGCAGTAGTTTGAACAAGGAAGCAAGTCCTTATATATGCGCAACTATGTGCTTTAAAATCTAATATTCAATTCTTTTGAATATTTCCATAAAAACAAGTCAAGATGAAATCCATGCACTTTAAAAAATATTCCTCCATATTTTTCGCTGCCTGTGAGTTACAAATCTTGAATTATAGAATGTTGGAAATCAGGAAACATAAAACTTAAACTGATGTTGGACTGAGATCCGTTCAGGAGGCAGATGTCAAGACATACGCTTTGACATCATACAAAACAATTTTGCTTCAAATGTTAAGACATTAAGCAAAACATTATTAAGTCATTGTTTTACCAAAATTGCTGCCAACAAACACTTACACATTTGACTTTTTATTTATATTTCTAGGTTCTTGAATGATAAAGGGAAAGTTGTGGAATGATTTACTGCTATACATTATGTAAAATATACTACATCTGAGGCACTAAAGGATCAAGGGAATTTATCTTTGTTCTGTTTTGCAGATCATGGCTTCCGTTCGTAGAAACACCATCCAAATTAGCTTTGTGAGAATAACTCTTCAACTCAAAGAACTACTATCAGGGGTTCATGAGACTTCCTCGTTCACCAAGAAATATGGTCGAGTTCTCAACCTGGTTACCTCAAGCTTTGATGAGAAGATGATCAGTGTACTCTTTCAGTTCTTTGACCCCAAACACCATTGCTTCACATTTCTTAATTATCAGTTGGTACCCACCATGGAAGAGTTCTCTCAATTATTGGGTATACCTATTTTTGATCAGGTACCTTTCACCGATTTAGAGGAAGCTACAAAGCCAGAGGTCATTGCAGTAGCCTTGCATCTGAAACGGTCTGACGTTATATCCAACTGGGAAACAAGAAGCGGAGTCAAGGGTTTACTTTTCAAGTTCCTATTAGAAAAGGCTCAATTGTTTTGGGATGATTTGTATTTCCAAGCTTTTGAAGAATTCCTGGCTCTTTTAATCTATAGGTTAATACTGTTACCTAATCCAGACTTACTCATAGATGTGAATGATGTCAAGATTTTCCTCTCTCATAACCCTGTGCCTACTTTTCTCGGAGATATCTTACATTCCCTTCACACTCGTACCATGAAGAGAAGAGGGGTTCTTATGTATTATGTAATGTTGCTTTCTAGGTGGTTTATTTCGCACCTTCCTCAATCAGTATTGAAGAACGAACAAGGTTTGGGTTGGTCGCAAATGATAATGTCACTTTCTCACTCGGATATTCTTTGGTACTCCCGCTTTATGGGAGATGTCTCTATCATCGAGCGCTGTGGGGAATTCACTAATGTCCCACTCCTCAACATTATGGGAGGTATAACTTATAATCCTTCTCTGGCTCTACGAAAATTCAGGTATGCTCGAAGGGATGGACCCCATGATATGCTTATCCAAGGCATCATGTTCAACTACAAGGAGGATGTTCAAGGGTATCGTCAAAGGTTTGTATGAGCTTGGGGCATGGTGAACAAGGTTGATAGCAAGACGTTGGAGCATAAGAATTCCATTCCTATGGAGCCTTATCTCAAATGAGTACGAGCCCGCACCTAAAACCTTATGATGCCATATACATCCATCTTACCAGTGATTGTGGAGCATATCACCGAAGAAGATGTTCCTTATACAGTTCTTCATCCTGACATGCCCACTGATCTTGAAATGGCTCTTGAACAAACAGTTAAGGATCTTCAAGCACAAAACGCTCAACTCCAACAAATGTTCCTAGCTCTGGCTAAGGGACAAGAATATCTAAAATCTCTCATTATCAAAGAGAAGACAAAGAAGGTAAAGAAACCAACTGGCATCTTGAATATGGGAAGAAGATTTAGAGGACCAGCCAAGCGAGCTCTAGAATTCGCAACTCCATCAAATGAGGGGGACAATCAGGAAGAGGACAATAAGAAGACAAAAGAAGAAGACAACAACTCAGGGACTGATGTAGATGAAGAAGACTATGCTGAAGAACAATATCCTCCTGCTGATGACAAGTATAAACAGCTGGAGGACCGTCTCAATGCTATGGAGATTCAGAGGGTACCTGGTCTAGATTTTGAAGAGTTAGGACTAGTCTCAGGGGTGGTCATCCCGCAGAAATTCAAAGTTTCCGCATTTGCAAAGTATGACGGTGTTTCCTGTCCCAAGCTGCATTTAAGGTCTTATGTCAGGAAGATCCAACCCCACACAACTAACAGGAATTTATGGGTTCATTTCTTCCAGGAGAGTTTGTCAGGGATGCGGTTGGAATGGTTCTATCAGCTGGAAGGAACCAACATTTGCAATTGGGAAGATTTGGATGCTGCTTTTTACAAGAAGTACCAATATAATGCTGACCTCGCTCCAACCCGTACGCAACTTCAAAGCATGTCTATGGGTTCTAACGAGAGTTTCAAAGATTATGCCCAAAAGTGGAGAGATCTTATAGGAAGAGTCCAACCTCCTCTATCTGATAGAGAGCTGGTAGATATGTTCTTGGGTACTTTGTCGGGACCATTTTTCAAGCATCTGATCAGAAGCTCTTCATCCAGATCCACCGAGCTGATATTGACGGGAGAACAAGTATAAGATGGCATCAAAAGTAGAAAAGTTCAAGGGGTTTCATCTTTGAGTGTTATGAAGAAGCCTTTCAGTAGGAAGAAGGAAGTTAGTGTTGCCTATGGCCAGAGAAGTCAGAGTAAAGCTGAACACCGTCCGACGGTAGGAGCTGTAATAATCTCCAACCCAACATCAACTCAACGACAAAACAATCAGCGTAGGCAGGATGCGCCTAGAAGATAATTCACCAGACTCAATATGCCCTTATCTCAGGTATTACAGCATTTAATGAAGGCTAGCCTGGTCACTCTGAGGGATCCTCCTCAAAATCCAAACATTACATCTCCTCATTATAATCCAAGTGCTCGGTGTGCCTACCACTCCAACAGTCCAGGGCATGATACAAATGATTGTTGGGCTCTGAAGAATAAAGTTCAAGATCTTGTTGATGCGAAGGAGATTGAATTTGACCCTCCAGAAACTCCCAATGTGATAACTGCACCCGTGCCCAAGCACGACCATGGTATCAATGCTGTTGATGGTGACCTGTTTGTTTCCTCTGTTGATGAACTGGCTACTCCTCTTCCAGTGGTTAAGGAGAATCTCTTACAAGCCAGTTTATTTCCAGACTATAGTGAAGATTGCTACTATTGTGCGTCTCTGCCTAATGGTTGTTTATTACTGAAAATAGGCGTTCAGCGTTTGATTGATGACTGGGAGATCCTCTTTGAGAAGATTCCCTCTACAAGAAGTTTATGTAAAGATGTGTCAATTATTACCATTTCTGACAATCCTCTCAGGGTCTCCTTTAAAGGACTTGTCATGATTACATCCATTCCTAAGGTTGCTCCTTTAGTTATCACCTCTCCTGGGGCCAATACCATATTCCTCCGACAAGCCTGTTCCTTGGAACTATGGAGCTGATGTCTACTACCATGGTGTTAAACAAGATCTATTGGTTATCAAAAATGAATTTAATGAAGATACTAATCCTAACATTGGCAACATTATTGGGACCAGTAAGATTACCATAATTGTAATGATTGTCTCTCCTGAAATCTCTCCAAGGACTGTTGCCACTCCTTTTGTTATTCCTACTAATACTCTCGTTAATACTCCTGTTTCTACTCCCATTGATACTCCTATTTTTTTTCCTACTACTGAGTCAGCTGAGACTCAGGGAAAAGAAGTATCGATTGAGCCTGCTCGGACGGAGGCACCTAAAAAACCATTCCCGAAGCCTCCAAGCAAGAAATGGAGGAAATTTTGAAAATCATACGGAAAAGTGACTATAATGTTGTGGAACAATTGGGGAAGACCCCCTCAAAAATTTCAATGCTAGCCTTGTTGTTATGCTCTAAAGCCCATGCTAAGGCTTTGGTGACGTTCCTGAAGTCTGCTCATGTGCCGCAAGATACTTCTTCCGACCAATTTGAGAAATGTGTTGCTAGTCTGACTGCTGACAATGGACTCAGTTTCTCTGATGCTTATTTGACGTCCAAAGGGAGAAAGCATAATGATGCCCTGCATGTCTCTATTGAGTGCGGGGCACTACTCCGGCTCATATTTTAGTTGATACAGGTTCATCTCTGAATGTTCTACCCAATAATGCCTTAGATAGATTGTACTGTAAAGGACTTACATTAAAGCCCAACAATATTGTGGTGAGAGATTTTGATGGATCCAAGAGAATGGTACATGGGGAGGTGTACATTCCTATTAAAGTTGGTTCCCAGACTTTCTATTCTACTTTCTATGTGATGGATATTCGCCCGTCTTACTCTTGCTTATTGGGACGCCCTTGGATTCATGGGGCCAGTGCTGTCACTTCCACTTTGCATCAGATGTTAAAGTACCCAGTTAATGGGAATATTGTTACAGTCCGTGGCGAGGAAGAGTATATGGTGAGCCATTTGAACTCTTTCAGATATGTCGAGATAGACAGCGAGTTCATTGAGACCCCCTGTCATAACTTTGAAGAGGTTCCTCAAATGATTGTTGTTACCAAATTTTCTACCGTTATTCAAAAGATCACCAGACCTCCATTGAAAATGGATTCTCTAAAAGACGATAAGGTTGTAGTTGAAGAAGGTGGATGTACTATTTGGGGCCAACTACATGACATCCCCTAAAAGTCTGACAAATTTGGTTTGGGTTTCACTTCAGAAGCTCAAAAAGTTGTTCGTCGTGCTCGCATTGGAGGACTACCATTATGCATCAACAAACATGGAGTCAATGTTGTGAAAGACACTAACAATGACTGTGACCTGGACAATTGGATTTTCCCTACTACCAGCGGTGGACTCAATAATTGGACGGCTAGAGACTTTGTGCCTATTTCTTTTATCCAGGAGTAATTGTTTTTCTGTTTTTAAGGATATGCAATTTTTGAAAAATTTGAACTCTAAAGCCTTGTGTCTTACCCGAGACACAACAGTCTATTTGTGAGGGTTATCACTTCATATTCATATGTCATTAATAAACCATTAGACGTTTTGCATACAAATTTTATGCTCTATGTTTTTCTTTTTACTCTACTTTGTCAAAATAGCTATGCTCTCTTACACACACCCACATATCGAATTGCAGATCTACATCCACCTTGGATCCCATTGATAACGGTTCTGCTATTGCCAGTTATGACTTTGAAAATATGATCTGCCAAACCGAAGACGAAGGTGAGGAAGATTGTGAAGTATCGGGAGAACTTGCGAGACTGTTACAACAAGAGGACAAAGCAGTATAGCCTCATGAAGAGCTAGTCGAGACAGTAAACTTGGGTACTGAGGAAAATAAAAAGGAATTCAAGATAGGTTCCAACTTGGAAAACAGTGTTAAAGAACAGTTAACTCAGATGTTGCATGAGTACGTTGAGATTTTTTCCTGGTCATATGATGACATGCCATGGGTGGACACTGATATTATGGTTTATCGTCTGCCAACGAAAGAAGACCGTCCTCCAGTGAAACAAAAGGTTCTTCGTATGCGGTCACTCTTGTTACGACCCTTCTAGCCATACAAAGCATTGGATTCTCTCTTTCCATTGTATGACTTCTTCGCAATATTCGAAGATGTAGCCACTTGAATTTTACCACTTCTGATTCCATTCTAAACATGTTCCCCTGTCAATATAAGTTTAGTGAAACCTTATAAAAGAACTTCCAAGTAGGTGATTATAGAAAGGACCTGTTAGCATACTCATGAACATGTCAACCAATTCCCTATCAACTAAAGGAGGTTGAACTCTGCCTGCAAGATCTCTCAATTTCTGTGCATACTCTTTAAAGCCTTCCTCATAACCTATGGACATACTCTGTAGTTGCATGCGAGTTTGTGCCAAATCAGAATTAAACTAGTACTATTTATGGAAATATGCATCCAAATATTCCCAGGTATGGATATTGGTACCTTCGAGTTGATAATACCATTCCAATTGTGTTCCAGACATACTCTCTTGAAAGAAATGTAACCATAATTTCTTGTCAGCAGTGTGTGGTTGAATTTTCTAAACATATGATCTCAAATGCAGCTTCAGACAAGAAACGCCGTCATACTTAGCAAAGGTAGGAGTTTTGAATTTAGGAGGGATGACGACTCCCGAGACTAAACCCAATTCTTCAAAGTTCAAGCCACGCGCCTTTTGGATCTCCATAGCTTTTAGTCGCTCTTCCAACAGCTTATACTTCTCGCTAGAAGGGGCATATTGTTCATCCAAATAATCCTCTTCATCTTCAACAAAATATTTGTCAGAACCATGACTACTTTTTTCAGTTTTGACGCTCTTACCATCTTCCTCCCGTTCTTCATCTTCGTATAATGGGATATCAATATATTGAGCTCGCTTGGCTGGACCTCTGGACCTTCTCCTCAAGTTAAGGATACCAATTGGTTTCTTTGTCTTATTCTTCTTCTCGTTGATGAGAGCCTTCAGTTCTTCTTGCTCCTTGGCTAAGTTTAGGAACATCTCTTGGAACTGAGCATTCAGAGCCTGAAGTTCTTTGACTGTTTGTTCGAGAGCCATTTTTGTTGAAATAAACAGCAAGAGGATAAGAAACCTATCTTGGAAACCTGTTATGCAATGATATGTATGGCATGTAGATGCATATGCAATATTTTCAAGGACCTCGTGGGATTTAAATTTGTTAATCAACAGGGAACATAAACAAAGATTCTTATTAGTAAGTTCAAATTATAATAAAAAGGGTTACAAAGAAACAAATTATGACTCAAGTCTCCCATGGGAGCTTCCTCTTTTTGTTGACATATGCATTAATGCTCTTCTCTTCTTGAAGTCGTTTTGTTAGCTCTGACACTTTCTTCTCACTAGCATAGAACTGAGTCTCAAAGGTGTCCCTTTCTTCTTTCAACCGAATCCAAGACTTATGTAGCTCTTCAAGGTCAGTAGGCATATCTGGATGAAAAATCGTATAAGGAATATCTTCTTCAACAACAGGCTCCACAATTACTGGTAGGACATCAGGATATGGCACTATAAGATTTTGAGCACGAGATCGAACCCATCCGAGGTAGGGCTCCAAAGGAATGGAGTTTTTGTATCCCAAAGTCTTGCTATCTATCTTATTCACCATTCCCCAAGCACGTATAAACCTTTGATGGTAACCTCGAGGATCGTTCTCGTAATCGAATATAATACCCTGGATAAGCATATCATAAGGACCGTCTCTTCGAGCATAACCAAATTGACGTATAGCTAGAGAATGGCTGTAAGTAATACCCCCTTATGCCAATGAGTGGCATATGAGGCAATTCCCTACATCGGTCAATAATAGTGATGTCCTCCTAAGATCGGGAACACTAGTAGATATCTGAATGAGAGAGCAATGTCATCCTTCAAGGCCACCTCAAACCTTGCTCATTCTTCATCACTGATCGGGGAAGGTGCGAAATAAACGATCTGGATAATAAAGGTATGCAATACATGAGAGTCTCTCGCTCTCTCATAGTACGAGTGCGAAGAGAGTGCAAAATATCTTCAAGCAAAGTAGGAACATGATTATGAATAAGAAATATTTTGATGGCATTCAGATCTATGAGTTGGTTTAGATTAGGGAATAGTACCAAACCATAAATCAATAGAGCCAAGATCTCCTCAAAGGCATGAAAATTCATAGCCTCAAGAATTAACTGAGCCTTCTCTATCAGAAATTTAGCAAGAAGACCTTTGACTCCACTCCTTGTTTCCCAATTAGATATAATGTTTGACCACTTCAGATGTAAGGATGCAACAATAACTTCAGGTTTTGGAACTTTCTCTAAACCGATGAAGGGTGTCTGATCAAGAATAGGTACTCCAAGTAGCTTAGAAAATTCTTCCATTATGGGTACCAATTAATAATCTAGGAAGGTAAAAACGGCGATGCTTAGGATCAAAGAATTGGAACAGAACACTTATCATGTCTTCTTCAAAACCTGAGGTGACCAAACTGAGCAGATAACCATGCCTCTTGGCGAATTGAGAGTTTTCGGGAACCTTTGAGACTAACTCCTTAAGCTTAGAAGGTATCCTCAGAAAGTTATTTGAATTATATTTCTACGAGCGGAGGCTATAACCTGCAACTAAGAACAAAGATAAATCCCTAGGTCCTTGAAACGGTTAGTGAAAATGTTATGTTATGATGATATGATGTTATGATGTTATGATGTTATGATGTTATTTTCATGTTTAAATAAGTAGAAACACAAACAAGTCAAGCAAGAGCCTTAGGTTTAAGGCTTGCATGCAGTCCATAGGTAAATACCCTACCCCATTGAAGTTAAGTTGGCTCAACCTGTCCTAAAATAGTAACTGGGCTCTAGGAATCTCATATCACGAATCTTTCTTGCATGCTTTATTTTAGTACGGAAATTGGCTTGCCACCCAAACATCACGAAAGTCGAATCTCAATAAGCATAGCCTCGAGTATCAACCAACTTTGGACTTCACCAAATTCGGCTATCTCACTACTTTCTAATGGCCAAGATGGGCCAATTAAGGTTCTGAAAGCAAGTTAGTGTTAATGACACCACGCAAAAGCCTAATGTTATCCTTGACTGACTCAAGGAACATCAGTACAAAATAAAGTGTCACACTAACTATAGTTATCATGTTAACCATATTTGTCTATGTTGTACATTCTTATGATCTATTGCTACTTACCTAAGGAATCCCTAGATCTGGGTGTAGGATCTTACAAGCATAATACCCTAGCATGAACCCTTAAAGTAAAACAAATAATTCAAACAATTAAAGCAAGTAAAAGTGATCTAAACTCTAAGGTAACTCCTCTTTATTTAAGTTATCCCCAACAGAGTCTCTAGTTCTGTAATACGATGGGAGAACTGACTTTTTGGTTTATCGCAAATGTTGCAGTTAGCAAGAGTCGCCACCGACTTTTCTTTTATCCAATTTTTAGGAAAGGTGAAAAGAACTGGAAAGACCTTTGATAGATTTTGAGTTTGGGGGTAGGTTATGAAAAGGGAAGGTGTTAGCACCCTTTTCATCCATAGTTATCTACGGGCTCTTAATTGCTTAGCTCACTTTTAAAAACTTGCTTTACGTGTGTGTGATTTGTTTGAAAATATTTTGAAATGCCAATGTAAGGAAGACTTTTTAATGATTCTTGTATCAGTTCTCAAGAATGTATATAAAATATTTTTGAAAATATTTGTTTTGAAAGTGTGAGGTGAAAAATGTTTCATTTGTGAAAAATGTTTCATTTGTGAAAAATGTTTCATTTGTGAAAAACGTTGTGAGCAAGCATTCAAGAGCTCTTACCCACTAAAGTCTTTTTTGTTATTTTCCTTCTCCTTTGGAGATAGTATTATACATACCATTAGTTAGTAGGTGTGATACGGTGGGAGAACTGACTTGGGTGTTTTGCGTTTTATCGCAAATGTTGCGGTTAGCAAAAGGTGAAAAAGCACAAGAAAGACCTTTGAGATTATTTCTTGAGTTCGAGGGGTAGATTATGAAAAGGGAAGGTATTAGCATCCTTTTCATACATGGTTTTCCATGGGCTCTTAGTTACTTGATATATCACTTGCTGTTGTTTGAAATTGTGTTTTGTGTGGTTTTTGGAAGTATTTTGTAAAGAGGCCATTGTTTAGGAAAACTTTGTAATGATTCTCGTTCGTAAGAATGTATACAAAGATGTTGATCTTTTGAAAATATTTTCAAATTTGTAAGATGTTTTGAAAGTGTAGGTGTTTGTTTTTAAAATAGCAAGGATGTTTTCTTTGAAATGGAGGAAGTAATTTGGAGCATTCTACCTACTCAAAAGTCTTTCTTGTTCATTTTCTTTTCCATTGATATTGTTATCTTACCATTGAATTGGTAAGTAACCCTATCTTTGGATGTAAACGGGACAGACGTGGGTTATCGTATAACCATGATTAGCAATGTTGCAAGGTATCTTAGCATTCTCTTTTAGGGACTAAGATCATTTGAAAGACAACATGGATAGCGTCATCGAGGGACTATGATCTTGTATTTTGCTTGTTTTTTTTGCTAAGATACCTCACATGCGTAATATGGCCATTTAGTAAGGCAACCAAGTGGATTTACCCTAGGGGTGCTTGTGTGCAAATGTATTATTTTTCATGCTTGATTTTGTCTTTGATTAGGATTTTCTATTTGATTGGTTTTAGTCTTTCCATATAAACCCTAATTACTAGAATTGTATATAAAGCGATAAATTGCGAAATTTAAAATTTGCTACGCTAATACAATACTTGTGGGAGGGGGTGTACAAATTTATAAATGGGGATTGCAAGAAAATAAACCTAATTAATCTATTACAATCATATTGAATTTATACAAGAATTGAAATAAATAATGTACATAATGAATAAATATACAAGAATGCAAATGTGAAGAAAATGGATATTTTTGTTTGGACTTTTTTAGGAAAAGGGAAATTTGTTTTAACCTAATTAATTAAAAGAAAATAATTAATTAAAAGTAAAACCTAAATTTACTAAGAATTTTTTTTAAATAAAACCCTAAATCTATTAATTGATTAAAAAGAAATTAAGTTTATAAGCAAAGTATTTTTGGTATTTTTGTCTTGAAAATAATTTATAGTATCATAAATTTTTTTTTGGTCTTTTTATATTTAAAAGAGCTTTTTTTTATTATGAGAGAAATAAACTAAAACCCTAGTCTTTAATTAAATTTACAAAATATTTAGTGAAATAAATAAAGTATGATAAAATAAAATAATTTTTGTGTGGGAAAAAAAAAGCTATGTCCAAATATAAATCTAATATTTTTATATTTTTTTTAATGATTTTTTAGTATTAGAAAAATAATTAAGAAAATAAATAAAATGAAAAATAAGAAAAGAAAAATAAAAACTGGGCCTGGGGTATGAATAGCCTACTAGCGGGTTAGAGGTAAGAAAAAAAACATAAGGCCCAAAGGAGGAGGCCCAACGCTTGTCCAAAAAGTCAGAATAGGAAAAAATATGGAAAAAAAATCAAAAGGGTACCACTGGGGCTCGAACCCAGGTCCCTCTGGTTACAGGCGCGCGCTTCTACCACTGGGGTGGCTATAGATCCGTTTATATAAATCAAACCATAAATATATATGGTAAACACGTTTCTGAGGCCAACTTCATCTTCAACCTCACGCCCAGCCAAAAGCTCTATAACTCAATCAATCCTCAACAAAAATGAAAAGTGTAAACTGGAAACTTGTAGCAAGTTTCCTCATGATTTCAGAAATGCAAAGCAATAGAATTATAGATCAAAGATAAGCATGAATTTTAATGGCCCTAATTTGAACCCTAAAAATCTCAGAAATTTCAATCTTAAAATTCTCTAAGCTCAAGCAAAATTAATGAAAACTATGAACATGGTTAGCTTCAGGGCAATGATATCTACATGTTTCATTCACAAATAAATCATTGGTGATACCTGTATGAAAAGTTCCAAAGTTAGAAAACTTACCTTGCAAGAGGGTATCGGGTTTGGAGTTTGAGAAGCTTTCAGTGAGTTCCAGTAATTATGTTAGCTTCCTCAAGTTCCCAGGAAGCTAATGGGATGCTTAGCTTGAGCTGAAAGTGCTTGAGGAGTTCTGGAGAAGTCCAAGTAAAAAACTCTGTTTTTGAAAATGGTGGATGATGATGGAGGTGTTACAGTGGTGCTGCAGGTGTTGGGATTGTTTGTGTATGTTGTTTAGAAGCTTTTGAAAGTAAAAGGCCAAGAAACGCACGAGTAGATTTGAAGATTGGCTTCAAAACTCAGAAATGACAAGTTTTGAAGTGTTTTTGGTGATTCTGTGTTCTAGGTGTTTTCAGGGCTTAAGCATGCGTGTGTTTTGTGGAAAATGGTTTGTGTATCTATAAGAAAAAAAGGTTGGAGTGGTTTCGAAAGTCAGAAGTGCAAGTTACAAGCTATTTGCTAGGTTACTAGATTTTGAAGAAAAGTGGGAAAACAAGTTTCAAGAGGAGGTACAAGCATGGGCTGAGTGATTGTAAGTGTCTAACCAGTTTCTCTTGTGTTATAAGACATGCATGATCATAAGAGAACAAGTGCAAGGCTCAAGAACAAGTTTTGTGCAAAAAGTTACTTTATCAAAATGGCAATGTGCACTTTCTTCCAAAAATGGATATAAAGCATGGCATTGCATTGAATGCTTGAAATGAGACCTCTAACAGCTGTGCAAGACATTAATTATGGAGTGCCTAACAAGTTTGAGGCCTGCAAAGTAGAGGTTATGCAGCATAACTTTGAATTTTGAATTTGTTCATCACAAAATGACTTGTAATTCAAGTGATAAAACTCTAACTTCATCTCTTCAATTCTCCCTACTAAAAAATGATCTCAAGGAGTTCTTGGACATTTTGGAAATCTTGCAATTTTCTTTACAACCCATCTTTGAATTGATTTTGAAGATTCCCCTTGGAACTATATGAAAAAGTGCCATGAAGTCGGGTCAAAATCCTGACCAAATTAGGGCAAAATTTCACTAAGTGTTTTGTTTCATGACCATGTATTCTTAAAACTATAACTTCAGATCCAAGCACTTTTGTAAGGATTTTTGTGAATAAAAGTTGTATATTTCATGGAGATATACAACTTTCATGTTGGAAGTTTCTTTTGAATCAGCTTGCATCATGGTGAAAATTTTGCTCAAAGTTATGAAAAAATAAGAAATTTCCAACAGTTAGAAAAAATTTCTAAGTTTAGAAATTTTAACTTTTCAAAATGAAATCTTGAATTTTGGATTTCTTGATGAATAAGTTTCATATTTTGATATGTTTTGATTAATTGTGATCTTTGACATTTGATTTTGACCAAAAAGTCAAAGTTTGACTTTTCAGTATACAATTGACTTTTGATTAGTTGACTGAAAATTCATCTGTCAATCCATTGGACTTGAGCAATGTTTTGAGTAATGTCATTAGGTCAAAATTATGCAATTGGACTCTTGAGATCATGCCTTACACCAATTTATCATTTGCTAGGTCAAAAATAAGAAATTGCCCTTTCCTAGTCAAAACCCTAATTTTGACAATTTTGCCCTTTTGAAGATTTGATCAAATTTCTTGAGGAATTGTGGTCCAAAGTTGATAAAATTATAAATATGAGTTTAAAATGTTGATGTGGATAAAAAATTATAAAGTTTGACTGTAAATTGGCCACAATTGACTTTTTCCCTAATACAGTTGATTTTTAGGTCAATTGCTCAATTGACTGAGCAAAAGTGTGATCCAAAGCTTGAAACTTGACATGAGTAATATTGAGGGTCCAAAATGATCCATGAAAGTGATATAGGGCATTGGAAATTCAAATATCCTTCTGCAATCTCAAAACCTAATTTTGGTCATCAGTGCTTAAGGAGGTGTCTTGAGCTGATCAAACCCTAGTGCAGTCTTGAGCCCAATGAGATTTTGTGAGAAAATTCTTGATAAGTGAGAGGGAAAATTTTGGGGTACAACAAATGCCCTTGTTCAATCTTCTTAAGCCTGAAGAGTTAGATTGACGAGTTTTGTCATTCGTGACTCGAAGGTGGAAGATGATTGGACACTAGAGTGCCCAAAAATTTGCACTCGGTGATGTAGTGGTAGAGGGAATGGGCTTAAAGATGCCATTTAAAGAGATGATATAAATTTGTTGGATATGGGCTTGTAGATGCCATCTAAAAATGATTGTTGAACCGTATTTGTAAGCTGAAACTAAATGAGTATCAGAATGGCGTCTGTGTCTAGAGCGTATCTGAACTGTATCCGAAAGTTGAATTTGAATGAGTATCAGGATGGCGTCTGTGTCTGGAGCATATCTGAACTGTATCTGAAAGTTTAATCTGAATGAGTATCAGAATGGCATCCGTGTATGAAGCGTATCTGAAATATATCTGAGAGTTGAATCTAAATGAGTATCAGAATGGCATCCATATCTGGAGCGTATCTGAACTGTATCTGAAAGTTGAATCTGAATGAGTATCAGAATGACATCCGTGTTTAGAGCGTATCTGAACTGTATCTGAAAGATGAATCTGAATGAGTATTAGAATGGCATCCGTGTCTGAAGCGTATCTGAACTGTATCTGAGAGTTGAATCTGAATGAGTATTAGCATGGCATCCGTGTCTGGAGCGTATCTGAACTGTATCTGAAAGATGAATCTGAATGAGTATCAGAATGGCATATGTATCTAAAGCGTATCTGAACAAGCTTTTGATCATTGTTAATGGTAGCTATTGATTAACCTTATTCTGAAAAGGGTAAAATGTTAGCTAATATGTAATGTGATATTGTATGAGATGCATGGTGTAATGAGATTGTGATACATGCGTTCGTGTTATTGATGTTTATGATATATGGATGCGGTGTATGCGCATGTGAGCTAATCTGCTGCATTTATTATTGGATTTGGGAACAATAAAATCCATGACTGCTGCTGAGGATATAAAGTGTAAGTCTTCATGTTGTGAAGTTGAAGTGCTGACGAATTTCCATTTAGAGAAATAAACTCTGTTGTAAGGGAAATGCCGTGTACTTCTTGTGAAACCATGTTGGGGAATCCTGAGAAATTGGACGACTTCTACTGGGGATTGATAACTGGAAGTTTTGTTCCGCTGGGGATTAAACGACACATTACGGGGGATTTCATGGAAATAGCTTAGAGAGATTTCCCTACCTCTTAAAGCCATCAGCGATTGTCTTTCTATTTTGTTTATTTATAAAAAGTAATTATGTTCAAATGCATATGTTCAAAAATAAATCATTGGACGTTTTTGTAAATAAAACAACAAGAGTACAGAAAAAAAACAGATAGTTTTGCACTTTCAACGGGATATCTTTGTATTGACTTTGGGTAAGTATTTTTGTACAATGAGACAAACATTCTAGTAAGAGAATGCCGTCGTAAAAAATGAAAATTTGATACAAAGAAAAGATAGCTATATGAAATAATCCCATGGGGTTCCCATTCTGCTATGACCTTCGTGTCTCTGAGCATTTTATCTATTTGTTGCCTTATTCAAAGCTGGTTGAATTGATCAGAACCGTCGAGTTTGCTGGTTGTCCGTAAGGTGATCCGATGGAACATATTCATACGCTTTAATTCCCTAACTTTTTCCTGGACCGCCCTTTCGGGTTTTTAGTCCACCGGGACACCTTTTTTTGCCCAAGCCGCCTTTTCGGGTTTTCAGCTTGCCGGGTGTACAAATTTTTTGTTTTATCCCTAATTTTTGCCCGAACCTTTCTGGTTCTCCAGGATGCCTTTGTTTTGCCTAGGTGTGTCAACCTAGCGGGTCTCTTATGCGTAGTATCTTTTGACTATGTCTGCATTCACAGGGTGCGGCAGGTCGTCGCCATCCATGGTGGTCAGAATCATTGCTCCACCAGATAATATGCTTTTGATTACAAATGGTCCTTCGTATGTAGGAGTCCATTTTCCCATGGGATCACCTTGCGACAATATGATGCGCTTGATCACCAGATCCCCGACTTGATACACTTGGCGTCTGACCTTTTTGTTGAAAGCCTTGATCATCCGTTTTTGATATATTTGACCATGACAGACAGCAGTAAGCCTTTTCTCATCAATCAAGTTTAGTTGATAAAGTCGAGTCTGGATCTAGCCGTCTTTATTCAGTCCTGCATCCTTCATAATTCTCAGAGAGGGGATATGAACCTCAATGGGAAAGACAACCTCCATGCTGTATACCAGAGAGTAGGGTGCTGCCTCGGTTAATGTGCGTGCTATGGTACAATAATCATGGAGAGAGAATGGTAGCATCTCATTCCAGTCTTTATACGTGACCGTCATTTTATGTATGATCTTTTTAATGTTCTCATTTGCGGCTTCAACAACACCATTCATCTTTGGCCGGTAAGGGGAAGAATTGTGATTATGGATCTTGAATTGCTCGTATAGGGCGGTAATCATAGTATTGTTTAAATTCATACCATTGTCTGTAATGATCCTCTCCGGGATACCATACCGACATATGAGATTCTGTTTAATGAACCGGGCTACAATATTCTTGGTAACGGAAGCGAAAGAGGCCGCCTCAACCCACTTTGTGAAATAGTCAATAGCCTCCAAGATGAAACGGTGTCCATTAGAGGCTGTTGGCTTGATTTCCCCAATCATATCAATCCCCCGCATAGAAAAGGAACAAGGAGTCGTCAAGACATTTAGAGGAACCGGGGGTACGTACACCTTGTCAGTGTAGATCTGACACTTGTGGCAGGTTCGAGAGTGTTTTTAGAAATCTGCTACCATGGTAGACCAGTAATAGCCTTCCCGTAGGATCTTCTTTGCCATCGTATGCCCACTGGAATGGGTGCCAAAAGTGCCCTCATGTAACTAAGCCATGATATTATCTGCCTCAACCTTGTCTATGCAACGGAGCAAAACAGAGTCATGGTTGCGTTTGTAGAGAATTCCATTACTAAAGAAGAACTTAGCAGAAAATCTCCTTAAGAACTTCTTATCATTGACTGAAGCTCATTCCAGATATTCTTGAGCCTCGAGTTATCTCTTGACTTCGTGAAACCAAGGCTGGTCCACTACTTCTTCAGTATTAATCTCGTGACAGTGAGCTGGTTCATCCAGTCGTTCAATGGTGATCTGGGGAGCATCTTTATCCCATATAAGTTTAAACATGGATGACATTGTGGCTAGTGTGTCTGCTAGCTGATTTTCTTCTCGCGGGAAATGCTCGAAGGTAATCTTCTCAAAATGTGGGATTAATGTCAACACATGTTCTTTGTAAGGGATAAGGTTAGTGTGTTTTATGTCCCATTCCCCTTTGATCTGGCTGATGACCAAAGCTGAATCTCCAAATACATTTAAGGATTTGATCCCCAAATCTATGGCAGCTTTGAGACCAAAAATGCATGCTTCGTATTCTGCCATGTTGTTTGTACAATTGAAGCAGGGTCTTGCAGTAAAGGGAGTATGACACCCTTCAGGAGATGTGAGTACAACACTAATACTATTGCCGAGTGCGTTGGATGCCCCATCAAAAACCAGGGTCCATCGGGATCCTTGTTCAGGTCCGTCATATGGTCTCAATTCTTCACAGTTGTTTACCATCATGATGTCTTCATCTGGGAATTTGAACTTCATGGACTGGTAGTCATCCACATCTTGATGAGCAAGGTGATCAGCTAGTACACTTCCCTTTATTTCTTTCTGAGTAGTATACTGTATGTCATATTCTGTAAGGATCATCTGCCATCTCGCTATTCTCCCAGAGAGGGCAGGTTTCTCGAAGATGTATTTTATTGGATCCATTTTAGATATCAATAAGGTAGTATGGGTCAGCATATACTGTCTTAGCCGGCGAGCAGCCCATGCCAGAGCGCAACAAGTTTTCTCGAGCAGTGAATATCTTGTTTCACAGTCGGTAAACTATTTGCTCAGGTAATAAATAACATGCTCTTTTCGGCCAGACTCGTCATGCTTCCCCAGCACACACCCCATTGAATTTTCTAAAACAGTTAGATACACGATCAATGGTCTTCCCTCGACTAGTGGCATCAAAATAGGAGGCTCTTGCAGGTACTCTTTGATCTTGTCGAAGGCAGTTTGGCACTCATCATTCCATTTGACTACTTGATATTTCTTTAGTAATTTGAAGATTGGTTCACAAGTAGCTGTCAGGTGAGAAATTAATCTGGCAATGTAGTTTAAATGTACCAAGAATCCTCTAACTTCCTTCTCAGTACGAGGAGCAGGCATCTCTTGTATCGCTTTCACCTTGGCAAGATCTACTTAAATTCCTTTATTGCTGAAAACAAAGCTTAGGAGTTTACCAGACCTCACTCCAAACGTGAATTTGTTTGGGTTCAACCTTAACTTGTATTTCTTTAGCCTCTCAAATAGTTTCTATAAATGATCAAGATGCTCTTCTTCTGTTTGAGATCTAGCTATCATGTTGTCCACATAGACCTCTATTTCGTGATGTATCATGTTGTGAAATAGATCTACCATGGCACGCTGATAGGTTTCTCCAACATTCTTTAGTCCGAATGGCATAACCTTGTAGCAGAATGTGCCCCACTGTGTGACAAAGGTTGTTTTCTCCATGTCCTCAGGCGCCATTTTGATTTGGTTATTGTGATCGGTGGATCTGGAACTGACTGTTTAACGCTGGTTCGCGAAATGTCGCGGAAGCAAGAGTCGCCACCGTCTTTTATTTTCTCCAAATGGAAAGGACAAAAGCATAGAAAAATTCCTTAAAGAGATTGCTCTCGGTTCGGGAGGTAGGTTATAGAAAGGGAAGGTGTTAGCACCCTTTCTATCCATGGTTATCCATGGGCTCTTAGATACTTGCTCACTTGTGTTTTCAAAATGGTTTGTTTGCTTTTCAACTGTGGGTTTTAAAAAGTTTCTTTGAAAATTCCAGTTCGACTCTTGTATCGGTCCTCAAGAGTGTTTGAAAAATTGCTTTCGAAAGCTTTTTGAAAAGGTGTCGGTGTGAAAAGTATTTTTGAATTTGTTTTGAATTTAGAGCAAGTATCTAGAGTCGTCTACCTACCCTAAGGAATTCGTCTGTGTAAATGTCCTTTAAAGTAGTGCCATCCCACCATTGAGAGGTAGGTAGCACCACCGTTGGAGGTGTTCGGGTCAATTCGAGGTTCGGGACATGGTGATCACCAGAGCAATGGGAAGACACCTTAGAATACTCGACGATCACCTTTCGAGGCAAGGCAACAGTGAGGCGTACCCTAGGGGTGGTGTGTGATTTGTGTGTCAGATTCGTTTATTTTTGTCTTGTTCATGTTATGGGTGATCTATGCGTTTGTTTTTATTTCAGGCCATTCATTCTTGCATGCATTTATTTAACCGTTAAAAAGTGCGAGAAAGATAAAGTTCTAAACTATTACAAAAGGCGCGGGTCCACATCGCCAAAATTTCCAGGACCCGATTTGACAGAAAATAAATAAAGGAATAAAGTAAAAGCGCGAGAAATAAATATTTACATGGCTTTGGGAGAGGTACATTAATATTTAAAAGAAGGAATAAATACGCGAATCGAATTAAAATTAGAAACGAGGGCGTTGGACCCTTTTTAATAAAATTAAATTATTAGCAAATTAATTAAATTAAAGAAAAAGAAATTATTTTTTTGGTTTTTTATATTTATGAGAATTTAATGAAATTAAAAACCTAATTCTACAATTTTTTATTTATTAAGAAAATATGATAATTATCTAAAATTAAGCCTAATTAATTACATGGTAATTTAATTACAAAAATAAATAATATTTAATTGTTAATAATGGTGAAACAAAAAGAATAAAAGTATGCAAAAGATTTGAAACCCTAATCCTATCAATTTTTAAGTTTTATTGAAAAATATTAAGATTAACCCTAGATTAAAACTAATTAATTAACAAAGGTTTTATTTACAAAAATATCAAAATATTAAAAAAAAATACTTATTTTTTGTCTTTTTTGATTTTATATTGTTTTTTATATTTTTTATGAAAATATTTAAATTAAAGAACTAATTAAAAATAATAATTGAATCAAAATAAAAAATGAAAAAAATATAAAAAGAAACTTGCAAACCTAGGGGGGGTCTGTCCCCAAATGGAGGTTTTGATTAGCATTTTTGGGCCCAATAGCCTTTGGCCTGATTGACCTTTTCAGGAAGCATATGGCACGTTTGACTAGATTCCATGTTGTTCTTTCAATCAGCGCCCTTGGATTGGTCTCTCTACACGCGTGGCAAGCTTGGGATTATGGATGCATGGTGTTCCTTAGCGTTGAAACTGCATAGAAGTATTAATTGAAAAATAATATGGAAAGGGTGAGGGACCTGGGGCTCGAACCCAGGTCCTAGAGATTACCATGCATACGCCTGACCAACTGCTCCATTTGAATTCTTTGTATATTAAATAACAAATAAATATGATAAAACGAAACAAATGCTAGTGGACTTTTTAGCGCGCAAATTTGAACAGACCAATCCACGCTGGCCACATAATCATCTCCTTCCTTGGCTTGTTTTTTTCCTGAAAATAAAAAGGAATGGGCAACGGTTTTGAACCATCCCCAAAAGCAACATTATGAAAAATAGCGATTAGGCCGTCCGGCCACATAAATTAGGCGCGAGGGTTGATTTCTTTTCGTCCAAGCATTCTGAATTCATCCATGGCATTGGCATGTCCTAATTTTGCAGTAGTGAGAAACGCCCAAATCAAAAGCTTGGTAACCCTGAATATCTTTAATGGCGAATCCCTCAATAATGCATAAAAACTCAATTGAAATATATGGTTAGCTTCAGAATACATCAATTAGCAAGAATCCATGAAAAAAATGCAATGAATGTGCTTGAATTTTAAAACACGATTATGCCAAAAGAATGATACAGTTTGACTTGTATCTACCAATTCTCAAGGTTTCAGGCTATGCTATTGATTCAATCTCCTTCCTTGAAGCCTCAGCAAGCCAATGGAATGGATATTTTGCCTTGAATCGCCTTGTATCCCTGTTTTCAGTTTTCAATTTTTTTGCAAAAACTCAAGTGTGGTTTTCTATGTATGGCGCAGCTTGGAGTCTTTGGGCACGAGGGTTAGCATGTGTATATGTATGTGAGGGATTAGGTCAAAGAATTTGATCAGAAAATCCATGAATTGATGAAAAGGATATTTGATTTTCAAGCCATAATTTTTCCAATCTTTTTCAAACATATTTGGTCTCAATCATATCCAATCACCATAATTCCTTCCATATTTGATTGTACACGAAATATTGATCCTATTC
Source organism: Vicia faba (assembly GCA_948472305.1). Taxonomy (NCBI): domain Eukaryota; kingdom Viridiplantae; phylum Streptophyta; class Magnoliopsida; order Fabales; family Fabaceae; genus Vicia; species Vicia faba. Next base: position 30,873,966 of record OX451736.1, read on the forward strand.
TATGCACAAAAAGATTCAAAACATTAGGTTTGGTATTTTTCATGTATTTTATTTAATTAAATGAATTATTAATAATAAAAAATCCAAATAAATAAATAAAAATGATAAAAAACTTCCCTTTGGGCCAAATGGTCGTGCACCTGTCTTGGATGATGAATTGTGGAAGAAAAAGAGGCCCATTAGCAATTTTAGGTCATTTGAAGCAATGTTGACTTTTCAAAATATCCAAAAATTTCCCAATTTCCACAAGGCATAACTTGCTCAATTTTTAAGCTTTGCTCATGTTCTTGGCCATTTTGGAAAGGTCTTTGAGTCCTCTAACCAATGTCTTTGGTCCCATGTCATTTTGATTTACCAATCTCAAGTTATGGCCTTTGACTTAAAGTCCTTTTTTGTTGACTTTTGAAAATGACCTATAATGTTGAAATTGATAACTTTTTGTGAGAGCATTTATTGGACTTTAAGTATGAAGAGAAGTGGTAGGAAATGTCTTTATCTTCAAAATGAGCTTTGGATGGAATTTTTCTGATAATCCATGTGGAAGTTATGCCCTGGTCAATTTACAGTTGACTTTTTCAACTGTCCAAATATGGAAACTTATGCATCTTGATGATTTTTGAGCCAAGCTTTGAGAATCATGATCAAGCATTGATCAAATGATGTTTGTGGCTTCAAAATGAGATGTTGACCAAAAATTTGAACCTTTGACTGTCAAATGACCATTTTGCCCCTATAGTTTACTGTAGTGCAATTAGGGTTTTTGACTGTGCAATTTTGTGTTGTAAGTCTTGAAACTTGGCATGAAGATGCTTGACCATGTTTATAGGCATGTGGGACTTGATTGGACCCTTGGAAACTTCATTTTCTTTGTCAGAACCAAAACCCTAATTTTGACTGTTTGAAGGCCCTTGAACTGTGCAACCCTTGAGGAATTTTGAAGCTTTGATTTGGCAAATTTTTGAAGAATATGGGAGGGCAAATTTTGGGGTACAACAGTTTCCCCTGTTCAATCTTCTTAGACCTGAGGATGCAGATTGGCTGACGTTCCTTTCGTAATCCGAAGGTGGAAGATGATTGAACACTAGAGTGCCTAGAAATTTGCGCTCACATAGTAGCAGTGTGATGGGGAATGGGCTTACAGATGCCATTTGGAGATTGATGGATAGGATGATGGGCTTATAGATGCCATGCTAAGAGACGATGGAGAGTGGATGGGCTTATAGATTCCATCTGGATGTCAATCGCGTAAGAGATTCCTTAGTGAGAACTTGCGTACCTGCAAAAGAAAGATGAGTACCTGACATGTTGCGGGAACTGGTCTTCAGATGCTTTGTATAGATGTGTCCTGGCTGGTTACAGGAGCTGGATCTGGAGCTTCAAACGGTGATGAATGAACCAGGGATGGTTACTACCTCAATAGGAACGGTGAGAGAACCTTGGATGACTTTAACCTCAACAGCAATCGTTGAGAAAATCTTGGGATGATTACTACCTCCGCAGTATCGGGGAGAGAACCATAGGCGACTACAACCTCAATAGTAATCATTGAGAGAATCTTGGATAACTTCAACTTCAACAGCAATCGTTGAGCGAATCTTGGGATTACCACCTCCGCAGTATCGGGGAGAGAACCATAGGCGACTACCACCTCAACAGCAATCATTGAGAGAATCTTGGATAACTTCAACTTCAACAACAATCGTTGAGAGAATCTTGGGATTACCACCTCCGCAGTATCGGGGAGAGAACCACAGGCGACTACAACCTCAATAGCAATCATTGAGAGAATCTTGGATAACTTCAACTTCAACAACAATCGTTGAGTGAAATCTTGGGATTACCACCTCCGCAGTATCGGGGAGAGAACCACAGGCGACTACAACCTCAATAGCAATCATTGAGAGAATCTTGGATAACTTCAACTTCAACAGCAATCGTTGAGCGAATCTTGGGATTACCACCTCCGCAGTATCGGGGAGAGAACCACAGGCGACTACAACCTCAATAGCAATCATTGAGAGAATATTGGATAACTTCAACTTCAACAACAATCGTTGAGTGAAATCTTGGGATTACCACCTCCGCAGTATCGGGGAGAGAACCATAGGCGACTACAACCTCAATAGCAATCATTGAGAGAATCTTGGATAACTTCAACTTCAACAGCAATCGTTGAGCGAATCTTGGGATGATTACTACCTCCGCAGGATCGGGGAGAGAACCATAGGCGACTACAACCTCAATAGCAATCATTGAGAGAATCTTGGATATCTTCTACTGAGTCTTCAAAAGAAAAACCTTTAGGAGTCGGTTTAACTAGACCAGAGAAAGCCTTTGACTGGATAATAACCAGGAAAATCTTTGGGAGTCGATTTAACTGAACCAGACAAGGTCTTGGAGTCTTCAACTGAGTCTTCAAAAGAAAAACCTTTAGGAGTCATTTTAACTAGACCAGAGAAGGCCTTTGACTGGATAATAACCAGGAAAATCTTTGGGAGTCGATTTAACTGAACCAGACAAGGTCTTGGAGTCTTCAACTGAGTCTTCAAAAGAAAAACCTTTAGGAGTCGGTTTAACTAGACCAGAGAAAGCCTTTGACTGGATAATAAACAGGAAAATCTTTGGGAGTCGATTTAACTGAACCAGACAAGGTCTTGGAGTCTTCAACTGAGTCTTCAAAAGAAAAACCTTTAGGAGTCGGTTTAACTAGACCAGAGAAAGCCTTTGACTGGATAATAACCAGGAAAATCTTTGGGAGTCGATTTAACTGAACCAGACAAGGTCTTGGAGTCTTCAACTGAGTCTTCAAAAGAAAAACCTTTAGGAGTCGGTTTAACTAGACCAGAGAAGGCCTTTGACTGGATAATAACCAGGAAAATCTTTGGGAGTCGATTTAACTGAACCAGACAAGGTCTTGGAATGTATCTTGAGAACTTAACTGGATCTTTCCTGAAAGGTAAAGGTCAGTCATATGCAATGCATGATATAGGTCAAGCAATGATGTTCTCAACATAAATGAGATTTGTAAGATACGATGCGTATATGCATGCTATAATGTATGGAAGTATGATGTTTATGAATGTATGTTTTTGTCTTAGGAAAATAAATCCTTGACGGGTGCCGGGAAGTCACTCCTGGGCTGATGTTGGAGAATAGATTTTTGCCTCCGCTGGGGATGATAGTTGTAAGAATACCGGTAGGAGAAGATAACTCCGTTGGGGAATAAACTTGGCGAATGGATTACTCTGCAGGGGGAAAAGTACTCTAACGATCCTGCTGGGAAGCAATACTCTGTGGGGAGAGAGGTACTTTACTGGAATGTTGATAATAACTTGCTGGGGATACCCTTGTTGTGTTGGAAGTGCTGATAGACTTCGCTGGGGATAAGAAAGAACTGTGTTGACGACGACCTTTCCGTGGCTTTTGGCTGAGGATAACCCAGTTATATCCTGGTAAGGAAATAACTCTTTGAATAAAGCCGAGCGACGTGTTCATGCTCTGCGAGGATAAGCTTCCAGAATCTACTGGGGATAAGCTTACTACTTGGGGAGATGGATTCCAACTTTCTTGGGGAAGCTGGATTGGATTCTCCTGGGGAAGTTTTGAGATGCTAGGGAAGTGGCTCCACTGAATGTTTGATAGACTACCGGGGAACAATCTTTAGGTCAAGACTGTCGGGGATACTTGTTAGGAATGCGTATATACTGCTGGGGAATATTGAGATCTGCTGAAGGATACCCAACTTCCTTGAGTTTGATAATAGTTTTGCTTGAGGAGAGTGTACTGACTTGTTGGCTCATTCTCTGGGGAGTTAAGATGTCTGGTTATGTTCTTCAGCCGAACCTACCTTGGTACCTTAGTGGATAGAACAATCAGATTGCTTAGACAACTCTTTATTGCCCCTGTTTCTGATGTGGGAGAGGAAGAACTGTGAGGTGCTGATAGTTGTTGATGGACAAACCTTCTTCTGGTAGGCAGGTGACAGGATGACAGAACATAGTCGTACGCTTTAATCCCTAACTTTTGCCTGGACCGCCCTTTCGGGTTTTCAGTCCACCGGGATACCCATTTTTGCCCAAGCCGCCTTTTCAGGTTTTCGACTTGCCGGGTGTACAGATTTTTTCATTTCATCCCTTCATTTTGCCCGAACCCTTTTGGTTCGTCGGGAAGCCCTTATTTTTGCCCAGGTATGTCAACCTAGCGGGTCTTTAATTTTGCGTAGTATCTTTTCGACTATGTCCATGTTCTCAGAATGTAGGGAGTTGCCCTTGTTAGAAGTTTTTTGCCACGCCACCAGAAGATGTTTGATCAGGCAAGATTCGTTGTTGGAGTGCCCTAAGTGACTCAGGCGGAGATTTGCCCCTGGTTATCTTGGCATTTTGAAAGATTCTCCGAATCTTGACTGAATTACCCCAGATAATAGACAGTAGTCATGCCATGCCCCTTGATTGGAAGTACTTCTGTTCATTAGGCATTCGTCGTGCGAATTTCTATGCTGTTCAAACAAAAGTCATATGCAAACAAAGTTATGTCAAAAATGCAAAGCTTATGTCTGTCTTGAAGATTTTTGAAAATGCATTCTTTTTCATAAAACAAGTGAATGTTTATAAAACGTGATGTCAACTCCGCATTTACCGTAGGCCTTAAGGAGTCATGATACCTTTTGTAACAGTATGCTTTCGAATTAACCCATGCTTCAGCTAGGACTTTTAAGGGTTATAACGTGGCTTGGTTCACGGTTTAAGAAACAAAGGATAAAGGCTCAAATTTTATTTGTACCCACCCGCTCTTCGTGATGTTCTCCAAACCTAAACTCAGTTGATCATACGTTAGACCTTGTTTGAGTCTTTGCTCTGATTTTCCGGTGATGATTCGGATGTTGATAACTTATTTTGAATAGGCAGTCATTCCTTTTTTGTTGAGGGTTCGTAAGACCTCTTTCTTGTCTGATTTTTGTTATCCCTTTCTTTTTTGCCTGAACTGTCTCCTTTTTTGGAGTTACAGTCAGCGGGATGCCCCAGTTTCGTAAGTCCCCTTTATAGGTTTTGACTTTTTGGGCTTTTCATTTATGATTTTTTTTGATAATGACTGCCTGTCCTTATGATTGTTCGGAACCATCACTGTCTTTTGTTTTGTAAGGACCTCTTTGGTGCCATTCGTTATGCACTTGGATCAACTGAGAGACTACCCTGCCCCAGGTTCTGATAAAGGGTTTTAATTTTCGAAAAGAAAAACTCCTACTTCTTTGGCTCAGAGGGGTTGACGAGGGATTATCTTCCTTATAACTCCAGTGTTTAGGGATTTGAAACAATGCCTGTACTTCATCAGCGGGGTCTGTTCAAAAGCATACTGTAAAGATCGTGGTATCGTTTTCGTCATCCTCCCTCAAGAGGCTTAGAATTATTAATCGAGCGTTGATCATCAGAAAAAATATGAAAATAATTTGCATATAGTGAATACGAATATATTATTTCAGAACAGACATATGCGATGCATTAATGAAATAACAACGTTTGATATGAATGGAATGCTTGAACAATCAAAAGAAAATTACAACTTGAAAGATTCTAATGAACAAAAATTTCTCAATCCTAGCCATGTTTTGACAAGGGAGCAATGATCACATTGGGAGTCTCGGCGGGCTCGAACTCGATCTCTTTAGCATCGATCATATTCTGAATCTTGTACTTCAGTGCCCACAGTCCTCAGTATCGTGCCCCGGGCTACCAGAATGGTAAGCGCACCTTGCTTCTGGGTTGTAATTTGGAGAGGAAGTCTTCGGATTTGCAGGAGGGTTGATCACCGCAATCAGGTTCATCCTTAACATGTGCTGCAAAGCTCGTGACCATGACATGTTGATGTAGGTGAATTGTCTCTTAGGCTCGTCCGACCTGTTCTGATCGACCCGCTGTTCTTGGCGCGGTCGTTGTTGGACCTGAGAAGTAGTAGCAACTCGGAGAGGTCTATTCATTGGACCCGACCTTTGCCTTCTTGAAAGCTGTTCTATGACCTGGTCCCTGATTTGGGCTGGTTGCTTCATGCCTTTAGGAAGTTGGCTGATCATGGCTCTCAGCTCTCCTTGTTCCTGGGCTAAACCTTGAATGAGGGCCCTTTGCCCCAGCATCTGGGTTTTCAATGTGTCTACCTCAGCTTGTAGACGTTTCAGCTGTTCGTCCTTGTCATCTTCAGGACTCTTTCTGATCAGATTCCCCATGAGGAGTGTCCTCAACTCTTCCTGCCCCTTGGATAGGCTTAGGAAGATCTCCTTGAACTGAATCTCTTGAGTGTGAAGGTTCTGGTTATCTTGTTGTGAAGCCATTGCTGAAATAAACAGCGAGAAAGGTAAGTGACCTGCAACAAGGATACCTGTTATGCAATGATGAGTATGACATGCATGTAATGTTTTCAAGGACCTCGCGGGGTAAACAAGAAAATTTGTTAGCATTTGGATCCGGTAGCTTGATTGAAAGAACTTCATATTTGTTGAGAGTCTTTCTTCCAAGGGTCAAAGGCTCACCATATCAAGTGGGTCATAGCCCCTGACAACCTTGGCTAGAGGAAAATAAATCCTCTTTGCCCCTTGCTAGATGTTTGATTTATCATGACCTGCATCACAAGCCCTTTAGATCCTTGAAATGGGTTAAGATGTATGCAATGGTATGATGTCATGCTATGCATGAGGTGATGTAGGTAAACCCTGTTATGAGTCCCAAATAAGGACTATAAACAAACCCTGCAAGAAATTCAGTATACTTTGTTATGAGCCCCAATTAAGGACTATAAACAAAACCTGCAAGAAACTTAGTAAACCCTGTTATGAGTCCGGATTAAGGACTATAAACAAAACCTGCAAGAAACTTAAGTAAAACCTGTCATGAGTCCCAATTAAGGACTAAAACAACCTGCAAGTAGTTCATGTGTCAGATAAAGCATGCAAGTAGTCAAGTACGAAGGCACACAAGTCACGCAAGAGAAGCCCTTAGAGTGTAGGCCAGCATGGGGTCTGGGTATTACCCTCTTGAAGTTGGTGGGTTCATACCTGTCCTATCAAAAGTAACTGGGTTCTTAGGGGATCCCAATATCATTGACTACCCTCAATCGGTCATAACTCCAGCATCGCAATCTTTTCTTGCGGCCAAAACCATCACAAGAGTTTAGCCTCAATGGCCGTAGCATACTGCTACTGTTCTAATGGCCAAGTTGGGTCATTTAAGGTCCTAAGGTCTGTTGGTGCTTAATGACTCCTTGGAAGACCCATATTCTCCCCGTTTCAACACGAGGGATATCGGTACAGACCAAGGTGCCACACCAACGTAGCCACTGCTTCACCCATGTCGGTATACGCCGGACGGGTCCCTCACAGCTTATGCTACCTAAACAGGGTATCCCCAGATCCAGGTTAGGATCTATGTAACTCCCATGCAACCCACAAATTTAAAGCAGACAAGTCAATACAATTGAAAACACAGTTATGAACTAACCCTAAGGTACACCTTACTTTAAGTTTAAGTCCCCACCAGAGTCGCCAGTTCTGTGATCGGTGGATCTGGAACTGTCTGTTTAACGCTGGTTCGCGAAATGTCGCGGAAGCAAGAGTCGCCACCGTCTTTTATTTTCTCCAAATGGAAAGGACAAAAGCACAGAAAAATTCCTTAAAGAGATTGCTCTCGGTTCGGGAGGTAGGTTATAGAAAGGGAAGATGTTAGCACCCTTTCTATCCATGGTTATCCATGGGCTCTTAGATACTTTCTCACTTGTGTTTTCAAAATGGTTTGTTTGCTTTTCAACTGTGGGTTTTAAAAAGTTTCTTTGAAAATTCCAGTTCGACTCTTGTATCGGTCCTCAAGAGTGTTTGAAAAATTGCTTTCGAAAGCTTTTTGAAAAGGTGTCGGTGTGAAAAGTATTTTTGAATTTGTTTTGAATTTAGAGCAAGTATCTAGAGTCGTCTACCTACCCTAAGGAATTCGTCTGTGTAAATGTCCTTTAAAGTAGTGCCATCCCACCATTGAGAGGTAGGTAGCACCACCGTTGGAGGTGTTCGGGTCAATTCGAGGTTCGGGACATGGTGATCACCAGAGCAAACGAGAAGACACCTTAGAAGCTACCCTCATGCCAGGTTCCCGGATCATGAGGACTTACTAAGACATCCTCTACTCGACGATCACCTTTCGAGGCAAGGCAACAGTGAGGCGTACCCTAGGGGTGGTGTGTGATTTGTGTGTCAGATTCGTTTATTTTTGTCTTGTTCATGTTATGGGTGATCTATGCGTTTGTTTTTATTTCAGACCATTCATTCTTGCATGCATTTATTTAACCGTTAAAAAGTGCGAGAAAGATAAAGTTCTAAACTATTACAAAAGGCGCGGGTCCACATCGCCAAAATTTCCAGGACCCGATTTGACAGAAAATAAATAAAGGAATAAAGTAAAAGCGCGAGAAATAAATATTTACATGGCTTTGGGAGAGGTACATTAATATTTAAAAGAAGGAATAAATACGCGAATCGAATTAAAATTAGAAACGAGGGTGTTGGACCCTTTTTAATGAAATTAAATTATTAGCAAATTAATTAAATTAAAGAAAAAGAAATTATTTTTTTGGTTTTTTATATTTATGAGAATTTAATGAAATTAAAAACCTAATTCTACAATTTTTTATTTATTAAGAAAATATGATAATTATCTAAAATTAAGCCTAATTAATTACATGGTAATTTAATTACAAAAATAAATAATATTTAATTGTTAATAATGGTGAAACAAAAAGAATAAAAGTATGCAAAAGATTTGAAACCCTAATCCTATCAATTTTTAAGTTTTATTGAAAAATATTAAGATTAACCCTAGATTAAGACTAATTAATTAACAAAGGTTTTATTTACAAAAATATCAAAATATTAAATAAAAATACTTATTTTTTGTCTTTTTTGATTTTATATTGTTTTTTATATTTTTTATGAAAATATTTAAATTAAAGAACTAATTAAAAATAATAATTGAATCAAAATAAAAAATGAAAAAAATATAAAAAGAAACTTGCAAACCTAGGGGGGGTCTGTCCCCAAATGGAGGTTTTGATTAGCATTTTTGGGCCCAATAGCCTTTGGCCTGGTTGACCTTTTCAGGAAGCATATGGCACGTTTGACTAGATTCCATGTTGTTCTTTCAATCAGCGCCCTTGGATTGGTCTCTCTACACGCGTGGCAAGCTTGGGATTATGGATGCATGGTGTTCCTTAGCGTTGAAACTGCATAGAAGTATTAATTGAAAAATAATATGGAAAGGGTGAGGGACCTGGGGCTCGAACCCAGGTCCTAGAGATTACCATGCATACGCCTGACAAACTGCTCCATTTGAATTCTGTGTATATTAAATAACAAATAAATATGATAAAACGAAACAAATGCTAGTGGACTTTTTAGCGCGCAAATTTGAACAGACCAATCCACGCTGGCCACATAATCATCTCCTTCCTTGGCTTGTTTTTTTCCTGAAAATAAAAAGGAATGGGCAACGGTTTTGAACCATCCCCAAAAGCAACATTATGAAAAATAGCGATTAGGCCGTCCGACCACATAAATTAGGCGCGAGGGTTGATTTCTTTTCGTCCAAGCATTCTGAATTCATCCATGGCATTGGCATGTCCTAATTTTGCAGTAGTGAGAAACGCCCAAATCAAAAGCTTGGTAACCCTGAATATCTTTAATGGCGAATCCCTCAATAATGCATAAAAACTCAATTGAAATATATGGTTAGCTTCAGAATACATCAATTAGCAAGAATCCATGAAAAAAATGCAATGAATGTGCTTGAATTTTAAAACACGATTATGCCAAAAGAATGATACAGTTTGACTTGTATCTACCAATTCTCAAGGTTTCAGGCTATGCTATTGATTCAATCTCCTTCCTTGAAGCCTCAGCAAGCCAATGGAATGGATATTTTGCCTTGAATCGCCTTGTATCCCTGTTTTCAGTTTTCAATTTTTTTGCAAAAACTCAAGTGTGGTTTTCTGTGTATGGCGCAGCTTGGAGTCTTTGGGCATGAGGGTTAGCATGTGTATATGTATGTGAGGGATTAGGTCAAAGAATTTGGTCAGAAAATCCATGAATTGATGAAAAGGATATTTGATTTTCAAGCCATAATTTTTCCAATCTTTTTCAAACATATTTGGTCTCAATCATATCCAATCACCATAATTCCTTCCATATTTGATTGTACACGAAATATTGATCCTATTCTATGCACAAAAAGATTCAAAACATTAGGTTTGGTATTTTTCATGTATTTTATTTAATTAAATGAATTATTAATAATAAAAAATCCAAATAAATAAATAAAAATGATAAAAAACTTCCCTTTGGGCCAAATGGTCGTGCACCTGTCTTGGATGATGAATTGTGGAAGAAAAAGAGGCCCATTAGCAATTTTAGGTCATTTGAAGCAATGTTGACTTTTCAAAATATCCAAAAATTTCCCAAATTCCACAAGGCATAACTTGCTCAATTTTAAAGCTTTGCTCATGTTCTTGGCCATTTTGGAAAGGTCTTTGAGTCCTCTAACCAATGTCTTTGGTCCCATGTCATTTTGAGTTACCAATCTCAAGTTATGGCCTATGACTTAAAGTCCTTTTTTGTTGACTTTTGAAAATGACCTATAATGTTGAAATTGATAACTTTTTGTGAGAGCATTTCTTGGACTTTAAGTATGAAGAGGAGTGGTAGGAAATGTCTTTATCTTCAAAATGAGCTTTGGATGGAATTTTTCTGATAATCCATGTGGAAGTTATGCCCTGGTCAATTTACAGTTGACTTTTTCAACTGTCCAAATATGGAAACTTATGCATCTTGATGATTTTTGAGCCAAGCTTTGAGAATCATGATCAAGCATTGATCAAATGATGTTTGTGGCTTCAAAATGAGATGTTGACCAAAAATTTGAACCTTTGACTGTCAAATGACCATTTTGCCCCTATAGTTGACTGTAGTGCAATTAGGGTTTTTGACTGTGCAATTTTGTGTTGTAAGTCTTGAAACTTGGCATGAAGATGCTTGACCATGTTTATAGGCATGTGGGACTTGATTGGACCCTTGGAAACTTCATTTTCTTTGTCAGAACCAAAACCCTAATTTTGACTGTTTGAAGGCCCTTGAACTGTGCAACCCTTGAGGAATTTTGAAGCTTTGATTTGGCAAATTTTTGAAGAATATGGGAGGGCAAATTTTGGGGTACAACAGTTTCCCCTGTTCAATCTTCTTAGACCTGAGGATGCAGATTGGCTGACGTTCCTTTCGTAATCCGAAGGTGGAAGATGATTGAACACTAGAGTGCCTAGAAATTTGCGCTCACATAGTAGCAGTGTGATGGGGAATGGGCTTACAGATGCCATTTGGAGATTGATGGATAGGATGATGGGCTTATAGATGCCATGCTAAGAGACGATGGAGAGTGGATGGGCTTATAGATGCCATCTGGATGTCAATCGCGTAAGAGATTCCTTAGTGAGAACTTGCGTACCTGCAAAAGAAAGATGAGTACCTGACATGTTGCGGGAACTGGTCTTCAGATGCTTTGTATAGATGTGTCCTGGCTGGTTACAGGAGCTGGATCTGGAGCTTCAAACGGTGATGAATGAACCAGGGATGGTTACTACCTCAATAGGAACGGTGAGAGAACCTTGGATGACTTTAACCTCAACAGCAATCGTTGAGAAAATCTTGGGATGATTACTACCTCCGCAGTATCGGGGAGAGAACCATAGGCGACTACAACCTCAATAGTAATCATTGAGAGAATCTTGGATAACTTCAACCTCAACAGCAATCGTTGAGCGAATCTTGGGATTACCACCTCCGCAGTATCGGGGAGAGAACCATAGGCGACTACCACCTCAACAGCAATCATTGAGAGAATCTTGGATAACTTCAACTTCAACAACAATCGTTGAGAGAATCTTGGGATTACCACCTCCGCAGTATCGGGGAGAGAACCACAGGCGACTACAACCTCAATAGCAATCATTGAGAGAATCTTGGATAACTTCAACTTCAACAACAATCGTTGAGTGAAATCTTGGGATTACCACCTCCGCAGTATCGGGGAGAGAACCACAGGCGACTACAACCTCAATAGCAATCATTGAGAGAATCTTGGATAACTTCAACTTCAACAGCAATCGTTGAGCGAATCTTGGGATTACCACCTCCGCAGTATCGGGGAGAGAACCACAGGCGACTACAACCTCAATAGCAATCATTGAGAGAATATTGGATAACTTCAACTTCAACAACAATCGTTAAGTGAAATCTTGGGATTACCACCTCCGCAGTATCGGGGAGAGAACCATAGGCGACTACAACCTCAATAGCAATCATTGAGAGAATCTTGGATAACTTCAACTTCAACAGTAATCGTTGAGCGAATCTTGGGATGATTACTACCTCCGCAGGATCGGGGAGAGAACCATAGGCGACTACAACCTCAATAGCAATCATTGAGAGAATCTTGGATATCTTCTACTGAGTCTTCAAAAGAAAAACCTTTAGGAGTCGGTTTAACTAGACCAGAGAAAGCCTTTGACTGGATAATAACCAGGAAAATCTTTGGGAGTCGATTTAACTGAACCAGACAAGGTCTTGGAGTCTTCAACTGAGTCTTCAAAAGAAAAACCTTTAGGAGTCGTTTTAACTAGACCAGAGAAGGCCTTTGACTGGATAATAACCAGGAAAATCTTTGGGAGTCGATTTAACTGAACCAGACAAGGTCTTGGAGTCTTCAACTGAGTCTTCAAAAGAAAAACCTTTAGGAGTCGGTTTAACTAGACCAGAGAAAGCCTTTGACTGGATAATAAACAGGAAAATCTTTGGGAGTCGATTTAACTGAACCAGACAAGGTCTTGGAGTCTTCAACTGAGTCTTCAAAAGAAAAACCTTTAGGAGTCGGTTTAACTAGACCAGAGAAAGCCTTTGACTGGATAATAACCAGGAAAATCTTTGGGAGTCGATTTAACTGAACCAGACAAGGTCTTGGAGTCTTCAACTGAGTCTTCAAAAGAAAAACCTTTAGGAGTATAGCTATCTTTGAAAGAAATGAAAATGTAAAAAGAAAAACAATGAACACAAAGTTTGTATGCAAAAACGTCCATGATTCATTGATGTCATATGGAAATGAGATAATAACCCTTAGAAATGGACCATTGTGCCTCGGGTAAGACACATGGTTTTAAGAGTTTGAATTGTTTTAATATTACAGATCAGACAAAATGTAAAGATAAATTACCGTGGGATAAATGTGATCGGGACAAAATCTCTAGCTTCCCAGTTTCTGAGCCCTCCACTGACAGTTGGGAAAATCCAATCCTCCAAGTTATAGCTGTCTTCATCATCCTCCATGGCGTTGACTTGGTGGTTGCTGATCTTCAAGGATGGTCCTCTGGCACGAGCATGGTGTATAACTTTCTGGGCTCCTGAAGTGAAACCGAAACTGAATTTGTCAGATTTGTATGGGATATCTGGGAGTTTACCCCAAATAGTGCACCCACCTTCTTCTATCATTTCCTTGGCATCCTTTAAAGATGACATCTTGAGTGGAGGCCTTGTGATCTTGGGAACTTGAGACATAGCCTTGGTTACTGCCACAGTCTGTGGAACTTCTTCAAAGTGCTGGAATGGAGTTTCAATAAATTCACCATCTAATTCCACATATCTGAAGGAATTCAGATGACTGACCATATACTCTTATTCTCCATGAACAATGATGATCTTCCCTTGAATTGGATATTTCATCATTTGATGCAACGTAGAGGTAACAACACCAGTATTGTGAATTCATGGTCGGCCTAATAAGCAGGAATATGAAGGGAGAATATCCATTACATAAAAAGTTGAATCAAATGTTTGGGTTCCAACTTTTATGGGGATGTCCACTTCCCCATGCACCATCCTTTTTTGAGTCGTCAAAGGCCCTCACTACTATGTTGCTTGGTTTCAATGTCAATCCTTCACAGTCAAGCCTATCAAGAGCCTTTTTAGGCAACACATTCAGAGACGAACCAATGTCCACCAAAACATGAGCCAAGGTCGTGCCCCTGCATTCGATTGAGACATGTAATGCCTCATTATGCTTCCTCCCTCTTGGCGTTAAATCAACATCTGAAAAACCTAAGCCATTATCTGCAGTCAAGCTGGCCATGCAGTCTTGGAACTGATCGACATATGTTTCTTGGGGTACATGGGCAGTTTTCAAGATTTTTACCAAGGCCTTTGCATGAGCCCCGAAACATAATAATAAATCCAGCATGGAAATTTTTGATGGAGTTTGCCCTAGTTGCTCGACTACGTTGTAGTCGCTTCTTTTTATGATCTTTAGAATTTTCTCCATCTCTTTTCGGGAGGTCTCTGGGATAGCTACTGATTGTGCCTTCGTCCAGACAGGCTCAACCAGAAAACCTTTACCTCGAGTCTCGGTTGACTCGGTAGCAGAAATGTTAGTAGGGGTGATAACAGGGATTGTAACAGTTTTGTCAGCAGGGGTATTAGTAGAGATGATAGCTTTGGGATGAGAAACAACAACGGGAATGATTACGGGTCCAGAAATAGCTTTTGGAGGAGCAATTTCTGGAGAGAATACCCTTCCATTGCGGGTTATCTTGCTAGTCCCTGCGATGTTACTGACACCAGAGTCAACTTTCTCAAAACTTGAATTTTCAGCAGCTGTCCAATCTTGCTTGATACCGTGATAGTAGACATCACCTCCATAATTCCATGGGACGGTTTTGTCTGAAGAATATGGGATTGGTCCAGGCATTGTAATTATCAACGGAGCCACTTTAGGAACTGATGTAATTCTAACGGGTCTTTTGGTGGAGACCCTGGAAGAATTGACGGAAAAGGTCACGATGGAAACATCATTATAAGAAACAGTTGGAATTGAAGTCTTCTCGAACAAAATCTCCTTGTTATCTATTAGGAATTGAACGCCTACTTTTACCAACAGACAACTGGTTGGTGAGGATAAACAAAAATGACAGCTTTCATCACAACCTAGGAATACACCGACATTCAACATGTTATGTTTAATAATCAGGAGTGGGGTCAAAAGTTCATCAATTGAAGTAACAAACATATCTTCCTCAACGGCATTGACATCACGACCATGTTTGGGCATAGGGGCAGTAATTACATTGGGAATTTCTGGCAAATCGAATTCAATCTCTTTGGCTTCAAAAAGGTCTTGTACTTTGTTCTTCAGAGCCCAACAATTGTTAGTGTCATGGCCGAGACTCTCGGAATGGTATGCGCAGCAGGCATTAGGATGATAATGAGGAAAGGTTGTGTTAGGGTTCTTTGGAGCTTCTTTCAAAGTCACTAGATTGGATCTTAACAAATGCGGCAATACTTGAGATAGTGTCATATTAATTCGGGTGAACTATCTGACTGGTCTTCCCGTTCTTGGCTGGTTGCTTCTTTGCTGAGTAGGCACATGTTTAGGAATCATGACAACCCCCACCATTGGACGGTGTTCAGTCCTATCTTGATTTCTCTGAGGATATACAGCAACCACTTCTTTCTTTCCAATGAATGGTTTCCTTACAGCAGCAGAGGATGCATATTTTTTAATCTTCCCATTCTTTATCCTGGCTTCCACCCTTTCTCCGGTCAATATCAATTTAGTAAAACCTGCCAATGAACTCCCAATTAAGTGATTAAAGAAGGGACCAGACAAGGTGCTCAAAAACATGTCTACTAATTCTCTTTCAGATAAGGGAGGCTGGACTCTTCCTGCTAAGTCCCTCCACTTTTGCGCGTAGTCCTTAAAGCCTTCACTTGAAATCATGGCCATACTCTGGAGTTGAGTACGGGTGGGCGCAAGATCAACGTTGTATTGGTATTGTTTGTAAAAGGCAGTGGCCAGATCTTCCCAGTTATGAACATTGGCTCTTTCTAACTGATAAAACCAATCAAGTTGAGTTCCAGACAGACTATCTTGGAAGAAATGTACCCATAAATCCTTGTCAGCGGTATGAGACTGGATTTTCCTCACATAGGACTGCAGATTCATTTTAGGACATTAAACTCCATCATATTTGGCGAACACAGGTGCTTTGAATTTTGGAGGAATGAAAATCCCCGATACTAATCCCAACTCCTCAAAGTCCAATCCAAGAACTTTTTGGATTTCCATTGCACTTAACCATTCTTCTAGATGCTTATACTTGTCGTCGGCTGGAGGGTATTGTTCTTCAAAATAATCTTCTTATTCCTCTTCCTCTTCTGAATCTGGTTGGACAACTGCTTCTTTGCCTTTCCCATCTTGATTGTCTTTCTCACTATATGATGTTGCAAAGTCCAGGGTCCTTCTTGCTTGACCTTGATATCTTCTTCCCATGTTTAGAATTCTGGTTACTTTCTTTGTCTTCTTCTTTTTCTCTTCAACCAGCAAGGTCTTCAACTCTTCTTGTCCTTTGGCTAGAGTTAAGAACATCTGTTGAAACTGAGCATTTTGTGCTTGGAGGTCCTTCACTGTTTTCTCAATATCCATCTTACTGAAATAAACAGTAGAAAGATGAGGAGACTTGTTGCAAGAAACATGCTTATGTTATGATGAATGGTAAATGCATATGCAATGATTTCAAGGATTTTAAAGATTCAAATTTGTTTTAGACAAAAAGGAAACACACATTATATTAATAAATTAAAGCTTGAATACATCAATGCCTCTTTGGGAAAAATAATACAAAAATTCTAAGTTGAAAAGGTAGTACGCATCCTCTTTAGTGCGATGTAGACATTCAGAGTCCGCTCCACATGAATTTGCTTAGTGAGTTCCAAAACCTTCTCGCTGGCGTATAATTGGGCTTCGAAAGTATCACGCTTCCCTTGAGTTGTATCCAATCTCTTTGTAAGCCTTCAAGAGAGGTGAGCATGTCAGGATGCAGGACAGTGTGTGGAACATCTCCTTCAATAATAGGCTCAATGATTACTGGGAGAATGGAGGGATAAGGCATCATAAGACTCTGAGCGCGAGTTCGTACACATTTGAGGTAAGGCTCAAGAGGGATGAAATTCTTATGCCCCAATGTCTTGCTATCTACCTTGTTCAACATCCTCCAAGCTCGGATAAATCTCTGGCGAAGACCTTGATCGTCGTTCTCGTAGTCAAATACCAAACCTTGAATGAGCATCTCATAAGGGCCATCCCTTCGGGCGTAACCAAACTGTCTTAAGGCTAAGCAGGGGTTGTAGGTGATATCTCCACTAATTCCAAGTAAAGGGACATTAGGGAATTCTCCATAACGGTCGACAATAGTAACATTCTCTATATATCGGGAACACCAATGGGTGTCTGAATGTTTGAGCATCATCAACCTTTGTGACCACCTTGAACCTTGGTCGTTCTTCAATACAGATTAGGGAAGATGCGAAATAAACCATCTTGCCAAGAGAGGAGTACAACACATAAGGATACCTCTTTTCCTCATAGTGCGAGTGTGAAAAGAATGTAGGATGTCCCCTAGAAAAGTAGGCACCGGATTATGAGACATGAAGATCTTGACGGTGTTCACATCTATAAGTTGGTTAAGATTTGGAAACAAAACCATCCCATAGATGAGGAGAGCCACAATTTCCTCAAAAGCTTGTAGATCCAAAGAGTTCCAACAGTTTTGGGCTTTCTCAAATAAGAACTTTGCTAGGAAACCTTTGACACCACTCCTTGTTTCCCAATTAGTTGTGACATCAGATGATTGCAAGTGTAGAACTTGAGCAATCTCTTCTGGCTTTGGGTCTCTTTCTGTACCGTTGAAAGGTAGTTGATTGAGAATGAGAATCCTAAAGAGTTAGGAGAATTCTTCCAAAGTTGGCATAAGTTGATAATCGGGAAATGTGAAGCAATGGTGTAAAGGATCAAAGAACTGAAAGAGCACCTTCATCATGTCTTCATCAGTGTTGGAAGTGACCAAGTTGAGTAGGAGACCATGTCTCTCGGTAAATAGAGAATTTTCGGGAATCCTTGAAGCTAGCTCCTTAAGTTGTGGAGGGATCCTTACAAGATTGACTTGAATGGTTTTCCTGCGAATAGAATCCATGTCCTACAAAATAGAACAAAAGTAAATCCCAAGATCCTTAAAATGGTTAGTGAATGAGTATGATGTTATGATGTTCATGATGTTATGTACAAGTATGTATATACAAACAAAGCAAACAAGTCCTTAGGTTTAGGCTTGCATGGGGTTTCATAGGTAAGTACCCTCTTAAAGTTTAGTTGGCTCAAACCTGTCCTAACAATAGTAAACGGGTTCTAAGGAGCTCAATATCACTGGGTTTTTTCTTTGGTCATTGTTTCAACACAATCCTCTTTAATGGTGACCAAAATATCCTAAAAAACCAAACCTCAATGAGTGTAGTATCGAGTATCTACCAACTTCGGATTGTACCAAATCTGGCCATCTCACTACATCCTAAAGGCCAAGTTGGTCAAGTAAAGGTTCTAAAAAGTTCATTAGTGCTTCATGACATCACTCAGCGGCCCCGTATTCTCCTTGATTAACTCAAGGGCTATCGGTACCCACAAATATGTCGCACTAACGTAGCTATTGCTTAGACCATGTCGGTATACCCCGCACAGTTTCCACAATGTATTGCTACTTACTTATAAGGTATCTCAAATCCGGGGAGAGGATTCAAACCCAAACAAAGAACCATAATGTAAAGCAAACAAGTCAAACAAAGAAAGCAAGTAAATGTGATCTAACCATAAGGTAACCCCTCTTTTAGAATTATCCCCAGCAGAGTCACCAGTTCTGTGATACGATGGGAGAACTGACTTGGGTGTTTTGTGTTTTATCGCAAATGTTGCGGTTAGCAAGAGTCTCCACCGACTTTTATTTTATCCAAAAGGAAAGGTGAAAAAGCACAGGAAAGACCTTTGAGATTATTTCTTGAGTTCGGGGGGTAGATTATGAAAAGGGAAGGTATTAACATCCTTTTCATCCATGGTTTTCCATGGGCTCTTAGTTACTTGCTAGATCACTTGCTTTTGTTTGAAATTGTGTTTTGTGTGGTTTTTGAAAGTATTTTGTAAAGAGGCCATTGTTTAGGCAAACTTTGTAATGATTCTCGTTCGTAAGAATGTATACAAAGATGTTGATCTTTTGAAAATGATTTCAAATTTGTAAGATGTTTTGAAAGTGTAGGTGTTTGTTTTAAAAATAGCAAGGATGTTTGTTTTGAAATGGAGCAAGTAATTAGGAGCATTCTACCTACTCAAAAGTTTCTCTTGTTCATTTTCTTTTCCTTTGATATTGTTATCTTACCATTAAATTGGTAAGTAACCCTATCTTTGGATGTAAACGGGACGGGCGTGGGTCATCGTATAACCATGATTAGCAATGTTGCAAGGTATCTTAGCATTCTCTTTTAGGGACTAAGATCATTTGAAAGGAAACATGGATAGCGTCATCGAGGGACTATGATCTTGTATTTTGCTTGTTTTTTTGTTGCTAAGATACCTAACATGGGTAATATGGCCATTTACTAAGGCAACCAAGTGGATTTACCCTAGAGGTGCTTGTGTGCAAGTGTATTGTTTTTCATGCTTGATTTTGTCTTTGATTATGGTTTTCTATTTGATTGGTTTTAGTCTTTCCATACAAACCCTAATTACTTGCAATTGTATATAAAGCGATAAATTGAGGAATTTAAAATTTGCTACGCTATTATAATACTTAATTAATCTATTACAACCATATTGAATTTATACAAGAATTGAAATAAATAATGTACATAATGAATAAATATACAAGAATGCAAATGTGAAGAAAATGGATATTTTTGTTTCAATTTTTTTAAGAAAAGGGAAATTTGTTTTAACCTAATTAATTAAAAGAAAATAATTAATTAAAAGTAAAACCTAAATTTACTAAGAATTTTTTTTAAATAAAACCCTAAATCTATTAATTGATTAAAAAGAAATTAAGTTTATAAGAAAAGTATTTTTGGTATATTTGTCTTGAAAATAATTTATAGTATTATAAAATATTTTTTTTGATCTTTTTATATTTAAAAGAGAATTTTTTTATTATGAGAGAAATAAACTAAAACCCTAGTCTTTAATAAAATTTACAAAATATTTAGTGAAATAAATAAAGTTTGATAAAATAAAATAATTTCTGTGTGGGAAAAAATAAATAAACTATGTCCAAATATAAAACTAATATTTTTATATTTTTTAATGATTTTTTAGTATTAGAAAAATAATTAAGAAAATAAATAAAATGAAAATAAGAAAAGAAAAATAATAACTGGGCCAGGGGTATGAATAGCCTGCAAGGGGGTTAGAGGTAAGAAAAAAAACATAAGGCCCAAAGGAGGAGGCCCAGCGCTTGTCCAAAAAGTCAGAATAGGAAAAAATATGAGAAAAAAAATCAAAAGGGTACCACTGCGGCTCGAACCCAGGTCCCTCTGGTTACAGGCGCGCGCTTCTACCACTGGGGTGGATATACATCCATTTATATAAATCAAACCATAAATATATATGGTAAACACGTTCCTGAGGCCAACTTCATCTTCAACCTCGCGCTCATCCAGAAGCTCTATAACTCAATCAATCCTCAACAAAAATGAAAAGTGTAAACTGGAAACTTGTAGCAAGTTTCCTCACGATTTCAGAAATGCAAAGCAATAGAATTATAGATCAAAGATAAGCCTGGATTTTAATGGCCCTAATCTGAACCCTAAAAATCTCAGAAATTTCAATCTTAAAAATCTTTAAGCTCAAGCAAAATTAATGAAAACTATGAACATAGTTAGCTTCAGGGAAATGATATCTACATGTTTCATTCACAAATAAATCAATGATGATGCATGTATGAAAAGTTCCAAAGTTAGAAAACTTACCTTGCAATAGGGTACCATGTTTGGAGTTTGAGAAGCTTTCAGTGAGTTCCAATGATTGGGTTAGCTTCCTCAAGTTCCCAGGAAGCTAATGGGATGCTTAGCTTGAGCTGAAAGTTCCTGAGGAGTTCTGGAGAAGTCTAAGTACAATGCTCTGTTTTTGAAAATGGTGGATGATGATGGAGGTGTTACGGTGGTGTTATAGGTGTTGGGATTGTTTGTGTATGTTGTTTAGAAGATTTTGAAAGTAAAAGGCCAAGAAACGCACGAGTAGATTTGAAGATTGTCTTCAAAACTCTGAAATGACAAGTTTTGAAGTGTTTTTGGTGATTTTGTGTTCTAGGTGTTTTCAGGGCTTAAGCATGCATGTGTTTTGTGGAAAATGGTTTGTGTATCTATAAGCAAAAGGGTTGGAGTGGTTTTGAAAGTCAGAAGTACAAGTTACAAGCTATTTGCTAGGTTACTTAATTTTGAAGAAAAGTGGGAAAACAAGTTTCAAGAGGAGGTACAAGCATGGGTTGGAGTGGTTTTGAAAGTAAGAAGTACAAGTTTCAAAGTTTGACTTTTAATCAGTTGACTGAAAATTCATCTGTCAATCCATTGGACTTGAGCAATGTTTTGAGCCATGTCATTAGGTCAAAATGATGAAATTTGACTCTTGAGATCATGCCTTAAACTAATTGATCATTTGCTAGGTAAACAATAAGAAATTGCCCTTTCCCAGTCAAAACCCTAATTTTGACCATTTTGCCCTTTTGAAGATTTGATCAAATTTCTTGAGGAATTATGGTCCAAACTTGATCAAATTATACATATGAGTTTAAAATGTTGATATGGATCAAAAAATATGAAGTTTGACTATAAATTAGCCACAATTGATTTTTTCCCCAATACAGTTGATTTTTAGGTCAATTGCTCAATTGATTGAGCAAAAGTGTGATCCAAAGCTTGAAACTTGACATGAGTAATATTGAGGGTCCAAAATGATCCATTAAAGTCATATAGGGCATTGGAAATTCAAATATCCTCTTGCAATCTCAAACCCTAATTCTGGTCATCAGTGCTTAAGGAGGTGTCTTGAGATGATCAAACCCTAGTGCAGTCTTGAGCCCAAGGAGATTTTGTTAGAAAATTCTTGATAAGTGAGAGGAAAAATTTTGGGGTACAATAATAGGTAATCCTATCTATTGGATGTGAAGGGACAGACGTAGGGTCATCGTATGGTCGTCGAAGGCAACATGTAAGGATACTTTAGAAATTCAAAGGGACTGTCATCATATTACTTGTAGGGTCACCGATGGACTAGATCATCTTTTCGTAGGAAACTCAAGGGACTATGATCTTTATTCTAAAGGGACTACGAGGATTTGATCGAGGGTATTTGGCTAAAGTATCCCCACTTTCGAGGGACATGACTAATGTTTCGTAAGGCAACAAGAGAGGTTACCCTAGAGGTGCAAGTGTGAAGAGTGTTTGTTTTCAGTTATCTTATCTTGGAAAATAAGGGTTTTCTAAATTATCTTTTAATCTTGCCATGCAAACCCTAATTACTAGCAGTTAAATATGTATAGAAAATTAAAGTGTGGAATGTAAAACCTAAGCTATTACATGGATTTGCGGCAGATGCATAGGTATAGAAATTTGTGGGAAAGTAAATCTACGCTATTATATCCTCAGAGCAGATACATAATAGGAAAAGATGTGGGAATTTAAATCTAAGCTATTACATTGATAGTGCAACCTATACAACTGTTCTATGAATTAAATAGAAAAAGACGAGAAAAAATCTTAGAAAAACGTTTAAAGACCTAAAATCTAAGTGTTAATGTTTTTTGTATTTTTTTATAGAAAATAATTTAAGTGTTAATAGTAATTAAAACCTAAATTTTAATTGATTTTAATATTAAGAAAAAAAATTAAATTAATTAATTAACTAGTAAATAAAAATATGTCAAAAATTTAATTGCTAATTAAAAAACCTAACCCTAATTTGTTATGGTTTTAAAAAAGTTTTGAGATTTTGTTAATGATTAATTAGAAAAGAAATTAATTAAGAAAAAGAGTGAAAATTAGGGTTAGTAGAAAATAAGAAAAATAAGTGCATGGGGTGGGTGTTGAACCCATGCCCTTGGCCTCACAGACATGCCCTCCTACCACTGCGCCAATGTTGCATTTGTGTTATGAAATACGAATCAGTCAACATATTGTAAACTTGCGCGTTAGTTTGGAAAAACAAAATAATTTTGACAAAAGATGGGATCGAACCCACGTTATCACGCAATACCAGCGTATCACTCACCACAACGACATCTGTTTTTTTGTGCTATAGAATACAAACAAATCAATATATAATTAAAAAAATGCTAGATCAGAGAAGCGTCGGAGCCCTAGCTCCGGTCGTCTTCTCTGGTGGATCAAAAATCCTAACCTATAAAAGCACACGAGTTAGATCATAACATGGACCCTATCCCTCTAATTTGACCCTTGTGAATCCAATGATGGCATTTGTTTGACCTGAAAACTCTTGTAGAGTGAGTTTCGAAGCAAAAGTTTCACATGCCCTAACAATGGTGTTTTGTTATTCCTGCACTAAACCTCAATGTTAATGGTTCAAAAACATTCTGAACATGATTATGAACATATGTGAATGCTTAAAAACAAATTGTATCGTGTGAATTAATAGTTTGGAATCAAGGAAAATTACCAAGCCGATGCAATCGATTGAGAATGTTCTGGCGTGCTTCAGGCTTCAAAGATGATTGGAATGATCTCCTGGGATCTTTAGGAGGCTAGTGTGATGATTGGTTTAGACTGAGAGTGGCTGGAAATAAGGGTTTGAATTTTTCCTAGTTCTTGAAAATTTTGAAGTTTAGGGTTTGCTCTTGAGACAGCTTTTTCGTGTTCTTTGTTGTCAGAATATGTTGGGTATTTATAGAGAGAAGATTAGGTCAACTTTTGTGAGAGAAATATTTGTAATTCATGATCAAATATTTGATTTGCATTTTGCATGAAAACTTTCTATTTTAGACCAATCTTGTGCCAATTAGCCTCACATGGTTTCTTCAGCTTCAAGGTAGTTTTTGGGCCTCCAACATGATCAGAACAAAAGCCTACACGCCTAAGTCCATTAGTTTTATATTTTATTTGATTTATTTAGAATTTAAATGAATAAAATCAAAATAAAAAGAAATAAAAATCACAAAAATATATAAATGGATTTCAATGTCTAATATGAGGTCATGGACAAGTTTGAACCTGAAAACTTAGGCCTATTAGCCCAAAAATCAAGTTTGCTCAATTTAGGTTTCATGTATTTTCTCAAAATTGCTCAACTTGCACCAATCATAACTCTCTCAACTTTTGTCATATGAAGATGATCTTGGATTTTTTGGAAACCACGAGATGTCTCCTACGACTTTCATGTTGGTAATTTTCTCATTGGAAACCTTTATCTTTATGTAAATTTCTTTGACAAAAAATGTCTTTTTGTTGACTTTTAAAATGACCTGTAATATTTTGGCCCATATCTCTCAAATGAAGCATTTTTGGCCTTGAGTTTAGAGAAACAAATTGTGATACGGCGGGAGAACTGACTTGAGGTTTTGCGTTTTGTGTTCGCAAATGTTTCGGTTTAGCAAGAGTCGCCACCGACTTTTTATTTTATCCAAAGGAAAGGTCAAAAAGCACAGGAAAGACCTTTGAGATGTTTTCTTGGGTTTGGGGAGTAGATTATAGAAAGGGAAGGTATTAGCACCCTTTCTATCCATGGTTATCCATGGACTCTTAGTTATTTGTTTAGATCACTTGCTTTGCTTCTAATTGTTTAAAATGGTGCTCTTCAATTGTTTGAAATGGTGCTTTGTGTGTGATTTGGAAAGATGTTTTGAAAAGAGGCCATCGTTATGGCAACCTTTATAATGATTCTTGTTTAAATGTATACAAAGGTGTTTTTGTCTTTTGAAAAGTTTTCAATGTTTGAAAGTAGGGGTTTTGAAATTGTATTGTGAAGTGTGTTTTGAAGATAGCAAGGATGTTTTTTGCAAGTTTTGATCAAGTAACTAAGAGTTGTCTACCCTATTTTACTCAAATATCTTTCTTATATTTTTAACCCTTTTAACAGTGTTGTTTCACCATTGTATTTGATGAACAACCTTGTGTTAGGATGTTTAACGGGACAGGAGCGGGTCATCGTATAGACTATGATAGCAATTGTGTCAAGTATTTTTGGAAATTTTCTTGAGGGACTTGATCATTTTGTTTAGGAAACTCAGATAGCGTCATCGATGGACTATGATCTTTTGTTTTGTTTTTGTTTTGCCAAAGTACTTTACATGCATACCATGGCCCATTTTTGAAGGCAACAAGTGGATTGTAACCCTAGGGGTGCAAGTGTGCATTGTGTTTGTTTTTTTCATGCATTTTGTCTTTGATTAGGTCAAACTATTTGTTGGTTTTGATTTTGCATATGAACCCTAATTCTCTAATCATGGCATAATTGAAAGCGTAAAAGTGTGTAAAAATAAATCTAAGCTATTACAACTTTGATATAGGGAGGAGGGGTACAATTCTGAATAGGGGGTATTTGACAAGAAATATAAAACCTTAATTATTACATCCAAATTGAATATCAAATACAATCAAAATTTAAATATACAATATTTAAACAAAGTGAACAAATATTTAAATAAAAATGTATTATGCAAAAAAAAGTTTTTATTTGTTCATGCATGCAAAAAGTATTTTTAATGTAAAAGGTATAAAGAAATAAATAAAAGATTAATTTAATTTGTTTTTAGGGAAAAAACCCTAATTTCTTAAGAAAATAAATATAATGTATTATTTATGTACAAAAATATATTAAGTATATAAAAATAAAATAAAATATTTATAAAAATACAGTATATTCAAGAAAATATTTTTGGTGTGAATAAAAAAATAGAAATGAAAATAAAAGTATTATTTGCATTATTTTTAAATTTAAACAAAATAATATAAAAGCATATAAAATGTTTTAATGCTAGTAATAATTAAAATAAATACCAAATAAATGTAAAAATTATAAAAAATATTTTTGGAGCATTTTTTATATTTAAAAATAAAATATCAAAGTCAGAAATGAAATAAAAATGCAAAAATAATAAAAATACAAAGAAATGGGCCAGGGGGTGTGAAACTGAAAAAAGAAAGTGTTAGAAGCAAAAACAAGCCAGCCCAGCCCATCAGCTTCATCTTCTTCCTCCAGACTTTGAAAAAACGCGCGCTTGCTACACAAACTCGTATCTCCTGTATTTGTGATCTTTTGACAAAACTCAAAACATGAAACTTGTAGAGCATCAAATCACGAATCTAACCATATAAAAAACTTAATCTAACTCTCAAAGACCAGAGAGAATTTCTCTGGCCCTAATTTCTAACCTAGCTTTTTCAGAAAGTTCATGGATGAAATTCTCCTAGCATGATTAATATAAATGAAAACTGAGCATATGTATGGTTTCAGGGTAATGAGTACAACATCTTTCATTCACAAATCTAAGTCTAAATGTTCCTAAATAGAGAGATAGAAGTTCATGAAGTACCTGTTTTAGTTGAGTTTGAGCTGGACAATGCAGCAACTTTCAATGGGGCCTGAGGTTCTTTTGAGCTTGCTTGATGTCCCCTGAACCTTTCCCAATGCTTAGTTTGTTTTGAAGTGGTCTGAATCGTGCTACAGAACTCAACCTGCAAAGCTTCCAAACAAAAATGGTGATGTGTGTAAATGGAGTTACAGCAGCTTGTGAATGGTCTGGACAACTTAGGTATATTGTTTGGAATGTGTTTGAAGTGATTTTGGACAAAACGCACGAGGGGATTTGATGGTGGCTTGTGATTTGCAGAACTGGCCCTATTTTGGGCAGAAATGGAGATTTTGTGCACAAGGGGGTTAGAGAGGTCAAAGACTCGTGTTTCTGGCTTACAAGGATATGAGAAACTTGTTTGAAAACTTTGCTTGAGTTTAATATATCAGATGTGTGAGTTATGAGCTTTTTGGCTATTTGACTTGTTTTGAAAGCAAAGATGTGAAGTGACCAAGCTATGGCCTGTACAAGCTAGTTACAAGCATGCTCAAGTTGGTGTACTATGCCTGAGATTAGGGAACTTGTTAGCTGCAAGGAAAAAAGTCCAAGGCTCAAGAAAATGCAATTTGACATAAAGTCCCCTTTATGAAAATGGAAGTGTGACCTTTATGCTCAAAATGGAAATGTTCATTGTACAATGCTCTCTTGATCAGAACAATGCCAATGTCCAATGTATTTGCATTCAATTTTTGAGTGTAAATTGGTTTAGAGGCCTGTAATTATGTACTAAGCTAGTTTGGTCAGATTTGGCAAGTGGTATGAACATGTATTGGCCATGGTTACAAAGTGAGTTTTTGCCAACTTCAACCATTCGATTCTCCCTAACCACAAAAGTGTTTGAGGAGTTCTTGGACAATTTGGAAAGCTTGCAAAATGTACTATAATCCATCTTTGAAATTAAACTCAATACTCCAAGTGGAACTATGTGAAAAATAGCCAAGAAGATGGGTCAAAATCCTGCCTAAACTAGGGCAAAATTTCTCTAAGTTAAAAGTTTTAGGGACCCTTGTTCCAAATATCATAACTTGAGATATAAGCTTATTTTGAGAAAACTTTGTGAATCAAAGTTATAGACTTTGTGGAGGACTACAAATTTCATGTTGTAAGTTTTGTTTGAATCCCTTTGAATCTTGGTGAAAATGTGGGGTAAAGTTAGGAAAAATTAAGAAAATTTCATAACTTAGAAAATTTCTGTTATGAAAATTTTCAATTTCAAACCCTAATTTGCAATTTTGGGTTTCTTGATGAACAAGTTTCATAATTTTACATGTCTTGATGAAAAATGACCCTTGGCACTTGATTTTGACCAAAAAGTCAAAGTTTGACTTTTCAGTGTACAGTCAAATTTTGATTAGTTGACTGAAAAATTCATCTGTCAATCCTATGCATTTGAGATCTTTTGAACTTGTTGAATGGGTCAAGATAATGTCATTGAGTCCTTGAGTACATGGTTTAGCTTGATTTGCCATTGGCTAGGTCAAACAGTCAAAAATTGCCTTTGTACAGTCAAAACCCTAAAAATGACCATTTTGCCCTTTTGGTGATCTGATCAAATTTCTTGCGGAATAGTGATCCAAACTTGATCAAATTGTTCATATGAGTTCATAATATTAATGTGGGTCAAAATTCATGAGGTTTGTCTGTCAATTGGCCACAATTGACTTTTTCCCCAATACAGCTGATTTCTAGGTCAACTATTCAATTGACTGGGCAAAAATTTGATTCAAGGCTTGAAAATTGGTATGGGAAAACTTGTGAGTCCAACATGAAGTATGAAAGTAACTTTGGGCATTGTAGGTCAAAACATCCCTGTGCAAATTCAAACCCTAATTTAGGTCAACAGTGCAAGGAGGTGTCTTGAGCAGAGTAAACCCTAGCTTGATCTTGAGTTCCAAGGGCCTTGTGATGAGAAATGTTGATAAAATGAGAGGGCAAAATTTGGGGTACAACACAAATTTTTAGAGAATTGAATTTCCTCCAAGAAAGGATTTGGTTGAGAAATTTCTGATGAAGTATGGGAAAATTATGCTTGGTCAAAGTTTAGTTGACTTCTCCTAAAGAAAACCCTAATTTAGTAACTTTTAACTTTTGATCAATCTTGAATTTTCTTGATGATTCATGATCAACCCTTGATAAATGATGAATGTGACTTCAAAATATTGATGTTGACCAAAATTCTTGAAGTTTGACTGTAGATTGGTCAAAGTTGACTTTTTGTCAATATAGTTGATTTTCAATCATCTGACTGATTGACTGAGCAAACTTGTGATGTAAGGCTTGAAACTTGGTATGAGGGTGCTTTGATACATATGAGAAACCATGAAATTCACTTGAGGCATTAGAAGCTCAATTTTCCTTGAGAGAAACAAAACCCTAGTTATAGATCAATTGCTTAGGAGGAGAGTTTGTCTGGTAAACTCTTGAGTAGTCTTGGGCAATTGAGGCCTTCATGAACATGAGGAGGTATCTTGAAATAATTTGTCTTGAAAATGGAAGGGAAAATCTTGGGGTACAACTGAGTTATTAGTTTTTGTAATGATATACGACTAAGTCTCGACTTTACTAAGACAAATCACATACGCACTTTCAATGTTTTGGAAAGTCACTCTCTCTATCTCCTCTCTCTCTCTCTCTCTCTCTCTCTCTCTCTCTCTCTCTCTCTCTCTCTCTCTCTCTCTTCATTAAAACTACCAGAAAATGCTTTTGTACCTACATACTTCTTTTTCAAACTTATTTTTCTCATATAAACTAAAAATGACTAGGAGTCGCGGCAAATGAGTTAGGAGTTGTCAAAAAAACTCTGGGTAAATTTTTGTTCTTGCCAATCAATTAGGACCTATAACCATTTGATTGGGTTAGTTCAAAAATATGCCCTAAGAAATTTGGACATCATTTTAATAATAGGTAACAAAAATAAATCTTTTCTTGCCTTTTAAAACTTATTAATCAATTGATTTTAGGACAACCAATTGATTGGAGCATTATTCCAATCGATTGACTCATTAATGTTGGTCACAAAAAATTTCCTCTTTTGTGTCAACCTCTAGCAAAGAAATAGATGTTCCTTCCCACATATTTTCACATCAAAAAACGTGAGCTTTCATTCCTCACTTCTCACTCTCTTTATAAAATATTTTATGTTTACTTTCTCTCACTAAAATTTAGTCGTAGTGCTTTCGAGAAAGTTGTTTTGCAAGTTAGAAAGCTATAGTTCTTGAAGGGTAGGTTTGTAAGTTCACCTAAGAAGTCTTGTTTTTATCTTGCTTGAACAATTACTTCATTTAGGGATTATTTATTTGAGATAAAAGCTAATCATATTAAAAGTTTGGTTTGGGGGGATTAAGTTTCTAAGTCACCTAGTTTGGTTTGAAGGTTCAATCCATTTAAAAGTTTTCATTGGTTTGAGATCAGCCTAGTGTTAAAATCTCACAAGCTCTTGGGTAGTCCGACAACCAAGGTTCAGTTCAAGCTCACCCCAGTTTTAAAAGCTTGCAAAGGCTAGATATGAGATAAATTAGATTCTCTTTTGGTAATAGATGTTAAACATATGACTCCATGCACAAGAGAAGGAGTGAATTGTGTGTCTTAGAAAGAGTATGGTTTAAAAAACTTTTATGATTATTTTCAAATTTTAAAAATACTTTAAATACGTTTGAGAAGTTAGCAGGGAAATTAAAAATGCAAAAAATAAAAGGTTTAGGGAAAGAGAAAAAAACACCAGGAATTTATTCAGGTTCAGTCAAGAAGACTTAATCATATCCCCAAGATTCAATCTTGAAAGTATCCAATAATGCTTAAGAACTTTTTGTATGATAAACTCTCGAACCCCCGTATACAAGGAAAAATGAAGTTTTATGCTAACTTCCAACCAAACAACAAACTCTTGGAGAGAAGCGGTTAGTCTTCCTTCCAAACACAAACTCTTGGAGTGAAGCGATTAGTCTCCCTTCCAAACAGCGGATTGAAGTGATTAGTATTTTTTCAAATAACAACTTGAAGCGGTTAGTCTCCGAGCTAAATCAAGATTTTCTACAAACTCATCTCAAACTAAGGTGAGCTTTTGAATCGAGATGAACTCACAAAACGAATCGAGATTTTGACCAAGCTGACCACGAACTAAAATGAGATTTTGAACTACGCTTATCTCGAACCACAATGAGCTTTTAATTCGGGCTTCACTCACAAACTTCATTGAGATTTTCATGAACCAAATTTAAACTGCCAATAAATTGACATCTTGCTCAAATCGATTGGAAGCCCTAAAAGTAAACGATTATGAAATTTTAAAAGGAAAGAAAAAACATAGAGACATTGTTGTTCATTAAGACACTGCCCCAAACGTTTAAGGATAATTTTTGCACTAACTCAACCGATTGGATATGAGTGTCAATCGATTGGACAATACAATTTTTGTCCAAAACTGTTTAGATTGTTCCAAATTTTCCTAATAAACAAAGGCTTAAAATTTGTTTTAGTGTGTGTTCAATTTAGCCGTATAACTTTATGGAAAATGTCTTGTGTTTTTATAAAACATAGTTCACTTAGACGCGACAATGCGTACTTTCACACTTTCTCTCTTTCACACTTTAAAGCTTCAATATTTGTCAAGGAAACCAATCATATAGATAATTTCTTGAATCTTCTTTAAAATGAGGCTTGAGATTTATTCAAGTTAAATACTATCATTAGAGGATGTTTGTTGTGATCATCAAACTCTAACTTCCTGCTTGCATTTTTAACTGCTTGTGATATTTTAATCATCAAAGATTGTAAAGGTAGTTATGCAAATTGCCATACATGTTTCAATATCACATACTCATTTTAATAGTCATCATCAAAAACACATTATTAAAAACTTCCTTGATTACCGGCAAAACATAGTTCCCCAATAGAGTCAAACTATGTGACCCACATGTTAGTAAAAAATGCTAAATATATAAAAAATTACACAGTTGCATTTCCAAACACTAGTAGCAGAGAGCCATCCACCATATAGAAACTCGAAAATTTCCCTCAAATCCGGAAATATATTTCTAGATACACCTCATCTACACTCCATCCATTCATAAGTGGAACACACCTTCATTTTTCTAAAAAAATAGTCTGAAAAAATATACTTATGAAATAAACTCGAAAGTATACTTTTGTAGGATTTTTTTCTCAATTTCCAATCCTAGTGACACACCTTAAATCTATTTCAGTCCACATTATGAACCCGGTGTTACCAAATTAGTGAAGTGGACAATAGTTGATCAAGATGTGTTCACAACTAATGGTAGTATACCAGGTTGGTGTAAAGTAGACCCAGTCGGAGCATATGCTGGCAAGGTAAAACTCAAAGAGGAATGTGATTGCAAATATGATGGTCCTAAGGGACGATTTTGTGAAGTGCCTGTTCAATCTGTTTGCATTAATCAGTGCTCCGGGTATGGCCAGTGTCGTGGTGGATTTTGTCATGTGATTCTTTTGTTTAATAATGTGACACCTAGCTTTGACGTTTCAATTGTTTACTAGAAAAATAAATACTTCGTTAGCCATCTAATGTTATGCTTTGCAGTCATGGCTGGTAGTAAACAACTTACTGCCTAAACTTATTTGATGAAGTTTTTAGGCTCACTATGAAAAAGTCTCGTCTCTTGAATATCGCTGCTGAACATGGAGGAGTACTAACATGGAAGAAAGGAAATGAAAAAGTTAAAAATGGATGGTTGACGAGGGATTAAAAATCTTGAAACAAATAACATTTGCATGCTACTAAGGATACCTTTCATAGGGACTGTTCAACTTGTGTGCATTTATGATTTGCGTTATCAATCAGGTTGTCAAATGCGAGAGCCTATTGCAAATGCGTGTTATTTTTGTAAAGTTATAAATACATGAAAGTGTACTTTCGAATTTATTTTAAAAATATATTTTTTATTTTTTTAATAAAAATGAATCTCATTTACGGATGAATTTAATATATTTGATGTGTGTTCGGAAATATATATTTAAAAATTTTAAAGATATTTTTGATTTTTCACAAGTATAAAATAACATAATTAAGGTGAAAAAAGCAATGTCCAAAATTCAATTTGATTAGAAGAAACCATATATGTATTCAAGCCCAATCCATTAAAGAATTGAGGCTCATATAATCAATTCTAAAACTTTTATGATAAAAATAAAACTCTATTTCATGAAATTTTTATTTAAATGGTGTTGTACATCAAAATTTATCATCTCATCTCTGAGATAAATTAATTCAAAACACCTTTTCATGCTCATGAAGGTCTCAAACACTCAAGACTATTCAAGAGTTGACCAGACAAGCTCTCCTCCTAAGCAATTGACCTACAACTAGGGTTTTGCTTTTCTCAAAGGAAATTGGACTTCTAATGTCTCAAGTGGACTTCATGATTTCTCATATGCTTCAAAGAATCCTCATGCTAAATTTCAAACCTTGCAGCATAAGTTTGCTCAGTCAATTGCTCAGATGATTGAAAATCAACTATATTGGACAAAAAGTCAATTTTGACCAATTTACAGTCAAACTTCAAGATTTTTGGTCAAAATCAATATTTTTAAGTCACATTTATCATTTGATCAAGGGTTGATCATGACTCATCAAGAAAACTCAAGATTCATCAAAAGTCAAAAGTTACTAAATTAGAGTTTTCTTAAGGAGAAGTCAATTGAACTTTGACCAAGCATAACTTTCACATACTTCATAATAAAATTTTCAAATAAGGCCTAACTTAAAGGAAATTCAATTCTCTACAACTTTGTCTCTCTAAGCTCAAGGCCAAAAATGCTTCACTTGAGAGATATGGACCAAAATATTACAGGTCATTTTAAAAGTCAATAAAAAGACATTTTTTGTTAAAGCAATTTACTTCATGTAAAAGACTCCAAATGAAAAAATGACTAACATGAAAGTTATAGGAAATATCTTGAGATTTCCAAAAGGTCAAGGATATCCTTCATATGATAAAAATTAAGAAAGATATGATTTGTGCAAGTTGGGTAATTTTGAGAAAATGCATGAAATCCAAATTGAGCAAATTTGAATTTTTGGGCTAATGGGCCTATCTTTTAAGATCCAAACGTGTTCCTGACCTCATAATAGATCTCTTAATCCACTCATTTATTTTTGTGGTTTTTATTTCTATTTATTTTGATTTTATTCAATTAAAAGCAAAATAAATCAAATAAAATACCAAATAAATGATATAAGACATGGGGATCTATCTTTGAATCAAATCATAAATATAAAAAGCTCATGGCCAGCTAGAAAAAATGTGTGAGATTGATTGGCATGAGATTGGCCTAAAAACGAAAGATTTCATGCAAATTCTAAATCAAATATTATACCATGATTGCACAAGATTTGGTTCAATATTGTTGACCTAATCTTTTCCATTATAAATAGACAACATGTTCAGACATCCCAGGACATGATATTTTTCCTCAAAGATGAACCCTAAAGCTCATAAAATTTTCAAGAGTTAGGGCAAAGTCAAAACATAAGATTCAGCCACTTTCAGTCCAAGCCATCCATTGCAAATCATTCCCGAGGTATCTAAGAGTTAGGTACAGATGATGGTGTATCATCCTACCAGTATTTATGCCAAAGTTTTGATCTAGACATGAAGATGCGGATAAATCATCAGTACCTAAAGTTTTGAAGTAATGGAACCCAAAATTCCCTGATGGTGTCAGTTGTATCGTCCTCAACCGCGACTCCCAACAGGGAGAAAAGGAAACCCCAAATTCACGATGATATTGGTTGTGTCGTCCTTAACCACAACTATCAACATGAAGCAAATATACCCCAAATTCACGATGAAGCCAGTCGTGTCGTCCTCAACCACAACTATCAACATGAAGAAAATAAACACCAAATTCACGATGAAGTTGGTCGTGTCGTCCTCAACCATAACTATCAACGTGAAGAACACCAAATTCACGATAAAGTTGATTGTGTTATCCTCAACCATAACCATCAACATGAATAAAATAAACACCAAATTCACGATGAAGTCGGTTATGTATTCCTCAACCACAACTATCAACGTGAAGAACACCAAATTCATGATGAAGTCGGTTGTGTCGTCCTCAACCACAACTATCAATATGAAGAAAATAAACACCAAATTCACGATGAAGTTGGTTGTGTCGCCCTCAACCATAACTATCAACGTGAAGAACACCAAATTCATGATGAAGTCGGTTGTGTCTTCCTCAACCACAACTATCAACATGAAGAAAATAAACACCAAATTCACGACGAAGTTGGTTGTGTCACCCTTAACCACAACTATCAACGTGAAGAACACCAAATTCATGATGAAGTCGGTTGTGTCATCCTCAACCATAACTATCAACATAAGGAAAATAAACATCAAATTCACGATGAAGTTAGTTATGTCGCCCTCAACCATAACTATCAATCTGAAGAACACTAAAATTGCTTAAAGTTTGAATTATAAAGTTTGCACAAATAAGATTGCTAATGATGAACCCCAAGAAAATTATAATTCTAAACAAAGCAGCCCTGCAAGATGCCCTACATGCATAATACCATAAATTGATGTGATACCCAAGTGTGATGTATGCCCCAAATGTTTATGATGTGTATGTACGAAAATGCTTATGTGCTTATGCCTTGAATGTTTGTATGCGCATGCCCCGAGTATGTGTATGCCCTAAATGTATGTGTATGCCCCAAATGAATGTGTATGCCCCAAGTGTTTTGCAAATGATTTTGATAAATCTCTTTTGTTAAACCACTGGGTTCTCAGAGTCACCAACTCCCCAACAGTGTTTGTTTCCCATTACTGTATCTCTAAGTGGATTTGGATTTGGTGAAAGATTTCAGTGAGATCTTGATGTCTGTATCATAGACGCAGGCGTAGGCATGGACCTAAACGTGGACTTTGGAATTGATATAGACATAGTCATAAATGTAGGCGTGGGCTTAGAGATAGGCGTGGACGTGGACGCAGGCATGGATTTTCCTTCAATGTTTTTCTAACCAAAATGCTTTTCGATGTTTTATCAAATACTTTTAATGGTATGTTAATACCCCAAAATGATTTCAAACGATATTCACAAAAAATAATTGTAGTAATTTGCAAACAAGTCTAAAAAGAAAGAAACGCATTTGAAATATTTGAAGAAGACTTCAATGTTTTTATTGATAAATATGCCTCTGAATAGGCAAGTGTACAAGATGCAATCCCTAGAAAGAGGTAATTACAGAAATTTTTGATAAAAAACTGTAAATGGAAATGAAAATAATAATTGCTACTGTTATTTTCCCCAATATTCTCTTGATAGCTCCAATCTTCTTTGCTTTTGAGTCGGGTGATTTAGACCAATCCCTTCCTTCGTGGTTCATAGTCGTGGTTCTTAGATCGCAATCTTTTTGTTCTTTATTTCTTTGAATGAAATCCCTAATTTTTGTCTGGATCGCCCTTTCATCTTTTCAATCCACCGTGTAGGTGTTTAGGTATTGGCTTGCATTTTTGGTAAATCCCAAGTGTATGTGTGAATGTCATGACTGATGTCACAACATTCTAGTTCAGTTTGTACTGACTCATTAGGTACCTTTGCAGAAAAATATTGTAATTCAAATACTGATGTTTATAAGTGTGTATCTGAGCATTTTTGCAAAATGATCACATTTTGCTAAATCAGTAGACAGGTTTTCTCAGATGTCATAACAGATGTTATGACATCCTGTTCTGAACTAACAGGATTGCAGGATTGGATAAGTCTGAGTTTTTTCAGGAAATAACTCAGTCCTTTCTGAACAGAATCCTGCGTTTTCTGAGGGGTAACCTAGCTCAACCCTAACCTGGTTAATAAAGTCCTGTGACCTGGTCTTTAGGTCAAACGGAATTAACCCTAGGTTTTTGGAAACCCCAACTGAAGTTGCAGCTGCTATATATTCAACAGAGCTGCTGTTTTTCAAGGATGGCTGCTGACTGATCAGAAGATCATTTTGTAATCTGTATAGATTTGTTTATTGTACTCCAAGCAATTATCATTGTGATAAGTGCCTTGGAATAGGTTTCAAATTTCAAGGGTTGTGTAGCACTCTAAGCTTTGAAGCAAGAGTGTTTGAATGTTCCTTGACTAAAGCTGTGAAGCAGAGTCAAGTTAGTTGTGTGCATCACTCAAAGCTGTGAAGCACGAGTGATTGTGTTGCTTGATTAAAAAGCTGTGAAGCTTAATCAAGTGTGTGTTTTTTGAAGAGTGTCTTCATCAATTCTTAAGTCAAATTGGTTTATGTATCACTGCTGTGATTGAGGGGGAGTGAGTAGGAACTCAGGTTTAAGTTGTACTTAGATTAGAATTGCATTGGGTATGTCTTAAGTGAAGGAGATAAACTGGTTGGTTTATTCCTGAATTAACATCTCTTATAGTGGATTCTCTCCCTGGCTTGGTAGCCCCCAGAGTAGGTGTTGTTGCACACTGAACTGGGTAAACAATTGACTGTGTTCTTTATTGCTTTTGTATTTACTGTCATATAGTAAGTCAGATACGGTGTCATAACATTGAACGTGACATTGAGTATCTGCAGCCAGAATTTCAATTGGCATCAGAGCAGGCACCCTGCCTGTATTACTGGGTGAGATCTAGGGATATCACTTTCTGGAACTATGGACAAAGAAGGAGTTTTTGGAAATAGACCACCCATTCTGGATGGAACTAATTATGATTACTGGAAACCTCGTATGATTGCCTTCCTAAAATCTCTTGACAAAAAAGCTTGGAGAGCTGCTGACAAAGGATGGATTCATCCCACCATAACTGAGATAGATGGGACAATCAGTCTGAAGCCTGAGGAAGATTGGAGTAAAGAAGAAGATGAGTTAGCTCTGGGAAATTCAAAAGCTTTAAATGCCTTGTTCAATGGAATTGATAGAAACATTTTCAGACTAGTACATCAATATGAACTGGCCAAGGAAGTTTGGGACACTCTCAAAACTACTCATGAGGGAACTTCCAAAGTAAAAATGTCAAGGCTTCAGATGTTGACCACCAAATTTGAGAATCTAAAAATGATGGAAGATGAAACCATTCATGAGTTTCACATGAACATCTTGGAGATTGCCAACACCTCAGGAGCACTGGGAGAAAAAATGTCAGAAGAAAAACTGGTGAGGAAGATTCTCAGATCCTTGCCTAAAAGATTTGCAATGAAGGTAACTGCCATAGAGGAAGCCCAGGACATTAGCAAGCTGAAAGTGGATGAACTTATTGGGTCTCTTCAGACTTTTGAGATGGGGATCACTGATAATGGTGACAAGAAGAACAAAAGCATAGCACTTGTATCCAACACTGATGTTGAATACAAGGAGGATGAAGAAGAAAACATATCAGAAGCTATTGCCATGCTTGGAAGACAGTTCAACAGGCTCATCAAAAGAATGGACCCAAAGTCAAGGTCTAATGTTCATAACATTCCCTCTGACATTGACAGTTCCAGCAGAAGACCAAGGTCAGAAGATAAGGGAAACCAAGGCAGAGGTATTCAATGCCATGGATGTGAAGGATATGGACATATTCGAGCTGAATGTCCTACCTTTCTTAAGAAGCAAAAGAAAGGAATGACTGTTACTTGGTCTGACTATGATTCAGAAAGTAATTCTGAAGAAGAATCTGCCAAACTAGTTACTGCCCTAACTAGTGTTTGTACTTCTGAAAGTGACACTAGTGATGAAGAAGTGACATTTGAAGAACTGGCTGATACCTACAAGAAATTGTGTATCAGAAGTGCTGAAGTCTGTGTGCAGAATGAGAAACAATCAAAACTCATTATAAAGCTGGAGGCTGAAAAGAGGGCAAATCTTGAAACTATAAGTCATTTAGAAGGAGAAGTTCAACTGCTGAACTCACAACTAAATCAAATGACCAAATCTGTCAAGATGTTGACCAATGGAACAGACAAATTGGAAGAGATCCTTCAGGTTGGACAAAATGTGGGAAATAAATCTGGACTAGGATTTATGGAAGCAAAGAAATCTGGTACTGGTAAGCAAATGTCAAAACGGATGTCTCAACACAACTCTCAACATCAGGAACAGAGACATATGAAGAAAAGGTACCAAAGATGGAAATGCCATCATTGTGGTAGATATGGCCACATAAAGCCCTTCTGCTTCAGATTACATGGATACCCTAATCAGATCTCAGGTGTCAAACCTAAGTCTAAAAAGGTACCACATGCTCCTCAATGGAAGAAAAAGGCTACTGCACTGATAGCTCACACTTCCCTGAGGGTCTCTGCAAAGGAAGACTGGTACTTTGACAGTGGATGTTCCAGACATATGACTGGAATCAAGAACCTCCTCAATAATGTTAAGCCTCACACCACCAGTTTTGTGACCTTTGGAGATGGGGCTAAAGGTGAAATCAAAGGAGTTGGTGATTTGGACTGCCCTAGAGTTCCAAGTCTGAATGAAGTACTGTTGGTGAAAGGACTGACCGCTAATCTCATTAGTATCAGTCAACTGTGTGATCTAGGATTCAAGGTCAATTTCTCAAGATCTGAATGCCTTGTAATCAATGACAAACAAGAGATAGTAATGAAAGGAGTCAGATCCAAAGACAACTGCTACTTGTGGGAGGCTGAGAACACTAATTCCTCATCTGTGTATTCCATTGCAAAAGAAGAAAAAGAGGTGAAACTGTGGCAGCATAAGCTTGGTCTCCTTCATCTAAGAAGAATGAAGAGAGCTATCTCTATGGAAACTGTCAGAAGAACTCCAAAACTACAGGTTGATGATATCTGTGATGTGGGAAATAAACTTGAAGAAGAATGTGTTGTCAGAACCTTAAGCCATCTTGACAAGGATGTTGGAAATAACAAGTCTCATAAATTCTGTTCTCAAAACATCTGGTCAAAGCAGATGCTCCCTGAGTACAATGTTACACAAGATGTTGTGACATTGTGTTGTGACAATCTGAAAACATTCAACATTTCCTTGAACCCTATTGACTTTGAAGAGAAGAAGTCATGTAAACTGGAACACAGTTTCTCTAAGCTTCAGTTGACTGATTCTTCTACCAAGGCTCTTGTTGGAAATAAACTTGAAAATTTGAGGGGCAGGTTGGGTATTCACCAACATGAGAGATTATAGCAATTAGTTTTGCTTAAAACAAGGGTTGAAGGGATTAATTTTATTAAGTCTATATTTAGTGGGTTAATCATATTCTTTCACAATTCCTTCAAAAGCTTTAAGAAGTTGAAGAGACTCCCTTTTACCCCCTACCTCTCTCATCCTTGCAACCTGTTTCCTCCTCCCAATCAAAGATTTTTCTCAAACTGCTACTATTACTCAAAGTCAATCAAAATGTCTCAGACATCGTCTTCCACCATGGCGGCTTCGTCTTCCTCATCATCGGCATCATCTGATCAAGATTCTAGGGCAATCACTACATGCATAGAATCTGAAGTTCTTGAGGTCACTCCTCTCAGGGAGATGGCAACTGACCCAGCCAGAGTCAAAAAGCTCAGAACCAGACATGCAGGAAGAGCTCAAGCTACAGCCTCTGGTAATTCTTCTCATCCTTCGTCTTCTGTACCTAATAGAGAAGGATCAGTTCAAGTACACCAAGCTATTGCTAGGCTGGTTACTAGCATTCTGAGTGGCAACCAATCTGTACCGGGGATTTCTATCCCTTTAAATCAATCAGAAAGTCCAAATGTGGAAGGTTCTGAAAATGTAGATGTCACTGAGGATGTTGTGACACCAAAAGACAACATTCAGAACCCCTCTGAAAAGGCTGCTGATCCACCTATCATTGATGTGGATGAAGATTACTCAGATAATGAACTGATTGCTAATGTGAACCCTAGCATAGCTAGGAGATTGATGAAAAGAAAGAGTAGTCAGAATGATAAACCTGATGCTAAGAAATCCGAGGCTGAAGGCATGGCTGAGAAAAGTATTCAGACAAAAGGGAAGAAGGCACATGTGCAGACTGCTAGACAACCAATCTCTAAGAAAAGTAAAGAACCTGAAACTTCTGATTCTGATGAGGAATCAGAATTTGAGATTGATATTGAAGAAACTCCCATCAGAAGGAAGCTCCCCTCCAGCAAGATTGCTAGAGTGCCTGAAGTGCCAACAGACAACATCTCTTTCCATCATCCTGACAATGCAAACAGATGGAAGTATGTTTGCTTAAAGAGAATAGCCTTGGAGAGAGAACTCAACAATGATGCCTTGGAGTGCAAAGACATCATGGACCTAATCAAGAATGCTGGACTAATGAAGACAGTGATAAAGTTTAACAAATGCTATGAAAATCTGGTCAAGGAGTTTGTAGTGAACTTGTCTAATGATTGTGCTGATGGAAGGTCAGCTGACTTTGAGAGTGTGTTTGTTAGAGGAAGAAGGGTCAAGTTCTCTCCATCAGAAATCAACAAGTTTCTTGGAAGAACAAATAAGGACTGTCCTGATCTAGAGGCAACTGACAATGAAGTGTGTCTAACCATCACAGCCAGGCAAGTAAAGTGCTGGCCATTGAAAGGGAAGCTGAATGCTAGTAAACTCAGCATGAAATTTTCCATCTTGCATAAAATAGGTGCAGCAAACTGGGTGCCTACAAATCACAAATCAACTATCTCCACAGGATTGGGGAGATTTATCTATGCTGTAGGAACCAAGACCGCCTTTGACTATGGAAGGTACATCTTTGAACAAACTTTAAAGCATGCTGGCAGTTATGCTGTCAAAGGACCAA
This sequence comes from Vicia faba, assembly GCA_948472305.1. Taxonomy (NCBI): domain Eukaryota; kingdom Viridiplantae; phylum Streptophyta; class Magnoliopsida; order Fabales; family Fabaceae; genus Vicia; species Vicia faba. The sequence continues at coordinate 30,915,213 of OX451736.1, forward strand.
TTGCCTTTCCCTCCCTCCTCTGTGGAATCATCCTTGCACAATTCCCTGATATCCTTGTGGCAAGAGATACAGTCTGCAAAAGAGCTCCTGCCCTTGGCCTGCACTACAAACTGTTTCAGGGATCTCATGCTCCAGACATTGTCATAACATCAGCTGAGACATCGTCTGTGAAGACCCAATCCAAGACATCAGATGTCATAGCTGTTTTAAAAGAAACTTGCAAAGAGTTGGATACTAGAAAAAGGACCCTAGAACTTCTAATTGCCAGGATAGAAAAGGAGGAAGCTGAAGAAAACAGAAGGGAAGAAGGTGAAGGACATCTCAACATTGAAGAAACTAGCTCCTCAGAATCTGATGACAGTGCTTGAAGGTTGATTGCTGTTTGGTGGAGTTTGGAAGTGTGTTCTGTTGTTGTCTGCTGCTGATCTTATTATTTTGTTTTGGATAACTGTAAAATTTTCTGAACATGTATCTTTGGCCCATTTGTGGCTAAAGAGGGGGAGAATATTTTGGTACTTGCTTAATTAGTACTTGACATTCTATTTTTCTGCTGTCACTTATTTCTGCTGCTATCTATCTTTGATTGTTTAGGGTCTTTAACCAAAAATCTGCCAAAGGGGGAGTTTGTAGGTGTTTAGGTATTGGCTTGCATTTTTGGTAAATCCCAAGTGTATGTGTGAATGTCATGACTGATGTCACAACATTCTAGTTCAGTTTGTACTGACTCATTAGGTACCTTTGCAGAAAAATATTGTAATTCAAATACTGATGTTTATAAGTGTGTATCTGAGCATTTTTGCAAAATGATCACATTTTGCTAAATCAGTAGACAGGTTTTCTCAGATGTCATAACAGATGTTATGACATCCTGTTCTGAACTAACAGGATTGCAGGATTGGATAAGTCTGAGTTTTTTCAGGAAATAACTCAGTCCTTTCTGAACAGAATCCTGCGTTTTCTGAGGGGTAACCTAGCTCAACCCTAACCTGGTTAATAAATTCCTGTGACCTGGTCTTTAGGTCAAACGGAATTAACCCTAGGTTTTTGGAAACCCCAACTGAAGTTGCAGCTGCTATATATTCAACAGAGCTGCTGTTTTTCAAGGATGGCTGCTGACTGATCAGAAGATCATTTTGTAATCTGTATAGATTTGTTTATTGTACTCCAAGCAATTATCATTGTGATAAGTGCCTTGGAATAGGTTTCAAATTGTAAGGGTTGTGTAGCACTCTAAGCTTTGAAGCAAGAGTGTTTGAATGTTCCTTGACTAAAGCTGTGAAGCAGAGTCAAGTTAGTTGTGTGCATCACTCAAAGCCGTGAAGCACGAGTGATTGTGTTGCTTGATTAAAAAGCTGTGAAGCTTAATCAAGTGTGTGTTTTTTGAAGAGTGTCTTCATCAATTCTTAAGTCAAATTGGTTTATGTATCACTGCTGTGATTGAGGGGGAGTGAGTAGGAACTCAGGTTTAAGTTGTACTTAGATTAGAATTGCATTGGGTAGGTCTTAAGTGAAGGAGATAAACTGGTTGGTTTATTCCTGAATTAACATCTCTTATAGTGGATTCTCTCCCTGGCTTGGTAGCCCCCAGAGTAGGTGTTGTTGCACACTGAACTGGGTAAACAATTGACTGTGTTCTTTATTGCTTTTGTATTTACTGTCATATAGTAAGTCAGATACGGTGTCATAACATTGAACGTGACATTGAGTATCTGCAGCCAGAATTTCACACCGGGATTCTCCTTTTTGTCTAATTCTCCTTTTTAGGGTTCTAGCTCAACGGGCTTTCTTATACATAGTATTTTTTTATTTGCGTCTGTATTTGCCAGATGTGGTAATTCTTCCGCATCTATTGTTGTGAGGATAATACCACCACTGGAGAATTCCGTTTTTACAATAAATGGACCCTCGTAGTTGGGTATCCATTTGCCACGTGAATCAAGAAGAGGTAACAAGATCTTTTCAGTACTAGATCCCTTTCTTTGAATACGCGAGGACGAACTTTCTTGTCGAAGGCTTTCTTCATCCGCTTCTGATATAATTGACTGTGGCACACGGCTGTCAAATGTTTCTCTTCAATGAGGTTGAGTTGATTAAGTTGTGTTTGAACCCACTCCGCTTCTTCGAGATTTGTTTCCATTAGCACTCGGAGTGATGGAGTTTTTATCTCAATTGAGAGTACTGTCTCCATGCCGTATACCATAGAAAAAGGAGTTGCACCTGTTGACGTGCGTACAGAGGTACGATAGCCATGTAAAGCAAAGGGAAGCATTTCGTGCCAATATCTATATGTCTTCACCATTTTCTGAATAATTTTCTTGATATTCTTGTTTGTAGCTTCGAGGGCCCATTCATCTTGGTCGATATGGTGAGGAATTATGATGCTCGATCTTGAAATCGTCTGATAATTATTTCATCATTTTTTTTATTCAGATTAGACTCGTTATCAGTTACGATCTTGTTTGGAACCCCATATATGCATATGAGATTTTTCTTGATGAAATGAGTGGCCACTTGGCTTGTCACATTTACGTATGATGTTGCCTCTACCCATTTAGTGAAGTAATCAATGGCAACTAGTATAAATCGGTGTCCGTTAGATGCCTTCGGTTCAATCATACCTATCATATCAATTTCCCACATTGAGAACGACCAAGGAGAGCTCATGACATTTATAGGAGTCAGCGGTACATTCATTTTGTCGGCGTAGATTTGGAATTTGTGACAGGTTTTTGTATAATGATAGTAATCTGCTTCCATTGTTAACCATTAATACCCTGCTCGTAGAATTTTTCTTGCCATAGCATGCACATTTGTATGGGTTCCGAAAGTGCCTTCATGGATTTCCCTTATAAGCATGTCTGCTTCTTGTTTCTCCACACACCTGAGTAGCACTATATTGTAGTTTCTTTTGTACAATACATTACCATTAAGAAAGAATTTTGATGCTAGCCTTCACAGAGTTCGTTTCTCAATGATAGAGGCATTTTCAGGGTATTCTTGCTTTTCAAGATATCTCTTGATGTCGTAGAACCAAGGCTTGTCATCTGGTCCTTCTTCAATAGCGAGGCATTGTGTTGGCTCTTCAAAATGTTTGATAGTGATACGTGGCTTGTGGTTGGGCCAGGTTGCCTTAAATATAGCTAACAAGGTTGCTAGAGCATCTGCCATTTGATTTTCTTCTCGTGGGATGTGGTTGAAAGTAATTTCGGTGAATTACGCAGCTAGCTTTAAGACATGATCCTGATATGGAATCAAGTTTGGGTGTTTGGTGTCCCATCCACCTTTGACTTGGCATATGACCAATGTAAAGTCTCTGAATACTTCAAGGTATTTGATTCTCAAATCGATGGCAGCTTCCAGACCTAGGATCCAAGCTTCATATTCAGCGATATTATTGGTGCAGTCGAAACATAACCTTGCGGTATAAGGTTTGTGGTAGTTCTTTGGAGAAGTTAAGACTGCCTCGATACCATGTCCCAATGCATTTTAAGCTCCGTCGAACATGAGTGTCCATCGTGCCCCTAGTTCAGGTCCTTCATCGGGTCCTAGTATTTCGTAATCATCTATAGCCATAACATCTTCGTCTGGAAAGTCAAATTTCATGGGTTGATACTCTGGAAATGGTTGATAGGCTAGATGATCAGCTAATACACTACCTTTGTTGGCATTTTGGGTAACATATAGTATGACATACTCTGATAATAACATATTCCATCGAGCAATCTTCCCTGTAAGAGCTGGTTTGTCGAACATATTTTTTAAAGGATCCATCCTTGCTATTAGCCATGTGGTGTGTGTTAACATGTATTGCCTTAATCTTTTAGTAGCCCAAGCCAGTGCATAATAATTTTTCTCGAGGAGCGAGTACCTGATTTCACAGTCAGTGAATTTCTTATTGAGGTAGTAGATTGCATGCTCTCTTCTACCAGTTTCGTCTTGTTGACCCAATACATATCCCATCGATCCTTCAAGTACTATTAGGTACATAATGATAGGTCTCCCAGGAACTTGTGGCCTCAATATTGGTGGATCTTGTAAATATTGCTTTATCGTATCAAAAGTTGTCTGGCAATCCTCATTCCATGTTACTGTTTGATATTTTCGCAGTAATTTGAATATAGGCTTGCACGTGGCAGTTAGGTGTGATATGAACCTTGAAATGTATTTAAATCGTCCTAAGAAACCACAGACCTCTTTTTCTGTCTTTGGCACTGGCATTTCTTGTATAGGTTTTACTTTGGTGGGGTCCACTTTGATACCATGTTGGCTTACAATAAAACCCAATAACTTGTCTGACTTGACACTAAAGGTACACTTGTTTGGATTCAACCTTAATTTAAACCTTTGTAGTCGATCAAATAACTTATGTAAATGTATGATGTGGTCCTCCTCTTTATGAGATTTGGCGATTGTGATCGGTGGATCTGGAACTGACTGTTTAACGCTGGTTCGCGAAATGTCGCGGAAGCAAGAGTCGCCACCGTCTTTTATTTTCTCCAAATGGAAAGGACAAAAGCACAGAAAAATTCCTTTTAAGAGATTGCTCTCGGTTCGGGAGGTAGGTTATAGAAAGGGAAGGTGTTAGCACCCTTTCTATCCATGGTTATCCATGGGCTCTTAGATACTTGCTCATTGTGTTTTCAAAATGGTTTGTTTGCTTTTCAATGTGGGTTTTAAAAAGTTTCTTTGAAAAAATTTCAGATCGACTCATACGTCAGAGTGTTTGAAAAATTTGCTTTGAAAGCTTTTGAAAATGTGTTGGTGTGAAAAGTCTTTTTGAGTTTGTTTTTGAAGTTAGAGCAAGTATCCTTGAGAACCTACCTACCCTAAGGAATTCGTCTGTGTAAGAGTCCTTAAAAGTAGTGCCATCCCACCATTGAGAGGTAGGTAGCACCACCGTTGGAGGTGTTCGGGTCAATTCGAGTTTTAGGGACGTGGTGATCACCAGAGCAATGGGAAGACACCTTAGAAGCTACCCTCATGCCAGGTTCCCGGATCATGAGGACTTACTAAGACGTTTTCTACTCGACGATCACCTTTCGAAAGGCAACAGTGAGGCGTACCCTAGGGGTGGTGTGTGCGAATTGTGTGTCATGTTTCAGTTATTTGTCTTGTCATGTTTGTTGTGATCTACGCTTGATTTTAATTAGGGCCATTCATTCTTGCATGCATATTTAGCAGTTATAAGTTGCGGGAAAATAAATCTAAGACTATTACAAATGGCGCGGGTCCACATCGCCAAAATTAAACCGGACCCGATTTAGCGGAAAATAAATAAAGCGGAAAAATAAAGTGCGAAAAACAAAGTTACATGGCTTTGGGAGAGATACATAATTACAATGAACGATAAAAATAAATCATGCGAAATTAAATGATTAAACAATGGGCGTTGGACCCGTTTGCAAAAAATTAAAAGTTAATGAGAATTAAAAATTAAATGATTAAATGTTTTTTTGGTATTTTGTATTTTTTAGATTTAATGAGAAAAAAAGGAGTTAATTAAGATTAAATTAAACGGCAAACCCTAATTCTAGTATTGTTTATTTATTATGAAAGAATTAAAATATAATCTAAATTAAACCCTAAATTATTTATGTACAATTTTTAATTATAAAAATAATAAATAAATAGTATTGTGAAAAAAGATATAAATTAAAAAGATATTAAAATTATCAATTAACCTAATTCTACATTTTTGGATTTTTATTATTAAAAAAGGAATTAAGATTAAAACCTAATTAAACTAAATAATTTACATTCTAATTTATTTATGAAAATAATTATAATATAAATATTTATTAATTTTTGCTTTTTTTTTATTTTTGAATGTTTTTTATATTTTGTAAAAAAATAAATTAATTAAATTAAGACAATAAAATAAATAAAACAATAAAAATAAAGATAAGAAGAAAAATATAAAAAAAATGCAAACCAGGGTGGGGTGTAGCCCCAATTTAGGAGGGATGGACTTGAAAAGCCTGGCCCATCATGCCTTGAATTCGCTGACTTTTCTAATCATGTGTGATGCAATTGACCTGATGTATGATGCACCTTGAATCTTAGCCATAGATCTGATGCCCCTTGGACGCGTGGAGGTTGGATGAGAATGGAACATAGTGGTCCTTAGTGCCAGCGTTGCATAGGAATCTGCGTTGGAAAATAATAAGAGAAATTGCACAGACCTGGGACTTGAACCCAGGTCATGAAGGTTAACGCGTTGATAGCTTGCCAGCTGAGCTATTTAGTTACTTTGATATATAATATACAAATAAATAATATAATATAAAAACGAAGCGTGAGTGGATTAGCGCGCGAGAATTTGAATTGTCCTATCCCCACATGACACGCTATCATCGTCTTCGCGTATTTTCTTTTTTTCTGAAAAACATAAGCATACAGCAACGGTTTTAGAAACGTTGCCTTAGGCCAGGTTGCAAAAATAGCGATTAGCTCGTTCCTCAACATAAATTAGGCGCGAGGATGCATTCTTCTTCGTCTCCATGCCCTGAATACAACCATGGTGTTGAGAACGTCCAATTTTGCCGTACCTGGAAACCCCTAATTCCAAAACTGAAAAACCCTAATGCTCGTTAATGGTGAAATCACATATATTGCACGAAAACGAAATTCATGGGCATGGTTAGCATCAGAACAAGACAAGGAATAAGAATCTATAAAAAAAGTGCTGTAAACATGCTTGAGTTATGATGTACGATTTCAAAATTTCTATGACACAGCTTGAACATTATCTACCAATTCTTGGAGTGTTAATTGGTGTTTCTGATTGGAATTCGTTCAGTAAGCCCTCAGGAAACTGTTGGAATAAGATTTGCACTTTGAATCGCCTCCTAAAGCTGATTTCAGTTTTTACTTTTTGGAGAAATTTTGCAAGTTTGTAATGCCAATTGCTGCGCAGTATGGAGTCCTTTTTCATTAGGTTTACATTCCTGTATATGTAAGGAGTGATTAGGTTAAGAAAACTTGGACAAAATCCATTGCTTTGATGATTTTCAATATTTGATTTCATGAAATCTTTTCCATATCTTTTCCATATGCAATTTGGTGTCAATTAGTTCCAATCTCATCAAAACTTGCCTTTTTAAGATGTGCACGAAATATTGATCTTGGAATGTGCATAAAAAGATTTTTTTAGGTTAGGTTTATATTTTTCATGTATTAAAATGATTTAAATGAATATAAATTAATATAAATTCAAATAAATAATTAAAAAATATGAAAATACTTCCCCTTGGGCCTAGTGGTCGTGCATAGGCTTGGCATGAAGAAACTTGGAAGAAAAATGGGCCCATTTGCATTTTTAGGCCTTTTGCATCAATGTTGACTTTTCAAAATTCCTAAAAATTTCCCAACTTCCACAAGGCATAACGTGCTCAATTTTTAAGCTTTTCACATGTTCTTGGACATTTTGGAAAGGTCTTTGAGTCCTTTAACCAATGCCTTTGGTCCCATGTCATTTTGATTTACCAATCTCAAGTTATGGTCTTTGACTTAAAGTCACTTTTTGTTGACTTTTGAAAATGACCTATAATGTTGAAATTGATAACTTTTTGTGAGAGCATTTCTTGGACTTGAAGTATGAAGATGAGTTGTAGGAAATGTCTTTCTCTTCAAAATGAGCTTTGGATGGAATTTTTCTGATAATCCATGTGAAAGTTATGCCCTGGTCAATTTCAGTTGACTTTTTCAGCTGTCCAAATATAGTAACTTTTGCATCTTTGATGATTTCTGAGCCAAATTTTGAGAATCATGATCAAGCATTGATCAAATGATGTTTGTGGCTTCAAAATGATATGTTGACCAAAAATTTGAACTTTTGACTGTCAAATGACCATTTTGCCCCTACAGTTGACTGTAGTGCAATTTAGGGTTTTGACTGTGCAATTTTGAGCTGAATGCCTTGAAACTTGACATGAGGATACTTGACCATCTTTGTAAGCATATGAGACTTGATTGGGCCTTTGAAAAGTTCATTTGCTTGACCAGAACTCAAACCCTAGTTTTGACTGTATAGGAGACAGTTGAGCTGCACAACCCTTGGGGAATTTTGTGACCTTGACTTAGCAATTTCTTGATGAATATGGGAGGGCAAATTTTGGGGTACAACAGTTGCCCCTGTTCAATCTTCTTAGACCTGAGGATGCAGATTGGCTGACGTGCCTTTCGTAATCCGAGGGTAGAAGATGATTGGACACTAGAGTGCCCAGAAATTTGCGCTCACATAGTAGCAATGATGATGAGGGAATGGGCTTATAGATGCCATTTGGATGTTGCTTGGATAGGATGATGGGCTTATAGATGCCATCTGGGCGTTGATCGCGTAGGAGATTCCTTAGCGAGAACCTGCATACCTGCAAAACAGAAAAATGAGTACCTGACACGTCGCAGGAGCTGATTTTAGATGCTTGATATAGATATGTCCTGACTGGTTACAGGAGCTGGGTCTGGAGCTTCAAACGCTGATGAATGAACCAGGGATGGTTACTGCCTTAGCATGAATGGTAAGAGAATCCTGGATGATTTCAACCTCAACAACGCTCGTTGAGAAAATCTTGGTGAGAATTACCATCTTCGTAGTGTCAGGAAGAGAACCAAAGGACATTATAATCTCAAAGGGAGTCACCTCACTCACCGTTGGAGAGGGAACTATAGGAAATTATAATCTGAAAGGAAATGTCACCTCACTCGCCGTTGTAGAGGGAAACATCTTGAAAGGGAATTACCACCTCACACGCTGTTGGAGAGGGGACCATAAGAGAATATCACCTCACGCTCATGCCGGAGAGGGGAACATCTGAAGAAGGAATTACCACCTCACACGCCGTTGGAGAGGGGACCATAAGAGAATATCACCTCACGCTCATGCCGGAGAGGGAAACATCTGAAGAAGGAATTACCACCTCACTCGCCGTTGGAGAGGGGACCATAAGAGAATATCACCTCACGCTCATGCCGGAGAGGGAAACATCTGAAGAAGGAATTACCACCTCACACGCCGTTGGAGAGGGGACCATAAGAGAATATCACCTCACGCTCATGCCGGAGAGGGAAACATCTGAAAAAGGAATTACCACCTCACACGCCGTTGGAGAGGGGACCATAAGAGAATATCACCTCACGCTCATGCCGGAGAGGGGAACATCTGAAGAAGGAATTACCACCTCACACGCCGTTGGAGAGGGGACCATAAGAGAATATCACCTCACGCTCATGCCGGAGAGGGGAACATCTGAAGAAGGAATTACCACCTCACACGCTGTTGGAGAGGGGACCATAAGAGAATATCACCTCACGCTCATGCCGGAGAGGGAAACATCTGAAAAAGGAATTACCACCTCACACGCCGTTGGAGAGGGGACCATAAGAGAATATCACCTCACGCTCATGCCGGAGAGGGGAACATCTGAAGAAGGAATTACCACCTCACACGCCGTTGGAGAGGGGACCATAAGAGAACTTCTACTGAGTCTTTATCAGAAAAATCTGTTTGGAGTCGATTTAACTGGACTAGAGAAGTCCTTGAAATATGTTTGAGAATTTCAACTGCATCTTTCCTGCAAGGTAAAGGTCAGTTATATGCAATGCATGATATGGATCAAGCAATGATGTTCTCAATATGGATGCGATTTGTATGATATGATGCGTACATGCATGCTATAATGATGTATGTGAAGTTTTATGTATGTTTTTGTCTAGGAAAATAAATCTTTGACGGGTGCCGGGAAGTCATATCCTGGGCTGATGTTGAGGAAGAGATTTTGCTTCCGCTGTGGATGATTCGTTGTAAGAATACCGGTAGGAGGAGATAACTCCGTTGAGGAATGAAATAATTCTGCGGGAGAAAAGATACTCTAGCGATCATGCTGGGGAGTGCTACTCTGTGGGGATAGCGATGCTTTGCTGAGTTGATGAAGATAACTCCGCTGGGGATACCGTTGATGAGTTATGCTGGGAGATTTGATGAATTCCGCTGGGGATATCCTTGTTGTGCTGGAAGTGTTGATAGACTTCGCTGGGGGTAGGAAGATACTTTGCCGAGGACGCTCTTTCCGTGGCTTTTGGCTGAGGATAACCCAGTTATATCCTGTTACGGAAATAACTCTTTAAATTAAGCCGGGACGACTCGTTCGTGCTCTGCGAGGGATAAGCTTCCAGAATCTACTGGGGATAAGCTTACTGCTTGGGGATATGGACTCCATCCTTCCTGGGGAACTCAGATTGGACTCTTCTGGGGAAGTTTTGAACTGTATTGGTTATGTTCTTCCACGGAACCTACCCTGATACCTTGGAGGATAACAATCAGATTGCTTAGACCGCTCTTTATTGCCCCTGCTTCTATGGGGGAGGCACTTGTGGGGTGTTGACAGTTGTTGAGGGTCAAACCTTCTTCTGGTAGGCAGATGATAAGATGACGGGACATAGTCGTACGCTTTAATCCCTAACTTTTGCCTGGACCGCCCTTTCGGGTTTTCAGTCCACCGGGATACCCATTTTTGCCCAAGCCGCCTTTTCAGGTTTTCGACTTGCCGGGTGTACAGATTTTTTTCATTTCATCCCTTCATTTTGCCCGAACCCTTTTGGTTCGCCGGGAAGCCCTTATTTTTGCCTAGGTATGTCAACCTAGCGGGTCTTTGATTTTGCGTAGTATTTTTTCGACTATGTCCATGCTCTTAGAATGCAGGGAGGTGTCCCTGGCCGCTTGTGTTGCCATATTGCCAGAAGGTGTCTGATCGTGCAAGATTCGTTGTTGGAGTGCCCCAAATGGCTTAGGCAGAGATTTGCCCCAGGCTTTTTGGCCTTTTGAGAGATTCTCCGAATCTTGATTGGACTGCCCCAGAGGATGGACAATGCTCATGTCTGCCCCTTGATTGGAGGTACTTCTGTTCATTAGACATTCGTCGTGTAAACTTCTATACTGTTCAGACAAAAAGTCATATGCAAACAAAGTTATGTTAAAAATGCAAAGCTCATGTCTGTCTCGAAGATTTTGAAAATGCATTCCTTTTCATAAAACAAGTGAATGTTTGTAAAACGGGATGTCAACTCTATATTTACCGTAGCCTTTAAGGAGTCAGGATACCTTTCGTAACAGTATGCTTTCGAACTAACCCATGCTTCAGCTAGGACTTTTAAGGGTTATAACGTGGCTTGGTTCACGGTTTAAGAAACAAAGGATAAAGGCTCAAAGTATTTGTACCCACCCGCTCTTCGTGATGTTCTCCAAACCTAAACTCAGTTGATCCTACGTTAGGCCTTGTTCGAGTCTTTGCTTTGATTTTCCGATGATGGTTCAAACATTGATGATTTGTTCTGACTAGGCAGTCATTTTTGTTGAGGGTTTGTGAGACCTCTTTCTTGATTTTTGTTATCCCTTTCTTTTTTTGCCTGAACTGTTTCCTTTTTGGAATCACAGTCAGCGGGATGCCCCAGTTTCATAAGTCCCTTTTTATAGGTTTTGACCTCTTGGGCTTTTCGTTTATGAATTTTGATGATGACTGCCTGTCCTTTTGATTGTTCTGAACCATCACTGTCTTTGTTTTGTAAGGACTTCTTTGGTGCCATTCGTTATGCACTTGGATCAACTGAGAGACTACCCTGCCCCAGGTTATGATTAAGGGTTTTAAATTTCGAAAAGAAAAACTCCTACTTCTTTGGCTCAGAGGGGTTGACGAGGGATTATCATCCTTATAACTCCAGTGTTTAGGGATTGAAACAATGCCTGTACCTCATCAGCGGGGTCTGTTCAAAAGCATACTGTAGATTATAGTATCGTTTTCGTCATCCTCCCTCAAGAGGCTTAGAATTAACGAGAGTTGACATCAGAAAAAATATGAAACAATTTGTATATAGTAAGTGCGAATATATTGATTCAAAATAGACATAAGCGATGCATTAATGAAATAACAATGTTTAACCATGAATAAATGTTTGAACAGAAGAAAATTGCAACTTGAACATTCGAATGAACAAAAATTTCCTAATTTGAACTAGTCATCTCAAGTGGAAGATTCTTAGCAGAAGATTTTTATTTGGCCACCCGGCATGAACTCTAATACCCTTCCGTCGATCAAATCCTGGATCTTGTTCTTCAAGCTCCAACAGTCGTCGGTGTCATGTCCAGGACTGTCAGAATGGTAGGCGCATCTTTCATCAGGGTTGTAAGTGGGAGCAGAGGTGTCGGGATTCTGGGGAGGACCCTTTAAGGTAATCAGATTGACCTCCAACAAGCGTTTCAGCATTAGAGACGATGGTATACCAGTCTCAGAGAAATGTCTTCCAGGTGTATATCGCTTACGCCGATTGCCCCGTTGATGCTGGGTTTGTGAAGTAGTAACAACTTGGGGAGGTCCATTCTTCACCATACCAGACTGTTGTCCTCTTGGTAGCTGATCAAAGACTTGGTCCTTGACTTGGACTGGTAGCTTCATGTTGGATTTGCCTAGGTGGAGTTGACTGATCATGGCTCTCAGCTCTCCTTGCTCCTGAGCTAAACCTTGAATGAGTGCCCTTTGCCCCAGCATCTGGGTTTTCAGTGTGTCTACCTCAGCTTGTAGACGTTTCAGCTGCTCGTCCTTGTCATCTTCGGGACTTTTTCTAATCAGATTCCCCATGAGGAGGGTCCTCAGCTCTTCTTGCCCCTTGGATAGACCTAGGAAGATTTCTCTGAACTGAGACTCTTGAACGTGAAGGTCCTGGTTATCTTGTTGTGAGGCCATTGCTGAAATAAACAGCGAGAAAGGTAAGTGGCCTGCAAAAGGGATACCTGTAATGCAATGAGATGTATGATATGCATGCAATGATTTCAAGGACCTCGCAGGGTAAACAGAGAAACTTGTTAGAGTTGAAAACCGGTAACTTGATGGAAGGACTTCATTTTTGTTGAGAGTCCTTTGTCAAGGGTCAAAGGCTCACCATATCCAGTGGGTCATAGCCCCTGACACCCTTTGGCTAGAGGAAAATAAATCCTCTTTGCCCCTGGCTAGGCAGTTGGTTCATCATGACCTGCATCACAAGCCCTTGAGGTCCTTGAAATGGGTTAGGATGTATGCAATGGTATGCAATGGTATGATGTCATGCTATGCATGGGGTGATGTAGGTAAACCCTGTTGTGAGTCCCAATTAAGGACTATAAACAGACCCTGCAAGAAATTTGGTAAACCCTGTCATGAGTCCTAGTTAAGGACTATAAACAAGACCTGCAAGAAATTTGGTAAACCCTGTCATGAGTCCTAGTTAAGGACTATAAACAAGACCTGCAAGAAATTTAAGTAAAGCCTGTCATGAGTCCTAGTTAAGGACTATAAACAAGACCTGCAAGAAATTTAAGTAAAGCCTGTCATGAGTCCCAATTAAGGACTATAAACAGAACCTGCAAGTGGTTAGTACACCCTGTTATGAGTCCCACTTAAGGACTATAAACAAAACCTGCAAGACATCAAGGGTCAGATAACAAGCATGCAAGTAGTCAAGTACGAAGGCACGCAAGTCACACAAGAGAAGCCCTTAGAGTTCAGGCCAGCATGGGGTCTGGGTATTACCCTCTTGAAGTTGGTGGGTTCATACCTGTCCTAATCAAAGTAACCGGGTTCTAAGGTTCCCAATATCACGGGATTGCTTTCATTGTTCATCGTTTCGATTTAGCCACTGAACTGGCGACCGAAATATTCCAGGAAAGCAACCCTCAATTGAGTGTAGTATCGAGTATCAACCAACCTCGGACTGCACCAAAGTCAGTTATCTCACTACCCTAAAGAGGCCAAGATAGTTCAATTAAGGTTCCTAAGGTCTGTTGATGCTTCACGACACCACGCGGAGGCCCCGTACTCTCCTTGACTGAACTCAAGGGTTACCGGTACACACCAAAGTGCCACATCAACGTAGCAGACTGTTTCAACCGTGTCGGTATACCCCGCACAGTTCCCTCACAGCCTTGTTGCTACTTTCTAAGAAAGGTATCCCCCAGATCCGGGTTTAGGATCTATAGAACTCCCAAGCAACCCACAATTTAAAGCACACAAGGAGAGCAATTGAAAACATAGTTATAGCTAGCCCTAAGGTACACCTCACTTTATAAAGTATCCCCAGCAGAGTCGCCAGTTCTGTGATCGGTGGATCTGGAACTGACTGTTTAACGCTGGTTCGCGAAATGTCGCGGAAGCAAGAGTCGCCACCGTCTTTTATTTTCTCCAAATGGAAAGGACAAAAGCACAGAAAAATTCCTTTTAAGAGATTGCTCTCGGTTCGGGAGGTAGGTTATAGAAAGGGAAGGTGTTAGCACCCTTTCTATCCATGGTTATCCATGGGCTCTTAGATACTTGCTCATTGTGTTTTCAAAATGGTTTGTTTGCTTTTCAATGTGGGTTTTAAAAAGTTTCTTTGAAAAAATTTCAGATCGACTCATACGTCAGAGTGTTTGAAAAATTTGCTTTGAAAGCTTTTGAAAATGTGTTGGTGTGAAAAGTCTTTTTGAGTTTGTTTTTGAAGTTAGAGCAAGTATCCTTGAGAACCTACCTACCCTAAGGAATTCGTCTGTGTAAGAGTCCTTAAAAGTAGTGCCATCCCACCATTGAGAGGTAGGTAGCACCACCGTTGGAGGTGTTCGGGTCAATTCGAGTTTTAGGGACGTGGTGATCACCAGAGCAATGGGAAGACACCTTAGAAGCTACCCTCATGCCAGGTTCCCGGATCATGAGGACTTACTAAGACGTTTTCTACTCGACGATCACCTTTCGAAAGGCAACAGTGAGGCGTACCCTAGGGGTGGTGTGTGCGAATTGTGTGTCATGTTTCAGTTATTTGTCTTGTCATGTTTGTTGTGATCTACGCTTGATTTTAATTAGGGCCATTCATTCTTGCATGCATATTTAGCAGTTATAAGTTGCGGGAAAATAAATCTAAGACTATTACAAATGGCGCGGGTCCACATCGCCAAAATTAAACCGGACCCGATTTAGCGGAAAATAAATAAAGCGGAAAAATAAAGTGCGAAAAACAAAGTTACATGGCTTTGGGAGAGATACATAATTACAATGAACGATAAAAATAAATCATGCGAAATTAAATGATTAAACAATGGGCGTTGGACCCGTTTGCAAAAAATTAAAAGTTAATGAGAATTAAAAATTAAATGATTAAATGTTTTTTTGGTATTTTGTATTTTTTAGATTTAATGAGAAAAAAAGGAGTTAATTAAGATTAAATTAAACGGCAAACCCTAATTCTAGTATTGTTTATTTATTATGAAAGAATTAAAATATAATCTAAATTAAACCCTAAATTATTTATGTACAATTTTTAATTATAAAAATAATAAATAAATAGTATTGTGAAAAAAGATATAAATTAAAAAGATATTAAAATTATCAATTAACCTAATTCTACATTTTTGGATTTTTATTATTAAAAAAGGAATTAAGATTAAAACCTAATTAAACTAAATAATTTACATTCTAATTTATTTATGAAAATAATTATAATATAAATATTTATTAATTTTTGCTTTTTTTTGATTTTTGAATGTTTTTTATATTTTGTAAAAAAATAAATTAATTAAATTAAGACAATAAAATAAATAAAACAATAAAAATAAAGATAAGAAGAAAAATATAAAAAAAATGCAAACCAGGGTGGGGTGTAGCCCCAATTTAGGAGGGATGGACTTGAAAAGCCTGGCCCATCATGCCTTGAATTCGCTGACTTTTCTAATCATGTGTGATGCAATTGACCTGATGTATGATGCACCTTGAATCTTAGCCATAGATCTGATGCCCCTTGGACGCGTGGAGGTTGGATGAGAATGGAACATAGTGGTCCTTAGTGCCAGCGTTGCATAGGAATCTGCGTTGGAAAATAATAAGAGAAATTGCACAGACCTGGGACTTGAACCCAGGTCATGAAGGTTAACGCGTTGATAGCTTGCCAGCTGAGCTATTTAGTTACTTTGATATATAATATACAAATAAATAATATAATATAAAAACGAAGCGTGAGTGGATTAGCGCGCGAGAATTTGAATTGTCCTATCCCCACATGACACGCTATCATCGTCTTCGCGTATTTTCTTTTTTTCTGAAAAACATAAGCATACAGCAACGGTTTTAGAAACGTTGCCTTAGGCCAGGTTGCAAAAATAGCGATTAGCTCGTTCCTCAACATAAATTAGGCGCGAGGATGCATTCTTCTTCGTCTCCATGCCCTGAATACAACCATGGTGTTGAGAACGTCCAATTTTGCCGTACCTGGAAACCCCTAATTCCAAAACTGAAAAACCCTAATGCTCGTTAATGGTGAAATCACATATATTGCACGAAAACGAAATTCATGGGCATGGTTAGCATCAGAACAAGACAAGGAATAAGAATCTATAAAAAAAGTGCTGTAAACATGCTTGAGTTATGATGTACGATTTCAAAATTTCTATGACACAGCTTGAACATTATCTACCAATTCTTGGAGTGTTAATTGGTGTTTCTGATTGGAATTCGTTCAGTAAGCCCTCAGGAAACTGTTGGAATAAGATTTGCACTTTGAATCGCCTCCTAAAGCTGATTTCAGTTTTTACTTTTTGGAGAAATTTTGCAAGTTTGTAATGCCAATTGCTGCGCAGTATGGAGTCCTTTTTCATTAGGTTTACATTCCTGTATATGTAAGGAGTGATTAGGTTAAGAAAACTTGGACAAAATCCATTGCTTTGATGATTTTCAATATTTGATTTCATGAAATCTTTTCCATATCTTTTCCATATGCAATTTGGTGTCAATTAGTTCCAATCTCATCAAAACTTGCCTTTTTAAGATGTGCACGAAATATTGATCTTGGAATGTGCATAAAAAGATTTTTTTAGGTTAGGTTTATATTTTTCATGTATTAAAATGATTTAAATGAATATAAATTAATATAAATTCAAATAAATAATTAAAAAATATGAAAATACTTCCCCTTGGGCCTAGTGGTCGTGCATAGGCTTGGCATGAAGAAACTTGGAAGAAAAATGGGCCCATTTGCATTTTTAGGCCTTTTGCATCAATGTTGACTTTTCAAAATTCCTAAAAATTTCCCAACTTACACAAGGCATAACGTGCTCAATTTTTAAGCTTTTCACATGTTCTTGGACATTTTGGAAAGGTCTTTGAGTCCTTTAACCAATGCCTTTGGTCCCATGTCATTTTGATTTACCAATCTCAAGTTATGGTCTTTGACTTAAAGTCACTTTTTGTTGACTTTTGAAAATGACCTATAATGTTGAAATTGATAACTTTTTGTGAGAGCATTTCTTGGACTTGAAGTATGAATATGAGTTGTAGGAAATGTCTTTCTCTTCAAAATGAGCTTTGGATGGAATTTTTCTGATAATCCATGTGAAAGTTATGCCCTGGTCAATTTCAGTTGACTTTTTCAGCTGTCCAAATATAGTAACTTTTGCATCTTTGATGATTTCTGAGCCAAATTTTGAGAATCATGATCAAGCATTGATCAAATGATGTTTGTGGCTTCAAAATGATATGTTGACCAAAAATTTGAACTTTTGACTGTCAAATGACCATTTTGCCCCTATAGTTGACTGTAGTGCAATTTAGGGTTTTGACTGTGCAATTTTGAGCTGAATGCCTTGAAACTTGACATGAGGATACTTGACCATCTTTGTAAGCATATGAGACTTGATTGGGCCTTTGAAAAGTTCATTTGCTTGACCAGAACTCAAACCCTAGTTTTGACTGTATAGGAGACAATTGAGCTGCACAACCCTTGGGGAATTTTGTGACCTTGACTTAGCAATTTCTTGATGAATATGGGAGGGCAAATTTTGGGGTACAACAGCGATCATATCATATATGTACACCTCAACCTCCTTGTGAATCGTATCATGGAACAGTGTCACTATTCTTGTTGATAGGTTACCCTGCATTCTTCAAACCGAATGGCATTACTTTCTAGCAGAAAGTGCCCCAATGTGTCATGAAGGTAGTCTTCTCCATGTCTTTGTATGCCATTTTAATTTGGTTATAACCTGAGAAGCCGTCCATGAATGAGAATACTGAAGCTTAAGCCATGTTGTCCACTAGAACATCTATGTGGGGTAGCGGGAAATCTTCTTTAGGACTTGCCCAATTTAGATCCCGATAATCTACACACACGCGTACTTTGCCATCTTTCTTGGGTATTGGCACGAAGTTAGCTATCCAAGGTGGATAGTCTACCACTGCCAAGAACTCTGCGTTGAATTGTTTAAGAACCTCTTCCCGAATTTTGCTGGACACATCTGGACGAATTCTCCTGAGTTTTTCCCTGACCGGGGGACAACCTTCTTTGAGAGGTAATTTTGGTACTACAATGTCTATATTCAACCCTGGCATGTCTTTGTAGGACCAGGTGAATATATGCACATACTCGTGTAATAACTTGATCAGTCTTTCTTTGACGCTTTCTTCTAATGCTGACCCTAGCTTGATCTCTTCCGAATCCTCTTTTGTGCCAATATTAATAGTCTCAATAAACTCTTGATATGGTTGTATACCGTCAGCCTTTTATTTTAGGCTTCTTGCCAGTTCTTCAGGAAGTTCAAGATCCTCAACATCTTCCTCTTTAGCTTGGTTGACGGGAGTATCAAAATCATACCAGATAGTAGCAGTAACATCATCAGTGATTTTGGGCATGGATTTGCACATTTATCATGTTTTGGTGCAGTTTTTGTTTAGCACGTAAATTTGGAAAATGCATATGAGAGAAAGTATTGGCATTTTTAAAATATGTAGTATAAATGCAACAGAAAAAAAAACAAGGATCTTAATTGAATATAAAACACATTTTATTAATCATGAATATTGATTGAAACAGACAGGGACCCTTATAAACAACTCCTATGCATCGGGCTTGGCATAGGTTCTTTCAAAAACAAAGAAAAATACTTTGGGAAGAAAATTTCAGGAATCTCCATAATTGTCCAGTTCTTCAACTCTTTGCCTGGGGCGCATTCACGGATGAAATATTATGCCCTTTTGATGTTATTTTTGTGGGACACCATTGTCACTTGTTCGTCATGCTCTACCTCTTTGCTGATGAAGGTTTCCTGGATTGGTGGAAACCGTGATTTCCCTTTTAGAGTAGCCTTCGATGATTCATAACCCAAGCCAAAACGGTTCTTCTTATCAGATATTTCAGGGAGATTTCCCCAGCCTTTCAAATCACCATTCTCCACTTCTATTTGTAAGTCTCTCCAGGAGGTCATGGTAGGCTTTTTGACCTTTTCTACCGGTAAGGTTATCGTGGAAGCAACCTCCAATACTTGAAACGGTGTAGCTATGAAATCTTCGTCATCACTGATATACCTGTAGTACTCAATGTGACTTAAAAAGATGCCTTCTTCTCCACCAATTATGACCAATCTTCCTTCAACAAAGAACTTCAATTTTTGATGTAAGGTCGAAGTGACTGCCCCTGCTGCATGAATCCAAGGTCGTCCAAGTAAAGATGTATACGCTGGTTCTATATCCATGACTTGAAAGGTGATATAGAACATGTGTGGACCGATCTTGACGGGAAGGTCTACTTCTCCGAATACTGTATTATGAGAACCATCGAAAGCTTTGACTATCTTGGAACTTGGTCTTATCACAACACCGTCTAGTGTTAACTTCATCAGGCTAGATTTGGGTAACACATTGAGGGAAGAACCTATATCAGTAAGTACCCTGGAAAGACTCGTAGTACCTATCTATATCGAGATGTGTAATTCTTGATTGTGAGCTCTACCTTGTGGAGGTAACTCACTTTCGTTGAAACCCAATAGGACCCAGACGCCAGACGCCAGATTTGCTACCATATTATCGAATTGGTTCACAGTGATTTCTTCTGCAACATGAGCAGAACTTAAAACTTTCATCAAAGAATTCTGATGTGCTTCTGAATTGATGAGCAACGAGAGTATGTAAATCCTGGCTGGTGTTTTGTGAAGTTAGTCCACTACCCTATAGTCATTTCTCTTAATTATCTTCAAGAATTCGTCAGCCTCTTGGTCGATGAAGCTTTTGTTTGCAAGCTCTTGATTCACCTCTTCTAGTGCTTTTCCTTTTTCTTTTGTCAACAAGTCATTTTTGTTTTTCAACATATTATCACTCTTCTCCAATGGTTTAGTTCCGAACAGCTGACCACTACAGCTTATGCCCCTTGTCCCTGCTATATTTGAAATTGCAGGTTCTTGACTTGATGATGCTCACATTCCTATTTCGGGCCATTGATGTATACAACCGGATCATAACTCCATGGTACTGCCTTGTCACTTTTTGTAAGGGATAGGAGATGGCCCTTTAAATACCATCATAGTATTTGGCACCACCAGTATTTTCAAAGTTTATTTTATCGTATGGGTTTCTTTCGAATCTCCCATGGGATCATGAGAGTTTTCCTGCCATGATTTGGAATTTGATAAGGAATTAACAACGGTTTCTTCACTCTTCCTTCAATTACTTCTATATGCTTAACTTCAGGGTATGGTCTGAATTGGACTATCCCCTG
The DNA here is from genome assembly GCA_948472305.1 of Vicia faba. NCBI lineage: Eukaryota > Viridiplantae > Streptophyta > Magnoliopsida > Fabales > Fabaceae > Vicia > Vicia faba. The sequence continues at coordinate 30,935,742 of OX451736.1, forward strand.
ATCCACAAATTGTTGCAAGGTTTTTTCAAAAGTTTTATTATGCTCAAGAAGGAATCCACATTCCAACAGATATTATTTCAATAGATTTATCGATGACTTTGCTTGTTTGCTCGTTCCACGATCGGTGACTACTTCGACCGCATTTATTGTCGGGCCACCATGCAGAGGCATGGGGTTTGATTTGATGTTCGGATTTTCAAATGTAATATCTTAGGCCTCCAATAAGTCTTGAACTTTATGCCTAAAGGCCCAACATTTCTCTATGGTATGGCCCAGAGAATTTGCATGATATTCACATCTAGCATTAGCGCCGTATCTTGGTGGGAGTGCCTCAGCTGGTAGAGCTAGCGGTTTGAGCTCTACCAAAGACGCTTTGACCAAGTGCTGTAATAGATGGCTATATGGAATAGGGAGGGGGTCAAACTTCCTGAGGTCTATCAAACTTGTTCTGTTGCTGCTGCTCTCACGGAATCATCAATGGTTGTTGTGCTCTTGGTTGTGAAGCCACAACATTAACTTCACCTTCCTTCCTTTTTGTAAAATTAGGGACCGTCTCTTTGTGTGGAAAGGGGCATTTAATGACCCCCCCTTGAGTCTTTCCATTATTTATCCCTGTCTCAATCCTTTCTCCAATAGCCACTAGGTCAGAAAATCCAGAAGAAATGCTTCCTACCATTATTTCATAGTATACCCCTTGTAGGGTTCCCATGAACATGTCGACTAGCTCTTTCTCCAGAAGTGTGGTTGAACATGAGAAACCATCTCCCTCTACCTTTGAGCATAATCTTTGAAGAACTCTTCCTTATTCTGGGATAAGTTATGATGTTGTGTGCGGGTGGGCGCCATATCCAGGTTGTATTTATACTGCTTCAGGAATGCATTGGCAAGATCTTCCCATATTTTTATATGCGTCCTTTCTAACTGCATATACCAATCCAAAGATGCCTCACTCAAGCTGTCTTGAAAGCAATGAATTATTAACTTCTGGTTCTGAGCGTAAGCATGGATTTTCCTACAGTACATACGCAGGTGGTTTCTAGGACAAGTGGGTCCTTTGTATCTTCCAAAGTCGGGTACTTTGAATTTTGGAGGGATTATTACATCCGGAATGAGACCCATATCAAGGGAATCAACGTCAAAGGCATCATATCCTTCCACGGCTTTCAACCTTTCTTCTAGATCTTTGTATTGGTCCAGTGCCAACGGGTTTTCGACAACAGGGGTGTTGGTCACTTTCTGCGGTGCTTGATTAACATCCTCTAAATTGTGATCTATGTATTGTAAGTCCAAGTAATTGTCAGCATGATTAACTGGAATTTGTAGGGTGTGAGATGCCCTTGCCTTTGGTGGAGGTGGGATAAACCCTTCAATTTCTTGTCTTGTCTCGTGTTGAGCCATGACAGATTTATATGGCCATGTCTCCAGTCTTTTTTTCAGTTGGTGACCGCTCGATGCACCGGTAGCTTGGGTTATTTCCTCGAAGGCTACTTTGGGAATTTGTTCTTGTCTATCAATTATTTTCTTCAAAGCTAGAAGAAACTGACTCATATCTCCCCTCATTGAGTCGACATTGCTCTTAACTTGCTCTAGATCTATTTTGAAGGCTTCTTGATTCTCTTCTATTTGTTCCATGGCTCTTAGTTGGTGAGCTCTTGTTTGATACGGCGGCCAAGGAGGTGGTGGTTTTCTTCTACCAATGGTTCAACTGGAGAATAATTTTTAAAAAAATATGAGTTTTTGAGTGACTAATTTATGAGATGGAATGTTTTTATGAGTGCATGATTATGTTTTAATGATGTTAATAGTTATGCTTTGCGTGGCTTATTCACCTGGGTATATATATATTCTTTTTATAATATCATGTATATATTTTTTTTTGGTTTTACCTTTTTTTATTTGGTGAGTATCTGGAAAATAAATACACAAACAAGATAGGAAACATAATGCTTTCATTGAAACGTCAATTGTCTTTAAAAGAGAATACATTTTAGATACTGAAAAAAATTACAATTCTAAAATAATAAATTTTCTAGAATGGAAATAAACAAAAGGAAAACAATCTTCTAAGCCTGTTTGCGAATATCTTCTCTAAAACGATCGACCATTGTCCTGCACAGCTTGAGAAAATTGTCAACGTCCTCTGGGAGAGGGACCATTACACTTTCTGTGTCCTTTAAGCTTCTGGGAATGTCTTTGATGAGGTTGTTAGCCAAGAACGCGAACTTCTCATGCTTATCTTTGTAGTATCGGTACTCCTGGTAGAGGTTTGGAATTATCTTGTGGTTATCCCTTCCTGCTTGGGTAATCATTGTATACTACTCTTCCCAATACATATTTCCATCTCTCAGCTCCGTATAGAGTCTTTACTGTATTAGGAAGTCCTTCCTGAGGCCCTCCAGCTCGAGGCATACTTGCTCGTACTCCTCAGTTTTTTGGGCCAGATGTTTTTCTGCCCTCATTTTTACAAGGTGCTCCCTAACTTCAGATTCTTGGATATCCTGAAGCCTGGTAGTGAGATGTTTCAACTGCTCTTCGTGATCTAAAGATACATGGAGTGACTGGAACCTCTTTCGTATTCAGGATCTATATCAAAAGGAAGCTTGATAATTTGCACCCTGTTTAGAACCCATTGAGTGTAAGGTTCTTTTTCCACTGCATTCTTCCTTTTTGCTTTTCTTCTGTTAACCCTACTCCAAGCTCAGATGAATTTGTTGAGTAGCTCTCGGTCATTTCTACCCATGTCATGAATGATCAAAATTGTTGGAGTTGTTCATCCGAAGGTTTGTCTTCTAGAGGATACCATAGTTGTCGTAGGGCCAAGGCGGGATTGTAATTGATGCAGCCTTGTGACTCGATTAGTGGGACAATAGGAATATCCCCACAATTATAAAAATTATCATCGATATCTAACTTCCTGGAATACCACAACACAGAGCTAGCAGTGAGAGACCTTAACTTCTAAGGCCATTCATACCTTGTCAGATTCGGGATCAAGTAATCTTCCTTGTAAAGGTGGGTCATGAACCGGGAGTATAGCAATGTAATACAACAATTTAGGGTACCTCTTTTCTTCTCGTACCGTGTATGAATGGTGTAGTAGATATCAACAAGCAGAGCTGGAGTGGGATATGTATTAAAAGTCTTTGTACCCCAAAACACACTGATGGCTGCAGGGTCAATATAGTCTATAGTGCGTGTAAATAAGAAAACACCAAATGTAAGCAGCCCTAGACAGTCGACACAAGATTCCCATTATTTGTTATTTTCCAAATCAAGAGCTTTACTTTCCAAACAACACCTCTTAATTCCTCGCACTTCTCATTCTTTCTTATAATTAAGAGAAAACTCAGGATAAGTGATTCTTAAACCTTCGGCTAGTATTTTAATATTGATGGTTTCCCAATACCCATATAAGCCTTCTCTTTGGAGAAGTTCATAATTATGTCCAATTCCTCTAAGGTCGGAGCTAACTGAAAATCTTGAAATGTGAAGCATCTCAGCGGAGGATCATAAAACTGTACTAAAGCAGAAATAGCATCTAACTGTACTTCGACTTTGGTTAAATCCAAAATATCCCCATAGCGACGAGTAAATGTTTTCATAGCCCTTTCAGATAATCTTTCCCTTATAACTTTGATTTGGGTCACATCTGGCTTGGCAGCATTGATACAAATGAGTTGTTTTCCTTTAGCATTCATTTTCAGATACTCACAAAAAACCTTCGCTCTTTTCTTTTTTATATATTTCTTTGTACCCTGTGAATAAGACAAATACAAGAAAACGATGTATGATGAACATGTGAAATGTAAAGATGTATGAATGTATGAGCGAAAGGTTAAATGATGGGATTTAATAAACAGTAACCCTTAGAAGGTAGGCTCTTATCTTGGTTTTATGGATATTCTACCCTCCCCATAAAGTGGTTCCCTTAAGGGTAACATGAATAACACTAGAGGGAAAGGCACATGGGCCTCCCTTAAGTAGAGTCTCTTTGCAGACCCAAACTTTCGTCTTTAGGTCTTGAAAGGTCTCAACATGAGATTTTAGTTTGAGGTTTATACAAAGAGCCATAGGCGTCATTCCAAAGTCCTACTTCCCAAGAGGATGTCTCTTAAGACATATTTCTTTTGCGGAATTCCACCGACTCTAGGTGAAGTTGTCACGTAAACTCATTGGGATGATGTATCCCCTTGGCTAATAGACGAACCTTTTTTCTATGGTTTTTTTGAAAATATGCTTCTTTTTTTGTAAAATTATAAATCCCACCATAAATATGTAAGTATAATGAGTAATAATAATATAAAAATAACATTAAATAAATGAATAAAATAAATAATTAAACAAAAATAAGAAACCCTAAAAGCCCTAAAACTAAGGATAAAGCTTCTAAACCTAGGGTTGAGTCCCCAACAGAGTCTCCAGCTGTTGCAACTGGTTTTTTTATCAGAGTCGCCACCCTTAATAGTTATCATAAAGGAAGGGAATATAAAGAAATAACCCTAAAATTCAGAGATTCTAGATTTGGACTTGGTTCTAGACGAGGGGAAGGTGTTAGGTACCCCTCATCTACGTTGTTCGCAAGGATACTAGGTTTAGGAGCGCGATTTTAGGAAAAAAAAAGGTTTTTAATATTAATTAGGGGAAAAGGGTTTGAATTTTAGTCAGGGGGACTCACCACGATTTTCATTGTATGCATACGTATCCTTTAGGAGGAATCAGAGTCCCATTTCGTAGTTCGCGGTTTTGTGGGTGTTTTTTATAGACTGCGAAATATATTTGAATTTCCCGCACACGTTGTCTAAGAGTGTGAATAGCGGAGTTTGTTAGACCAAGTACGCAGTTGGTTTAAATATATTTGTATTCCTTTTTCAAAAATTAATGTTGAATTAATTTATGAAAAAAAATATTTAATGTTTGTTTGAGTATTTTTTTAGACATAGAGCGAGGGAGTCTAATATAGCCTCCCCATCACGTGGCCAGATATTGGCCACGTGTCGCTTGCGGAGGTAGTAAATTGATGAATCACGCGGATTTTAATATTTTTGGTGTAAAATATTAAATTAATCCATATGGTGAAAAATGTTTTTTACGCACATGATTTGAAGAATATGATTTATTACAAATAAACAATATTATATTTTAAGTGAGTTTAAAATAATTAATCATTTATAATAAAAAATAATAACATAATGTTATAATTATAAAAACATAAATATATATAAATATAGAAGAAAAAAAGTAAATAAATGAATATATCAATGAGATTATAAAAGAAAAATAAATAAATACAAATAATTTTTGTTGGGGGGTGCAAATTGTATTATGGTAGTAAAAATGGAGGGGTTCTAATAGCATGGGCCTGAATTCAGAGATTGAATTCATGCATAGGAGGCAGGGGTGCGCATTATATTTAGTCAGCAGAAAAGGGGGTATAGAAAATAGGAGGGCCCAAGTCCAGATATTGGACTTGGCCCTCTTGACATAGGGGTGTACTTTCGTGAATATTCAGTAAAACAAATAAAAATAAAGGATTCAATTATGAGTGGCCTAGGCCCAAAGATCTTGTGAGTCCGCTTGGACTTCGTGAGTGAGGTCACACGGTCATACGATAAGCATGCACCCTATGGGACGCATGATGAGAATCACGTGGTTGAAATCACAGGAACACGGTAGGGACTAGCAACGCGCGCGTATGGGGTCAACTGGCTCATTATAGCTTTATTTCAAAACAGTAACAACTCATTCTCTTATCTTTCTTCTCTCTCTCTTTCCCAGCATCTTATCTCCTCTCCCTCTCAAATCAACGAAACCCTAGTCACCGGTGGCGGCATCGACTCTAACCCTTATCCCCAAATCCATCCGCGATTCAACAAAATAGAAAAAACAAAATAGCTAAGTGATACGTCAAATAGCTCTATCACCATGAAACATGCTTTCAATATTTCTGATTCGCTGATCTCTTTTCCTTTTCCTTTGTAGGTACGGTGGTGGTTAAAGAGTCACGGTGGCGGTTTAAAGAGTCACGGCGGAAGTTTATTGTTACTCCTTCATATACTCTTTCTCTTTTTCTAATAAAATATTTTCCTCTCTGCCCCCCTTTTCTCTCTATAATTGCTTGGTTTTATAGTTTTTTAGGTTTTAGCAAAATAGGAAGAACAATAATGTGTGTGTAATTTCAATTCTTAGATTTAATTAGGGTTTTTTGAATTAGGAATTTTTTGAATTCCTGTCTGTAAATTAAGAACGTGGTTTCCGTTTTTGAGTTATTGTTATTTAGAAATGTTTTTGAATATTGTTTGTAATTTATTATGGAAATAACACCGCACTTGAAATGTTTCTACATTTAAATTGATTCTGATTTAGTTTTTGATTTAGGTTTGGATTAGTACAGTACTAGTTTTTATTACACGCACATGGTTTCAATCTCTACGGTGTGTGTTTGTGAATTTTGATTTGGGTTATACGTTTTTTCCTTTTCCCAGCATTATACTAATTTTCTTTGGGCCAGGCATGCCAATTTGTTTTAGGCCGGACCCATTCTTTCGAATAAAACAGTATGCAAAAAAAAATGCTTCATACTTCTGGGCCGTAATGGAAAAGAAAACATTTTTTTTAATAAAACAAAGAGATCAATGTTAATAATTTTTTTTTGCATAATGTATTAATTAAAAACAACATTAGCATAATTTTTATAATAAAATAATAGTAATGATAACAATAATAATAGTGTTACAGTAAAACATTTTTTCACAACAAACTCAAAAATTGGAAAGGGCCCTTGACAATGATAAATCGCATATGGGCCTTGTGCGTTTGGCCTGCTATCTAAAGCACTTTCAACATTTTTCTTTAAACAAAAACCCAAATCATTTTTAATTAAGAGTTAAGATATAATATTATTAGTGATGTTATAAGAACAAAGGAAAAACGAAATGGGCTAGGAGTTCATTTAATTGGGCTTTAACAAACGCGAAAAGAAAATTTCTATACACTCTCCTCTTCAAAAAGGACAAAAAACCATATGGACCCTTTCAATTTTATATTGAGACTTAATAATAAAGAAATGTTTCAACACTTTAAAAAGAATGGAATTTGAATGGGTCTTGAAAAAAATGTTCACACCTCCCTCGAAACGGTACACTTCCCTTAACTAGAAATGGACTCTTATTATATTTTTTTAAACCCTAATGGGCCATCAGGTATTGATGGTCCATCTCAAGATGACACAACCCTCTCTCATGTTTTGACCTCTCTATACAAAAACCAAAATTAAATAATACGATTTTAAAGAAAACTAAATATAATTAAGGGTATGGCAAATGTGGGGTATAATAGAAGGGCGTCCTTTGAGATCAGGGGCGTGGGTTCAACACCCACCCCATGTATTTTGTTTTTTTTTTCTTTTTCTAACCCTAATTATTTTTAATTAACAATTAACTAACCTAATATTTTTTTAATACTAATAAATTAGGATTAGAGTTTTAATTAGTAGTTAAATTTTTCTTATATATTTTTTATTTACTAATTAATTAATTAATTAACTTTTTTTAAAATTAAAATCAATTAGAAACAATTAGATTTTAATTACTATTATCATTTAAATTATTTTCTATAAAATACCAAAAACATTAACTTAGAACTTTAGGTCTTAACATTTTTCAAACATTTTTCTTATTTCTCCCTACCATTTAATTTCCTAGAAAATTGTATATAGGTTGCATTCTTTAATTGTAATAGCGTAGTTTTCTTTTCTCGCATTTTTTCTCAATTATGTAACTGCTCACAGGATGTAATAATGTAGCTTTACTTTCTCGCAAATTTTTATACTTATGTATCTACCCCAAAGCCATGTAATAGCGTAGGACTTTATATTCCGCACTTTATTTTTCTATACAAATTTAATTGCTAGTAGTTAGGGTATGTATGGACTAATAATTGAACATAAAAACCCTAATTCTTAAGATAAATAACTGAAATCAATACACTCTTCACACTTGCACCTCTAGGATATCCTCTCTTGTTGCCTTACGATATTGGTCATGTCCCTCAAAAGTGGAGATACTTTAGCAAAAGACCATCGATCAAATCATCATGTCCCTTTCGAATAAAGATCATAATCCCTCAATGATCCTTCGAGCTTCCTACAAAATGATCTAGTCCTTACTAACAAATGATGATAGTCCATTTGATACAACTGCTAAAGTATCCTTACATGTTGCCTTCGATGACCATACGATGATCCTACATTTGTCCCTTCACATCCAATGGATATGGCTACCTACCAACTAATGGTATGGATAATACTATCTAAAGGAGAAGGAAAATAACAAGAAAGACCTTATCAGTGGGTAAGAACTCTTGAATGCTTGCTCACAACTTTTTTGATAAACAATACATTTTCACATCACTTTCAAGAAAATATTTTCAAGAACGTTATATATACATTCTTGAGGACTGATATAAGAATCATTACAAAGTTAGTCTTATATTGGCATTTCAAAATATTTTCAAACTAATCACACATACAAATTAAGTTTTCAAAAGTGAGCTAAGCAATTAAGAGCTTGTAGATAACTATGATTGAAAAGGGTGCTAATACCTTTCTTTTTCATAACCTACCCCCGAACTCAAAATCTATCAAAGGTATTTCATGTTCACCTTTTCTAAATATTGGATAAAAGAAATGTCGGTGATAACTCTTGCTATCTGCACATTTGGATAAAACCAAAAAAGTCAGTTCTTCCGCCGTATTATAAATAGTGATTCTTTTTATTACAAATGTGTGTATTAGTATTTTTTACCATTTATAAATTCAAAAAACATAAAACAAAAAGTTATGTTTTTTATTTTACAAAAAAAATTAAGTTAAAGTATATTCTGGATAAAACTATTTAAAATAATCATAAAATATTTCTATATTTTTTTAAAACATTAATTGAAACTAATTTTAAAATGATTAATATAACAACACATAAAATATGGAGTTACTATACAAACTAATTTTTTAGAACTAATGTATTTTGCATCTAATTAGTTTTGATGACTATATGTATAATATGAAGTCTCTGAAAGAATATTTTGTTATAAAGGTGGATTTATCAAATGTATATGATAAATTTAGTTGGGAATTTGTATGGAGATTCCTTTGTAAAACACACCTTCCACATAAGATTTGTAATGTGATTATGCATGTTGTGACCAGCCTTGAGACGAATGTCAAATGGAATGGAGCCAAGTGAGAATTCTTTCAACCCAAATGTGGTATGAGGAAAGGGCACCTGATATCACCATATTTATTTGTTTTGTGTATGGATAAACTGTGTCATCTCATCCTTGACGCTGTTAATTAGAAGCGTTGAAAAGCTATCAGAATGGGGAAGCAAGGTCAGTGGATTTCGCACTTAATGTTTGCGGATGACACTCTACTTATCAGGGAAGCTAACGAAGGTCATATGAGAATCATTATGGATATTCTATAAAAAAAACTTGGTGCCATGTCTAGCCAGGAAGTAAGTGAGAGAAAACTTGTGTGAATTTCTCAAAAAATGATGCAAGGAGTGAAAGGTTAAAGATCAGGCCAATCACTAAGTTTCAGAAAACAAAAAAGATGGGATCCTACCTTGGTGTGCCGCTGAGTGCCAACTCATTAAAAATGAAGGATTTTAGTATATTATAAACCAACTAACATCAAAGTTAACTGGTTGGAAAACTAACCATTTATCTTTTGCAAGTCGCATTACATTAACAAAGAGTGTTATGCAGGCAGTTTCTATTTATCCTATGATGACCAATACTCTTCCTCGAGCAAGTATTGAGGACATTCATAGGATCCAAAGAAACTTCATATGGGGTGAATTGGGCAATAAGAGGAGATACCATGCAATATATTGGGAAACTGTTACAATGCTTAAAGAGGAAGGCATGCTTGGGATTCACAAACTTGACCAAATGAACAAATCATGTGTAATGAAGCTGGTGTGGAGATTAATAAGTTAATGGGATAATATATGGTGCACTATTTTGAAGAGTAAACAAAAGGTTGCAGACTGGAATAATTATATCTTTTGCGCTGCAGACTCACAACTTTTGAAGGATATAATGCAGCTAGTTTTGCAAGTTCTTTCTAATACTTGTTGGAGTATAGGCGAAAAAGCAAAAATAGATCCTTGGACACACTGTTGGATTGAACCGGGAAATGTTATTACAGACATGAATATTCATATCCCTCAAGATTTGTTTCAAGCAAAGTTGAAAGATTTGGTGGGGGCGATGGTGATTGGAACTGGTATCTGTTGGAAAAGTGGATGCTGAAACGACTGCTTCATAAAATATGAGCTCAACTTGCTCCTAATGTTGAGTACAGGGAATATGAGTTAGTCATCCTAGGGAAGGATATTTCATCAGTCAAGGAAATATATGATTGCTTGGTAGAGAATAATGATGAGAGCATCGAGGGGAAATGGCAGATTATTTGGAAGGTGTTGATTTAATAACACATTAAGAGCTTTATTTGGTTACTTGGCCATGATAGACTTATAACCAATTTATAAAAAAGTTTGAAAGGTTTGGGGTGTATGGATTGTAAGCTTTCTGGGAATTTTGTTGAGTCGACCTTGCATGTCTGTAGGGATTGTCCTAAAGCTAGACAATTATGGATAGGTAAAATTCCAAATAACCATGCCTCAAATTTCTCAACAAATGATTTTAAGGAATGGTTCAGGATGAATCTTGAGTAAGTGTTGGCTGAAGATTTTGATAATGTTATTAGAAGCCAAATGAATTAAACGTTTCGATCGAAATGAGGTAAAGCGTCATGTTTCGAAGTAGCAGAAGCAGTGTTTCGAATAAGTATGTCAAAGCTTGGAGCTTCGAGTGGCAATTATGGGAACATATCTAAAGAAGTCTCGAAATAACAACAAGGCTGTGTCTGGGAAGTGCGTTCGAAACGGAGAAGTACCAAAGCATTTGAAATTCAAATGGAAGCGGGACATTCGAAGTTTGAAAGTTATGTGCTGGAGCATTTGGGGACACGTGGAAAGAAGAAAGAGGCATTGTCCTGCATGTTCTGAACGTGGCATAATCCTATAGCAAGACCGTTATGGTCGAATTAGTATAAATAGAAGTCTTAGTATTAGGATTTCGTGTGTCATATCTATTATACTAAATACTCAGTAACATTCAAACTACCACATGGCAAGGGAAACGAATGCAAGAGAAATGTACGTATGATAGCACCATGTATTTCTGATTTAATGAAAACCTTTTACCATTTCCAGCACTTTCCTTTATCTTTTTGTCAAATAACATTTACAAGTTTTCTCATTTACAGTCTTTTCACTTCGAAATCTCTTCTTCAAAGTTTTACGTTCTAATGGTTTCTTCACATTTCAAGCACTTTACATCTCAGAAAACTGTCATATTTTCCATACCTTTACCTTCAAGTCTTATCCTTCGAACGCATATTTTTACTTAAAGTCATTTACAGATTTCTTGCATTAAACGCTTTCTTCATATTTCAAACCTTTTACGTTCCAGAAATCCTTTACATTAACTGTTTTATAATTCGAAACCATTTACTTGACTTTTATGCAATTTTACATGTCTTTACAATTAACATTTATTCATGCAACTTAGTTTCGTACACGCACATTTTGATTACATCTTTAGACTTTTTGAGAGAGAAATCGAAATCAGCCAAACACATATACAACACTCAAATATCAACCATGAATATCTGTTCGATCGTGAGAGTAACCTTAATGTCCAAGGAGTCCTAGGATCAATCTAGTCGATCCTGTGAGTTACCAGAGGAATTGAATAACAGTCAGAAAGATTATTCGATAGTTTGGAAGACTAGCGGTTGTTTACCAGAAATCACTGGAAACAAATTGGCACACCTGGTGGGACCAATAATTGGATATTAGAAATAAAGATTGTTGAGACAGAACCATTATAAAGACGTTGGAACCTAAGAAGTTTGCTGTTTTATGAACCTGAGAAGTGGTAAAATAACCAACAGCAACCAACCTTCATCCAGAAGAAAACGTTTGGACAAAATGTCTAATTCTGACAATCAACAAGGGGACCAAAATGGCCCAAATACAACAGGCACTAATGCGTCCGCTTCGATCAGAACATCGAATGTAATCCCTTCGAATGCACAGTCTGTGGCATCTTCAACCAGTAACATAGCCACCAATAGAGTAAGTGGCATATCAACTAATAGTTCGATCTTAGGAAATACTGGAACCATTGGCTATCCTGGGGGGTTCGTTCCACCATCAGGGACACAGTCCCATTTCGCCACTCCATTAACTAGACCACCCGGTTTCGATGGGAATAGAACCAGAAATTCCTCTTATGGAATGCCAACATCTTTTATGGCAGGTTTACACAATTCCACATCGAATTCATCCCCACAACTAGGGTCTGGGTCTGGGGCGAATCAATTTATGACAAATAACCAAGGGTCAGTGGGTTATAGCACAATGCCTATCTTAACCACAGACAACCAGTTGGCTTTTAGGCAATTGATGGATGACAGTAACCATAATATGATAGGGGTGTTAGCACAAACCATGCAGGAGATATTTGCCCCAATAGTGCAAAATGTGACTGTGACAAACAGAGAAAACGCTGACAATATGAGTCGAATAGCAGATTTCTTTGCTCCCCCAGAAAGGCGTAGGCAGAATCAGGCGGGATTTCGAGCAAACATGCCTGTTATAGAACAAATTGCTAACGACCCAATTTATAGACCACCCAGAGAAGAAGTTAACTTAGGGGCCAGGGAACCAAGGGTAGAAGCCCCAATAATCTCGGGCCCACAAAGAGAAATTATGGAACCAGGGGCAAGGTCGAAAGGCTAGAAGCCCCAGAGTTTCGAGAAGAACAACCTAGGGGAGTTATCTTGGTTGGTCGAAATCAAGATGCCGATGCTGTCGTTCATAGAATTCGAAACGATGACATCTTGGCAGAAAACAACCTAACCACCATGATAGAGAGAGTCATGGCCCAGAATGGCCTCAACACAGGAATGAGAAGGCCAAATTATGCTTCTCCTATATTGGATTGCATAATGCATACTGATTTACCAAGGGGATATAAAGTCCCTAAATTTACAAAGTTCGCTGGGGATACCAATGAGTCAACAGTCGAACACATAGCGAGATATCTAACCGAAGCGGGAGATATAGCCAATAATGAAGATCTCAGGATCAAATACTTCCCAAGTTCCTTGACTAAAAACGCCTTCACATGGTTTACCACTTTGCCTCCTAGGTCCATTGACACTTGGGCTCTCTTAGAGAGATTATTCCATGAACAATTTTACATGGGACAGTCGAAAATAAGTTTGAAGGAATTGGCCAGTGTTAAGAGAAAGTTCACCGAACCCATAGATGATTATCTGAATAGATTTAGGCTTTTGAAATCCAGATGTTACACAGTAGTACCTGAACATGAGTTAGTCGAAATGGCCGCTGGTGGCTTGGATTATTCTATTCGAAAGAAACTAGACACTCAATATTTGAGGGATATGGCTCAGTTAGCCGATAGGGTTCGACAGGTCGAAAGACTAAAGGCCGAAAAAGCCAGAGTCTTTAAGAATAGCAAGAAAGAAAGGATTTCCTATGTTGGGACTGAGGAAGCAGAGGAATATCCTGAATTCGAATTCGAAGAGGTCGAAATCGACCTCGCTGAATTAAAACAGGCCCCGCCTTATTCCTGCAAATTGTTAGTTCCCACAAAAGGGAAAGACATTGTTGAAAATGAGAAAAGTGACAAATTTCCAAAGAAGGTTTATACCTTCGATGTCACTAAATGTGACAAGATTTTTGACTTACTTGTCAAAGATGGCCAACTAATTGTGCCATCAAATGTCAAAATACCTCCTTTGGATCAGAGAAAGAAGAGAGGATTTTGCAAATATCATAGTTTCCTAGGCCACAAGACCTCACAATGTTTTCTTTTCAGGGACCTAATTCAAAACGCGATCAAAGATGGAAGACTAAAGTTTGCTGATAAGGTGAAGATGAAAGTGGACGAAGATCCCTTGGACGTCGCAGACACCAACTACTCCGAGCCTGCATGCATTGGAGAGGTCAACATGGTGGAAACTGATCAAAGCGACGCCCTAACAGGAGAGAAGGGTACTGAAGCTGAAAACTGGGTGATGGTCGAAGTCAATAAGGAGGTCACTGAAGACATCCAGAATACGCCAGAGACTTCGATTGCCGCACCTGTAGCTGTTGCAAGAGAAACCCAGGCTACTGAAGGCCAGGGAAATCAAAACCAAGAACTAACACAAGTCACTGAAGGCTTGAGGCTGGAATTGGAGAAAGTCCAAATCACGCAGCCAATTTCCCCTCAGAAGGAAATATGGGACACTCTAGGGGAACCCGGTGGAAAATTTGACTATTTGGTCAAATATTCTACCCCAGAGAGTTCGAAGGTTCAGATTAAGGATATAAAGCCCACAGGATGGGGCGATGATGAAGCTAAGGGGGAAGATGTTGAAATAAATATGGTGGATATGGAAAGACCTCGCTCTGAGATGGAGGAAGTAGAAAAATACTTAGAAAAAGAAAAGTATAGAATGGGGGATAATCACACTGGAGATGCTAGTCTCAAGGATTATCTCATGACATGCCACAAAGGAGATTCAGGCATGATATTGTGCCATAGGTGCAGCATCCTCTGCAATCAAAGAATCGTTGCGAATTTCGAAAGGGTACAGAGGACTCGAACTGGCAACAATTGGCGCCAGGATAACCAGCTTTTTAGGTGTTATCCCAAGGCTGGAGAAAGTTTGCTGGAATTTGTGTTTCGCTGCTACAAAGGGGCAACCAAGTGCTTGATTTGCCCAAGGTGTTCTGCTGTGTATGACCAAAGCATGGCCAGGGCCTTCGAAACGATTCCCTTTGCCCCTTGCTGGAACCATCAAGAAACTGTCCAGATGGGCCCACGTTTCGACAGCAGACACAAACAGCGAAGGCCTGATAGCCCTCACCCCAAGGCTGCTCGAAGAGTGACTTTCAAACTCCCTGCTGAAGTGCCAACCGATAGATGGTTACAGGTTAGAAATGACAAAGGCAAAGATAGATGGAGAAACGCTGAACGAAATGCACGCCATGCTGTGACATACAGGAGGCAATTCAACACAGCAAAAAGGGAGGAGGTGAGATTAGAAAATTACAAAGGAAGGAACCCCATGTCAAGATCCCAGTGGCGCAGACATCAAAGGATTCGAAAGGCTGAGAGAGAAGCTGTGGCAAACAAAGGGGTTACTTCAACAAAAAACCAAGGTGAATCTAGCACCAATAAACCAAAAAATCAAACTGAAGACAAACCTCCAGTCAATAGGAGGCTCTTCTCTGAAGAACAACGCGATGAACCAAAGGAATATACTCCAGGCCCGGAAGAGGACGAAGATATGATAACAGATAACTTCGAATCGGAGGGGGAGTCTTCATTTAACCTGAACTGTAACGTGGTGTCTGTGCTCCTCTGCGAATTTGGGCAGGAAACAGAAATCAATGAGTATGAGGAGGAAGACACCACAGATTTGATGAAACATAGGCCTGTGTGCTACTATGTGATGGACAATGGGGCTGTTGAGGAACAAAATGCGTTCTTCGAACATCCAGAACCTGCAATGAAGAACCATCTCAAGCCACTTTTTATTCGGGCGAAAGTTGGTGTCCATGGTGTGAACAAAGTTCTAGTGGATGAGGGTGCTGCAGTCAATTTGATACCCCATTTCATGCTAAAAAGATTAGAGATCCGCGAAGGAGACATCAAGCCCCATAATATGGTTCTGTCCAATTATGAGGGAAAAGTGGGAAAAACACTAGGAGTGGTCCAGTTGGAATTGACAATAGGCTCAAGCTGTAGGCCCACCATGTTTATGGTGATCGAAGCCAAGGCCAACTATAACTTACTGCTGGGAAGGGAGTGGATCCATGGCGTGGGGGCAGTTCCTTCGTCAATGCATCAGCGACTAGTTCTGTGGAGAGATGATGGAATCGTGGAAAACATCGAAGCAGACCAGAGTTACTTTATGTCAACTGTCAATTTAGTTGACAAGAGGGATTATGATAAAAATCTGGCAAAGATTGCTCCGTGTGTTCCAAATGATGAGATTAATGAAACTAGAAACGCCCACTACTACATGACCCTTCGCCATGATGGCCTTTACTGGGATAGAATAATAATCAGTGAAGAAGAGGGAGTCGAAAGCACTATACAAAAACGGCCAGCAGGCTGGGACTTCGACAACCTTATCCATGACTGAGTCTACCTTTTTCGAAAGGATTTCGGCCTATATGGCTGAGAACGAATCAAAAGCGGCCTTAGAGGCTGAAATAAATAAATCAACTATAAGGATGAACGAAGTAAGTGGGGATGGGTCGAAATGCTCACCCTTCGAAGAGTTTGAGATGGATCAGAGGTTGGATGCCATCTATGATAAAGAACCCTTAGGCTTCGAAAGGGACCCCATAAACTCAGGTGCCAAAATGTTGGCACAAGATCCACTCGAAGAAGTCAACCTAGGGGATGAAAAAACGAAAAGAGTAACCTACAGAAGTGCTAAACTTAGCCCAGGCCTCAAGAAGGAAGTGATCGAAGTCCTCAAGGAAAACAAAGATTGCTTCGCATGGGATTATGACGAGATGCCTGGTTTAAAGAGGGAGTTGGTCGAACACAGACTGCCAATCAAAGATGGCAAGAGGCCCATCAAACAAACTCCCAGAAGATTCGCACCAGCGGTTCTCACAAAAATTAAAGCTGAGATCGAAAGGTTGCTGCGTTGCAAATTCATCAGAACAACAAGGCTGGAGATTTTCTTGGTTTTGTGGTTCACAAGAAAGGAATTGAAATCAACCAGAACAAAACCAAAGACATAATGGAGAAGAAAGCACCTACGTCAAAAAGGGAGTTGCAATCTCTGCTAGGGAAAATTAACTTCCTCAGAAGATTCATTTCGAACCTAAGTGGAAGAACCCAAGCTTTCTCTCTGTTACTTCGTCTAAAGCAAGGCCAAGCCTTCGAATGGAACGAACTCACCAGGAGGCGTTTGACAGGATAAAAGAATACCTTTCTCAGCCTCCTATTTTGTCTCCACCTTCATGGGGGAAGCCCATGAGATTGTACATATCTGCCTCTGAAGTTAGTATAGGTAGTATGCTAGCACAAGAAGATAGCAATGGCATCGAAAGAGCCATATACTATTTAAGTAGAGTGATAAATGATGCAGAGACCAGATATAGCAATTTAGAAAAGCTATGTCTCTGCTTGTATTTCTCTTGTATGAAACTCAAGTATTATATAAAACCTGTTGATGTTTATGTTTCATCTCATTTCGATGTCATTAAACATATGCTTTCAAAACCAATAATGCATAGCAGAGTTGGCAAGTGGGCTTTAGCCTTAACAGAATATTCTTTGACTTTCATGCCTTTAAAAGTTATGAAAGGTCAAGTGATTCCTGACTTCATTGTGGACCATTCTTTGGTTGAGCAGACTATCATGAGTTACGTCGAAATGCAACCATGGAAATTGTACTTTGATGGTTCAACCCACAGGAATGGAAGTGGTGTTGGAGTCCTTCTGATTTCTCCTGAAGGAATTCCAACAAAATTCAAGTATAAATTAAATGGTCCTCGTTATTCGAACAACGAAGCTGAGTATGAAGCGCTCATTGTTGGACTTGAAGCTTTGTTGGAATTGGGGGCAACCAGAGTCGAAATTAAAGGAGACTCTGAATTAGTGGTCAAACAAATCACAAAGGAATACAAGTGCATAAAGGAAAATTTAATGGTATACTTCGTCATAGTTAATAGGCCATTGAGGAAATTTGAATACATGGATATTCAACACATACCAAGAATAGAGAACCAAGAAGCAAATGACTTAGTGCAGTTGGCTTCGGGTTATAAAGTGTCTACCAAGAACTTCAAGGATTTGGTTTAATTAAGGGGAAGAGTTATGGCTACTAGATTCACACCATCGGATCTGGAAAGTATGAGATTGGGATATGCTGAGAAACAGGGATTCGAAATATTAGCCATAAATACTTTGTCAGATGCAGATTGGCGAAGTCCATTGAAGAGTTATTTAGCAGACCCAACTCTAAATGTGGATAGAAAGACAAAATATAGAGCATTGTCATATCTCCTCATGGGGAACGAATTGTTTAAAAAGACCCAAGAGGGTGTATTATTGAAATGCCTAGGAGAAAGTGAGGCATATTTAGCATTGTCTGAAGTCCATAATGGGGCATGTGGGGCACATCAAGCAGGCCATAAAATGAAATGCCTGTTATTTCGATACGGCTTGTATTGGCCTAGCATGCTCAAAGATTGCATAGACTTTGCCAAAGGATGTGAGGAATGTCAGAAACATGCAGGAATTCAACATGCCCCTGCAAGTGAGTTGCATTCGATCATCAAACCATGGCCATTTAGAGGATGGGCATTGGATTTGATAGGAGAAATAAATCATGCTTCGTCCAAAGGACAGAAATACATCTTGGTGGGAATAGATTATTTTACCAAATGGATCGAAGCTATACCACTGATAGTTGCTGATCAAGAGGCTATTATTGAATTTATACAAAAGCACATTATCTATAGGTTCGGATTGCTAGAGAGCATAACCACAGACCAAGGCTCTGTGTTTACTGGTAGAAAGATACAAGGATTTGCCCAAGAAATGGGGTTTAGATTGTTAACATCAACGCCATATTATGCTCAAGCAAACGGTCAAGTCGAAGCAGCAAATAAAGTAATAATAGGATTAATCAAGAAGCATATTGGCAAAAAGCCAAGAAACTGGCACAAAACCCTGGACCAAATATTATGGGCTTGTAGAACATCTCCTAAGGAAGCTACTAACACTACGCCTTTCCAACTCACATTTGGTCATGATGCAGTGTTGCCAGTAGAAATTCATCTACAATCAGTTCGAATTCAGAGACAAAACGAAATCCCAGCTGCATTATATTGGGAAATGATGATGAATGAATTAGTTGAGTTGGACGAAATTAGATTACATGCATTGGAAATTTTGATGAGACAAAAAGAAAGAGTGGCCAGAACATACAATAAAAGGGTGAAGAAAAAAGTATTCATTATTAATGACTTGGTTTGGAGAGTCATATTGCCTATGGACAAGAAGAATAAAGCGTTAGGTAAATGGTCACCTCATTGGGAAGGACCTTTTCGAATATTAAAAGTATTCTCAAACAATGCATACGAAATCGAAGAACTCGTGGATGATAAACGTATCCTAAAGGTTAATGGGAAATATTTAAAAAAATATAAGCCACGTCTGCAGGAGATTCGAATAGTAACAACGTAACTAAGATGTTATAAAAGGCCAAGATGGCAAGATAAAATGCCAAAATGGCGTTGTTCGAATATTACATATAAGAAACCAAAATTGTAGTCAAATAAACATCAAAATCTAGAAATAAGAGTTATTTTTCAATCGATTAAAAGTGCTTCGAAATGATTCAAGTTTCTGCTGAGCGAACCGCCTGGCTCCTTCCAAGGTTGCCACTTCTCCTTTAAGTTGTTCTGCAGTCTCCATTTCCGCAAGTCCCTGGTTGAGAAGCTCTTCGAATTGGTTACCAGCAGTATTGGTTTCGAAGGCTATTTGTTGTTCTTTAGCCTCCTTAACCTTCTGTTGAAGTTCCAGAATCTGCCTTTCCCAAAGAAGTATGGACTCAGCTCGAGCCTCATAATCAATTTTCACCTGCTTCAGATGCATAGCATGATCCTCAGCTTCTTGAGAGAGTTTCGAAGCTTGTTCATAAGCAGCATCCATGGAAATGTGTTTCTCTTGAACCTTCTTGGCAGCAGATTCGTCTTGGAGAAGGTAACCAATTACGTTGTCCAGCAAAGCCTGAAGATCGAACAAGAGAGTACTAACTGGCAAGGAGCAGGTAGAAAGATTGACCTTTGTGAGCAGCTCTTTCATAGTATAGCAAGCAATACTATCTTGCTTAAGCACTTCGAATATATCCACATTGAGAATGGTTTTCCTAATTTTATTAAGAAGAACAATTCTTTCATCTGTGGGAAGAGGATAACTGGTCGAACTTGTGCCAGCCCTAGCAAGTGGGACGTCCCTCTAAGCCAACTTTGCCTTCATGTACCCAATAGGTTCATTCCATCTCAGAAGTGCCAGTTCCTCGTCAGTCATTCGAGACAGAGAGGATTGAGGGAGTTCCACACATAGGGGAGCCACGTCCATTTCAACCTCTATGGGTTCGTTGGTTGCATTACCATCCCCTTCATTCGTTTCGTGCTCTTGGTCTTCTTCATCCTCATCCAAGTCCACCACTTCGATACCATCCCTTTCACTGCTATTTGCGTTGGACTCCGTCCCAGCAGTCGAACCGTCATTGGCATTCTCCTCCTCAGATTCTTCGTCTGCAGATTCTTCGGCTCTTTGCCCAGAATCAGCTTTCTCTTCTTCAGTTTGAGTGTCCTTTGGGTCCTCTTGAAGAGTTTCAAGAGGGGACTTTTGAAGAGAAGCCCTTTGCAAATCCTCTGTAGATGTTTGAAGTGGTGTTTCGTTTATCTCTTTCAGAGGAATGGAGGTACCTTGATCATCCTGCTGTTCAGAAGTTCCAGCCAGAACCGCCATATTGGAGGAACCTTTATTTTGAACCAGGTTGCTGGAATTTCCTTGAGGAGAGGAGTTGAGCGGAGCAGCAGCTCTGGATGGTGAGTTCGAAATAGTGGAAGCTGGATTCAAGATGTTCTGCAAGGAACAACAGAATGTTAAAAAGAAACATTCACCAAGGTAATAAGAAGTTATTATTGTCGAAAATTTAAAGGTTCAATTTACCTGTGGACTCTCGGAGGAGAGGTTACTAGCTATACGTTCCAACGTTGTGTTGGAGGTCGAAGATGGATTTTTGGATTTGGGTGAGGGAGCAGCATCCCTGGAATCAAGTCCAGAGACACTAGTTGGAACGGTACTTTTCGAAATATGTTTCTTTGGCTTCTTCTTCGAAGCAGTGTTTAAGTTTCCTCCAGCCTTGGGATCTTCCCCAGTGGTGCTTGATTTCCGCTTCTTGGGAGTAGTAGGAGGAAGCTTGTTGGTCTGAAAGGATTTTAAACGAAGAGTTAGATGCAAACCATAAAACATGAGTGAATTCGAAACATCAAGGCTAAGTGATTACCGTTGGAATTGGAACACTGGTTGTTGTTGGTATTATTGTTGTTGTTGTGGTTGCAGCAATAGTGGTTGTTTCGAGTGGAGTCACTTTGTCAGTAGTTTCGATGGAGGCTTGAGAGGCACTCCCTTCTTTTGACTTCGAGGCAGCTGTCTTTATTCTGATGGCTGAAAATCGAAACAATTAAAGCAAAGGTTAAAGATATGGAAAATAAAAGACATTTGGGATTTTCCCAAGCATTCGCACCTGTGCCTTGATCAGATTTAATTGACATGGCAGAAAGTTCGTATCGAAGGTGTCCTGGGAAATCATGAAGCCAGTATCGAGCCCATGTCACAGTCTCAGATGGCTTTGGTTTCCTTTGAAGATATTTGAACATCTCTTTGCAAGTAAACCACCAAGGATATGGGGGAAACCAAGCCAGAGCCAGTTCTGAGGTAGGTAATCTGGGAAATTTAGGTGGATGCATTTCGAATGCCAACCTATACCTATCCTCAGGTGACAGCCCTGAAGGAAGTTTTAACTTAGAAACTTTTTGTTTAAATTTTTCCTTCAAGGTCTCAGCCGCTTGATGCACAGTGGAGTCTAAGCGCGTGGGGTCATAAGTAGTTTCAAAATAATTTTGGAAAGCTTTAATCTCTTTGGCATGAGTAAACATACCTTTCTTTGTTGGTACCTGCACATCGAAGGCATCAATTAGTTTCTGTTGAATTGTAAGTGTATCGAACATATAAGTTTGATAAAACTTGGTCCACCATTCCAGAAACCCTTTAGCCGTGAGATGGGTAGGTTCGAAGGTTATCAGCTCAAATTGGGCAAAGCCTTGATATTGTTCTTGCTGTATTTTGGCTTCCCGTGCCTTGAAAGTTCGTCCAGAAGTGATGGCACTCTCAGTTTGAAATAAAGGTTCAGGAATCAGTTGGCATAAGCCAAACTGCCTCGAAACAAAGTTTGGTTGGTAGGCAAAGAGAAAAATCTGGTTCTTGGCTGGAGTTATTCTTGAAGAAATGAGTCTAGGTAGCAAAAAAGCTCTCCATACATCCTGAATCTCCTTGCTCTTGATAGCTTCTGAGAGAGCCATGGTGAACCAAGAAGGTCCATGAGCCCTCGAAGCAAAAGGCGCCATGCTCTCTTCGAACTTGTGCCTTTTGGAGAATATCATGATGTACTTTGAGAATTGGACTTTGAAGTCATCTTTGTCATCATTGGGAGTTAATCTTCGAAGCCTAGTGCCTTCGACTATCCTATCATTTATCTCAGAATCTTGCTCATCAATGGTGTTGGCGGTTGATAAGGAGGGTTCGAACATGGCATTTAGCCATAGTTGAAGTAACCAAAAAGGGCCAGCCAACAGAATATTTTTGGAGGTGTGGGATTTGAGGCTCGAAACAGCTGACCTCAGGATTTCATAAAGGTCAACTAAGAGCAGTTCACTTAGGCACACTTTTCGATTTTCATGCAAGTCCCTAGCTAGAGGAATGAACCTACTAGCTACCTGTAGGGATCTACTGCAGAAAACGTATCTTGACAGCCACAGGGTTAAGAAAGCAATGTGCTCTACGTCAGACACATTGTCCCCCTCAGCATGGTAATGACTGATAAACTTGGAAAAACTGGCTAGTTTGACTTCGAAGTCAATTATGCTTGAATGTTCTTCGTTGTCGGGTGTGATACGGTGGGAGAACTGACTTGAGGTTTTGCGTTTGTTTTCGCAAATGTTTCGGTTGAGCAAGAGTCACCACCGACTTTTTATTTTATCCTAAGGAAAGGTTTAAAAAGCACAGCAAAAACCTTTTGAGATGTTTTCTTGGGTTCGGGGAGTAGATTATAGAAAGGGAAGGTATTAGAACCCTTTCTATCCATGGTTATCCATGGGCTCTTAGTTACTTGCTTAGATCACTTGCCTTTTGTTTTCAATTTTTTGAAATGGTGCTTTGTGTGTGTGTTTTGAAAATGTTTTGAAAAGAGGCCAATGTGGTGGCAATCTTTGTAATGATCCATGTTGGGATGTATACAAAGGTGTATGTCTTTTGAAAAAATTTCAATTGTTTTTTGAAAGTTGTTTTTTTGAAAGTGTGTTGTGATATGTGGTTTTGAAAAATAGGCAAGTGTTTTTTTGTTTTGCAAGTTGACAAGTATTTAAGAGCGATCTACCCTAAAGTTCTCAAAGATTTTTGTTATGTTTTTAAACCCTTTTAACAATTTCGTTCCACCATTGTATTTGGTGGACAATCTTGTGTTAGGATGTGAAAGGGACGGGCGTGGGTCGTCGTTTAGACCATAATTGCAATGGTGCCAAGTATCTTTGGGCAATTTTTCTTTAAGGGACTTTGATCATTTTAGGCAAAAAAAGCGTCATCGAGGGACTATGATTATTTGAGTTATTTGTTTTGCCCAAAGAGACCTAACATGCAATATGGCCCAATTTTTGAAAGGCAACAAGTGGATGTAACCCTAGGGGTGTTAGTGTGCAAGTGTGTTTTATTGCATACAAGAGTTTTTTTCTTTGAATTAGGTTTTTCTATTTCATTGATTTTATCTTGCCATACACGTCCTAATTACTAGCAATAAGAAGCGGAAATGTAAAATCTTACGCTATTACAACAATTAGGGGAGGGGGATACACATTTGTACATGGGGGGTTCAACGAGAAAAATAGACAAAAAAGAAAATAGCAAAAAACAAGATATATATAGAGAGAGAGGGAGCCCGCGCGCTGTTGGGAGGTCATCAGAAGTTCTGACTCAGATCCACTGCCAGATGATCAACCTGTTAGTGAAACTGGATGAGTCAGAACTTCTGACTCTAGCACCTGCAAAACAGAACCTTGTTAGTGGGGAAATCAGAAGTTCTGATTTCCCTGCGCTGCAAGACAGAAGTTTGTTAGTGGAGAAACCAGAAGTTCTGATTCTGCTGAAAAGGCAATAACTCTCAGAGGTTCTGATATCATTGACAGCAAAACAGGCTTCAGATGTGCTAACGTCAAAGTCATCACTTGGCTTTTTCCTGTACTAATCAGAACATCTGCAATCCTGTTGTTACTCCACAAAACAGGAAACATATTTGGAACAGATCCAGCAAATACAAAAATGTTTCAGAGGTCAGAGTCAACAAGGTCACAGGCAGATCCTATACTGGCTCAGAATGTTCCGAGGTATGAAAATCCTCAGAACATAAACAACAACAACATGATATTTACATTATGTTATTTGAATATGCACAGCTGATGATGCTTAACAGTGTGATGAGGGTCAGCAGGTGCTTACCTGACTGTTGGGAAAGTTGTGGGTGAAAGTTTAGCTTTTGGTTCTGGTGATGTTCTGGACAAATTTTCTTTGAAAAAGGGGAAGTAAAGGTGTATACGTATGCAGGGTCAGAAGTTTAGAGAGGGTGTCTTTGGTTTACAGAAAAAAAACTGGATATTTGATGAAGTTTGAAGGTGAGAAACTCAAAGTTATGAAACAAAGCTGGAGATTTTGGCAGAGTTTCAGAATGCTGTGTTGCTAGGAGTTCTGTTTCTCACTTAGCAGTTTCTGTTTCTTTTTTCTTGAACGCCTTTTGCAGTGGTGAAGCCTCTCTATTTATAGGCAAAGTTCTTGTGGATGCCTTGAACATTTAAGGCGCCAACAGAGTTTGAATTTGTTCTTTGACAGAAATTCCTGGGAAGTTGTGATAACAGCTAGCTTTCAGCCTAGGTTGCAGCAGCAGGCGTAGATTGGGGAAAAGTGACCTCTGAAGTGGGCGGTGGCGTGAAGACCCATGCCAGAATCTGTACAAAAGCGTTTTCCAAGCCACACGTGAATGCTCAGGAGTGGTTGGAAGCATTAATGGGCATTAAATGGTGACAAGACCTGTCAACACCAACATTCTGGTAATGGAAACCAGCGTTGGATCAACAGCGTACACCATGCTCAGGCCTTGGCTACCTGTTGTCTTAGTAAGCTCTGGAAATTCTCCTGGTTTTCTGGTACGTTCCTTGGATTTACTTCTGGGCAATCTGGACTTAGAGATTCTGTATCAGTGTAACACCCATTCTTCTGACCTTTCATCTTCTGATTTCAACCTGTTCTGAAGGAGCCTTCAGACTTTCCTGCTTCTCTTGCATTCCTTTAGCAAATTCTGACTGAGCTTGTGTAACTGCTGAAGGGGCATGTTCTGTTTGAGGCTTACATTCTGAACCACATTTACAACTTCTGATTGAACTGATGTAGCTGCTGAAGAGCCAACTTCTGACCACGCTGAGCCAAGCTTGCAACTTCTGACCGTCTTCATCTGGAATGGGTCCAGAAGTTCTGAAGCGCTGATTTTTCTAAAAACACTTATTTTAGAGAAGCATTCTAAGTACTTAGAATTTGATTTTTTTCTCAAGATAAAAGTGTTGTTTCTGGAGTTCGTGAGATCATCTTGCTCTTGTAAGCGGCTTGCTTGGGCAAAGGGATAACTCAGGACTTGGATTTGTTTCAGAGGGACCTTGAAAATCCAAGATGGTTTCCTGAAGAAAGGGAGGGTAAATTTTGGGGTACAACAGTTGCCCCTGTTCAATCTTCTTGAACCTGAAGAGTTAGATTGGCAAGTTTGCCTTTTGCAACTCGAAGGTAAAAGGAGATTGAACACCAGAGTGCCCGGAAATTTGCACTCGTATAGTAGAGTATCAGCAATGTGATGGCGGGAATGGGCTTATAGATGCCATTTGGAGAGGTGGTGGATAGGGAGATGGGCTTATAGATGCCATCTGGAGATGTGACAGATCTTCGTCGGGAATGGGCTTACAGATGCCATTTGGAAGTGTTGATCGCACAAGAGACTCCTTAGCGAGAACTTTATGTATCTGAGAAAGGCAGATGTTTTCCTGGCTTGTTACAGGTGTTTGATCTTCAATCTCCTTATGCAGATATGCCCTGGCTAGATACAGGTATCGAATCTACAATCGGTTGCTCACAGATGTGCCCTGGCTGGATACAGGAGTCGAATCCGGAAATAGTCGTCAATAGATATGCCATGGCTGGATACAGGAATCGAATCTTCGAACTCTTCAGACGTGCCCTGGCTAGATACAGGAATCAAGTCTAGAAATGTGATCAACAGATATGCCCTGGCTGGATACATGAATTGAATCTGGAAATGTTGTAGTTGGTAGATATGCCCTGGCTGGATACAGGAATCGAATCTTCGAACTCTTCAGACGTGCCCTGGCTAGATACAGGAATCGAGTCTGGAAACTGATCACTCTCAGATGTGCCCTGGCTAGATACAGGTATCGAATCTGGAATTGTGACAGTTGAAGGTAGTTGTCTTTGGGATTGTCTTTTTCCCTGAAAAGGCAAAAACATAAGTTGTATGCAATGTCATGATGTATGATATGCATGATGTCATGACGTTCAACATGAGATAGTGTTGTATGCATTTTATCATGTATGTAAGCAAGATGTATGAAAATATGAAATGTTTATAAATGTAATTTCGTCTTAGGAAAATAAATCCTTGACGACCGGCCGGGGAATTGCTCTGTGGAAGAGATACTTTGCTGAAGTTTTTGATGAGAGGCCTGCTGAGGACTTCAATGATGGATTCCGTTGGGGATAATGATGATAAACTCCACTGAGGAACACCAAAGATAAACTCCGCTGGGGAATAGGAAGAACTTTGCCGGGGACTGAAGGAACTTTGCCGAGGGCGATTTTCCGTGGCAATTAGCTGAGGATAACCCAGTTATAAGCCCTTGTGAGGAATAACTCTGAATAAAGCTCGGGAGAGACGTCCGTATTCTGCAGGGAACAAGCTTCCAGAATCTACTGGGGATAAGCTTTAAGACCTGCCGGGGAATGTTGTGCCTTTTCAGGATTGACGGGGAATCAACTCTGCTTGGGGAAAGTATTGCTGAATCTTGTCTTACTCTGCGGGGAGTTGAGATGATCTGATCACATTCTTCAGTCGAATCTACCTTGGTACCTTGGCGGACAAAGCAACCAGACTGCATCAGACAACTTCACATTGCCCCTGTTTCTGATGTCACCTCTAATTAATCTTTTGTTTCATATGCAAATATTTATGAATTAGCAATTTAATGTCAAATGCATATATCAAAAATGAACATTGGACGTTCTTCGCAAGACAAAATAGGAAAAGAAAAAAAACAATGGCAATTTGTATGGACAAGTGAATTTGTATTGATTCGAATTTTGCCTGTGAATAGGCGTTTTTGTACAAGAGGCTGACATCCTAGTAAGAGGACGCCGCCGAATAACATAGAATTTACAATTTTGAAAAGACAATAAAACATCTATGTGAACAATCCCACTGGGTTCCAGCTCTGCTATCGCCTTTATGTCTTCAAGCGTCTCATCACTTTGCTGCTTGGTTGAAGATGAAGCTGATTGGTCGATGCCGAAATCTGAGCCAGATAGTTGATGCCGAATTCCAGATGCAAGGTGATCCAATGAGACATAGTGTTACGCTTTATCCCTAACTTTTGCCTGGACCGCCCTTTCGGGTTTTCAGTCCACCGGGATACCCCTTTTTGCCCAAGCCGCCTTTTCAGGTTTTCGACTTGCCGGGTGTACAGATTTTTTATTTCATCCCTTATTTTTGCCCGAACCCTTTTGGTTCGCCGGGAAGCCCTTATTTTTGCCTAGGTATGTCAACCTAGCGGGTCTTTTATTCATGCGTAGTATCTTTTCACTATGTCTGCATTGGCGGGGTGAGGAAGGTCGTCACCATCCATGGTGGTTAGGATCATGGCTCCTTCTGAGAACACATGTTTAACCACAAATGGCCCCTCGTATGTAGGGGTCCATTTGCCCCGGGGATCACTTTGAGGAAGGATGATGTGTTTGATTACCAGGTCCCCAACTTGATACTCTTGTGGTCTGACTTTCTTGTTAAATGCCCTGATAATTCGCTTTTGATACGTCTGACCATGACAGATAGCAGTGAGTCTCTTTTCATCGATCAGGTTTAATTGATCAAGTCGAGTCTGGATCCATTCATCTTCATTCAAGTCTGCATCCTTCATTATTCGGAGAGAGGGTATCTGGACTTCAATTGGCAGGACTGCCTCCATGCCATAGACCAAGGAGAAAGGAGTTGCCCCGGTTGACGTCCTTGCTGAGGTACGGTACCCATGAAGAGCGAACGGTAACATCTCGTGCCAATCTTTATAGGTCACTGTCATCTTCTGCACAATTTTCTTGATATTTTTATTAGCTGCCTCTACAACCCCATTCATCTTCGGCCGGTAGGGAGAAAAGTTGTGGTGCTGTATCTTGAATTGTTCGCAAAGCTCAGTGATCATTTTGTTATTGAGATTGGTACCATTGTCCGTAATGATTCTTTCTGGGACGCCGTATCGACAGATCAGATTATGCCGGATGAAACGTGCCACGACGCTCTTGGTTACTGTTGCGTAGGAAGCTGCCTCAACCCACTTCGTGAAGTAATCGATCGCCACTAAGATGAAGCGATGCCCATTGGATGCCGTCGGTCGGATCTCACCGATCACATCAATGCCCCACATTGCAAAAGGCCAAGGTGCCGTTAGGACGTTCAGAGGAACTGGAGGAATATGCACCTTGTCGGCATAGATCTGGCATTTGTGACAAGTTCGAGAGTGTTGGTAACAATCGGCTTCCATTGTGGACCAGAAATATCCTGCCCGTAGGATTTTCTTTGCCATGGTGTGTCCATTGGAATGTGTTCCGAATGTACCTTCATGCAGTTCTATCATGATCTTCTCTGCTTCAGCCTTATCCACACAACGTAGTAGAGTTGAATCATGATTCCGTTTGTAGAGAATGTCGTTGCTGAGGAAGAATTTCGCCGCAAACCTTCTCATGAACTTCTTGTCATTGACAGATGCACCTTCAGGGTATTCCTGAGCTTCCAAATACCTCTTCACCTCATGATACCAGGGTTTTTCAGTCACCTTCTCGGCCTCGAGATCGCAGCAGTATGCCGGTTCATCCAACTTCCAGATAATAATCTGGGGAGCCTCATTGTCCCATTTAACTTTGAACATTGAAGACATCGTGGCTAGTGCGTCCGCTAGCTGATTCTCCTCTCTTGGGAAGTGCTCAAAAGTTATTTCTTCAAAGTGGGGAAGCAAGGTTGACACATACTCCTTGTAAGGAATAAGATTTGGGTGTTTCGTATCCCACTCGCCTTTGATCTGATTGATCACGAGAGCGGAATCTCCGAAGACACTCAGAAATTTGATCCTTAAGTCGATTGCAGCTTGCAGACCCATAATACATGCCTCATATTCTGCCATGTTGTTGGTACAGTTGAAACACAATCGGGAGGTGAGTGGAGTATGAGTTCCTTTGGGAGATATGATTACAGCGCCGACGCCATTACCCAAAGCATTGGAGGCTCCGTCAAAATGCATAGACCATCGGGATCCTTCCTCAGGTCCTTCATCCGGTCCAGGTACTTCACAGTCAGTTACCACCATGATGTCTTCGTCCGGAAAATCAAAGTTCAATGATTGGTAATCGTCCACAGGTTGGTGTGCCAAATGATCTGCCAGTACACTTCCTTTGATTGCTTTCTGAGTTGTATACTGGATATCATATTCTGTTAAGATCATTTGCCATCTTGCTATTCTCCCAGACAGAGCAGGCTTTTCAAATATGTACTTGATGGGATCCATCTTTGAAATCAACAAAGTGGTGTGAGTCAGCATATACTGTCTCAGCCGGCGAGCAGCCCATACCAGAGCGCATCAAGTTTTCTCAAGCAGTGAGTAACAAGACTCACAGTCGGTAAACTTTTTGCTCAAGTAATAAATAGCGTGCTCTTTTCGGCCAGACTCGTCATGCTGCCCCAACACACACCCCATTGAATTGTCAAGTACTGTCAAGTATAGTATCAGAGGTCTCCCTTCCACTGGTGGCATAAGAATGGGTGGCTCTTGGAGATATTCCTTTATCCTTTCAAAGGCAGCCTGACATTCATCGTTCCAGCGTACTACTTGATATTTCTTCAGTAATTTGAAGATTGGCTCATAAGTAGCAGTCAAATGTGAGATGAATCGGGCAATGTAATTAAGTCGTCCCAGGAAACCTCTGACTTCTTTCTCTGTCTTTGGAGTCGGCATCTCTTGTATGGCTTTTACCTTGGCAGGGTCCACCTGAATACCTTTATCACTTACAATGAATCCTAGCAATTTTCCGGACCTTACCCCAAATGTGCATTTGTTGGGATTCAACCTCAGCTTGTATAACTTCAGTCGGTCAAACAGCTTTCTCAGATGATCAAGATGCTCCTCCTCAGTTTGAGACCTTGCTATCATGTCATCAACTTACACCTCAATCTCATGATGGATCATATCATGAAATAAAGCAACCATGGCCCGTTGATAGGTTGCCCCAGCATTTTTCAACCCGAACGGCATGACCTTGTAACAGAAGGTGCCCCACTGAGTCACAAAGGTAGTCTTTTCCATATCTTCCGGAGCCATATTGATCTGATTATACCCTGAAAAACCATCCATGAATGAGAACACCTTGTGTTGGGCAGTATTGTCAACAAGAACGTCGATGTGAGGTAAGGGGAAGTCATCCTTGGGGCTTGCCCTGTTCAAATCCCTGTAGTCGACACACATTCTGACTTTACCGTCCTTCTTCGGCACTGGCACCATGTTGGCAACCCATTGAGGATAAGAAGTTACTTCTAGAAACCCGGCAACGAATTGCTTCATAACCTCAACCTTGATCTTTTCGGACATCTCTGGGCGCATACGGCGGACCTTTTGCTTTACTGGAGGGCAGTCTTCCTTGGTTGGAAGGTGATGAACTACAATGTCGGCATCCAAACCAGGCATGTCTTCATAGGAACAAGCAAATATCTCCATGTAATCATGTAGCATCTGGATCAATCGTTGCTTCACGCTGAGCTCTAGATTAGCCCCAATCCTGACCTCTTTCCTATCTGTCTCAGTACCCAGGTTAATTGTTTCCACCGGCTCTTCATGTGGTTGAATAGCCCTCTCTTCCTGGAGTAGCAGTCTTGCGAGCTCACCAGGCACTTCACAATCATCTTCACCTTCGTCTTCGGCCAAGTTGATCGGATTCTCGAAGTCATAACTGGCGGTAGCAGAGCTGTTACCAGTGAGATCCAGAGTGGATTGAAACCTGTATAAGTGAGTGTGTGTAAATATAGCTGTTTTGCAATATATATAACACAGAAAGAAAAAGAGCACAAGATTTGAAATGCAACAAACGTCCAATGTTTTGATTGATGATATATGGAAATGTCATACAAAAAGCCCTCACAAATGGAGCTACGATGCCCCGGGTAGGACACCGAGCCAGCAAAGTTTTAACATATTGTTTGTTACGAATTGGAAATCAAAAGAAATTAATTACTGCGTGACAAATGTGATAGGTGTAAAATCCTTTGCCATCCAGTTGCTTGGTCAGTTGCTGGTAGTTGGATAGATCCAACTGCCGAACTCTGCTTCCTCTACATCCTCCTCGATAGCATTCACCCTTGGACTGGTGATAAACACTGGAGCCTTTCTGATCTTTTCCTTGCGCACTGCCCTCTGAGCCTCTGCAGTAAAGCCTAGCCCAAACTTGTCATTCTTTTGAGTGAAGTCAGGAAGCTGACCCCAATTTGCACAATTACCTTTCTCGATTACAGCCCGGGCATCCTTCAAGGACGCCATCTTCAACGGAAAATCTTCTTCGACCACTGCCTCAGCTGATGCCAACACTGGAGGTACTTCCTCGAAATGCTGAAAAGTGGTTTCAATAAACTCCCCGTCCATTTCGATATACCGGAATGAATTCAAGTGACTAACCATGTATTCCTCCTCACCCTGTATAGTAACAATCTTCCCTTTGACAGAGTATTTGAGCTTTTGGTGTAGAGTGGATGTTACTGCCCCAACTTTGTGAATCCAGGGTCGACCCAATAAGTAGGAGTAAGATGGACGAATATCCATTACATAGAATGTTGAGTCGAAAACTTGGGAACCCACACGAATAGGAATGTCTACTTCACCGTGCACCATCCTTTTAGAACCGTCGAAGGCTCTAACAATGATGTTGCTAGGTTTCAATTCCAGGCCCTCACAATCTAAGCGATCCAATGCCTTTTTGGGCAAAACATTCAGGGAAGAGCCGATATCCACTAACACGTGTGCGAGAGTAGTGCCCCTGCATTCTATGGAAACATGCAGGGCATCATTGTGATTTTTCCCTTTGGCGGTAAGGTCAACATCTGAGAACCCCAAGCCATTGTCAGCCGTCAAATTAGCCACACAGTCGGTGAATTGATCCGCGGAGGTCTCTTGCGGCACATGGGCCGTTTTCAGAAATGAAATCAGGGCTTTTGCATGGGCCTCTGAGCATAGCAGCAATGATAACATAGAGATTTTGGAGGGAGTATGCCCCAACTGTTCAACGACATTAAAGTCACTCTTTTTGATAATTTTAAGGATTTCCTCCATTTCTTGTTGGGAGGCTTCCACAACAGTCTTTTTTGGCGCCTCTGTCCTGGCAGGCAAATCGGTAGCAACTTCTTTGCCCCGAGCATCAGAGGACTCGGCGGCAGTAGTAGACACAGGAACTTAAATTGGAACATGCACACTTGCGGGTGTGATGGTGAGAGGTTTTCGGATAACTGGCGGTGCAATGTCAGGCGAGAAGAGCCTGCCACTGCGGGTAATCTTGGCGGGACCAGTGATGTTACTGGTACTGGTATTGGTGCTGAACTCCTGCTTCACCCTAAGAACATACACGTCGGCTCCATAATGCCATGGGACCGCTTTATCAGACTCATAGGGGAGAGGCCCCGGAACAGTAATAGTAATGGGTGCAACAGACATAATTTGGACTGGTTTCTTCACGGGAGCTTTGGCAGGATTGTAAATTGTGACAACAGATATTTCTTCCACAGAAACAAACGGAACAACAGTTTTCTTGAATAGAATTTCCTTGCTATTCATCAGGCTTTGGATGCCTGATTTCAGCAGTGGACAACCGGTAGGGATAACAGCACACAGGAGGCAACCCTTACTACAACCCGGAAATAAACCGGCTAGTAGTAAGTTCCTCTTAACAGTCAAAAGAGGGGTAACAACTTCATTCACCGAAACAGCATACAACTCTTCCTCAATGGCATTTACTCTATGCTGGGGCATAGGAGCAGTTACAACATTTGGTCTCTCAGGCGCTTCAAACTGAATTTCCTTCGCGTCAATAAGATCTTGCACTTTGTTTCTCAAGGCCCAACAATCATCAGTAGTGTGCCCGGGACTATCGGAATGATAAGCACACCGGGCATTTGGGCTATACTTAGGAGACGCAGTGTTGACGACCTTAGGAGCTTCTTTGATGGTCACCAAGTTGGTTGATAATAGTTGGGGTAAAATTTGAGATAAGGTCATACTCAGCCGAGTATACTGCCTCTTGGGCCTTTCACCTCTTTGTTGATTGTACTGCTGAGGAGCAGCAACAGGTTTTGAAATGACCAAAGCATTGACGGCTTGGCGACTTTCGGGCTTGACTTGTCTTCTAGGACCATAGACGGCACTTGCTTCTTTCTTGAAAGTCCTTTTCTCAGTACTTGTGGAGGCAGCCTTTTGTATCTTTCTTGACCTGATGCCAGCTTCAATTCTTTCTCCCGTCAGAATCAAATCCGTAAACCCAGCGGAGGAGTTACCAACCAAATGATTGAAAAATGGACCAGACAAAGTCCCTAGGAACATATCAACCAGCTCACGATCAGTCAATGGAGGCTGCACCCTGCCAGCCAAATCTCTCCATTTTTGTGCGTATTCTTTGAACCCTTCACCCGTTCCTAGAGACATACCCTGAAGTTGGGTACGCGTAGGAGCGAGATCAGAATTGTATTGATATTGTCTGTAGAATGCGGTTGCCAAATCTTCCCAGTGTCGCATGCTAGTTCCATCTAATTGGTAGAACCATTCAAGCTGTGACCCCGAAAGGCTATCTTGGAAGAAGTGAATCCAAAGGTTCTTATCCGCCGTGTAAGGTTGGATCTTCCTTACGTACGACCTTAGATGCAGCTTTGGGCAGGAGACCCCATCATACTTGGCGAAGGCAGGCGCCTTAAACTTGTGTGGAATTACTACCCCAGAAGATAACCCCAAATCTCCAAAATCCAGCCCCGGCACATTCTGAATTTCCATGGCGCTCAAGCGGTCCTCCAATTGCTTGTATCTGTCAACAGCAGGTGGGTATTGTTCGTCATTGTAGTCCGTCTCGTTGTCGGAGACTGCGGGACTAGGAGCTCCTCCCCCTTGGGGACTGTTTTTCTCAGCAGAAGAAGTAGTTGGTTCAGCTTCATTATGGAGTGTGTTCCCAAATCTGCGTCCAGTGTTGAACAACGCAGTCCTCTTTTTCTTCTTCTTTTTCAGGAGTAGTGTCTTCAACTCTTGCTGTCCTTGGGCCAGGCTCAGGACCATCTCTTGAAACTGGGCACTTTGGGCCTGAAGGGCCTTGATTGCTTGCTCACTGGATGAGTCCGGATTCATGATGACTGTTCAAAATAAACAGCGAAGGAGATTAAGCAACCTGTGAAATAGGGTACCTGCTATGCATATGGTGCAATGGAATGCGTATGTTTTATGTTTTCAAAGACAAACAAGATTCAACTTTGTAGACAAAAAGGGAAACACACTTCATTAGATTAAAATTTTAATTGTTCAACAACTTGCCCTTAGGAATTACAGAAATAAAAAATACTGGAAAGGAAATAAAAGCTATAAAAGGAAATATCCAAAGCCCATCACTGCTCCCATGGCCTCCTTTTCTCAGTGTTGATGTAGTTGTTCAGGACCCGCTCTTCCTCCAATTTCTTAGTCAGCCTCTGGACCTTCCGTTCCTGCTCGTTGAACTTTTCCCGATAGAAATCCCGTTCTTCCTTTAGTTGCGCCCAAGATCTCTTCATTGTGTCAAAATTAGTGGGTATCTGAGGAGGGAGGACAGTTGGAGGAACCCCATCTTCATCAGGAGATTCAAGAATGATAGGTCTGACAACTTCGTACGGCATACCTAACCTCTGAGCACGGATGCGGACCCACTTGCAATAGGGTTCCATTGGTAGAGAAGTCTTTGGTCCCAACTCATGTGGGTCAGCTTTGTGAATTATGTCCCAAGCTCTAATGAATCAATGGCGTAGTTTGTCACTGTCTATCTGGAACTCAAAATGGAAGTGAGGAACCAACATTTCATGAGGCCCATCTCCCCTGGCCCTTCCAAACTGACGGAGAGCTAAGCATGGATTATAAGAGATTCCTCCTTGGATACCAATGAACGGAACATTCAGGTATTCTCCGCAACGATCAATAACAGCTACCTCATCCAGACCTCTGAGAGTCCAAGTGATGTCATTATCAGTGAGAGACATTAACCTCCGAGCCCAACCTTTTCCTTCTTCATTCTTCAGCACGAACTTAGGAAGTTGCGAAATAAACCACCTCACTAGCAAAGGAGCACAACACCACGGAGTTCCCCGTTTTCGAGCAGTACGAGCATAGAGTTGTTGTAAGATATCACCCAAAAGAGTGGGTACAGGATTCCGAGACATGAAGATCCTTATGACATGGATACTGATAAAGGTGTCAGGATTGGGAAACAATACCAGACCATAGATAAAAAGAGCCAGAATATCTTCGTATGCCTTAAAGTCCAAGTCACTCCATAAATCATTAGCTTTGCCAACCAGAAATTTGACCAAAAAGCCCTTGACTCCACTTCTAGTTTCCCAGTTAGCTAATACCTCTTCTTTGGTCAAGGGGAGGACTGCAGCAACCTCTTCAGGCCTAGGAGTCTTTTCCAAACCGGTGAAAGGAGTTTGCTCCAAGACAGGGATCCCAAGCAAATACGAGAATTCTTCCAGGGTAGGAACCAGCTGGAAGTCTTGAAAGGTGAAACAATGATACAGAAGGTCATAAAACTGGGTCAGAACACTTATCAGTTGTTGGTCCCATTTTGCAGTGATCAAGCCAAGGAGAGAACCATGCCTGTTTATGAAGGAAGAAGTGTTTGGAATCCTACCAACCAAATCCTTGAGTAAAACTGGTGGTTGAACAAAGTTGAGCCGAATAGTATTCCTACGTGTGGGCATCATGATGTCCTACAAAACAGAGCAAAGATGAAACTTTTTTTGTCTTTGAAATGGGTTAGTCCTTTATACAGGATGCATGCAATGGTATGATGGCATGATGCTATGATGAAGCACACCACAAGTATTCACACAGGCAAACATGATAAGGCACACAAGTCACACAAGACACCCTTAGGTTTCAGACCAGCATGAATTTTAGGTATTACCCTCTTTTGGTTTCGTTGGTTAAAACCTGTCCTATCAAAAGTAGCCGGGTTCTAGAGGATCTCAAATCATTGGCTACCCTCAATCGGTCATAACTCCAGCATCGCAATCTTTTCTTGCGGCCAAAACCATCTCGAGAGTTTAGCCTCAATGAGTGTAGCATACTGCTACTGTCCTAATAGCCAAGTTTGGTCAATTTAGGGTTCTAAGGTTGGTTGGTGTTTAATGACTCCTTAGAAGACCTATATTCTCCTCATTGCAACACAAGGGATATAGGTACAGACCAAGGTGCCACACCAACGTAGCCACTGCTTCACCCATGTCGGTCTACACCGGACAGGTCCCTCACAGATTATGCTACCTAAAAACGGTATTTTCCAGATCCGGGTTAGGATCTATGAAACTCCGATGCAAAGCCCACAAATATAAAAGCAAACAAATCAAACAATTGAAAACAAAGGTTATCTAAGCCCTAAGGTTACTCCACTTTTAAGTTAGTCCCCAGCAGAGTCGCCAGTTCTGTGATACGGTGGGAGAACTGACTTGAGGTTTTGCGTTTGTTTTCGCAAATGTTTCGGTTGAGCAAGAGTCGCCACCGACTTTTTATTTTATCCTAAGGAAAGGTTTAAAAAGCACAGCAAAAACCTTTTGAGATATTTTCTTGGGTTCGGTGAGTAGATTATAGAAAGGGAAGGTATTAGCACCCTTTCTATCCATGGTTATCCATGGGCTCTTAGTTACTTGCTTAGATCACTTGCCTTTTGTTTTCAATTGTTTGAAATGGTGCTTTGTGTGTGTGTTTTGAAAATGTTTTGAAAAGAGGCCAATGTGGTGGCAATCTTTGTAATGATCCATGTTGGGATGTATACAAAGGTGTATGTCTTTTGAAAAATTTTCAATTGTTTTTTGAAAGTTGTTTTTTTGAAAGTGTGTTGTGATATGTGGTTTTGAAAAATAGGCAAGTGTTTTTTTGTTTTGCAAGTTGACAAGTATTTAAGAGCGATCTACCCTAAAGTTCTCAAAGATTTTTGTTATGTTTTTAAACCCTTTTAACAATTTCGTTCCACCATTGTATTTGGTGGACAATCTTATGTTAGGATGTGAAAGGGACGGGCGTGGGTCGTCGTTTAGACCATAATTGCAATGGTGCCAAGTATCTTTGGGCAATTTTTCTTTAAGGGACTTTGATCATTTTAGGAAAAAAAAGCGTCATCGAGGGACTATGATTATTTGAGTTATTTGTTTCGCCCAAAGAGACCTAACATGCAATATGGCCCAATTTTTGAAAGGCAACAAGTGGATGTAACCCTAGGGGTGTTAGTGTGCAAGTGTGTTTTATTGCATACAAGAGTTTTTTTCTTTGAATTATGTTTTTCTATTTCATTGATTTTATCTTGCCATACACGTCCTAATTACTAGCAATAAGAAGCGGAAATGTAAAATCCTACGCTATTACAACAATTAGGGGAGGGGGATACACATTTGTACATGGGGGTTCAACGAGAAAAATAGATAAAAAAGAAAATAGCAAAAAACAAGATACATAGAGAGAGAGAGGGAGCCCGCGCGCTGTTGGGAGGTCATCAGAAGTTCTGACTCAGATCCGCTGCCAGATGATCAACCTGTTAGTGAAACTGGATGAGTCAGAACTTCTGACTCTAGCACCTGCAAAACAGAACCTTGTTAGTGGGGAAATCAGAAGTTCTGATTTCCCTGCGCTGCAAGACAGAAGTTTGTTAGTGGAGAAACCAGAAGTTCTGATTCTGCTGAAAAGGCAATAACTCTCAGAGGTTCTGATATCATTGACAGCAAAACAGGCTTCAGATGTGCTAACGTCAAAGTCAGCACTTGGCTTTTTCCTGTACTAATTAGAACATCTGCAATCCTGTTGTTACTCCACAAAACAGGAAACATATTTGGAACAGATCCAGCAAATACAAAAATGTTTCAGAGGTCAGAGTCAACAAGGTCACAGGCAGATCCTATACTGGCTCAGAATGTTCTGAGGTATGAAAATCCTCAGAACATAAACAACAACAACATGATATTTACATTATGTTATTTGAATATGCACAGTTGATGATGCTTAACAGTGTGATGAGGGTCAGCAGGTGCTTACCTGACTGTTGGGAAAGTTGTGGGTGAAAGTTTAGCTTTTGGTTCTGGTGATGTTTTGGACAGATTTTCTTTGAAAAAGGGGAAGTAAAGGTGTATACGTATGCAGGGTCAGAATTTTAGAGAGTGTGTCTTTGGTTTACAGAAAAAAACTGGATATTTGATGAAGTTTGAAGGTGAGAAACTCAATGTTATGAAACAAAGCTGGAGATTTTGGCAGAGTTTCAGAATGCTGTGTTGCTAGGAGTTCTGTTTCTCACTTAGCAGTTTCTGTTTCTTTTTTCTTGAACGCCTTTTGCAGTGGTGAAGCCTCTCTATTTATAGGCAAAGTTCTTATGGATGCCTTGAACATTTAAGGCGCCAACAGAGTTTGAATTTGTTCTTTGACAGAAATTCCTGGGAAGTTGTGATAACAGCTAGCTTTCAGCCTAGGTTGCAGCAGCAGGCGTAGATTGGGGAGAAGTGACCTCTGAAGTGGGCGGTGGCGTGAAGACCCATGCCAGAATCTGTGCAAAAGCGTTTTCCAAGCCACACGTGAATGCTCAGGAGTGGTTGGAAGCATTAATGGGCATTAAATGGTGACAAGACCTGTCAACACCAACATTCTGGTAATGGAAACCAGCGTTGGATCAGCAGCGTACACCATGCTCTGGCCTTGGCTACCTGTTGTCTTAGTAAGCTCTAGAAATTCTCCTGGTTTTCTGGTACGTTCCTTGGATTTACTTCTGGGCAATCTGGACTTAGAGATTCTGTATCAGTGTAACACCCATTCTTCTGACCTTTCATCTTCTGATTTCAACCTGTTCTGAAGGAGCCTTCAGACTTTCTTGCTTCTCTTGCATTCCTTTAGCAAATTCTGACTGAGCTTGTGTAACTGCTGAAGGGGCATGTTCTGTTTGAGGCTTACATTCTGAACCACGTTTACAACTTCTGATTGAACTGATGTAGTGCTGAAGATCCAACTTCTGACCACGCTGAGCCAAGCTTGCAACTTCTGACCGTCTTCATCTGGAATGGGTCCAGAAGTTCTGAAGCGCTGATTTTTCTAAAAACACTTATTTTAGAGAAGCATTCTAAGTACTTAGAATTTGATTTTTTTCTCAAGATAAAAGTGTTGTTTCTGGAGTTCGTGAGATCATCTTGCTCTTGTAAGCGGCTTGCTTGGGCAAAGGGATAACTCAGGACTTGGATTTGTTTCAGAGGGACCTTGAAAATCCAAGATGGTTTCCTGAAGAAAGGGAGGGAAAATTTTGGGGTACAACATCGGGTATATAAGTTTCTCCCACTGGCGATAGCCCAGTGATGGCCGTTATGTCGAAGAAGGTTGGGGTGATCATTCCACCTGGGAGATGGAAAGTGTTATAGGTACTGTCCCAGAAATAGAGGGACGCGAATAGCAGAGGGTGGTTGTAGGTGAAACCAGGCTTCGATAGCTTAATCAGGTTATAGATACCTAATTCTTCCTATTGCTGGGATTTCTTAGCTTCTACTTTCTTGAACCAATTTTGATAAGCAATATCAGAGGTGGGGCAAGATCGAAATGGCTTAAAATTACTTTTTACATAATCCAATACAAAGGGGTCCTTAGGAGGAACAATTGGGTTTTCTATGGTATTTGAACTAGAAGATTCTACTGCCTTAGGGGCGTCCATTTTGTTAAACAAGGGTTTAAAACTATAACAAACTGGGAAAATCATCCTGGTGTCTTTTAATATTTCAAAAACCGTAAGAGGGCCATTTAAAGCTAACCTCTTACCAGCAACGTTGGTAGGAATGAGTACCTGTGACGCATACAACATTTCTTTTTCCTTTGAAATCATCTGAGGGGCAAGAACGGATTGACCTTGGTGAGTGATGATTTTACTTTCCATGGTAGTTCCTGCAGTTTTTCCTTTCTTCTTGGAGACTTTCTTGAGTTGGGATGAAGTAGAAGAAGACATTTTTTAAAGATGTTGAAAGCTTGGGTTTTTTTGACGAGAGAAGGAGGGTAAAAGATTTAGAGTGTGAAAAGAAAAGAAAAAGATTAAGTTGGTGATGTTTTATAATGGAAGTTTAAGCATCCATTGAATAAGGGTGTGATACGTGGAAATCATGGGTTGGTGTGATGAAGACGTGGCGTAAAGTTAACATGGGTAATATGCGTGATTTAAAGATAATCATTATTTGTAACTGCACCATGCTGTGAAGTGGCTCCAGGTGGTTAAGGAATCCAAAAGGTGCTATGATTGACGTGACTGGAGTCAAATGCATTAAATGTTACGATGATTCGAAAGTTACATCAAAATCTTGTGTAGGTGTTTAAAATAGGTATTTCTCAGAGGAATCGAAATACATATTTTAAAGGGGCAATTTGTTGGCTGAAGATTTTGATAATGTTATTAGAAGCCAAATGAATTAAACGTTTCGATCGAAATGAGGTAAAGCGTCATGTTTCGAAGTAGCAGAAGCAGTGTTTCAAATAAGTATGTCAAAGCTTGGAGCTTCGAGTGGCAATTATGGGAACATATCTAAAGAAGTCTCGAAATAACAACAAGGCTGTGTTTGGGAAGTGCGTTCGAAACGGAGAAGTACCAAAGCATTTGAAATTCAAATGGAAGCGGGACATTCGAAGTTTGAAAGTTATGTGCTGGAGCATTTGGGGACACGTGGAAAGAAGAAAGAGGCATTGTCCTGCATGTTCTGAACGTGGCATAATCCTATAGCAAGACCGTTATGGTCGAATTAGTATAAATAGAAGTCTTAGTATTAGGATTTCGTGTGTCATATCTATTATACTAAATACTCAGTAACATTCAAACTACCACATGGCAAGGGAAACGAATGCAAGAGAAATGTACGTATGATAGCACCATGTATTTCTGATTTAATGAAAACCTTTTACCATTTCCAGCACTTTCCTTTATCTTTTTGTCAAATAACATTTACAAGTTTTCTCATTTACAGTCTTTTCACTTCGAAATCTCTTCTTCAAAGTTTTACGTTCTAATGGTTTCTTCACATTTCAAGCACTTTACATCTCAGAAAACTGTCATATTTTCCATACCTTTACCTTCAAGTCTTATCCTTCGAACGCATATTTTTACTTAAAGTCATTTACAGATTTCTTGCATTAAACGCTTTCTTCATATTTCAAACCTTTTACGTTCCAGAAATCCTTTACATTAACTGTTTTATAATTCGAAACCATTTACTTGACTTTTATGCAATTTTACATGTCTTTACAATTAACATTTATTCATGCAACTTAGTTTCGTACACGCACATTTTGATTACATCTTTAGACTTTTTGAGAGAGAAATCGAAATCAGCCAAACACATATACAACACTCAAATATCAACCATGAATATCTGTTCGATCGTGAGAGTAACCTTAATGTCCAAGGAGTCCTAGGATCAACCTAGTCGATCCTGTGAGTTACCAGAGGAATTGAATAACAGTCAGAAAGATTATTCGATAGTTTGGAAGACTAGCGGTTGTTTACCAGAAATCACTGGAAACAGTAAGTTACCCAATGGCGCAGATTTTGGGTTGTAGGTAGTTATAGTTTATGGTATTGGCGGAAAAAATAACTTCATAAAGAGCAATTGAGAGACCTCATTGTCCGAGCAACTATGTAAACGGGGTTGGAACAAAATATGTTCATACTCCTTGAGTTTTGATGATAAGAAAGTGTTTTAAGAACAATTGGGTATACTAACATTTGTTTAAGTGTGCATGATCATAAACTCTATATTAACTTGGTTCTGACCCTGTTAAAATTTCTTATAAAGAGAAGAAAATGACTCAAATTCTGAAGGATCAGAATCTGATGTCTCAACACTTGAAATCTCAGCTTCTACATTTTATATATTTATAATACTAACTCTACTTGATTAGAATCAGAATATATTCAATGTCAGAAGTTGTTTTGAAGAAGAAAAATAATCATCCATACACAATTTAAACCCCCCCCCCTATGTATTTTTCTCACCTTCACACCAGGTGATAAAGGATTATGACCATGCCATTAAGAATAACATAATAGCAATAGATGGGGAAAGAGATATCACCATGGTAGGGTGGAAAACACCAAAGGATAATTGGGTTAAGCTTAATACAAATGGCGCTAGTGATAGGCATAGGAGAGCAGGGTGTGGAGGCATTATACGAGGCATAAATGGGAAGTGTATGGGCCGTTTTTACAAGAATATAGAAGTGTGTAGTTCATTTAGAGTGGATCTGTGGGGAGTCTTTGAAAGTTTTCAGGAGAGTGGAGATTAATATGGATTCGATCTCAATTTTTAATTCACTAGAATTGGGTTTGTCGAAAGGTTTTGAATGATAC
This sequence comes from Vicia faba, assembly GCA_948472305.1. Lineage (NCBI taxonomy): Eukaryota > Viridiplantae > Streptophyta > Magnoliopsida > Fabales > Fabaceae > Vicia > Vicia faba. Next base: position 30,978,672 of record OX451736.1, read on the forward strand.
ATATTAATTAAACAAATCCATAATCTCATAAAGATGCATGAAGATATGAAGGTAGTTCATACATATTGGGAAGCAAATTCGTGTGCATTTTCTCTAGCTAAAGTCAGTATTGGTTGTAGTCAGAAGGTGATTTTTCGAGATGATGCTCCAAATTTTATTATAGCATTGATCAAAAGTGATGCTTTAGAATCAGTTTTTTCTAGGGTGGTGGTGTAGTTTTTCTGTGTTATTGGACTTAGGCCCTATTTCTCACAAAAATAACCCTCAAAGGTATGTAAATAATTTATCATTTATTATTGATAAAGATGCTTAATTATCACTAACTATATAAAATGAACAAATAATTAAGGATTAAAGCAAGAAGAAATAATAATGCATTAAAGCTCTTCATTATCATCTTTTTATACTCTAATCTTTTCCTTCTCTTTTTCATAATTTTCTTATTTTATTCTCACGAGCATCCATTCACTCATGTCCCTAAAAAATAAAATATTTCATTATTCTCCTATCATACTAATTTTATATTTTACTTAATGATAGCTTAATTAAATAAAAAATTTAAGTGTTAGAGAGAGAAAGTTCATATTCTCTCTAGGTTTTCACAAAATAACAACCTTTTTGTTTTGAAATCAATGTACTCTAGAGCCGAGGAAGGAGATCAAGGGTGGAGGAAAGTTGTAAGGAGGAGAACAAGGTCTTCACAAGAGAAACCTATTGCGATAACATGATAAGGGATTAATAGGGAGGCTCTAAGGAGATGATAACTTTGTTCTTCTTCACTTCATTTTTAGAAAATTTCAAAGCAAAAGACATATATGAATAGGTTAAATGCTATGGAGATGTAGACGAGGTTATCATTCCATCGAATAGGGATATTCGGGAGAAAGAGATATGATTTTGTCCACTTATTTGATGTCAAGGATGCAAGGATGTTGGCAACTCAATTGGATAACTTATTCATAGAAAACCATAAAAAATTGTGAACCTACCAAGGTTCGAAAGGAATTCAATCAACAAGAACAAATCCTTACAAGAAAGAGAATATATGGATGAGGGGGAACCATTGTAGACCTAGAAGGGAACACAAAGGAAGAAACTATGATGAAGAGAAAGGAAGAGGAGAGGAAAGAAATGACCAAAGTTCTTATTCTAGAGTACTAAAAATAACTAATAACTTCCCAAATTTTAGTCGTAGAAATGTTGCATGGTCAGACCATTCTAGAGATATAAATGTTACATCTACGTTGAATTTCATATGGGTAAAGGAAGGTTTCCTCCCTAATTTGGCGAACACGGAGCCGAAAAATGACGTAAATAAAAAAGAAGACTTAGTACCATTCCTTATGTTACAGTTGCCGAAGAGGTTTGGCGTGAAAAGGGGGAGAAGACCGCACATCCAATTGATGGAACATACATGCGTAATGAAAAGTCAAAGGTCAAAATCTTAGATCACAAAAAAGAAGCTAACAAGAAACATATACCTAAAAGTAAACACTACGTGGCTTTAGTTAGTCAAACAATTTTAAAGGAGCTCAATTCACGTGCCTAATACTTTTTAGTCTAATGAAGTGGGCCGAAGGATTATAGATCTGGAAGGTAGATCCAAGGCCCATCCAACTTCTTCCTTTCCAGACCTCCAAAATTCCTCTCTCAGATATGACTGAAATCTCTACAAAAATCACATGCATCTTGATTCTGTATCAGAAAGGTTCTCAAGCGGATCCACGATATGATTTGAATCAACATCAGACACATATGTTTTATAGGGTAACAAAAGATTTTGGGAGAACAAGAATATGGATGAATAAAAGGAAATCTAGGAGAGGGTGGTTAAATTTTGAGTTACAGGTGTTGATGATGATGAAGTTCATGTTGAAGAAATAAAGTGTTTGGAGAAAAGGAACCAAGACGGTGAAGGTCGAAATGAAGTTAATAAGAATGTTGATCAATGGATATTATATCCTTCAATATTCGGGGAGTGGCCAAGATATAAAAAAAAGAGCTTACAACATTTAATTTCCAATGGCTTGTTTGATATCTGTTTAATCTAGGATACAAAAATCCAAAATGTTCAACAAGAAATGATAAATTATTTGTGGGAGGAAGAAATGTAGAGTGGACAACTAGAAATTCTCAAGGTAGATCAGGTGGGATGCTCATCATGTAGAAATCAGGATTATTTCAATTTAATTTTAGTTTTAAGGGTGAGGGTTTCATAGGAATCAATGTATGTTTGGAAATGGATGTTTATTTATCTGGTCAATGTGTACACATCTTGCTTAATTCAAAATAAGTGTAAATTATGGAGTGAATTAAATAATTTTATATGCAATATGTCGATCGATAAGTGGTGTTTTGTGGGTTATTTCAACTCAATCAAGAAGGATTGTGAGAGGAAGGGTCAAAGTAGTCAAAATAGTAGAGGAAATGATAGAATTCGACTTCGTTATAGGTGACATGGATCTCATTGATATTTTTACTTATGGTGGGAAGCTTACATGGCAATGGAATGAGGGTAGATCAATGAGTAGACTTGATATGTTTTTAATTTTAGAGAATTTATTGTTAGTATGGAAAATTGATTATCAATGTATAGGTATTAGGGATGTTTCATACCATAATCCAATATGAATTAAGGGCAATGTAACAAAGGGGGTATGAAGTTGTTTACATTTTTTAACTGCATGTTAGATCACCAGGAGTTTTCTTCTTTTGTATATAATACTTAGAATGAGATGTGTTAAATCCATGGTTTTAGGTTTGGTATAAATTTTTCTAAAACATGGTTCTAGAATGATGTTGAGCAAGATGTCATAACATCTTAACCAACTATCATGATAGGTTATGCTGTCATGCTTATCAGACAAATGTTGAGCTAAATGTCTTGACATCTTGGCCTGTTATATAACAGGCACTGCTATTATATCTCTTGAAAATTTTGATTTGTTTTTGAGAGATCTTTTTGGATAAATCTCATTATTTTACACGGGTCAAGGAGATATATTATGAGCAAGTGCAGATTTGATTTGGTTTCATTAAAAACGATCTTGGAGACTTTTTGGGAAACTTTAAAAGATTTGTTCTTACTTTTATATGAAGATCTTGCAGCTGATTTAAAACAGAAGATTTGATTTGATTTGAAGAATCCAAGCCCATTCTACAAGAGTCTATAAATAAGGGCTTGCTAAACCTAAAATATCAAGCATTCATATTGAAGAAACCATGGGTGCAACATAAGGATTAGGGTATTGGGAGTCTTTTAAGTTCTTTGTGTTTTTGTTCTTTGTATGTCACTTGTGTATCTTTTGATACATCGTGGTTGACTGATTGTTCTCATCGTGAGCTTTTAAGAAAAAATTTGAGTATTATTCTTAGTGAAGCTTTTAAGAAAATCTAAGTATTTTAATTGGAAGTGTAATCTTCTATTTGGTTCTTTTGGTCTAGTCACAAGGTTTGTGACTGTAGGTATCATTGAGGTGATTGGAAGTGAGAGTGGAATCTCATATCTTTAGGTATCTAGGTAGAAGTTGTATAACATAGTGATTAGGTGAGAAGTTATAAACTAGGGTTGGTTTAACTTCAAACTAATACTTTCATAGTGCATTTCCTTTCTGGCTTGGTAGCCCCCTGAGTAGGTGATGTTACACCGAACTAGGATAATAATTAATTGTGTTGTTTAATTTTTTGCAATTTATGTTTCTGCATAATTTCTAGATTTAGCAAGTGTTCTGTCAACATATGTTCTAACATCTGTCTTGACAATGTGTGTGTTAGGACATCAGTCTTAACATATGTATTCCAAGTGCTAGAATTTCAATTGGTATCAGAGCAGGCACCCTGTTCTGGTTATTGGGTGAGCTCTAGGGAGAATAATTTATGGTGCTATGGATAAATAAGAAGGATACAACAATAGAACTCCTCTGGAAGATGGTTTAAATTATGATTGGTGGAAGGTTAAAATGGTGGCTTTTCTAAAATCCATGGACAACAAAGCTTAGAAGGTTGTGTTGAAATAATAGGATCATCCTGTTGAGAAGGAAAAGATGGGGATGTATCTTTGAAGCCAGAGGGAGGTTGGAATGATGAGAATGATAAATTAGCTCTTGTAAATTCCAAAGCCTTGAATTCTTTATTCAATGAAGTATACAAGAATGTGTGCAGGTTGATTAATACCTATATTGTAGCTAAGGATGTTTGGGAAATTATCAGAACAACTCATGAAGGTACATCCAAAGTAAAAATGTCAAGACTTCAGCTTCTCACTACTAAATTTGAGAACCTAAATATGAATGATGATGAGACCATCCAGAAATATCATATGAAGGTTCTTGAAATAGCAAATGCATCTAGTTCCTTATGAGAAAAGATGCCAGAACAAAAGCTTGTTAGAAAGATTCTTAGGCCTTTACCCGATAAATTAGACATGAAGGTAACTTCCATCAAAGAAGCACAAGACATCAACAGCATGAGAGTTGATGAACTTGTGGGGTCACTTCAAACTTTTGAATTGGCTATTAGTGAGAAGATTTAGAAAAAGAACAAGAGCATGTCTTTTGTTTCTAATGTTGAAGATGAAGAGAGTCAAAATGATCTGGATACTAATGAAGGACTATCCAATACCATTGTGTTACTTGGAAAGCAATTCAATAGAATTCTGAAAAGAATGGACAGAAGAGGAAGACCAAATGTCAAGAACATCTAATCTGACATTAGGATAGATGAATATTTTTAGAAAAATACCAGAACTGAGGATAAGACCAATCAATGCAAAGGCATTCAATGTTATGAATGTGAAGGTTTTGGTCATATTAGACCAAAATGTCACAACTTTCTCAAGAAACAGAAAAAGGGCTTCATTGTGTCTTGGTCTGATGATGATGAGTCAGAAGATGAATCTAATCCTGAGACTGCTAAACTTGTGATGGCTCTTTCTGGAAGATGGGAAGATGAAGTGGAAGCTTGTGATCAGAATTATCTCTATGGAGATCTGGGTATATCCTACAAAGATACTTGTGACAGGTGTGAAAAAGTCTTAATACAGAGGAAGAACAAAGGAAGATCATATCTGAATTGGAGAATTAGAAGAAGGAATTTCTATGTACTGATTCTCATCTACTAAATAAGGTAACTCTCCTAAATTCCAAGTTTGACAACTTGAAAAATTTCTTGAGAATGGTGAAAAGGCTGAAGATACAAGAGTTAATTATTTGTCTGATAATAAACAGAAGAAAAGGCCTAAAGAAAAGCTCTTTCCTCCTGAAAATAAAAGAATAATCGCCATGTCCAACCAAATGTTACAACATCCTGGCAGACATGATGTAATTCCATCCAAATCTCAATTCTCAACTTGGAGATGTCATTACTATGGTGGGTATGGTAATATAAAGCCTTTTTGTTTTAAATCGTATGGAGATAAAAAATGTTCAGTTCATTCTAAGGCAGATCAAGTGAGTAAAAAGATAAGTGTTGAAAATAGGGATATTAACTTTATTGCCCATACTTCCTTATGAGACTCAAATGGAGAATACCTGTACTTTCATAGTGCTTGCTCTAGACATATGACAGGGGTTCAGAAGTTGTTGGTGGATATTAGGCCTCATCCCATGGAAATTGACAGATTTGGTGATGGATTTAAATTTTAAATCAAAGGAGTTGGAAAGTTGATGTGTGTTGGTTCACCTAGTTTAAAATATGTTCTTCTTGTGAAAGGATTAATTGTTAATCTTATTAGAATTATTCAATTGTGTGACCAAGGATTGTTAGTCAATTTCTCAAAATATGAATGGCTGGTCAAAGATGAGAAAGATGTTGTTATGATGGAGGGCACAAGGTCTAAAGACAACTGTTATTTATGGGAATCTCAAATAATTTCTTACTCTTCCACATGTTCAATATCCAATGATAATGAAGTGAAGTTATGACACCAGAAACTCGGAGACCTTCATCTCAAAAGAATGAAGGAAATCATATTTGAAGGAGCCATTAGAGGAATGCCGTAGCTCAAGATTGAAGAAGGGAAAGTCCGTGATGAGCGTGAAATTAATAAGAAAGACATGATGTCATATCTAATGTTGTAACATCAGTCTAACTGAAACTCTTCATATGGACTTAATGGGACCAGTGCAGATAGAAAGTTTGGGTGGAAAGAGGTATGTCTATGTGGTTATTGATGATTTTTCTGGGTATACTTGGTTGAACTTTCTTAGAGAAAAAGCATATACTTTTAAATTCTTCAAAGATATGTGTCAGAGTATTCAATAACAAAAGAAGAGTGTGATTGTGAAGGTTAGAAGTTATCATGACAAGGAGTTTGAGAATACAAAATTCTATGAATTTCGTGCTTCTAAAGACAACAGTCATGAGTTCTCTTGTTCCATCTCTTATTAGCAAGATTCAATTGTTGAGCAAAAGACTAGGGATATACAGGAATCAACTAGAGTTATGATTTCTGCTAAGCAATTTCCATTGGAGTTTTGGGCTGAAGCTATGAGTACTACTTGCAACATTCATAATAAGGTCACTTTGAGAGAAGGTACTTCAAATACTCTCTATGTGATATGGAAATGAAGGAAGCCTATAGTCAATTATTTTCATACCTTTTGAAGTAAATGCTATGTCTTGATGATCAAAGATCAAAATGGTAAGGAGGATCTCATAAGGAATGAAGGAATATTTCTGAGTTACTCTTCAAACATAAGATCTTATATAGTTTTTAACTCCAGAACTAAAGATGTTATGGAATCCATAAGTTTGGTAATTGATGATTCATTCACTGAAAGAGAGAAGGATGTTGAAGAAAATGTTGGAACAACTTTTGTGCAGACTGAGGAGACGTGAAAAGAAGAAATTTGTGAGTCCATAAGTGTTGATCTAGATAACTCTGAAGTTAGAATTCAGACAAAACAACTCAATGAGATCAATGTAAGACACTCTAATGAAGTATACATTACAGGATTCAATAAATAAATATCAAATTCACGTCTTACTTCTAAGCTTAAACCAAGGTCGGTTCTACTTTTCAAGAAAGAATGATCTTGAACTGCATCATTGGGTCAAAGCGGGTCAATAGGTAATTGTATCTAAGAAATAGTCTAATTTCATGTTTCAATAAGAAGCAAATTTGTGCCTCTGGAAATACTACAGAATCTGAGTATGATGGAACAAGGAGAGGTTGTTCTTAACTGGTATGGATTGACCAGATGTTGAAGGATTATAATGTCAAACTTGATGTCATTACATTACTTGATGAAGATCTGAATGATATCAGATATCTCATTAAACATGGCTAGAACAAGAACCTTGATAGTCATAATTAACTTATCAAGAATCTTGATGAATGAAAGGTTATTACTCTGGAGTATATGGATAATAAAGAACAACTCACTATTATGTTTAAAGATTAGATTAAGAACAAAAACAGTGGAATTGAAACTTTCACTATTAAAGAGTTATAGCAATTACAGATATGGGGGAGTGCAATTGATAGTGCATCTTTCCTCTATGTTCTAATGCTTAGGAAGCCTAAGTAAGTTGCTATTAAATGGAACAAATGGTCTCTGTAGGATATATGGTGACAGGAGAAACATGTGGATAACCCCCTAAAGTTGTTCAAGTTTGTGTGTTTCCACTTGTGTTTATTTCCATCTGCTAGTGTTTGCTTCCATTTGATATTGTTTGTTTCCATTTGTTGTTGTATGCTTCCATCTATGTTTTATGCTTGTGTGCATTGTGGTTTCCATGTTGTTTTTACATTTACTCTATTTTTTGTCAATTTTTGGCTAAAAAGGAGGAGTAAAGTATTTATGTTTTTGTTTGTCCTGATGTTATGAAACATGTCTTGACATGTTGGTTAGCATGCTGACAGGACTGTGCTACTGCTAAGGGGAGAGTAGTGATTATGATTTCTTGATGTGTGCAACTATTTAGGATTGTGCTACTACTAAGGGGATAATAGTGATTGTGGTTGCTTGCTGTGTGCAACTATTTAAGAGGAGCATGATAATTTGTGATAATTGTTTGTTGTTGCTGTTTCCACTACTACTAATGTGGTTGTGTGTAGGATGTTTTACCAGATGTTCTAACATCCTGCTTGTTGAAGTTGTGTAGAAAATCCTGATGTGGGACTATTTTATCTTCTGCTTCATGTGCCTATAATGTGTGAACTTGGGTAGCTCATATTTGGTATACTGGGTTTCTAGTGATTTGGGTTTTCCATTATAGGGGGAGTCTTGGTCATGTGTGACTGGGGAGTTTGGTCCTGTCTGTGATGTTAGACCACATGTCTAAACATATATTTTCTATAGTATTAAAGATGGTGATCTGTAACTGCATGTAATCTCTGATATATGTTTTTGTTGCAGTTTGTACAAATTTTACATGTTTGCATGTAGCTTGTGTTGTGGTTTTATTCCTCTCTTCAGGGTTATTGTGTATTGGTTATTTTACCCAAAATTTTCCAAAAAGGGAGATGATTAAATCCATGGTTTTAGGTTTGACATAAATTTTGCTAAAACATAGTTCTGGACTGATGTTGAGCAAGATGTCATAACCTATTGACCAACTGTCATGACAGGTTCTGCTGTCATGCTTATCAGACAGATGTTGAGCCAGATGTCTTAACATCTTGGCCTGTTATACAACAGGCGCTACTATTATATCTCTTGACAGATTTGATTTATTTTTGAGAGATCATTTTGAATATATCTCATTATTTTGCACAGGTCAAGGAGATTTATTAGGAACAAGTGCATATTGATTTGGTTTCATTAAAAAGAATCTTGGAGACTTTTTAGAAAACTTGAAAAGATTTGTTCCTATTTTTATGTGAAGATCTTTCAGCTGATTTAAAATAGAAGATTGGATTTGATTTGGAGTGTCCAAGCTTATTCAGCAAGAGTCTATAAATAAGGAATTTATAAACCTAAAATAGTAAGCATTCACATTGAAGAAGTCATGGGTGCAACATAAGGATTAGGGTATTGGGAGTCTTTTAAGTTTTTTATGTTTTTGTTCTTTGTATGTCACTCATGTGTCTTTTGATACATTGAGGTTTACTGATTGTTCTCACTCATGAGATTTTAAGCAAAGACTTAAGTATTATTCTTAGTTAATCTTATAAGCAAAACCAAGTATTGTTTATTGGAAGTGTAATATTCTATTTGGTTCTTTTGGTCTAGTCACAAAGTTTGTGACTGTAAGTATCGCTGAGGTGATTGAAAGTGAGAGCGGGATCTCATATCTAGAGGTGTCTAGGTAGAAGTTGCACAAGGTAGTGATTAGGCGAGAAGTTGTAAACTATGGTTGGTTTATATTTGAACTAATACTATCATAATAAACTATCATAGTGAATTTCTTTCCTGTCTTAGTAGCCCCCGGATTAGGTGACGTTGCACCAAACTAGGTTAACAATTGATTAGGTTGTTTAATTTTATGCAATCTATTTTTCTGCACAATCTCCAAATTTAGCATGTGTTTTGTTAATAGATGTTCTAACATTTTTCTTGATATTGTGTGGTGTTGGAACATTTTTCTTAACATATGTATTTCAAGTGCCAGAATTTCAAGATGGATATTCATGAAAAAACAACCTTTATGTTGAAAGGGAATTTGAAACGGTTGAAATCAAGTTTGAAGATACGGTATAAGGACGTTTTTGTCATCCTCGATTAGCAGGTGACACGGGAAGTAAAGAGACTGAACTATCTGGATCATTTAGCAGCTGAAAAGTCTTTAGTAGTTGATGACATGTTACTTGAAAATCGGCAAAAGGCTACAACAAATATATGGAGAATTATGTTAGTCACACAAAGTATTTTGAGACAAAAATCAAGGCACAGGTGGATTAAAAAGGGAGATTCAAATTCAAACTTTTTTCAGAAGTCCGTGAAGTAGAGATATAAATAAAATAGAATAGTGGGGATTTGTACTCTGCCTGGGAAGGTTGTGGATGTAGAGAAAGTGAGAATGGTAGTAAAAAATAATTTTGAAGACTTTTTCAAGGAACCCGTGGAAAAGAGACCTCTTTTAGACAGAATTGATTTTAAGACATTATTAAATTATGAAAGGTTTGCGTTGAAGTCAACTTTAGTAAGGAATAGGTAAAGATAGGTAATTTGGTCTAGTGCTAAAGACAAAAGCATAGAGTCTGACAGTTATAACATCTTTTTCTTCAAGAGAAGTAACTTCCTCTTTTTTGACGCCCAACCCAAAATTGGATAATCCTTAAAATCTCAAGGAGTATATACATATTAGTCTGATATCAAGTCTATACAAGATCTTGTCCAAGCTTTTGGTGTCAAGGTTAAAAAAGGTAATGAAGAGGTTCATTTTCAAAAGTCAATCGACCTTTCTAGGGCAGAGACATATCTAGGATGACATTTTTAATTGTGAATGAAATCTTGGATTATGCATTGAAAAAAAAGAAAGAATTTCTAATGGTGAAGGCCTATTTTCAAAAAGCCTATGATAGTGTTTCATGGGATTATTTGATATGTGTGTGTGTGTGTGCATGCGTGTGTATATGTGTGCGTGTGCGTGTGCGTGTGCGTGTGCGTGTGCGTGTGCATGTGCATGTGCGTGTGAGTGCGCGTGTGCGTGTGCGTGCGCATGCGCGTGTGCGTGTGTGCGCATGTGTGTGTGTGTGCGCACGCGTGTGTGTGTGTGTGTGTGTGTGCGCGCGCGTGTGTGTGTGAGTGTGTGTGTGAGTGATGAGGTTTAGCCTAAGATGATAAAAGTGGATGAAAGTGTTGGTTTTTGAGAGTTCCATGTCGATCTTGGTCAATGGTAGCTCCACTGAGGAGTTTCAAGTTAAAAGAGGTCTGAAGCAGGGGGTTCACTTTCTTCTTTCGTGTTCCTTTTAGAAGAAGAAGGATTAGTAGGAATGATTCAAAATGCTCATAGACAAAAGGACTTCACAGATTTTCACTTCAAAGATGAGATACATTTTTAACTTTTGCAATTTGCAGACGATGACATATTGTTATGTGAGTATGGAACAAACTATGGAGTATTGAAGTCATCTTGAGAGGGTTCGAATTGGCTTTGGGCTTGAGCGTGAATCTTTCTAAAATCAAGGTCTTGGGAACAAATTTGAAGAATGATTTTATGATGGCAACATCAACCTTCTTGTCTTTTCATGTAGAAAGATTTCCTTTTAATTTTCTTGGTGTTAGTACCGGAGTTAATCCTAGAAGAAAGAAAGCTTGAAAATCCACAATGGATAAATTGCAGAGACAATTAAGTTCTTGGAAGCATCGTCAAACGTCAATGGGGACAATAGTCATGATAAATTCCATATTGTCAAATGTTTCAATTTATTAATTCTTCTTTTATAAAGCTTCAAAATCTATAGGGGAGGAGATAATTAAAATAAAATGGGAATTCTTATGGGGAGGAACAAAAGATCAAAAGAAGATAACTAGGATTAGTTGAAATTCGATTTTTCATAACAAGGAAAAAGGAGGTTTAGGGGTTAAGCATTGCATTTTGTTTAATCTAGAACTCCTAAGAAATGGCTTTGGAGAGTTCTATCAGAATCGTAATATGTGTGATTAGATATTTTGACGTTCAGGTATTGTAACATTAAACAAAAAATTCTTTGTACATCTAATGAACATATAAGTAAGAAGGATTCACTATGGTGGCGTGATTTGCTGTATGTTGCAACGTATTCTAGGTCAGGTGTGAGCTGGTTTTGAAATTCAATTTTTTGCAAATTGGGGATGGTAGGCACACCCCTCTTTTGTCACAATTTCCTTCTTTATTTGAAATATTTTCCAAACAAGAAGCTTGTGTTTCTGAAATGGGAGTGTTGCAAGGGAAAGAATGGGTCTAGAGTTTACTGTCTAAAAAGGAAAGTCTGCATCACAATCAAGCAACACAGCTGAAAATGCTACATCATATTCTGGAATAGTTCTGCTCGACAAAAGGTGTGGAGGATTTTTTCAAGTGGTGGAAAGACAATAAAGGGTTCAATGTGAAGAGCAGCTATACTATTATTTGTGATTTCGACAAGAGGTTGGCCTCCAATTCTTTCTATTAGCACCAGGTTCTAATATATATATAGAATTATAGTGATTTTTTTATTGCTATTAGAGAAAATCAGCCTAAGCTTGTCAGGTTGTGCAGCTTTGGCAGTATGCTTTTGAATTTAGAAAGAGAATTAGCAAAAATATTGGAAGAACAAAGGTGGCCAAAATAATAGTTAAACCATCTCATATAAATAACATAGATTCAACACAATAGATTTTAATACTATATACTTTTTATTGTAAGTATATTTAAGCTTTATTGTTTTACTATTTTATGCTAAAACTCATATTATAATAATAGTTTGTATTAAAATTAATAAAATTTATTTAAGATCAAAATTGTTTAGTAAAGATTGAACAAATTATTTTATTATTAATTAAGAAAAGAGTTTAATGATTATTCAATCAATAAAAATAAATTATTTAGCCATTTCATATTAGTAACTTAAAATTTACAGTATGATACGTCGGAATCTAAGATGGTGACTTTTTACAATGTTAGTGTATATCTCATTTTCTTTTAAAAATATATATTAAGTAAAATCAATTAGAAGAATTTAATAAATAATTTTAATTTTTTTAGTTTAATTGTCTAATGACTTGAATTTCGTCGTTAAAGTTGAATATATATGAGATATCGCGGATTAGAAATTGTAACATTGTAATCGAATACCCTTACGCAATTATCATTTTAGTTAATGTTTAAAGAAATAATTATATAAAATCTTAAAAATTTAATAAATAAAATTTAATAATTTAACGTTAAGTTTCATATTGAAATTTGCCTCAAGCCTCATTTTGTATCGGGCCGGCCCTGAGTATAATTCGACTCTTAAAGGTTTATCTCAAATTTGTAAATCCAAGTTACCAAGTAAAATCAATATTTTTTTGTTGAAGGCTCTTGTTGCAGCGATTAGCAAACTGGTGTCGTTGAGGGTGATATCTTGGCAGGATATTCAGGGGATCGAAGGAGCTACTATGGAGAATCACTTGGCTCAATTCTGTGAGAGAATTGGAAGATAATTCAATAGGAAATTACTCAACTTCTTTTGATCTTCTACTTTTTGGATATTATAGAATTGTAGAAACAATATTCTCTTCCAAGATGGCTTGTTGTCTAAATGGGACATTTTAGAAAGAATTAAGTATCTAACTTGGGAATGGTTCTTAATAATCTTAGGGGCTACCCATCTTTTAAGAGGGACGATTGGTTTTTTCTTTATAATCAATAATGCATTCAAACCAGAGTACAATGGGGTACTCCAATCCCAAATACAAAGAAAACTAAATTTTCCACCAACCTAATCACCCAAAATTACAAAAAATTTAAAGGCCATTTAGATCATTCATAGTAGTTACAAGACACATTCACATTGGTTCCGATGGAAAGCCACCACCAAAAATACATCTTTACGTTATGCAAAATGTCATCAATGTCTCCCACAACGTTGTTGAAAATTATATCATTTTGTTGTTTTCATATGCACCAACATACTCCATCCAGATTACTCCCACCCTTTTGTTAGCACAATTCGGTTTTAGGACATCCCCCATCCGCAGAAAGTGATCAAAGCAATTTGACTCGGTAATAAAATCAATTCTCATCCAACTAAAGATCTTAGCCCACACCTACCCTGCCTTATTGCAAATAATGAAAAAGTGGTAGATATCTTCCATCTGAGAACAACCAGCCACACAAAATGTATATTAGAAGCGCAAAATTATACCTCTTTTTGCTAGTTGAATTCTTGTTGGGATCATGTCTTGAATCATACGCCAACCAAAGATTTTAACCTTTGACGACGCTCACGCTTTCCAGATTACCTTCACTGCTAACTTGCCCCTCACGTATGTCATTCCTCCCACAACAGCCTTGATAAGCTTAGAATAGTATGAACGAACCAATTAAGTGTTTTGACCATGCAAAGGGAAGACAAACTCATCCCTAATATGGTGATTAGGAATAAAATCTGCTAGAATTTCTTGCAACTCCCTCACTGATAATTTTTGCTTCCAATCCAACAAACGCAACCACAGAGTTCTCTTTTCCCCAATAGAACATGGTGAGTAAATATTAATAAAATAATATTGCATACCTTTCCACTCAACATTTTAGCCCAGAATGCCTCTGTCTTTGAAGCTAAAGCTAGGAACAATCACTCCTTTTATCCAAACGGTTAATAATCCTCCAGATAACCCTTCAGCCTTCACCTGAGATCATTCAAAATCCAACGAACCCCGCAACTGACTTCTCCAACTTCTTTAATTTAGTTTCCTGGATAAAACACATGTCTGCCTTTTCCTTTAACATAATTTAACTTATTTTTCTTCTCTTGATAGTATTACCACCCCCTCGAATATTGAAAGGGCCAATTTTCATGGGATTCTGTCTGATTTCTCCCTCCCAGCTTCGTAACATCTTCTTTCTCAATCTTCAATGTCCCGAACTATACCTTCAAACACCTCATCATATTCATCCCCTTCAAGTCCCAATTCCTTGATGAACTTCCACACCTTAGATGGCAACCCATTAAACGACTTCCATATGTGCTTGTTACTTTGATTCACATCAGAATCAGTAGTAGAATCACAACATGCACTGAACCACCTGAACAATTTGTAGACAAATCCTCTACTTGGTTGGTAGAAATGGAAGAATCAGGGGACGATTGAAAATTAGGGCAACTTTGGGGGTGAATAAGAACCGAGAAGTACGATGGAGAAAATGGGATTTTAATATTATCGTAAATCTCTAAAATGTTTTTTTTTTCTATTTGGGCTTGGGATAACATAGTGGACCATGAGGCCCAACCTGAGAGAACAATATTGGGTCCGAAGTATCTAGTTCCAAATCTTACAGACCCACCTTAGTCACAACCAAGCCCCAATCAGAATTCCAAACCTTTTGGGAAACAGAAGTCACTGACTTTCTACGTTGAGATTCTGCCACTTGTACCAACACTAACGCAACGTCAACCTCAACATTTAATGAATCCACCTGGGGAATAGAAGCCACTACTTTCTGTTGTTGTGTTCTCCCACGTCTTCTGCATTAAATGCGCCACCATGCTCCATATTTAATGTTTCTTTCTTACAACTAAAAAACCATACATAACTTTCGTCTATTTCTTTTACAACACTTTTGTCACCACCTATTCCAATTGCTTCCGCCTCCAAATTCTCTTTCTCTTCATGCTTCTTGTTCTGCTGATTTAACTCCTCCATATTGTTCTGCTTTTCCTTACACTGACTTGGTGACACATTTCCGTCATTAAATTATCTCTAAACTTATTCGTCATCTTCCTTCCCACTCTCCTCCCACACGCCTTCATCTTCCTCCAACAAACTCTCCATCTTTTCCCCTACCACCTTCTCTTTTGGCACCACTATCCTTTTAGGACATGCATGTCTTCTATAAGCTTGATATAGTAGATACAACCATTCACCTCCATATTAAAGCATTCATTTAGCATCATAGAATATTTGGTTCAGATTAAGAACCTAGCCACGTCCAACTTTGAGTGTTCCCTGTTTCATCGTCAGAGAAAACACAGACCTCCTTCTGTTTTAAAGTGAATTCAGAAAACTATTGATTCCATGCATGGCAAGGCAGACCATAACAACTTATCCACGTCAATCATTCATTGTCTACATCCTCTGGTGACCAAGGATGAATGTCAACAAACCACTTCTCAATCCAATCATGTGCCTCATTGATCAGAGCTTGAATCTCCCCGACCTCTATTTCTTCTAACAGACATAGATTAACGCCAAGCGGTGTAACTTTAATTTTGAAGTAACCCTCAACATGAAACGCTTCCTAAATATTATATGTCTTTCTTGGAATTTCAACCATACCAGCAAAAGCCTTTTCGAATCTCACTAAGTCACACGACTCCACGTTAAATTGGAGATGAGCAAACTTCGGCTTTAGTTCAAAATCGCTCCAACCCAAAACCTTCTTCACACCATGAACTGGTCTGTGAGCTTTAGCATTATCATTTATCCCAGTGCCAACCGCTTGTGCATAAGTTCTGCCATTTACTTTAGACCTTAAATTGTATTGACCCATTGACACCCACTGTTTCTTTTCACCATCTTTAAAAGGATCAGTCATCCCTCTTCAATGTACTCCCTGACCATCTTCTCCCTGCTGAAATCTCGGTATATTTGCATGAAGTTTCCTTCCTCTTATGAATATATATTGTCTAGCTTCACCTCTAGTCTTCTTTGTTCATCCACCTTCTGGAATCTTACAAACCCATACCTCTTACCCCATTTGTCTCTCTTTGGCAGTATTACCACTTCAACCATGAGCCCATACTCCACAAAAATGTCAAACATCTCTTTCGCACCTTAATCATTTGGAAATTCAGAGAAAAAAAAGCTTGTAATGACTTCTTCCTCCCGTTGACCTTTCCCTCTTATGTAATCCCACTTATTATCTCCCTTTCTTGTTGTGTTAGATTTTGTTTTTCTGTTCTTCACCTCCCTCCACCCCTCACCCTCTCTCCTCTCTCCTCTCTCTAACATTTTCTTGTTGTGTTAGATTTTGTTTTTCTGTTCTTCACCTCCCTCCACCCCTCACCCTCTCTCCTCTCTCCTCTCTCTAACATTCTCATGTTTCCTCTCTCTATTGGTGGACTGATCCGAATAAGTATCTGACGAGTAGAATCTAATCTCCTTTTCTTTGAGTATTTAATTTTGTTTGTTTTCTCTTATATTAAGGATTGAGTATCTCTCGCATTTTTCATAATAGAATTTTTGTTTATAAATAAAAAATACAATTAAGTCTAAGAATATTTCATTTTAATTTATTATCTTTCACATCCATCAATTTTCAATTATAAATTATAACTAAGTTATTAAACTCAATTCATGTCTACATGTTAGGATATGATTTGTTTCTTAGAAAATAATTTATTATCTAATTATCGGATGATATTTTTATTAATTATAAGTAGATATATTTAGAGAAAAAAAAATACTGATAATATAAAATGTTTTTACATTATCAATTAGTGAAAGACATGCATCACAATAAATATTATTTTTATTTTTAAAATATCGAAATGACATAACAACGGTAAGAATTATATATATATATATATATATATATATATATATATATATATATATATATATATATATATATATATATATATATATATATATATATATATATATATATATATATATATATATATATATATATATATATATATATATATATATATATATATATATATATATATATATAAAATTGTTTTACAATGACGGTGCACTATTTTAAATTCATATTTTTAATTCCATGTGGATGATTTTATTCATTATAGACATATACAACTATATTTAATTTTTAAATAAACAATTATACTTTACATGTTTTCTCTTGTGTACATCTATTAGTAGTTCGTAAAATGATATGAGGGTTTTTATATGAGTTGTCTTATTCTTTTATTCCTTCATAGATATATGCATTTTTTACAACAACAATAATACATTTCTTTTACTCTTTGAAATGTTTAAGAACTATAAACGTATAGTGTTAAAATGTATACTACTTTTTGATAAATACTATTCATAACATGAACAATAATAATTTTTGAAGACAATCAACAATAATCATATATGTTTAATCAAACAAAATTGGGGAAATACACTAGTATTTATTAAATTTATTCTTTAAATACCCACACATCATTATTGACAAGGGAATTATACGCTTAGAAATAACATACAATTATTTTTCAACTTATTCTTCCTTTGGCTCACAGTTACATCGAAAAATATGGCACTTCATAACATAACCTTCGCGACATTTAAAATTGGGATCACAATCTTCGAGCTTATAGCAGAATAATTTTTCTGTAGTGTAAAATAAGTACAAATATTACTATAAAAATATTAACAATTATGTATAAGATAAAGAAGATAACTTAAAATAGTTATGAAAAATAACTTACTATCACTGGTTACAAGAACAATTAGAGAAAGAATGATGATCAAAGCACAAACAAATTTGAGAACTCCAGTCATAATTTTTCTCTCTTTTGTATATGATAAATAGAATATAGGTTTATCTTTTTATAAGTAACAATTTATGCACTATTAACTTCAATTTAATAATTTTAAGTGTTTAAAATTGCAAGAAGTCACTCATAAATAAAGAATTATTGTAAGTGTCTCTTTGATCACTCAAGCTTTGTAAAAATGTCACATGAAAACGTTTGATGCTCATTAGAGGTTATTCTTTATTTTATTCTATAGTTTCATTTATAAAGGTGTATTTTAATGTCTCTTTTAACCTTTCAAGACAAATGATAGTGATAAATGAGAAGTAGTAGTGCTAAATGATGAAAATAGTAGTTATAGTTGAGATGCCTAGAGGTCCATATTAGTGAAACTTATATAACTAACCTATATATTATCATTGATCTCCTAATTTTTTTTCGAACCCTCTCCCTCTCACTCATAGTATTGATTATCTTCCATCAAGTCACTTCAATTTTTTTGTTGAACATTTGCAATGTATATGTATATATTACAAAATACAGTAATTTATTTTGATATAAATTTTGTTTTGTTTTGAGTTTTGATATTAATTTTTATTTTGTTCTAAAAAATAATAATATACAGTAAAATATATAGTAATTTATATATTAAATAGTTGAAATATTTTAATTATTATTTAACTATACTATTTTATTATCAATAATTAAAATATTTAATAGTTAATATACTATCTCAATAGTTGAAAAATTATGAAATAATTATTTAATATATAATAATTGAAATATTTAATAGTTAAGATATTAAATATTTAAAATATATAATAAATAGTTGAAATATTTATTAACCTACTTAATAAATATTTGAAATATTTAATAAATTGATTATTTGATATTTTGTTTTTTGGTTTAGATTCCTAATTAGTTGGCGTGTTTTTTGTTTTAGTCCTTATATATATATATATATATATATATATATATATATATATATATATATATATATATATATATATATATATATATATATATATATATATATATATATATATATATATATATATATATATATATATATATATATATATATATATATATATATATATATATATATATATATATATATATATATATATATATATATATATATATATATATATATATATATATATATAGGTCTCTAATTCTGAGTTTCTGTTACTGTATTTTTTTGGTTTAGGTCTCTAATTCTGATTTTCAACTATTAATATTTTAATTAATTAATTTATTAATTATTTCAACTATTTAATATATAAATTATTAATATTTTAACTTGAATTTATCAATTATTAATATTTAAAATATTAATAGTTGAAATATCCAATCATATTTTAAAAATATGTTTAAATATTTAAAAAAAATATATGCAAAAAATTTCTTAACACAACATATTTTGATTATTATTTAAATATTAAATCTAATATAATATTTCAACACACACCCTTAGTCTAAGTTCTCGAACCTATGCTAATCATATTCGATCTGAAATATTTTTAATTTCTTTCTTAAATTTAGGAATTTGTCGATCTTCAATTCTTTGGTGAAAATGTCAGACAATTGTGCTTCACTTGAGTAATGTCTAACTTCAAGTTCACCTCGATTTACCTTTTCCCTCAAGAAGTAAAATCTAGCTTCGATATGCTTACTCCTCCCATGTAGAACTGGATTCTTTGCCAGATTTATGGTTGACTTGTTGTCGATTTGCAACACAAGATGTTTCTTCACTTCGTCTTCATTTATTCAAGTACATATCTGATCCAAATTGCTTGACATGCAACATAGGACCCTGCTATATATTCATCTTCACACGATGATAATGCCATAATAGGTTGTTTCTTCGAACACCATGAGATTGAGACACCAAATACTTGAAATAAATATTATGTTGTGCTCCTTCGATCTTCCTTATCTCCACACCAATCAGCATTTGAAAAGCAATTAACTATTGCTTCTTTACCTTCAGAATCTCTTCGAAATAGTATTACAGTTTATCGAACCCTTCAAATATCTTAGAATTCTTCTTGCAGCCTTCATATATGACATTCTTGGTTCACTCATATATCTGCTTACTAATCTGATAATGAAACCTATATCAGGTCGACTGTTGCACACATACCCCAAAGATCTCACAATTTGCTTGAACAAAGTTACATCGACTTTGTCTTTCTCTTCATTTTTATCCAAATTCACATTTGGTTCGAAAAGTGAGGATGAAGAATTCGAATCATCCATTTTGAATCTCTTGAGTATCTCTTTGACATACTTCCTTTGATGTAGCCCCTTACCTTGCTTCGACATTTGAAATTCCATGCCTAGGAAATAAGACAATTTTCCCAGATCCGACATTTCAAATTCCTTTATCATCAACTCTTTGAACTTCGACAAGTTCTCCAAGATGTTTCCAGCTACCAGCAAGTCATCTACATACAAGCAGATGATTATTATATCTTGTGCTACAACTTGAACATAGACACCATACTCAGATTTGCATTTGACAAATCTCAATTCGACTAAGTGTGAGTCGATCCTCTTGTTTCATGCTCTAGGTGCTTTCTTAAGGCCATAGAGCATTTTGTGAAACTTATATACTTTACTCACTTCCTTCTAAATCACAAACCTTGGAGGTTGTGTGACATAGACCTCTTCGTCTAAAGGACCATTCAGAAATGCTGATTTTACATCTAAATGTCATGTCGACCAGCCTTGGTTGCATGCCAATGCTACCACTAGTCGAACAATCTCCAATATTGCTACTTAAGAAAATACTTCAGAGTATTCAAGTCTTTCTCTTTGAAGAAACCCTCGAGCTACTAAAATTTCTTTATGTCTTGCTATCAACCCATCAGTATTGTTTTCAACTTGAACACCCACTTCACTTTGATAGCTTTTGTATGTGGTGGCAATTCTACTAACTCCTATGTATTGTTTCTTTCGATTGCCTATAACTCTTCGACCATATCTAACTTCCACTATTTAATCTTCAAGGCTTCGTTATGGTTGATTGGTTCAGCACTTGCATGTAAAGCAAAATGAACTAATTCTTCATCTGGTGTGACTTCATCATCACCCACAACTTCATAATCATGAAATCTTGTTGGAAGAAATCTATTTCTTTGAGGTCTTTGGATTTTTTCAACCACAACCTCTTCGACTTCAATTGTTTCTAGAATGTAAGGAACTACTTTGACTTTGATTAGAATATTAGCAATTTCTTCAACTTCGACTTCATCAGTTTCTTCGTTGAAACCATAGCTTATCAATGGCTTGTTAATTCTATCATATCCAAGGCAGAAATTTTATCAATCACAATGTCTCGACTCAATATAATCTTCTCATTAAATAGATTGAATAGGTTGTAGGCACCAGTTTTATGATATCCTACCAAAATCATAGGTTCACTCTTGTCATCAAGCTTCCTTCCTTCTTGCATCAGGAACATGCTTGTAACACATAGAGCCAAACACCTTCAAATAACTCACTAATGGTCGTTTGTCACTCCATACTTCTTCAGGAACCTTATTTTTCAATATCTTGGTATGGCACTTGTTCAAAATATAAACTGCAGTTGAAACAACTTCACCTCATAAAGATTTTGGCAAATTCTTCTGCTTTAGCATGCATATCACCATATCCAATATGGTTCTATTTCTTTGTTAAAAAATTCCATTATGTTGACGCGTATAAGGAGCAGTTACATCATGATCGACACCATGTTCTACACAAATTTTCAAACATATTGGATGTGTATTCGCCACCTCCATTCGTTTGCAGAACTTTGATCCTCTTCTCACATTGGTTTTGGAAAAGCATCTTGAATCTCTTAAATATTTCAAATACTTCATCCTTTCTCTTGATCACATAGATCCACAGATTTCGACTAAACTCATTGATAAACGGAAGAAAAAAATTGTTTCCACCAATGGTATGTTCTTCAAATGGACACATACATATGAATGTACCACTTCGAGTATACATGATGATCTCATTTACATAGTCGAAACAAAATAATTTTTGGATTGCTTTTCGTCTAAACAACCTTCACAGAGTTTGTCGGGCATCTCAATACTTAGGATACCAGATACCATATCTTGAGTAATCAGCTGATTGAGTGATTGAAAATTCAAATTTCCAAACCTCAAATGCCACAACCAACTATCCTTGTGGTCGACAATAGTTTTTAGACATTGTAATTCAGTCAAACTGATCATAGTCTTAAACACCTTGTTCCTTCACATAGGAGATTTTAAGACCAAATTGTTCATGGTGTCGAACAATTTCAAATCTCCATATTTCATAACAACTGAGAAGCCTTTTTCGACCAAATGTACAACACTTAGCATGTTGCACTTCATTCCAGGTACATAGAGTACATTTTTGATCATAGCTTTCTCTCCATTACTTATTTGAAAGATTATGTTGCCAGTACCTTGTTCTTGAAATAAACTATTATCAGCAAGTTTTACCTTCCTCTTCTTCGACTCGTCAAAATCTACCAACCACTCCTTTCGACCAGTCATGTGATTCGAGCAACCTGAGTCGAGGAACTAGATCTTTGATAAAACATGGTTATCTGCAACTACAGCCATAACCACCATACCACCTTCATAATCATTTGAATCTTGGCATGCAAGGTTCCCTCCTTCGTCCTTGCCTTTTATCGATCCATTGTCTTTCCTGTACCAATAATGTTTATCCAAGTGACCCCACTTTTCACAATTATAACACTGCATACCTTTCTTATCTTCTTTGTCCTTTCAATAGTTTCCTCCTCCCGTTTCGAGAATTTAGAAGATATATCTTTGACCTTATTCTTGTGGTGATTCGACCAAGTCTTGCCCTGAGTCTTGTCGAACTTGCCTTTGAATTTGTTGGAACTACCATCCTTTTCCATGACTGAGCTTGTTGTACCTGTATCGAGTCTTTAATTCCTTTCCTTTCGACAATCCTCATCTCATGCGCCTCCAACGGACCAACCAAATCTTCCACTTTTAGGGTTTCAAGATTGTTGGATTTTTGAATAGCTACGATAATGTGATCGAAGTGAGAGGTTAACATTCTCATTACATTCTCAAATATCGTCTTATCAGTTATTGTTTCACCACAACCCTTCATGAGATGGACGAGTTTCTGAATCTTGGACACATATTCTATAACTTTTTCGTCTTCTCCCATCGATAATAACTCATATTGTTGATGCAAGGTTTGTAACTTGACAACCTTGACTTTCTCACCTCCTTCGTAATGCTTCACCATAATATCCCATGCCTCTTTCGCTGTTTCAGCACGAGAGATAATGTCAAAGTTAGCAGCATCGACCACCGTCGAATGCAATAAGCAGCCTTGAAATCTTTCTTCTTGACTTTTTGTGGTATTTTTTTGTGTTAGTTGGTTGCATTTGCAGCCAGCGCACGAACGCCAGCGGTAATAACTTATAGGGTTTCATGGAAGCCAAACAAGAATTGCATATGTTTTTTCCATCGGATCCAATTTTTTCCGTTAAGCATTGGAAGAGAATTTAGAATGCCCTTATCACTAGCCATCTTCGCAGTGGTTGATTCACTTTGGCTAGAAACATGATCTCTGACGTGAAGTTCTTGAAAACTCAATCAAGAACAGTAACCGAAAGCTCTGGATTTTTGTTAGTGCGTGGGCTTGGGCTTACACAACTTGGATTATATTTAAATATTTAATCTAATCAAATCTAATATAAAATTTCAACATGTATATGTATTCCATTTACTTTTTTGTTAAATTTAATTCGATTAAATTTACATTTCTACATCCAAATTAGATTGCATTCAAACACTATTAATTAAAACAACCAATTTCTTAATAAAGCCTAAGGGACTTGTTTGGCTAGGGGACTTGGATGAGATGGAGTGAGTCTCTTCCAATTTAACCAGAGGTCTTGGGTTCGATCCATATTCAACTCTTTTAAGGGAGAGATGGACCGTCTATATGGTCCTACAAAGCTCAAGGGATTAGTCCTACAAAGCTCAAGAGATTAGTCTATGCAGTTGTGCGCAGAGGATACCCCTGACTAATATAACAAAAAAAAGAATGAAAATTGTGTCTGGATAAGGAATTAAAACTTTGGCAATCAAAAGATCATAATTAATAATAAAAAACTGTGTAAGTTCTAAATCAAGTCCAACAAACAAATCTAATAAGTTTAACGAAGGGTCCTATAATTAAAATGTAAATATTGGATCACTAGGAGCAGTTGCTTTTAATAATAAGGGCAACAAAAATTTGAGAAACAATGTTCAAGATATAATTGAGACTATTTTTGTGATGGAATTTATACATTTTTCACAAGGATACACATTTCTAGATAATGTGTGTTAGTTGGAATTTCGACGCTTAGGAGAATTTTAGATGTCAAAGTAAAGTTGAAGGAAGTATTTTGAAGAAGGCTAGTCGACTTCGACTAGGAAGACTTCGACTAGGAAGACTTCGACCAGACTTCAACCAGAATTTGCTGAAGGAGTCACATGTCTACAAGGTGATAACTGTTTAGGACTTAAGATATTTAGAACTTGGTTCAAAAGTGAGTTTGATGAGAAAGTTTGAAATAAGACTGATAGTTGTTTTTTGGCCTTATTTGTTTTCTTAAAAAAGACACGTGGAAGCTTGTGAAGGGTGAAATTCATGCAAGCGAGAACATGTCATTCTCTAGAGAAAAGACAGTTCGTTACCATTGCTATCTAAGTAGTATAAATAGGAGTCTTAGCATTAGGATTCAGCGTGTTCAATTTATACC
Source organism: Vicia faba (assembly GCA_948472305.1). Taxonomy (NCBI): domain Eukaryota; kingdom Viridiplantae; phylum Streptophyta; class Magnoliopsida; order Fabales; family Fabaceae; genus Vicia; species Vicia faba. The sequence goes on from OX451736.1 coordinate 31,003,511, forward strand.
AAACTCAAAATCACTCATAGTACTTAAGCGTGTTGAGAAAGTGTTTTATGAGTAACATGTACGTACGAATCACCATATTTACATTCAATGTCAAACCATTTACATCAATGTCATTTTGATTCTATTTAAGTTTAAATCAAAATTACTTTGCATTCCTTTACTTTTTATAAATTGTCTTTGCATTAATTTTAAGATTTCTAGTAGCATCGAAGCACTCATTATCAAAAAAACTTAACAAAACTATGTACATATGTCCTAGGATCAATCTAGTCGATCCTGTAAGTAACCAAAATATCAATTATGGAAGACTGGCAGTTGTTTACCAAAATTCAAGGTAAATAAATTGGCATGCCTAGTGGGACCCTTATGCTTAGTTATTTTGAAATTTTTGTTGCATTTAGTTCTTCACACATAAATTTCTCAAACTTCACTGCATGAGATTGAGGAGCGGTGGGATAGCCAGAAATAATGAAACATTACCAAAAAGGAAATATGTTAGGAGGATGGTAAATCTAACAAATAACAATGGAGAACACCCCCCTCATTCGACAGGGGAGAATACGACCATAACGATTGTGACCGAAGTGATTCCCTCTATGATGAGTACGCGACCATACTTTCGAACATTCAAAGTGGACCAATATTATCCCCCATAAGAATACAGGGTCAACCAGTGACCCCAATACCAGTAGGGACTAGTAGTTTCAGACCCTATGTGCTTGTATTTACAATTCCTATATTCTGTACCCCAAAATTTTCCTTCTCATTTGTTGTACCACAAGATTTGTTCTTTCATTTTACTCAACACATGCCCATTGAGGTCCCCAACTTGCCCATAGATGACCAAGAATTGACCAGACAAATTCTCCTTCTAAAGGCAATGAACCTCTAACTAGGGTTTCAATTTTCATCAATATGTGTGAACTCCAATGGTCTAAAATGTTGTAAATGGTCCTAATATGTCCTCAAGGTTATCCATGTCAAATTTCATGCCCTGCACAACAAGTTTGCTTAGTCAACTGCTCAAATGCCTGAAAATCAACTATATTAGGTCAAAAGTCAATTGTGGCCTATATACAGTCAAACTTCAAGATGTTTGGTCAACATAAAATTTTTGAAGTGATATCCATCATTTGATCAAGTGTTTATCATGATTCCTCAATAAATGCTCTTAACTCATCAAAAGTCAAAAATTGCAAATTAGGGTTTCTATAGGAAAAGTTAACCAAACTTTGACCAGACGTAACTTTCTCATACTTTATCAGAAATTTTTCTACCAAAGCTCATTTTGAAGAGAATCCAATTACCTACAGTTTACCTTCATCCCTCTAGTTCAAGAAATTCCCCAGTTAAAAGATACAAGCTCAGACATTATAGGTCCTTTCAAAAAGTCAATAAAAACACCTTTTGGGTCAAAGTTCCTTACATGAACATGGAAGATCCAATTAAGATGAAACCAAAAGGGATTTTTTAGAGGACATCCTAAGCTCTCTAAAAAGTCCAAGAACAACCTCTTATAGTTAAAATTGAGAGATACATGCATTGATAAAGTTGACCAATTTTTGGAAAAGTGCATGAAGCCAATATTGACCAAACTTGATTTTTTTCCAAATGGGTCCATCTTTTCATGTTTGAAACTTGTTTCTAACATGGCTCACGACCTCTAAGCCCACCCATGCATTATTATATTATTTATTCTATTTATTTTGATATTTTATTCATTAAAATGCAAAATTAAATAAATAAATAATAGAAATAATGTAAGATTTGATTTGGAATCTTTTTCTCATAAAATAATGGGCAAAATGTGCTGGCATATCAAGGAAATTTTGTGGAGAGAAAAGAAGATTTGATTTGGTCCAAAAAAGTCAAAAAAATCACATAATTGAAAGAAAATACTTTCTCATGAAAGCTTGGATTTTCCTCCACTTTTGTTGACCTAATGTGATATACTACATAAGCACAACCCTTCAGAAGTACAAGTACGCACGCTTCTGCCTCCAAAAACCCTAGAAAAGTTTCAAAATTATTCAAAGTGGTGCAATTCGAGATCTCTTTCTCCAGCCAGTTTCAATCACTTCCAGCCACCCATTCATGTTCCTGAGACTCTCAGCAAGTCAACCCATCCCTCCTTGAAGGCCAAAGTACACATGAACTCCCTCTCCAACAACTCACGGTTTTCCAACTTCTCATGGTTCAAACTTTTTATTCATGGCATGTAAATAATATCTCTACATATACTTGTGTTTAATATCATGTTTGCATGTGTTTAGAACCATCATACGATGGTTTGGACGTGGAAACATAGAAGTGTCATTGTTAGGGAACGAAGGTCCATCTTCTTCGTATCTGGACTTACAAGCCATTTCAGTCAAAAAGGATGCCACCATCGTGATCGTAACCCTCGAAATAGGGGGTAGGGTACCCTTGGCATCCGTATCTTACGTGATTTACAGGTTTGAGTTTTTGATCAAATGGAGGAGATGACCGAAGCCACCGCTTGAGGTGGTTTGACCGGACGGAGACTTGCGTAGCAATTTCCCATGTTGTGGTTGGTTCATTTAAAATACAGGGACCCCACAGTGCCTGTGTATTTTACTAACTCAGCCATTGACTTGTTTTTATATTATATTGCCTTTTTGTTATTATATACACAAATTAGCAATTGGTACAGATGGTAAAGGGCAACGCGCTGTAAAGGGGAGGATATGGGTTTGATACCCAGGTCATGCGTTTTATTTTTCTAACAATATATTTGCAGATCCCATGTTCCAAAGGCAAACACGCCCACAGTGTAGCATCAAATCTGCACCATCCAATATCCATAGGGCCAGATCTAGCGCCCAACAACGCATCCCCAGGGTGGACCCTCAATCACGCCACCCACTGGATCTCACGCAAAGGCAATGGGCTTGTACAAATCTGGGCCTGGCAGATTCAGTCTCACCCCCCTCCCAGATTGCTAACACAACCACAGGCCCATTACTTTTCTCTCTTTTTTTTTTTAAATTTCTTTATTTTAATTTGTTTAATTATTTTATATTTTTAAAATTCACCTTTTTATTATTTTAATCATAAAATCAGAAAAAATCACAAAAATAGATTCAGGTTTTTTTTAATTAAAATTGATTTTTTCAAATTAATTTAATTAAATTACTTTAACTTGTTTTCTTTAAACTAAAAATTAACTAGAATTAGGTCAAGACTTCAAATATTATTTTCAATAAAAATACAAAAGAATATTTTTTAAATTAATTAGATCTTAGTTTTTTTTACTTAATCTCGTTTTAATCTTCGCGCGTTTATTATTTTCTATTTTAGTACTTAATTATGTAATTGTTTCCCAGTTTGTAATAGTTGTAATTAGGTTTAAATTTTTGCATCTAATTATGTAACCGTCCCAAGGCCTTGTAATAGCTTAGGAGTTTATATTTTCCTGCAATTTATTTTCCGCACTATTAACTGCTTTGATTAATAGGATTGTATGCAAAGATAATGATTAATTGAACATAGTATAACCTAATTCAAAGATAATATATTTGAACCAAGCACACTTGCACATACTCACCCTTAGGGTATCTCCCACTTCGGTTGCCTTCAAAACAGTCATAATTCTTGAGACGTGAGAATTTTTAGTGACTGTCCTTGAGTTCAAGAGATCACAAGTCCCTCGATGACCCTCTCGACTGTTGCCTCTGTTAAAAGTGATCTTATAACTTTAGGACAATTACTAAGAGTTCTTTCCCAGTTTCCTTACTGACTGTAAACGTCCCTTCGATAGTCCCTTAACATCCAACGATAGGGCTACCTACTCACTAATAGTAGGATAGCACTATCTAAAGGAAAGGAGGAAAAGAACAACATTTTTTAGTATAAGTAGATAAGTTCTTAGATGCTTGATCAAAATAACTTTTTGCACCTACACCAAAATATTTTCAAAAACACTTTTAAAAACATTCGCCTTATCAACACTCTAGAGGACTGATACAAGAGTTATCACAAAGCGAATCGCCGCACTAAGGGATTTTCAAAACAATTTTCAAAACACACAAAGCATAAGCAATTTTCAAAACATGAGCTAGCATATAAGAGCCCGTAGATAACTACGGGTGGAAAGGATGCTAACACCTTCCCTTTCCATAATCTACCCCCTTACTTAGAAAATCTCGAAAAGGGTCATTTTCTGTTCTTTTCACCCTTTCCTTTGTTGGATAAAAGAAAAGTCGATGGCGACTCTTGCTTACCGCGACATTTACGAATACATAATGCAAACTAGTATAACGGTCGGTTCTGCCACTGTATCACACCATTTCTCAGAACATTTTTTACAAGATCTTCAAAAGCTCAAGCTTGTACTAGGGTTGACTAGGTCAAGCCATCTCCTCAACACTGATACCTCAAATTAGGGTTTGATTTTTCAAAAGGACAATTGGACTTATAATACTTAAAATGGCTTTATGGGTCATTATGGACCCTCAATATTTTTCATGTCAAGTTTCAAGTCTTGGATCACAAATTGCTCAATCAATTGACAAGATGACATAAAATCAACTATATTGGATAAAAAGTCAATTGTGGTCAACCTACAGTCAAACTTCAAGATTTTTTACCAATATCAATATTTTGAAGTCATATGTATCAATTGATCATGTTTGGATCATAATTCCCCATGAAAATTGTTCAAATCACCAAAAGGGAAAAATAGTCAAAATTAGGGTTTTGACTGTATTTGACTGATCAAGGATTGTTTGACCTAATACATGATCTAATGGATAAAAGTACAATATCAAGGATTAAAATAAAACATGTTAACCTAATTCCGTGGCTCAAAACATTTCTCAAGATCATTGGATTGATAGATGAAATTTGGTGAACTGATGAAAAAGTCAACTATACACTGAAAAGTCAAACTTTGACTTTTTGATCAAATTTGAGTTTCAAAGATCACACTTCATCAAGACATTCAAAAATATGAAACTCGATCATTAAGAAATCAAGAAAGTCAAAAGTTCTTTGTAAAAGTCAACATTTTCTATATTTAGAAATTTTTCTAAGTGTTTTAAACATGATAATTTCATAACTTCATGACATTTTTTCACCAAGATGCAAGATGATTCAAAGAAAAATTTCAACATGAAAGTTGTAGATCTTAATTAATTATACAACTTTGTATAATAGGGTTGATGTCCAAAAAATGTTTATATTTGAAGATATGAGCCCATGAACTCATGACATTTTTGTATAAACACTTAGTGAAATTTTCAACAGATTTTGGCTAGTTTTTATCTCAACTTCTTGGCCATTTTTTATCAAGTTCCAATTTTATTTATCCAAAATGGTCAACATGAAAGATGTAGACAATGTTCCAAGCTTTCCAAAATGTCCAAGAGCATGAGTTTGTCATACTTGAGCTAAGAGATTCAAGGGTCTGAAGTTGGGCATCCATTCTTGAATTGCAAGCCATTTTGTTGAAGAACATATAACAAAATCCTTATGCCATGGTGCATAATCTTACTTTGTAGGCCTTTTGACTTGCAAATCTATCCATAATCAGATGTTTACACAACTGATTGGACCATTATCTAAGTGATTCAACTATTGTCCATTGCATTATTCCATTTATGGCATAAAAGCACCATTGTCATTCACATAAAGCATGCTTTATACAAAGTCAACTCTCCTTGAGCCTCTCAAGTGTTTTTTCTGCACACACAATGTCAAAGAAAAAAGCAACATGCCTAAAAACTCCTAGCCACTTCAAATCCCTTTTGTACCATGCATTGGGACATCAAATTTCATATAACTTGGTTGTTTCATCTCAACCAAACAAGAATTCCACAGCTTGTGAAACAAACTCTCTCATCCTCTCAAACCTTCTCTATAAATAGAGAGGCCATTTGCAAGCTAAGGGTCAGAAGTTTTTATTGTGTAGACAAGTTTCTCAAAACCCCTCATACTCTCAAAAAACCATAACTATCCATAAAACCTCCACTCTTGAGCTTTGAAGTCCAAATCTTTGAACCTCTCACACCTTGCAAGTTCTGTCCAAACAAACCATCCAATAACTTCATATACATCATATAGAAGTTGTTCAAACACAAGAGAAACTTCGGTAACATCACTATCACCATTCTCCAAACTAAAATAAAAAACCACTTGACTTCTTCAAGACAATACAACAACTCTAAATCAAAACACAAATTTCAGTTTCAAGATACGTTTTCTTGACTTTGAACTCTTCATACAAGCATCATTAGTGGTTCATTTTTGAAGATAAAATGTAGATATCATTACCCTGAAGCTACCCATATGTTACTTTTCATTTTCATTAACCATGTGTTGAGAACCGACTTATATATGTAGCAGAAAAATGATAGAAGTTAAAAGCAGCAATATGATTTGATGCATATCTCTATGAGTCGACATATATTAGGTACAAAACAAGTTATGAGTCGATACAAAACACGAATGAGTTGATGCATAACAGAAATGATTCGATGAAAACCATTATGTATTGATCTATACTGAGTTGATTTTGATTTCCAGGAGGAAGAAATGATATGTATCAATGCTTAAGTGCATGTGTTGATGCAAAATAGATATGAGCCGATGAAAACCATTATGTATCAACTCATACTGAGTTCGTTTTGAATTTTAAGAACAAGGAATGATATGTATTGATGCATAAATGCATGTGTCAATGCATAAAAGTTTTCGTATCAATGCATAAGTGCATGCATCAATGCGTACAAGTTTTCGTATCAATGCATAAATGCATGTGTGAATACATAAAAGTTTTTTTAAAACAATTTTTTTTACATTATCTTTATATTTATTTATGGTTGTAATAGTAATTAGGTTTTAATTGCTTTCATTCCCCATTTGTAAATTTGTATCCCCCATACCCTAAAGTATTGTAATAGCGTAGGACATTTAATTTATGTAATATCACTTTCCATACTATTGTTAATAATTAGGGTGTGTATGTCAAGATAAAATCAATCTTAGAGAACCCTAATCTCAAGACAAAATTGCATGAAAAGAAACACTTTGCACACTTGTACCTCTAGGGTTAACCACACTTGTTGCCTTAAATAAAACAGTCATGTCCCTCGAACGTGGGATACTTTAGCAATGACCCTCGAATACAAGATCGTAGTCCCTCAATGACTCTTCGATGTTGCCTTTGGTAAACGATCTTAGACCCTTACGAAAAATTGACAAGGTATCCTACAATGTTGCGTTCTATGACTATACAAAGACCCACACTTGTCCCTTCACATCCAATGATAGGGCTTCTTATCAATCAATGATAAGATAGTAATATCTAAAGGAGGAGGAAATGAACAGAGAATTTTTGAGTAGGTAGAACATTCGTAGTTGCTTGCTCACAATCATTTTCAAAAACATCTTTCAAACACACCAACACTTTCAAATGAAATATTTTCAAAAGTCAACACTTTGTATAAATTATTATAGAGACGAGAATCATTACAAAGTTCTCCTAAACCAAGGAACTTTCAAAAATAATTTCAAAAAACATCACAAACACATTTCAAACAAAGCATTTCATAGTGAGCTAGCAACTAAGAGCCCGTAGGTAACTACGGATGAAAAGGGTACTCACACCTTTCCTTTTTATAACCTACCCCCCGAACTCAGGAAAATTCTCAAAAGGTCTTTCCTGTTCTTTTCACCCTTTCCTTTATTGGATAAAATAAAAATTGGTGGCGACTCTTGCTATCCGCAACAATTACGATAAAACTTAAAACACCCAAGTCAGAATTGGCAACTCTATTGGGGAGATAACTTAAAAGTGGGGTTACCTTAGAGACTAGATCACCTTTAAATGATTTCATTGTTTGACTTGTTTTCTTTACATTTTTGGGTCCTTGTTTGGGTTTTGTATTGATCCTCTAGCCGGATCTGGGAACATTACTAGGTAAGTAGCAAAGATTGTGGAGACTGTACGGTGTAGACCGATATGGTTCAAGCAATATCTACGTTAGTGTGACACATTTGTGGGTACCGGTAGGTATCCTTTGTGTTGAATCAAAGAGATTACATGGCCGCTGTGTGGTGTCATGAAGCACTAATTGACCTTAGAACCTATAATTGAACAAGTTGGCCATTAGGAAGTAGTGAGAAAGCCAGTTTCGGTGGAAAGTTGAAAATTGGTTGATACTCGATACTATGCTCATTGAGATCAGACTCTTGGGATATTTAGACCACAAAAAAATATTGATTGTGCTGAGACAATGCCCAATGAAGAAAGATCAATGATATTGAGATTCCCTAGAACCCGATTACTTTGTACGATAAGTTGAACCAACTAAACTTCAAGAGGGTACTTACCTATGAACCTCATGCAAGCCTAAACCTAAGTATTTGTTTTATTTGTTTGTATATGTTTATTTGTACATAACATCATGACATCATACCATGGCATTTGCACTAACCATTTCAAGGATCTTGGGATTTATCTTTGTCTGTTTTGTAGGACATGGATTCCACTCATAGAAAGACTATCCGGATCGACTTTGTGAAAGTGCCTCCTCAAGTCAAGGAGTTAGTGTCAAGGGTTCCCCAATATTCTCCATTCACCAAAAAGTATGGTCGTCTCATCAACTTAATTACCTTGAATTTTGAAGAAAATATGATGGGGGTATTCTTTCAATTCTTTGACCCTAAACACCATTGCTTTACATTTCCCAATTACCAATTGGTGCCTACCATGGAGGAGGTTTCTCAACTCTTGGGAATTCCTATTTTTGATCAATTACCCTTCACCGGTATTGAGAAAGACTCAAGACCTGAGGAGATTTCTTTCTCTTTACATTTGCAACGGTCCAACGTTATGGCAAACTGGGAAACAAGAAGTGGTGTTAAAGGTTTTCTAGCCAAGTTTTTGTTTGAGAAGGCTCAAAAATTTTGGGATTCTTTGGATTTTCAAGCTTTTTAAGAGTTTTTGACCCTTCTAATATATGGGATGGTACTATTTCCGAACCCGGACCAACTCATAGATGTGAATACGGTCAAAGTTTTTCTATCTCGCAACCCGGTTCCTACCTTACTTTGAGGTGTTTTGCATTCTTTTCATACTCGCACCATGAAGATAAGAGGAATCCTTATGTGTTGTAATCCTTTGTTGGCTAGGTGGTTTATTTTTCACCTTCCTCGATCAGTTTTGAAGAACGAACAAGGCATGAGTTGGTCTCAAAGGTTGATGTCACTCTCGCATTCAGATATCCATTGGTGTTCTCGGTCTTTGGAGGATGTCACTATCATTGATCGTTGTGGGGAATTCCCTAATGTCCAACTCTTTGGCATTAGGGGAGGTATCACCTATAATACTTGTTTGGCTCTACAACAGTTTAGGTGTGCTCAAAGGGATGGCCCTTATGACGCGCTTGTCCAAGAAATCGTATTTGATTATGAGAACGATGTCCAAGGTTATCGTCAAAGATTTGTACGAGCTTGGGGCATGGTGAACAAAGTTGATAGCGAGACATTAGGGCATAAGAACTCTATCCCATTAGAGCCTTATCTCAAGTGGGTGCGAGCTCGTGCTCAAAACCTCATGATGTCCTATGAGGCTATCCTTCCTATCATCATGGAGCCTATTGCCGAAGGAGATGTTCCATACACTGTTCTTCATCCGAACATGCCTACTTCTCTTGAGGAGTTGCAAAAATCTTAGATTCAACTCAAAGGGGAGCGGGATACCTTTGAAACCCAATTCTACGCAAGCGAGAAGAAGGTTTTGGAACTCACAAGACAACTTCATGAAGAGCGGAGTTTGAATGCCTACATTGCACTGAAGAGGATGCGCTCATAGGAAGCTTGAGTCCTTTTTGTTTTAGGAGCTTATTTTGTATTATTTTTGCTTCTTCCATTGTAAGCCCAAAAGGCATTTTTGTAAACCGTTTTAACTTATTAATACAATTAATGTTTGTTCTTCTTTGTTTAAACAAATTTAAATCTTAAAGGTCCTTGAAAACATTTGCATTCGCATCACATGCATCATAAGATAAGTAGGTTTTTTGACACATGTTTCCTCATCTTTCTACTGTTTATTTCAGTAAGATGGATCTCTAGCATACTGTGAAAGACTTGCAGACACAAAATTCTCAATTTCAAGAAACCTTGCTCAAATTAGATAAAGGGCAGCAAGAGCTGATGTCACTTCTGGTTACAAAGAAGAAGACCAAGAAGAAGGCTTTGATCAACATAGGGAAAAGGTTCAAGGGCCCCGTCCGTCAAGTGAAAGTAGTAGAAGAGTCATCTGAGGAGGATGAGAACCAAGACGAAGATGCAAGTAGTACTCGTGCTGGAGGTGGCAACAATCCAAATTCTGAGGATGAGGACTATTTTGACGAACAATATCCACTCACTGAGGACAAGTATAAGCAACTGGAAGATAGGTTGAAGGCTGTGGAAATTCAAGTCGTGTCAGGCTTGGATTTTGGTGATCTAGGTTTGGTTCTCGAGGTAGTTATTCCCCACAAATTTAAGATTCCACTCTTTGCTAAGTACAACGGTGTTTCGTGCCCAAAGCTTCACTTGAGATCTTACGTCTGAAAAATTCAGTCACATACCACTAATAAGAAGTTATGGGTTCACGTCTTTCAAGAGAGTCTGTCTGGGACTCAATTGGAGTGGTTTTATCAGTTAGAAAGTTCCAACATCCATACATGGGAAGACTTCACCACCGCTTTCTACAATCAATACTAGTATAATGCTGATCTGTCGCCAATTAGGGTACAATTACAAGGAATTAATATGGGTTCCAACAAAGGTTTCAAAGAATATGCGCAAAATTGGAGAGATTTGGAAGGTAGGGTGCATCCACCATTGACTGATAGGGAGTTGGTGGATATGTTCATGGAAACATTGACTGGATCATTTTTCAACTTGTTAGTTGGGAGCTCATCATCTGGTTTCACTGAGTTAATCTTGACTGGTGAAAGAGTTGAGAGCGGTATCAAAAGTGGAAAAACACCCATGGCTTCTACCTCTACATCGAACACTGAAGAAACCATTTTTCGGTAAAAAAGAAACTAATGCCGTGTATGGGTCAAGGGGATATATCAAGAAGGACCATCGTCAATCTGTAAATGCGGTTCTAATCTCCAATCCAACCTCTACTCAAAGACAACCACAACAAGCCAACAGTCAAAGACTTGATATTCCAAGAAGACAATTTACAAGGATCAACATGTCGCTATCTCAAGCCTTGCAACACCTGTTGAAGGCTAACTTGGTAACATTGTGTGATCCACCTTAAAATACCAATGTTTCATTTGCAAAATACAATCCGAACGCCAAATGCGCTTATCACTCCAATAGCCTCGGACATGACGTTGATCAGTGTTGGGATTTGAAGTGCAAAATTCAATACCTCATCGACAACAAGACCATTGAGTTTGATCCACCTACAACTCTGAATGTAATCACCGCACCAATGCCAAATCATGCCTAAGGTGTCAATGCAATTGAAGAAACTGCTTTTGTTTCCTCCGTTGAAGACTTGACTACTCCACTGACCATTGTTAAAGAAAATCTGCTAAAAGTTAGGGTATTTCCTGGTCGTCTCAAAGACTGTCGTTGCTATGCCGAACAAGTTGATGGATGTGAGTGGCTGAAAAAAGGTGTCTAACACCTAATAGATAGCCATGATATCCTTTTTGGAAGAAGTTCATCCATAAAAAGTTTGACTGAATTTGTACCACAAGAAGTTAAAGACATATCAATCATCACCGTATCCAACAAACCTATGAGGATCTCTTCAAAAGGTCCTATTAGGATTTCCAATAAACCAATGATTTCTCCATTGATAATTACCACTCTGGGACCAATTCCTTATTCTTCCAATAAAGCGGTACCATGGAATTATGGCGCTGAAGTATACTACCATAGCAGTAAACAATACTCCTAGATTGACGAAGACAAGACTGATGACATTACCAACATTACTCGCTCTAGCAAGGTTATAAGGATGGGGAGAATCTTCTCTCCTGGCATTTCACCTCCAACTACTACAACTACACCTGTTTGAATTACCATTGACAAACCTAGTACTGACGCTAGGGACAAAGAAAAGATGATTGAGTCTGCCAGGATGGAGGCACCTGCCAAAGACATTACTGCTGAGGAACCCTTCACCCAAGATATGGAGGAGATTTTGAAGATTATAAGAAAGAGTTATTATAAGATAGTTGAGCAGTTTTGGCAAACCCCCTCAAAGATCTTTATGTTATCCTTATTGCTTTATTCTGATGCGCATGCTCAAGCATTGATCAAATTTTTGAAGAAAGCACATGTTCCTAAAGAGACCATAGCCGATCAATTTGAAAATTATGTGGCGAGTTTGATTTTCGAAATGGATTGGGATTCTCTGATGTTGATTTGACTCCATTCAGAAGAAATCATAACAAAGCATTGCATGTCTCCATTGAATGCAAAGGAACCACTCCGTCCCTTGTATTGATGGATACTGGGTCCTCCCTAAATGTCTTACCCAAAGGTGCCCTAGATCGGTTGGATTATGAAGGTTTGGTGGTGAAACTAAGTGACATAGTTGTAAGGGCTTTTGATGGATCCAAAAGGATGGTCCATGGAGAAGTAGACCTCCCCATCAAAGTTGGTTCTCAAACTTTCAACTCGACTTTCTATGTGATGGGCATCCATCCTACCTACTCTTTCCTACTTGGATGCCCTTGGATACATGGGGCAGGAGTGGTGACGCCCACTCTTCATCAAAAATTGAAATATCCAGTCAAGGGAAAGACTGTTACCGACTGTGGTGAAGAGGAGTTTATGGTTAGCCATCTAAACTCGTTTAAATATGTTGAGATGGATGGATAATTCATAGAAACTCCTTGTCAAGCCTTCGAAGTGGTCTCTCCCATGGTTGTTATTTCCAAGTCTATTTCTGATGTTCCAAAAGCTGTTAAAGATATGCCAAGGATGGTTTCCATCAAAGATGCTCCTGTTGTGATTGAAGATTGAGGTTGTACCATTTAGGGGCAACTCCTTGGCATCCATTTCAATTCAGACAAATGTGGTTTGGGTTTTACGGCCAAACCTCAAAAGGAGGTCAGACGTGCTCGTATAGGAAAACTACCTCTTTGCATCAGTAATCATGAAGTGAATGCTCTTGAAGACTCCGAAAATGACTGTGATTTTGAAGATTAGATCTACCCGACTGCCAGTGAAGGACTCAACAACTGGCGTGCCAAAGATTTCATTCCCATATCCTTCAACAAGGAGTAATTACCATTTACTGTTTTTATCCATTCAAGAACTTTGTCTGTAATTTTATTGAAACAAAGACTTTAAGCCATGTGCCTTACCCGGGGCACCATAGTCCATTTGTTAAGGGTTTGTTCATTTCCATATGCCATATGATCATTTAATGAAAAACATTGGACTCTTTTGCATTCAAATTTTAAACATTGTCTTTCTTTTATATTATTGCATTTTTAAAATAGCCATGTAATCTTACATGCACACACACACATACATAAACACACACATTTACAGATCGTCATCCACTTCGGATCTCATTGACAACGACTCTGCTATTGATGTAACACCCTATATCCCCGTTGGTAAATTATATAAAAATCAGAGTAAATTAATTTCTAAAATACAACATCAAAATAGGATGCCACATGCTTCATACATCATACATTCTCATTAAATAAGATACGCAACACAATTCATATGTTCAAAAGTCTTAAACCTCCTTTCATTTATTCGCAACGGAAAACATCAATAAAGAATCATCTCAATTCTCCAACCAGAGTCATAATTATCATCTTTCTAAATTCAACATAGTCATAAATTAAACTCAAACATTGGAGTAGTGAAAAGTTCACTCCAACGAAATAAAACAAACGTGAAACCCCCAAGTGTTACGTATCAGAGCAGACACCAACTCAATTTACAAAAAACTGAAGGAACTCTTCAGCTAACCAAGACCTCGAGCTATTTCGGATCATCTGCACGTTACCCACATAGAGGCAACATTCAAACAGAAAGGGTGAGATATCATAACAATATAAGAGGAAGCATAATAATGAACAAATAGTAATTCAAGTACACATCATTATACATATTTATCTCACACCTTTTTATCATTAATCATATTGTGAAACACATCAACATAATTATATGTAACAAACAACACAAACATCCATCATAACAGAATTAGAAATTCGTTTAATAATCAAACCATCGATTACTAATAATAGTGTAATGCAATGAGGATGATATTGACTTTATGCATGTGATACCAATAGGGAAAAACCCTCAACTTAATAAATGCCAACTTGGGGCAACAACACCAATACAGGCCATCCTTCACCAATACAGTCCATTTTTCACCAATACAGGCCATCTTTAATGAATGCATGTGACACTAACATGCAACAACTTAATTTACATTGATTGTTCATACTTATCTATGTATCGCCAATACAGACCATCTTTCGCCAATACAGACCATCATCATCATTATCATGTAATACATCATGCAAAATCCTTCGTACATCGTTTCTACAACACTGATACATTCAATCGCAACATTCTACATTACAACACATACAACATATGCATCCATCAGAATTCTTCCAATAAAATATTAGTCTACTATCATCAAAATTATTGTAGAAAATATTTTTAGCTTTCCAACAATCCAAATGGCACATCAAGCAGACACCCGAGTCAAAAGTTATGGAGTTTTCATGTTTTCAAAAATGCTGTCAAACAGTGAGCAATCGATTGCACTAACATGCAAATCGATTGCACCTTGTTCCAGAGGCCAAAAATCATGTTTTTAAGCAGTGGAAATCGATTGCTTTGTACTGCAAATCAATTGCTTACTGAAATAGAAGAAAAATTCACCAAAATTGAACTGTGCAATCGATTGCACCTGCACTGTAAATCGATTGCACCTTGTGAAAAATAGTTTTACGGATTTAGAAAAATCGCAGTGCGAAAACCCTTTTGGCTCAATTCTAAAAACACGAACTTCATGAGATAATGCACAATCAAACCCCAGATTATTATCCCCTATCATCATACATCAATTACCACACATATCAAACATCAATGGTACACACAATACATCAAAATCAATCATCAAAGGGTAAAACCCCAAAACAACCAAATAGGGAGAAATCAAAAGCATACAACCATGGAACCTAAACACCACCATACCCCATCATTAGTAAAACCCTTATAGATTTAGAACCCCCTTACCTTATATTGGTAATGATTCTTGATTCCTACTGATGAACTTTCCTGCCCTAGCTTCCTAGTGCTTTCTCCTCTTCTCACTTCTACGCTTCTCTTTCTTTGTTTCTACATACCGACTCTCTTTCTCTTCTTCTCACTCTAATATATCCAAATATTAAAATAACTATCCCAATTAAGTAATTATTTAATTATTATTATAAAATAATAATCCTAATATTAGAATATAATAGTAATAAAAATCCATATTGTACTACACACCCTCATGTCTCTACACATTTAGCCATACACCCCTAAAACCTAAACTCTCATAATTCTAAGGTATCTAGTCCCCAACAAAATATCATATCACATTATTTAATTATTTAGTTAAAAACAATTCTAATTAAATCAGGGTGTTACAACTCTCCCCTGCTTAGAATATTTTCGTCCTTGAAAATCCACTTGATACTAACAACTCCAGATACGTCTCTCGCACCCTTCCTTCCAACTTCCATATCATGTTTGGAAACCTTCCGAATACTACTAACCCACCTTCTATATCGTCAACCACAAAAATCCAATAAGATGCATTACTACCAAGTTATGAGTGCACATGTTAATTTTCTCCTTGTCTCATCACCCCAGAATACATGATCTATTACTTTATGTTCTGTTTACGCTTGGACTGGAACACAACGAGATCCTCTCTGTCACTATAGGTAAAACTTCTCTAATTTCTCTTCATAAGGAAACTATCCTCACCCTCGAGTCCCTGCCATAGGAAACAAAATAACAACAAAGACTAAGAACGTAGAGTCTCAGGACATGAACACCGTCTCTACTATTTCATCACACAACAATATCGTCATAAGAACATAAACACAACCAATTACCGACAATATTGACACACAAATTTAGTGCCATAATGCTACATTCCACTAGTAGATTATGCAAATCAATACCTCTATTACGATGACAACAACACGAAAAATATATCAACCTTTCACCTGACAATTCCATTATGAAATGTCCAATGGTTTGCATCATCCCCGTAGGATTCTGATGTTTACCGTTGACTCATAACAAGTCACACACACATAATGAACTACGCCACATCACGCTTCAGCTGCGCCACTCTGATTCATCTACTTCACAATTACTATCATCATTTTGATCTGCATGAACTATCAGATCTACAAGTTTCACATCTAGTTTCTGAATCTCTTTAATATCCACCAGGAAGTCATTGTTCACTTTAGATATTCTCAACCTTCCACTCTGCAGCGTTAACTCACATACCAACTCAAGTCTTCGAGCAACTCAATAATTTCCAACTCTTTCATAGCCACTTTTATATTAGGTTCGCACAAAATGGTGAATAATTATCCTCTCGATAAAAAGTCAATCCACTTTACTCACTATCAAGCTAGTAAGACAAGTCTATCCCATCCAATACAATCTCGTCTACTATCAACAAGAGATTAAGGGTGATCAGTTCCTCAATTTGTCAATAGGTAGCCGATAACCATATTGGTGGCATAAATCATTGTTACTCAACTACAATAGTTTCCTTTATCTTGTGCTCAAAGTTACTTAAGCATAATGTTCAACAATCATCTCTAATAATTATAAGCATTTTCTTAATTTCCTTATTTTCAACCTCGTCAATGATACATAAACGCCCAAAAATCCATCACATATTCTCTTATACGTACTCGTGGTACAAAACAATTGTTAAATATTCTCCCAATATTGAAATTGCTACTACACCAAGTACAATCCAAGTCATTTCGCTCCAAATGAAGTATTCACCCAAGTAAAGGGCTTTAATAACATCAATAAATCCTTAGTCTCTCCTTTAGCCTTATAGTCTCGATGATTCATATAACTTCATATTTGGTTCTCATTCCAATCGCAATCTCAATAACACCATTTCCACATCCCGGTTACTGATAAAACTTCCAAAATTTTCTTGACACGTATCAATATTCTATTATCAACAAAGCACAATCCCCTATACCATCTAACATTCTCTCTTCCTCAAAGATCTCTAAACTCTAAACCTTCTCAATTGGCATAATCTTCACTTCTATGTGTTTGCTCCAATACCTTCACATACTTATTAATACCAATATCTCATTCATTAACAACATATCATTCTTGACCTCATCTCAAACGAACTGCAATATTAATAAGTTATGACCAAAGAAACTTCTAGTCTCCGTAACCAACTTTAGAGCCTCTCAATGTAGAACTGCATCTACTTTGGATGGATTCACAGATACCATCACCTGAAATAGCATGCTCAAGAAAAATTATCTCCTCAAACCATAATTTACACCTTGGCAACTTAGCATAAATTTTCCTCCTTCTCGACACAGAAATTCAAATCACAATGTTCAACATGCCTATATTCTGACTTAGATATTTCCTCAATAAACACCGCAACAAACAAATCCAATATTCATAATGCCTTCACCGAGTTCTAAGAGATATTATCTAACTATCCTCAGCCTTCACCCGAATATGAACGTAGTCCAAACTCAATTCGATTAGACTTGAAGACATACTCGTCTACCAGCCGGTCCATCAAATATTCAATCCATCTGCAGTGGACATTTAATCTCAATCATTACGAAAATTAACTTTTGGTAATCTACGCACAATATTGTAGTACCTTCTTTCTTCTTAACTAATAACATCAGAGCTCCCCAAGTGATACACTTGGTCTCACAAATTTATTTTCCAACCATTCTTCTAATTGCTTCTTCAATTCATTCAACTCTGAAGCTGACATCCTGTATGGTGCCATAGAAACGAGTCTGGTACCAAGGAAAAGATCAACAGTAAACTCCACCCCTCATGACAATTAAATTATTTCCAGGTTCTGGAACCCTTTTTAGAACAAAGTTTATCACGTTAGATTTCTAGCGCTTCAAACAGAACTCAAATCGGACGTCCAAAACTCAAGTTATGAATTTTCAAAGTTTTTATAAAAATGTTATCCAACACTGTGCAATCGATTGCACCAGAACAACAATGGTTGCACCCTGTACATAAGCAGTTTTCCACATATTTTTTTAACTGTGTAATCGATTGCACCCTAATGCTAATCGGTTTCTTACTGTACAGAAGCAATTTTCATGATTTTCTATGTACAAAACCCATTCCAACACTTTTCCAAAACCCCATTCTTCTTATAACTCAAGAGGCACATTAATTTTCCAAAAAATCCATTTTCCAAAACACCAATGCTCCAGTCCTTTCTACAAATCTACTCATGTCTTCGAGTTGTAAGTCTGACTCGTGATTCATAACACTTCAACAATATCAACGACAATCAGCAATCACATACATGATTCCAACATAAAATTCATAGCAATCCATTACTCCAGTATTACTCAGGACAACAACGGCACACATAATGGTAACTCAACACTGGCAACTTCAAGATCAACATGCAGTGTTGAAACATTATGACCATATGAGCTTCACCTTCTAGGAGTTATCCGAATTATTTAACAAATATCTCCCGACATAAGAATATGCATTAACTCATCAAAATAATTTGCAGTCCCTTAGTTTAACTCCAACCAGTCCACCCCAAGGATAACATCAAGTTAATCCAACATCTCAGTCTAACGACAAGTTGCAATTCTCCCCAAGAAAACATCAAGACTCACTCATAATTGGCACATCATTAGCCAAAACATTGCCATCCACTTCTAGAAATGCGAACAACACGAGTACCTGATCATTCTCTCTCAAGGACCCTTCGACTAACTGCTAGATATAAATCCTGAATTTGTTACTTCCTTAAAAATTGGAAAAACAACGGAGTCTAACTGTTGCACCCCAAAATTTGCCCTCCCATATTCTTCAAGAAATTGCCAAGCCAAGTCACAAAATTCCCCAAGGGTTGCACAGTCAAAGATCCCCTATACAGTCAAAATTAGGGTTTGTGTTCTGATCAAGAAAAAGAAGTTTTCAAAGGCCCAATCAAGTCTCATATGCCTACAAATATGGTCAAGCATCCTCATATCAAGTTTCAAGACATTCAGCTCAAAATTGCACAGTCAAAACCCTAAATTGCACTACAGTCAACTGTAGGGGCAAAATGGTCATTTGGCAGTCAAAAGTTCAAATTTTTGGTCAACATATCATTTTGAAGCCACAAACATCATTTGATCAATGCTTGATCATGATTTTCAAAATTTGGCTCAGAAATCATCAAAGATGCAAAAGTTTCCTTATTTGGACAGTTGAAAAAGTCAACTGAAATTGACCAGGGCATAACTTTCACATGGATTATCAGAAAAATCCCATCCAAAGCTCATTTTGAAGAGAAAGACATTTCCTACAACTCATCTTCATACTTCAAGTCCAAGAAATTCTCTCACAAAAAGTTATCAATTTCAACATTATAGGTCATTTTCAAAAGTCAACAAAAAGGGACTTTAAGTCAAAGGCCATAACTTGAGATTGGTAAGTCAAAAAGACATGGGACAAAAGGCATTGGTTAAAGGACTCAAAGACCTTTCCAAAATGTCCAAGAACATGAGAAAAGCTTAAAAATTGAGCAAGTTATGCTATGTGGAAGTTGGGACATTTTTGGATATTTTGAAAAGTCAACATTACTTCAAATGACCTAAAAATGCTAATGGGCCCATTTTTCTTCCATGATTCATCATTCTAAGCATGTTCACGACCACTTGGCCCAAAGGGAAGTATTTTCTCATTTTTTATTTATTTATTTGAATTATTATTAATATTAATTCATTTAAATCATTTAAATATGTGGAAAATATAAAACTTGACCTAAAAAATCTTTTTGTACACATTTCAGCTTCAATATTTCGTGCACATCCCAACATGGAAAGATTTGGTTTAATTTGAGCATGATTGAACAAATAACACATGAAAAAAAGATATGGAAGATCTTGGAAAATCAAATATGCAAAATCATCAATGCCATGGATTTTATTCAATTTTCTTAACCTAATAGCTTTACTACATAATCAGAATGATAACCCTAATGCTCATACACTCTAAGCTGCGCTCAAAGACCATTAAGAAACTTGAAATTTTCTCCATAAAAAGCAAAACTGAAAACGTTGTTAGAGGTGGATTCAAGTCCTAATATTGATTCCATTGGCTTCCTCAAGGTTCCCAGAAGCAATTCCAATCCCAAACATCCATCAACACGCCAAGAACTGGTAGATTGAACCTCAACTGTGTCCAAAAATTTCTGGAATCGTGCATCATAATTTATACATGCTTTGCCATTTTGATTCATTGATTCATGTTTGTTATGAGTTTCTGATGCTAACCATACAGTTTGATTGTGTTTTTGTGCTATATACATGATGTTGCCAGGAATGCAGTCTAGGGTTTCTTGAGCTCCCAATTAGGGATTCTCTTATCCTGTAAAATTGAGACACAATAGTACCATGATCGAAACCAGGAAGCTTGGACGAAGTGATTGCAATGGTCGCGCCAAATTTCTGAACCAAGGCGTGCTAATCGCTATTTTGAAAACAAGCGTGTATTGAGGGGGTTCAGAACCCCCGCTAATTTCTTTTACATTTTCAGGAAATAAACAAAACGGAGAAGATGATGTGTTGGCCGGCGCTGATTGGAGGATTTAAAATTGCGCGCGTTTAGATTACTAATGCGTTTGTTCTTTTTTATAATAATTGTTGCTTATGTAATATTAACAATGCATGAAGCGCTTCAGTGGCAAGGTGGTTGTGCTGGCAACGTTAAAGACCTGGGTTCGAGTCCCAAGTCTGTATAATTTCCAATATTCTTTTTCAATGTGAATTCCCATGCAGCGCTAGCGTTAAGGCACACCATGTTCCATCACCATCAAGCCAGCCACACGTCTAGCATATCCAGATCAAAGGCTCAAGGTTGCTGAACACCATAAGCCTTAGTCAAAAGTCCCTTACGTGGCCTAAAAAAGTCAAACGGATTTCAAGCTTATTGGGCCAGTTTCTTGAATCAACACCTCACAATTGGGGCCTGAACCCCCCCTGGTTTGCTTTTGCTATATTTTTCTTATTTTATTTTTTATTGTTATTTTATTTTTATTTGTTTAAAGTAATTATTATTTTTACAAAATATATAAAAATATCACAAAAAATCAGAAAAGATGACAAATATAATAAATATTTAATTTAATTATTTTCATAAATAAATTAACATGTAAATTAACTTAGTATTAATTTAGGTTGCAATTTTAATTTCTTTTAATAACAAAAATACAAAAAATATGTAGAAATAGGTTTAATTAATTTTGATTCCTTTTAATTTCCCTTTCTTACAATAATAATATTTACTTTATTTATTTTCATAATTAAAAATGCATGTAAATTAATTTAGGTTTAAATTAGTTAAAAATTCAATATTTTTCATAATAAATTTAAAAACCATTAGAATTAGGGTTTACATTCAATTTTAATTTTGATTAATTCTCTTTTTCCATTAATTCCTAAAAAACACAAAAAATACCAAAAAACATTTCCTATTTTTTTTAATTTTTAATTCCTTATTAATTTTCATTTTTGCAAAAGGGTCCAACGCCCATATTTTTAATTGTTTAATTTGCGTATTTATTTTATTGCTTAAATAATTATGTATCTCTCCCAAAGCGTTGTAACTTAAACTTCTCGCACTTTTATTTGCCTTATTTATTTTTTTGTCAAATCGGGTCCGGTTTAATTTTGGCGATGTGGACCCGCGCCATTTGTAATAGCTTTAGATTTACTTTTCCCGCACATATTAACTAAATAAGCATGCAAGAATGAATGGACATAATAAAATCAAGCGTAGATCACGTTAACATGACAAGACAAAATATCAATGAAAACGACACACAAATCGCACACACCACCCCTAGGGTACGCCTCACTGTTGCCTTGCCTCGAAAGGTGGTCGTCGAGTAGAGGATGTCTTAGTAAGTCCTCATGATCCGGGAACCTGGCATGAGGGTAGCTTCTGAGGTGTCTTCCTATTGCTCTGGTGATCACCATGTCCCTACAAACTCGAATTGACCCGAACACCTCCAACGGTGGTGCTACCTACCTCTCAATGGTGGGATGGCATTACTTTAAAGGACATTTACACAGACGAATTTCTTAGGGTAGGTAGGTTCTCAAGGATACTTGCTCTCTTCAAAAAAACAAACAAAAAAACCTTTTCACACCAACACTTTTCAAAAGCTTTCAAAGCAAATTTTTCAAACACTCTGACGTACGAGTCGAACTGAAATTTTTCAAAGAAACTTTTTAAACCCACATTGAAAAGCAAGCAAACATTTTGAAAACACCTTGAGCAAGTATCTAAGAGCCCATGGATAACCATGGATAGAAAGGGTGCTAACACCTTCCCTTTCTATAATCTACCTCCCGAACCGAGAGCAATCTCTATAAGGAATTTTTCTGTGCTTTTGTCCTTTCCATTTGGAGAAAATAAAAGACGGTGGCGACTCTTGCTTCCGCGACATTTCACGAACCAGCGTTAAACAGTCAGTTCCAGATCCACCGATCACAGAACTGGCGACTCTGCTGGGGACTCTTATAAAAGTGAGGTGTACCTTAGGGATAGTTCATAACTGTGTTTTCAATTGTCTGAATTGCTTGCTTTAAATTGTGGGTTGCTTGGGAGTTCTATAGATCCTAACCCGGATCTGGGGGATACCTTCTTAGAAAGTAGCAACAAGGCTGTGAGGGAACTGTGCGGGGTATACCGACATGGTTGAAACAGTCTGCTACGTTGATGTGGCACTTTGGTGTGTACCGGTAACCCTTGAGTTCAGTCAAGGAGAGTACGGGGCCTCCGCGTGGTGTCGTGAAGCATCAACAGACCTTAGGAACCTTAATTGAACTATCTTGGCCTCTTTAGGGTAGTGAGATAACTGACTTTGGTGCAGTCCGAGGTTGGTTGATACTCGATACTACACCCAATTGAGGGTTGCTTTCCTGGAATATTTCGGTCGCCAGTTCAGTGGCTAAATCGAAACGATGAACAATGAAAGCAATCCCGTGATATTGGGACCCTTAGAACCCGGTTACTTCTAATAGGACAGGTTGAACCCACCAACTTCAAGAGGGTAGTACCCCAAACTTCATGCTGGCCTAAACTCTAAGGGTCTCTTCTGTGTGACTTGCGTGCCTTCATACTTGACTACTTGCATGCTTGTTATCTGACACATGAACTACTTGCAGGTTTTGTTTATAGTCCTTAATAGGGACTCATAACAGGATACCTAAGTTTCTTACAGGTTTTGGTTTGCAGTCCTTAATTAGGACTCCTAACAGGGTTTACCGAGTTTCTTACAGGTTTTGGTTTGCAGTCCTTAATTAGGACTCCTAACAGGGTTTACCGAGTTTCTTGCAGGTTTTGTTTTTAGTCCTTAACTGGGACTCATGACCGGGTTTACTGAGTTTTTGCAGGTTTTGTTTATGTCCTTAATTGGGACTTATAACAGGGTTACTCACATTACCCCATGCATACCATAACATCATGCCATTGCATACATCTTAACCCATTTCAAGGATCTCAAGGGCTTGTGATGCAGGTCATGATGAATCAAACTGTCTAGCAAGGGGCAAAGAGGATTTATTTTCCTCTAGCCAAGGTTGTCAGGGGCTATGACCCACTGGATATGGTGAGCCTTTGACCCTTGAAGAAGGACTCTCAAACAACATGAAGTACCTTCAATCAAGTTACCAGTTTCCAACTCTAACAATTTGTCTACCCCTCGAGGTCCTTGAAAACATTGCATGCATATCATACACATCATTGCATAGCAGGTATCCTTGTTGCAGGTTACTTACCCTTCCCGCTGTTTATTTAAGCCATGGCTTCCCAACAAGACAATCAGGACTTTCTTGCTCAAGAGACTCGGTTCGGGGAAATCCTCCTGAATCTATCCAGGGGGCAGGAGGAGCTAAGGACACTTCTCATGGGGACTTTTGTCAAAGACAGTGCTGAGGATGAGAGGCTGAAACACCTACAAGCTGAGGTGGATGCATTGAAGGTCCAAATGCTGGGGCAGAGGAATGCCATTCAAGGTCTAGCTCAAAGACAAGATGAGCTCTGGTTTCTCGTCAACCAACTGCTTCAGGGTAACCAACTGGGGCAAACATCTAAGGGTAAAAAGCCAGTCATCGTTCGACCATCTTTGAGACAAAGAGGCAAGGAGAAAGCTCCTCATATGGCTCCAGTATCACCAATTCAGTATCAACCTCACCAGCTTCAGCCAGACAAGCCCAAAAGGAAATTCACCAAGCTTAACGTGTCGCTGCCTCAAGCCTTACAACAACTGCTAAGGTTGAACCTGGTAACTCTAAAGGATCCCCCTAAGAATCCCAACAGGACACCTTCAAGGTATAACCCCAACGCTCACTGCGCTTATCATTCTGACAGCCCGGGGCATGCTACAGAGGATTGTTGGACTCTGAAAAATAAGATCCAGGATCTGATCGAGGAGGGAGCTGTGGAATTCACCCGAGATGGCCAGGCTGAGTGCTTCTACCATCCCTACAGGAGGCACCAATTGAAGTGACAAGCCCCGAGATTAGAAAATTTTTGTTCATTCGAATGTTCAAGTTGCAATTTTCTTTTGTTCAAACATTTACTCATTGTTAAAACATTGTTATTTTATTAATGCCTCGCTTATGTCTATTTTGAATCAATATATTCGTATTCACTATACGCAAATTATTTTCATATTCTTTCTGATGTCAACTCTTGATCTAAAATTCTAAGCCTCTTGAGGGAGGATGACGAAAACGATACCGCAATCATTACAGTATGCTTTTGAACAGACCCCGCTTATGAGGTACATGCATTGTTTCAATCCCTAAACACTGGAGTTATAAGGATGATAATACCTCGTCAACCCATCTGAGCCAAAGAAGTAGGAGTTTTTCTTTTCGAAATTTAAAACCCTTAATCATAACCTGGGGCAGGGTAGTTCTCTCAGTTGATCCAAGTGCATGACGAATGGCACCGAAGAAGTCATTACGAGACAAAAGACAGTGATGGTTCAGAACAATCATAAAGAAAGGCAGTCATTATCTCAAAAATAAATAAATAAATGAAAAGCCCAAGAAGTCTAAACCTCCAAAGGGGACTTACAAAACTGGGGCATCCCGCTGGCTGTAATTCCACAAAAGGAAACAGTTCAAGCAAAAAAAAAAAGAAAGGGATAACAAAAGTAAAAAAGAAAGAGGTCTTACAAACCCTCAACAAAAAAAGGAATGACTGCCTATTCAAAATAAGTTATCAACATCCGAATCATCACCGGAAAGTCAGAGCAAAGACTCAAACAAGGTCTAACGTGTGATCAACTGAGTTTAGGTTTGGAGAACATCACGAAGAGCGGGTGGGTATAAATAAAATTTGAGCCTTTATCCTTTGTTTCTTAAACCGTGAACCAGGCCACGTTATAACCCTCAAAAGTCCTAGCTGAAGCATGGGTTAGTTTGAAAGCATACTGTTACAAAGGTATACTGACTCCTTAAGGCTCACGGTAAAATACGGAGTTGACATCACGTTTTACAAATATTCACTTGTTTTATGGAAAAAATGCATTTTCAAAAACTTCAAGACAGACATAGGCTTTGCATTTTTAACATAACTTTGTTTGCATATGACTTCTTGTTTGAACTGCAGGGAAATTCGCCCGATGAATACCTAGTGAACAAAAGCACTTCCAATCAAGGGGCATGACATGACTATTGCCCATCATCTGGGGCAGTCCAATCAAGATTCGGAGAATCTCTCAAAAGGCCAAATAGTCTGGGGCAAATCTCCGCCCGAGTCACTTGGGGCATTCCAACGACGAATCTTGCCGGATCAAACATCTTCTGGTGACAAAACACTTCTAAACAGGGGCAACTCCCTAACATTCTGAGAACGGACATAGTCGAAAAAATACTACGCAAAATCAAAGACCCGCTAGGTTGACATACCTAGGCAAAAATAAGGGCTTCCCGGCGAACCAAAAGGGTTCGGGCAAAAATAAGGGATGAAATGAAAAAATCTGTACACCCGGCAAGTCGAAAACCTGAAAAGGCGGCTTGGGCAAAAATGGGTATCCCGGTGGACTGAAAACCCGAAAGGGCGGTCCAGGCAAAAGTTAGGGATCAAAGCGTACGACTATGTCCTGTCATCTTGTCACCTGCCTACCAGAAGAAGGTTTGACCCTCAACAATTATCAGCATCCCACATGTGCCTCCCCCATAGAAACAGGGGCAATAATGGGTGGTCTAAGCAATCTGATTGTTCTGTCCTCCAAGGTACCAAGGTAGGTTCAGCTAAAGAACATGACCAGTACATCTCAAATTCCCCAGAGAGTAAATCAGCAGTCAGTTCATTCTTCTCCAAGCAGAGTTAACAAATCTTAAGGAAATTGAGTATCCTTCAGTAGCTCTCAACATTCCCCAGCAGCAATCCATATATTCTTAACAAGCATCCCCGACAGTCTTGGTCTGAAGATTGTTCCCCGGCGGTATACCAGACATTCAAAGGAATCACTTCCCAGCATATCAAAACTTCCCCAGGAGAGTCCAATTCAATTCCTCCAGGAAAGTTGGAATTCATACCCCCAAGCAGTAAGCTTATCCCCAGTAGATTCTGGAAGCTTATCCCTCGCAGAACACGAACGCGTCTCCCGGCTTTATTCAAAGAGTTATTTCCTTACTAGGATATAACTGGGTTATCCTCAGCCAAAAGCCACGGAAAGAGCGTCCTCGACGAAGTCTTCTTACCCCAGCGAAGTCCATCAACACTTCTAACAACAAGACATCCTCAGCAAGTTATTATCTACACTCAGCAAAGCATCTCCCCACAGAGTATTGCTTCCCAGCATGGTCGCTAGAGTATTTTTCTCCCCGCAGAATCTTCCATTTGCCAAGTTTATTCCTCAACGGAGTCATCTTCTCCTACCGGTATTCTTGCAACTATCATCCCCAGCGAAAGTAAAAGCTTATTCTTCAACATCAGCCCAGGATACGACTTCCCGGCACCCGTCAAGGATCTACTTTCCTAAATGAAAACATGCATAAAACATCACATACATCATTATAGCATGCATAGACGCATCATATCATACGAATCTCATTTATGTTGAGAACATCATTGCTTGATCCGTATCATGCATTGCATATGACTGACCTTTACCTTTCAGGAAAGATGCAGTTGAGATTCTCAATCATATTTCAAGACCTGGACCGGTTCAGTTAATCGACTCCAAAGATTTCTTATCCAGTCCCAGGCCTTCTCTAGTCCAGCTAAATCGACTCCCAACAGATTTTTCTGATAAAGACTCAGCAGAGGTTATGGTCCCCTCTCCGAAAAGTGCGTGAGGTGGTAATTCCTTCTTCAGATGTTTCCCTCTCCGACAATGAGTGTGAGGTGATAGTCTCTTATGGTCCCCTCTCCGACAAGTGCGTGAGGTGGTAATTCCTTCTTCAGATGTTTCCCTCTCCGACGATGAGTGTGAGGTGATAGTCTCTTATGGTCCCCTCTTCGACAAGTGCGTGAGGTGGTAATTCCTTCTTCAGATGTTTCCCTCTCCGACGATGAGTGTGAGGTGATAGTCTTCTATGGTCCCCTCTCCGACAAGTGCGTGAGGTGGTAATTCCTTCTTCAGATGTTTCCCTCTCCGACGATGAGTGTGAGGTGATAGTCTTCTATGGTTCCCTCTCCGACGGTGTGTGAGGTGGTAAGTCCTTTTCAGATGTTTCCCTCTCCGACGTTGAGTGAGGTGATTCTCTTTCAGATTATAATGGCCTATGGTTCTCGTCCCGATACTACGAAGATGGTATTTCCCACCAAGATTTTCTCAACGAGCGTTGTTGAAGTTAAAATCACCCAAGGTTCTCTTACCATTCATGCTAAAGCAGTAACTATACCTGGTTCATTCATCATCTTTTGAAGCTCCAGATCCAGCTCCTGTAACCAGTCAGGATACATCTATACCAAGCATCTAAAAATCAGCTCCTGCAACGTGTCAGGTACTCATTTTTCTTTTGCAGGTATGCAGGTTCTCGCTAAGGAATCTCCTATGCGATCAACATCCAGATGGCATCTATAAGCCCATCATCCTATCCAGCAACATCCCAATGGCATCTATAAGCCCATTCCACCATCACTGCTACTATGTGAGCGCAAATTTCTGGGCACTCTAGTGTCCAATCATCTTCTACCCTCGGATTACGAAAGGCACGTCAGCCAGTCTGCATCCTCAGGTCTAAGAAGATTGAACAGGGGCAACTGTTGCACCCCAAAATTTGCCCTCCCATATTCTTCAAGAAATTGCCAAGCCAAGTCACAAAATTCCCCAAGGGTTGCACAGTCAAAGATCCCCTATAAAGTCAAAATTAGGGTTTGTGTTCTGATCAAGAAAAAGAAGTTTTCAAAGGCCCAATCAAGTCTCATATGCCTACAAATATGGTCAAGCATCCTCATATCAAGTTTCAAGACATTCAGCTCAAAATTGCACAGTCAAAACCCTAAATTGCACTACAGTCAACTATAGGGGCAAAATGGTCATTTGGCAGTCAAAAGTTCAAATTTTTGGTCAACATATCATTTTGAAGCCACAAACATCATTTGATCAATGCTTGATCATGATTTTCAAAATTTGGCTCAGAAATCATCAAAGATGCAAAAGTTTCCTTATTTGGACAGCTGAAAAAGTCAACTGAAATTGACCAGGGCATAACTTTCACATGGATTATCAGAAAAATCCAATCCAAAGCTCATTTTGAAGAGAAAGACATTTCCTACAACTCATCTTCATACTTCAAGTCCAAGAAATGCTCTCACAAAAAGTTATCAATTTCAACATTATAGGTCATTTTCAAAAGTCAACAAAAAGGGACTTTAAGTCAAAGGCCATAACTTGAGATTGGTAAATCAAAAAGACATGGGACCAAAGGAATTGGTTAAAGGACTCAAAGACCTTTCCAAAATGTCCAAGAACATGAAACAAGCTTAAAAATTGAGCAAGTTATGCCTTGTGGAAGTTGGGAAAGTTTTGGATATTTTGAAAAGTCAACATTACTTCAAATGACCTAAAAATGCTAATGGGCCCATTTTTCTTCCATGATTCATCATTCTTAGCATGTGCACGACCACTTGGCCCAAAGGGAAGTATTTTCTCATTTTTTATTTATTTATTTGAATTATTATTAATATTAATTCATTTAAATCATTTAAATATGTGGAAAATATAAAACTTGACCTAAAAAATCTTTTTGTACACATTTCAGCTTCAATATTTCGTGCACATCCCAACATGGAAAGATTTGGTTTAATTTGAGCATGATTGAACAAATAACACATGAAAAAAAGATATGGAAGATCTTGGAAAATCAAATATGCAAAATCATCAATGCCATGGATTTTATTCAATTTTCTTAACCTAATAGCTTTACTACATAATCAGAATGATAACCCTAATGCTCATACACTCTAAGCTGCGCTCAAAGACCATTAAGAAACTTGAAATTTTCTCCATAAAAAGCAAAACTGAAAACGTTGTTAGAGGTGGATTCAAGTCCTAATATTGATTCCATTGGCTTCCTCAAGGTTCCCAGAAGCAATTCCAATCCCAAACATCCATCAACACGCCAAGAACTGGTAGATTGAACCTCAACTGTGTCCAAAAATTTCTGGAATCGTGCATCATAATTTATACATGCTTTGCCATTTTGATTCATTGATTCATGTTTGTTATGAGTTTCTGATGCTAACCATACAGTTTGATTGTGTTTTTGTGCTATATACGTGATGTTGCCATGAATGCAGTCTAGGGTTTCTTGAGCTCCCAATTAGGGATTCTCTTATCCTGTAAAATTGAGACACAATAGTACCATGATCGAAACCAGGAAGCTTGGACGAAGTGATTGCAATGGTCGCGCCAAATTTCTGAACCAAGGCGTGCTAATCGCTATTTTGAAAACAAGCGTGTATTGAGGGGGTTCAGAACCCCCGCTAATTTCTTTTAAATTTTCAGGAAATAAACAAAACGGAGAAGATGATGTGTTGGCCGGCGCTGATTGGAGGATTTAAAATTGCGCGCGTTTAGATTACTAATGCGTTTGTTCTTTTTTATAATAATTGTTGCTTATGTAATATTAACAATGCATGAAGCGCTTCAGTGGCAAGGTGGTTGTGCTGGCAACGTTAAAGACCTGGGTTCGAGTCCCAGGTCTGTATAATTTCCAATATTCTTTTTCAATGTGAATTCCCATGCAGCGCTAGCGTTAAGGCACACCATGTTCCATCACCATCAAGCCAGCCACGCGTCTAGCATATCCAGATCAAAGGCTCAAGGTTGCTGAACACCATAAGCCTTAGTCAAAAGTCCCTTACGTGGCCTAAAAAAGTCAAACGGATTTCAAGCTTATTGGGCCAGTTTCTTGAATCAACACCTCACAATTGGGGCCTGAACCCCCCCTGGTTTGCTTTTGCTATATTTTTCTTATTTTATTTTTTATTGTTATTTTATTTTTATTTGTTTAAAGTAATTATTATTTTTACAAAATATATAAAAATATCACAAAAAATCAGAAAAGATGACAAATATAATAAATATTTAATTTAATTATTTTCATAAATAAATTAACATGTAAATTAACTTAGTATTAATTTAGGTTGCAATTTTAATTTCTTTTAATAACAAAAATACAAAAAATATGTAGAGATAGGTTTAATTAATTTTGATTCCTTTTAATTTCCCTTTCTTACAATAATAATATTTACTTTATTTATTTTCATAATTAAAAATGCATGTAAATTAATTTAGGTTTAAATTAGTTAAAAATTCAATATTTTTCATAATAAATTTAAAAACCATTAGAATTAGGGTTTACATTCAATTTTAATTTTGATTAATTCTCTTTTTCCATTAATTCCTAAAAAACACAAAAAATACCAAAAAACATTTCCTATTTTTTTTAATTTTTAATTCCTTATTAATTTTCATTTTTGCAAAAGGGTCCAACGCCCATATTTTTAATTGTTTAATTTGCGTATTTATTTTATTGCTTAAATAATTATGTATCTCTCCCAAAGCGTTGTAACTTAAACTTCTCACACTTTTATTTGCCTTATTTATTTTTCTGTCAAATCGGGTCCGGTTTAATTTTGGCGATGTGGACCCGCGCCATTTGTAATAGCTTTAGATTTACTTTTCCCGCACATATTAACTAAATAAGCATGCAAGAATGAATGGACATAATAAAATCAAGCGTAGATCACGTTAACATGACAAGACAAAATATCAATGAAAACGACACACAAATCGCACACACCACCCCTAGGGTACGCCTCACTGTTGCCTTGCCTCGAAAGGTGGTCGTCGAGTAGAGGATGTCTTAGTAAGTCCTCATGATCCGGGAACCTGGCATGAGGGTAGCTTCTGAGGTGTCTTCCTATTGCTCTGGTGATCACCATGTCCCTACAAACTCGAATTGACCCGAACACCTCCAACGGTGGTGCTACCTACCTCTCAATGGTGGGATGGCATTACTTTAAAGGACATTTACACAGACGAATTTCTTAGGGTAGGTAGGTTCTCAAGGATACTTGCTCTCTTCAAAAAACAAACGAAAAAACCTTTTCACACCAACACTTTTCAAAAGCTTTCAAAGCAAATTTTTCAAACACTCTGACGTACGAGTCGAACTGAAATTTTTCAAAGAAACTTTTTAAACCCACATTGAAAAGCAAGCAAACATTTTGAAAACACCTTGAGCAAGTATCTAAGAGCCCATGGATAACCATGGATAGAAAGGGTGCTAACACCTTCCCTTTCTATAATCTACCTCCCGAACTGAGAGCAATCTCTATAAGGAATTTTTCTGTGCTTTTGTCCTTTCCATTTGGAGAAAATAAAAGACGGTGGCGACTCTTGCTTCCGCGACATTTCGCGAACCAGCGTTAAACAATCAGTTCCAGATCCACCGATCACACTAACCAACATTTTCACTTATGAAAATTATGACACACTGAAACAACTGTTCACACCTGAACAATCTCAAAGAAGCACTAGCTTCTCCCCCTTTTTTTTTTCCAATCCCACTCCTGCAAACAAGTGATTAGAAAAATAAGAAAGCACTGATAGTGTTCCACACACATGTCGCGTACTAAGGAACAACACGTTGACAATATTCAACTGTCACATTACACTGACTAAACAACTTGGCCGGACGGACCGACCTGATCTGATACCAATTGTAACACCCTATTTCCCCGTCGATAAATTATATAAAAATCAGAGTAAATTAATTTCTAAAATACAACACCAAAAAAGGATGCGACATGCTTCATACATCATACATGCTCATTAAATAAGATACGCAACACAATTCATATGTTCAAAAGTCTTAAACCTCCTTTCATTTATTCACAACGGAAAACATCAATAAAGAATTATCTCAATTCTCCAACCAGAGTCATAATTATCATCTTTCAAAATTCAGCATAGGCATAAATTAAACTCAAACAATGGAGTAGTGCAAAGTTCACTCCAACAAAATAAAACAAACGCGAAACCCCCAAGTGTTACGTATCAGAGCAGACACCGAATCAATCTACACAGAACTGAATGAACTCTTCAGCTAACCACGACCTCGAGCTACTTTGGATCATCTGGATGTTACCCACGTAGAGGCAACATTCAAACAGAAAGGGTGTGATATCATAACAGTATAAGAGGAAGCATAATAATAAACAGATAGTAATTAAAGTACACATCATTATACATATTTATCTCACACCTTTTTATTGTTCATCATACTATGAAATACATCAATATAATTATGTGTAACAAACAACACAAACATCCATCATAACAGAATTAGAAATTCGTTTAATAATCAAACCATCGATTACTAATAATAGTGTAATGAAATGAGGATGATATTGACTATATGCATGTGGTACCAATAGGGAAAAACCCTCAACTTAATAAATTCCAACTTGGGAAAACAACGCCAATACATGCCATCTTTCGCCAATACAGACCATCTTTTGCCAATACAGACCATCTTTAATGAATGCATGCGACACTGACATACAACAACTTAATTTATATTAATTGTACATAATTATCAATGTCTCGCCAATAAATGCCATCTTTCACAAATACAGGCCATCGTCATCATAATTATCATGCAATACATCATGCAAAATCCTTCGTACATCGTTTATACAACACTGATACATTCAATCGCAACATTTTGCATTACAACACATACAACATACATGCCCATCATAATTATTCCAATAAAATATTAGTATACTATCATCAAAATTATTACCATATTGTATAAAATATTTTTAGCTTTCCAACGATTCAAACGACACATCAAACAGACACCCGAGTCAAAAGTTATGGAGTTTTCAAGTTTTCAAAAATGCTGTCAAACAGTGAGCAATTGATTGCACTAAGATGCAAATCGATTGCACCTTGTTCCAGAGGCCAAAAATCACGTTTTTAAGTAGTGAAAATCCATTGCTATGTACTGCATATCGATTGCTTACTGAAACAGAAGAAAAATTCACTAAAATTGAACTGTGCAATCGATTGCACCTGCACTGCAAATCGATTGCTCCGTGTGAAAAACAGTTTTACTGATTCAGAAAAATAGAAATGCGAAAACCCTTTTGGCTCAATTATATAAACAAGAACTTCATGAGATAATGCACAATCAAACCCCAGATTATCATCCCCTATCATCATACATCAATTACCACACATATCAAACATCAATGGTACACACGATGCATCAAAATCAATCATCAAAAGGTAAAATCCCAAAACAATCACATAGGGAGAAATCAAAAGCATACAACCATGGAACCTAAACACCACCATACCCAATTGTTGCACCCCAAAATTTTCCCTCTCATATTTCTCAAAACATTGCAAGAGAAATCTCCAAGTGGCTCAAGATTGCTCAAGAGTTGGACAGTCAAGCTATCTCCTAAGGCAGTCAACCTCAAATTAGGGTTTTGTGTTGCATCAAGGTACTTGCATCAAAATGACCTCAAGTTATCCCCAATGTCCTAATATGTTCTCAAGTTCATCCATGTCAAATTTCAAGCCTTGTAGAGGAAGTTTGCTTAGTCAAATGCTCAAAGGGTCCAAAAATCGACTGTGTTAGGGCAAAAGTCAACGGTGACCTACAAATAGTCAAACTTCAAGATTTTTTGTCAACATTCTCATTTTTAAGGATATTTCATCATTTGATCAAGGGTTGATCATGATTCATCAAGGATTGCTCAAAATTCATCAAGACTCAAAAGTTGCTAAATTAGGGTTTTTGCAGGAAAAGTCAACTCAACTTTGACCAAGCATAACTTTCTCATACTTTATGAGAAATGACCCATACAAAGCTCATTTTTAAGATGATGCAACTTCCTACAATCCATCATCATACCCCAAGATCAGAAAATGCACTCACAAGAAGTTACAAATTTGGACATTATAGGTCATTTTTGAAAGTCAACAAAAACACCTTTTTTTCCAAAGCTTGTAACGTGAGAATGGAATATAAAAATGAGATTAGATAAAAAGGGTTGGTTATAGGACATCACAAGCTTTCTGAAAAGTCCAAGAACACCTCCAAAAGTTTAAAATTGAAGAAGTTATGCATCGTTGAAGTTGGACATTTTTGCAAAATTGCCAAAAGTCAACTATCCCCAAAACTTCAAATTTTGTCAAATGGGCTCATTCTTTTCCACTTGACTTGATCTTGTCACACTACACACGTGTCCTAACTTCAGCCTTGAGCCCATTTATCAATTTTTCTATTTTATTTGATTTTTTATTGAATTATTCCATTTTAAATCAATTTAAATCAAATAAAATCACAAAACTTGATTACATGAGATCTTTTTCTATTTTCAGGACCTAATCACCATCAATGACATGATCAAACTCGTATCAAGCATTCCATGTGCAAAAAGATTGGATTTTTGGCAAAATTGGAAAGCTTTCAATGGAGGATCAAATCAAATCTCCAAGCATTGATGTACAAGGATTGAGTCCACAAATGTTAACCTAATGCATTACTTATTAAATATACAAGTGAAAGGCACACGAATTTGAGGCTAGAGACTGCAAGAACACCAAAAGCAAAACTTGAAATATTGCCAAAAAGTGTGAAACTGAAATCCTTCTTAGAGGCATTTTCAAGGGCAAATCTCAACACCAATCCATTGCTGGGTATCCACTGAACCTCCTGCAATCAAAAGCAAGCTCTCACACCCTCTCAATCGCGCTGTAAGTATCTCAAAATACCGCACTGTGTTCAAAATCGTAACTCCACGTTCTTGCTTTTTTTTGACAAATTATGGGCATATTCATAATCCTTGTTCAATTTACAAGCTTTCTGCATTATTTGATTGCATTAATATGGCCTGTAACCCCATAGCCGAATCTAGGGTTCGTGGATTGTTTTTTTGGGCATTTCTTTTTCAGGAAAAATCAGCCCTATTGATGGACATGGATGTAACCAGGGGAGGTAGACGAGCATGACCATGTGCTTGGAATCAATTTCCATGGCCTAGAATGGATTTTAGAATGCACATACGAATTTATCTGCGGATGTAAATCCGCAGGTAAATTCACAGGGTTGAACGAAGAAGACAAAGACGTGTCTCCCCCTGGTTGGTCAATTCAAACGATTCACGCTTTTTTATTTATTTCTGGCATATTATTGTTTTTCCGCATATTATATTTATTGTCCATTACAGTAACAAATGGAACGCGCTGGTTGAGTGGTAGAGGCTTTGTTCAGTGACCAACATGACCTGGGTTCGAATCCCAGGTCCCCCAAATGCATATTATTATTTTTCAACAGGTTATTCAGTGGTGATCCAATTGCGTGGTACATCATGCTCCCTCACTCAACTACTTGCCAGATGGCCCCAGGCCAGATCTGGTGATCCAGAATGAAGGCTTATGGTGGGATCTAGTCAACCAACGCATAGAGAATCAAGAAGGTCAACACAGGCTTGCACAAATGGGCCTTGGAAATTGTTGAATAAACCCCCTAATCAGGCCCAAACCCTAAACTCTCTCTATTTTTATTATTTCTATTTAATTAATTATTGTTATTATTTTTATATTAATTAACCAATTAAACTTTTTTCTTAATAAATTAAAAACCAAAAAAATATATTTTATTTATTAAATTAATTTTCATTTTTATTTTTGTTAATAAATATTAATTTAATTAATTTAGTTTTAATTAGGAATAACTTTGATATCTTTTTGCAATAATTAAAATTAACTTAGACAATTAGGTTTTTCTATTAATTAACTTTGATCAAATTATTTTTTATTTCTTTAAATATCCAAAATCCAAAAAATATCATTTTTATTAATTAATTAATTAGTTTATTAATTTAATAATTAACTTAGATCTAATTTCTTTTTTTAAATTCAAAATAACCAAAAAATATTTCTTTGATAATTAAAGGGTAAAAACCCTAGAATGCGCCCGATTTAATTTTCCCGCACGCGATCCATATTTATTCAATATTGTATCTGTTTCCTGGAATGTAATAGTTTAATAGGACTTTACATATTTTTACCGCTTTATTTATTTTCCGCATTTTAATTTCTAGGGTTGCTTTTGACGATGTAAATACTCGACGCCTTGTAATAGTTAGTTTAAATTCCGCAATTTAATTTCCGCGACTTATAAACTGTTAGATGTTTGGTAATAGGGAATGCATGACAAGATTAATCGTTCAAAACCTAAAATCAACATAGATCACCCATGACATGTACAAAGATAAAATTAACCGAAACAATAAACTCGCACATGCGCACTCTTAGAGTACACCTCACTTGGTTGCCTTCGTAACGTGGTCATTGAGTATAGGAAGTTTTAGAGGTCTCCCTCTTGTCCAAAGATCATAGTTGCCTCAAAATGGTTGCCTCGGAAAAATGATCTAAGACATTAGGGTTACGGCTAAGACGTCCTAACATTGCTTTAGTGACCGCACGTCCCTTAATCAAATTGACCCTTAAACTCCAACGAAGGTGCTACCTACTCATCAATAGTGGGATAGCATTGTCTAAAGGACATTAGCACAGATTGATTCCTTTTTCGAGTAGGTAGATGGTTCTTAAGTACTTACTCTTTCCAAAGATAAAACTTTTCGCACTTACACCTTTCAAACAAAAACTTCTTTCAAACCCACAAACACAAAGAAAATCAATTTTTGAAAACACTATGAGCAAGTACCTAAGAGCCCGTGGATAACCACGAATAGAAAGGGTGCTAACACCTTCCCTTTCTATAATCTACCCCCCGGACCCGAGAAACTTCTCGAAAAATGAATTTTTCTGTGCTTTTTTTCCTTTCCTTGTTGGATAAAACAAAAGACGGTGGCGACTCTTGCTTACCGTGACATTTTGCAAAAACAAACGCAAAACACGAACCAGCATTCCAAAAACAGTCAGTTCTCTCCCACCGCATCACACCCATCATTAGGCAAACCCTTATAGAGTTAGAATCCCCCTTACCTTAGATTGGTGATGATTCTTGATTCCTACTGATTAACTTTCATGCCCTAGCTTCCTAGTGTTTTCTCCTCTTCTCACTTCTACGTTTCTCTTTCTCTGTTTCTACGTACTGACTCTCTTTCTCTTCTTCTCACTCTAATATATCCCAATATTAAAATAACTATCCCAATTAAATAATTATTTAATTATTATTATAAAATAATAATCCTAATATTATAATATAATAGTAATAAAAATTCATATTATACTACACACCCCCATGTCTCTACACATTTAGCCATACACCCCTAAAACCTCAACTCTCATAATTCTAAGGTATCTAGTCCCCAACAAAATCTCATATCACATTATCTAATTATTTAATTAAAAACAATTCTAATGAAATCGGGGTGTTACAATTGCCATCTATGACTTTGAACATCTAATCTACCAAGCCGAAGACGAAGGTGAAGAAGATTATGAAATATCTGGGGAATTATCTAGACTTCTGATATAAGAGGAGAAATCCATTCAATCGCACGAGGAACCGGTTGAAGTGATCAACCTAGGTACTAAGACAGACAAGAGGGAAGTCACGATTGGTGCCAATTTGGAAAACAGTGTCAAAAACAGATTGGTTCAGATGTTGCACGACTACGTGGAGGTGTTTGCTTGGTCATATGAAGATATGCTAGGACTTGATACTGAAATTGTGGTTCATCGTCTGCCAACAAAGGAAGATTGTCCTTTGGTCAAACAAAAGGTTCGTCGTATGCGGCCAGACATATCTGAGAAAATAAAAGCTGAGATAATGAAGCAATTCAATGCAGGTCTTCTGGCAGTAACATCATATCCCCAATGGGTGGAAAATGTGGTCCCCGTACCAAAGAAGGATGGAAAGCTCCGTATGTGCGTAGAATATAGAGATTTGAATAGGGCAATCCCCAAAGTTGATTTCCCACTACCGCATATTGATGTCTTGGTCGACAACACGGATCAACACAAAGTTTTCTCTTTCATGGACGGATTCTCCGGTTATAATCAAATCAAAATGGCTCTTGAGGACATGGACAAGACTACCTTTGTCACACAGTGGGACACTTTTTGTTACAAGGTCATGCCTTTTGGTTTGAAGAACGCAGGGGCAACCTATCAACGAGCTATGGTAGCCTTATTTTATGATATGATCCATCACGAGATAGAGGTCTATGTGTATGATATGATTGCAAGGTTGCAGACTGAGGAAGAACACCTTGATCACTTACACAAGCTGTTTGAAATATTGAAGAAGTACAAGCTAAGACTAGATCCCAACAAATGCACCTTCAGGGTAAGGTCTGGAAAAATATTAGGGTTTGTCATCAGAGGAAAAGGTATTGAGGTCGACCCTGTAAAAGTCAAATCTATATAAGAGATGCCAGCTCCCTGTACTAAGAAGGAGGTCAGGGGTTTCTTAGGTCGACTCAACTACATTTCTCAATTCATATCTCACTTGACTGCTACTTGTGAGCCAATCTTCAAACTCTTGAAGAAAGATCAAGTAGTCAGATGGAACGACGACTACAAAGCAACCTTTGACAAGATTAAGGAATATTTACAAGAACCTCTAATCCT
Source organism: Vicia faba (assembly GCA_948472305.1). Taxonomy (NCBI): domain Eukaryota; kingdom Viridiplantae; phylum Streptophyta; class Magnoliopsida; order Fabales; family Fabaceae; genus Vicia; species Vicia faba. Next base: position 31,042,914 of record OX451736.1, read on the forward strand.
GATTCCTCCAGTTGAGGGAAATCCCCTGATTATGTACTTGACTATATTAGAGAATTCAATGGGTGTGTGTGTTGGGCCAACATGACGAGTCTGGCCGAAAAGAGCATGTAATATACTACATGAGTAAAAAGTTTACCGACTGTGAAACAAGATATTCACTGCTCGAGAAAACTTGTTGCACTCTGGCATGGGCTCCTCACCGGCTAAGATAGTATATGTTGACTCACACCACTTTAATGATTTCTAAGATGGACCCTATCAAGTACATCTTCGAAAAGCCAACTCTCTCCGGACGAATAGCTAGATGGCAAATGATTTTGACTAAATACGACATCCAATACACTACACAAAAGGCCATCAAAGGAAGTGTACTAGCAGATCATTTGGCCTATCAAGCTGTTGATAACTACCAATCCATGAACTTTGATTTTCCGGACAAGAATATCATGCTGATGACTGACTGTGAACAACATGGACTGTATGACGGACCTGAACAAGGATATCGATGGACTATGGTTTTTTATGGAGCTTCCAACGCTTTGGGTAACAAAATTGGTGAGGTGATTATTTCTCCTGAGGGTTGCCATACACCTTTCACTGCTAGGCTGTGCTTCGATTGTACAAACAACATGGATGAATATGAAGCATGCATCTTGGGTCTTAAGGCTGCCATTGACCTAAGAATCAAATTCATAAGCGTATATGGAGATTCATCTTTAGTAATCAGACAAGTTAAAGGTGAATGGGATGCCAAACATCCTAATATGATCCCCTACAAAGAGCTTGTGTTAACCCTGATCCTATACTTTGAGGAGGTTACCTTTGAACAATTTCCATGAGAAGAAAATCAGTTGGCTGATACCTTAGCAATAGTGTTATCCATGTTCAAAGTCAAGTGGGATAATGAGGCTCCTATAATTACAATTGAAAGATTTGACGAGCCTGCACACTATTGTGAGATCCACACTAACAAAGAGAAACCATGGTACCATGAAGTAAGGATATATCTGGAAGCACAAGAGTATCCTGAAGGAGCTTCCATCAATGATAAGAAATTCCTACAAATATTCTCAACCAAATTCTTTCTAAACAATGGGATCCTGTACAAACGTAACCACGATTCAACTCTGCTTTGTTGTATGGACAAGAAGGAGGCAGAAAAGATCATGAAGGACATGCATGATGGTATCTTTGGAACTCACTGTAGTGGATATACTATGGCCAAGAAGATATTGAGGGCCGGTTATTATTGGTCAACAATGGAAACTGATTGTCACCATCACACGAGGACTTGCCATAAGTGTCAGATCTATGCCGACAAAGTTCATGTACATCCAGTCCCCTTGAATGTCATGTCTGCTCCATGACCATTTGCAATGTGAGGAATTGACATGATTGGAGAGGTCAAGCCCACTACCTCTAATGGACATTTTTTCATCCTCGTTGCCATTGATTACTTCACCAAATGGGTTAAAGCTTCTTCATTTGCCTCAGTTACAAAGAATGTTGTAGCCCGTTTTATCAAGCATAACCTTAACCACCGATATGGTATCCTTGAAAGGATCATCACAGACAATGGAACCAATCTCTAGAATGCTATGATTACGGAGATCTGCACTTAGTTCAAAATCAAGCATCACAATTATTCTCCATACAGACCTAAGATGAATGACGCAGTGGAAGCTACCAATAAAAACATAAAGAAGATTGTGCAAAAGATGGTGGTGACCTATAAAGAATGGCATGAGATGCTACCATTTTCTCTTCATGGCTACCGTACTTCAGCTCGAACTTCAACTGGGGCAACCCCTTTCTCTTTAGTCTATGTCGTGGAAGTTGCCCTGCCTGTGGAAGTTCAAATTCCTTCTTTAAGGATTATGAAAGAAGAAGATTTAGGTGAAGACGAATGGATTCAAACTAGATTGGATCAGTTGAACTTGATTGATGAGAAGATATTGGTTGTTGTTTGTCATGGTCAAATGTATCAAAAGCGTATGATCAAGGATTTCAACAAAAAAATCAAGCCTCGAGTGTATCAGACTGGCGACTTGGTAATAAAATGCATCATTCTTCCACAAGGCGATCCCAGGGGCAAATGGACTCCCACTTATGAAGGGCCGTTTTTTGTTAAAAAAGTATTCTCTGGCGGTGCCATGATGCTAACTATTATGGACGACGAATATTTTCCACATCCTGTGAACACGAACATAGTCAAAAAATACTACACATAAAAATGACCCGCTAGGTTGACATACCTAGTCAAAAATAAGGGAATCCCGGGGAACCAAAGAGGTTCGGAAAAAAAATTAGGGATATATACAAAAGATTGTACACTCTGCAAGTCGAAAACCTGAAAGGGCGCCTTGGGCAGAAAAGGATATCCTGGTGGGCAGAAAACCCGAAAGGGCGGTCCAGGAAAAAATTAAGGATCAAAGCGTATGACTATGTCCCGTGAGATCACTACAGCCAACTTTATTACCAAGGTCCAAGTTCAATGGTATAAGATCAATTCAATCAACTTCTTTCAATGGCAAGGGGTGATGTTCGAAGACATAGGGACAATGGCGGAGTTGGAATCCAATGAGATTACTTCCACATTGATATTATTTTGTTTTCACTTTGTATTCCTTTCATTCTTTCGACGATTTCCTCTTACTAGGATTTTTGTCTCCTTGTACAAAAACGCTTGTTTATAGGCAAAACATCAATACAAATATACTTCGAAGTGCAAAATTTTTGTTTTCTTTTCTGTTTTGAGTGCAAAAATGTACAACGACTAAAATTGAATAAATGTATGCATATGAACATGATTAACTGTTAACAAATGCATGTTTAAAAACAATAATAAACATTTTCTTAAGGATTCAAGATATCCCCACAGAGTTACATCAACAAAATTATCCCCACAAGATGGAATTCATACAATATTCATCAGGAGTTCTAATCTCCTGACAATCCCTAGCTAAGTTGGCCTTAACTAAAAAAGAAAATTTTGTGGAGATCTTCCCCAAAAGAAGTCATCTCTCCAATAAGGAGACCAAAATATCCTTCTCAACAGGGTTTATTTCCACCATAGACTACAAATTCCCCAGCTCGATTTCTTTTCTCAGATCATTACAAATCAACCGACAAAACCCCTTGTCACCAACGAAGTCGATACTATCCTCAGTAAGTTGCTGCAAAGCCTGGAATCCGACCAGATAACAGTTAACTTCAGGAAGTTATTACGAAACTGGAATTCGACCAGATAATAGTTAACTTCAGGAAGTTATTGCGAAACTGGAAACCGACCAGATAACAATTAAATTCATTCTCCTCAGACAGTTGTTGTGAAGCCTGGAATCTGACCAGATAACATTTTAACTTCATTTTCCTCAAAAAGTTGCTGCGAAGCCTGGAATCTGACCAGATAACAGTTTAAATTCAATCTCCTCAGAAACTGGTTGCGAAGCCTGGAATCCGACCAGATAACAGTTAACTTCATCCTAAGTTGTTGCGAATCCTGGAATCTGACCAGATAACAGTTAACTTTAGGAAGTTGTTGCGAAGCCTGGAATACAACCAGATAACAATTAACGTCATTCTCCTCAATAAGTTATTGCGAAGCCTGGAATCCGACCAGATAACAATTAACTTCATTCTCCTCAAAAATTTATTGCGAAGCCTGAAATCTGACCAAATAACAGTTTAACTTCATTTTCCTCAGAAATTTGTTGTGAAGCCTGGAATCCGACCAGATAATAGTTTTACTTCATTTTCCTCAGAAAGTTGATACGAAGCCTGAAATCCGACCAGATAACAGTTAACTTCATCCTAAGTTGTTGTGAAGCCTGGAATCCGACTAGATAACAATTAACTTCGTCCTCCCAAAACTTTGTTGTGAAGCCTGGAATCCGACCAGATAATAGTTAAATTCAGAGAATCGTTGCGAAGCCTGGAATCCGACCAGAAAATAGTTTAACTTTATTAAGTTATTGCGAAGCCTAGAATCCGACCAGATAATAATTAACTTCATCCATCCCAGAAAGTTTCTACAAAGTCTGGATTTCAACCAGATACCAGTCAACTATCCTCTCTAAGACGAAAGTTTAACCATCTCTTTTATCCCCAGTCAGGGTAAATAAGAATTAAATTCCCCAGTAGAGTGATGGAAACCCAAGGCTTTTGAACTCTTTCCCCAAGCAGAAATCAACATTCCCTGCAGAATTTCCTTGAACGACAAAACCATGAATTCCAAGTGGAAGCATTCTAAACAAAGTTGAAGATACACATATTCTTCATCTCAAGCGATAGTTCGAGATTCAGCTTCCCAATACTCCCCAGCCTTCTGTCATGGATTTATTTTCCTAGACAAGGATACACTTCGATAAACATTTCACATTCATATATCATATCACATGAATGATAAATAGATATAGCATGGTATCATTTATTTTGAGAACATCATTACGCCATGCATACATCTACATGCAACCAACCCTCTTCCTTGCAGGAAAAACCAATCAACAAAATGAAGACCTCTTTTGGTTAGATTTATTTCTTCCAGATTAAAGACAGGCAAACAAAGACCTCTTCTGGTTGTGATTATTTCCCCAGTAAATTTTCCAATCAATAGACCTTTTCTAGTTTAGATTTACTTCTTCCAGTTGAAAACAGGCAAAAGACACTAGCAATTTCAATATAAATCGACCAAAGATTTATTCTGATACTTCTCCCAGTTTATATCAACAATCACTCTGGATGGCATCTGTAAGCCAATCTCCGGCAAAATCTTCGTCACTTCTCTAAATGGCATCTTTAAGTCCATTCCCGACACAATCAACTAACAAATTTCATCGAGGGCAAAAGTCAATTGTACATTGAAGGGTCAAATTTTGACTTTTTGATCAAATTTGAGTTTCAAATATCACACTTCATCAAGACATTCAAAAATATGAAACTTGATCATTAAGAAATCAAGAAATTCAAAAGGTCTTTGTAAAATTCAATATTTTCTATACTTAGAAATTTTTCTAAGTGTTTTAAACATGATAATTTCATAACTTCATGACATTTTTTCACAAAGATGCAAGATGATTCAAAGAAAACTTTCAACATGAAATTTGTAGATCTTTATGAATTCTACAACTTTTTATTAGAGGGTTGATGTCTAAAGAATTCTTAGATTTGAAGATATGAGCCCATGAAGTCATGACATTTTTGTATAAACACTTAGTGAAATTTTCAACAGATTTTGGCCAGTTTTTATCTCAAATTCTTGGATATTTTTCATCAAGTTCCAATTTGATTTATCCAAAATGGTCAACATGGAAGATGTAAAAAATGTTTCAAGATTTCCAAAATGTCCAAGAGCATGAATTTATCATACTTGAGCTAGGAGATTCAAGGTCCTGAAGTTGGGCATCCATTCTTGAATTGCAAGTCATTTTGTTGAAGAACATATAACAAAATCCTTATGTCATGCTGCATAATCTTACTTTGCAGGCCTTTTGACTTGAAAATCTATCCATAATCAGATGTTTACACAATTGATTGAACCAGTATCCAAGTTATTCAAGTATTGTCCATTGCATCATTCTATATATGGCACAAAGGCACCATTGCCATTCACATAAAGCATGCTTTATACAAAGTCAGCTCTCCTTGAGCCTCTCAAGTGTTTTTTTCCTTCTGCACACACAATGTCAAAGCAAGAAGAAACATGCCTAAAAACTCCTAGCCACTTCAGATCCCTTTTGTACCATGTATTGGGAAATTAAATTTCACATAACTTGGTTGTTTCATCTCAAGCAAACAAGAATTCCACAAATTGTGAAACAAACTCTCTCATCCTCTCAAACCTTCTCTATAAATAGAGAGGCCATTTGCAAGATAAGGGCCAGAAGTTTTTGTTGTATAGACAAGCTTCTCAAAACCCCTCATACTCTCAAAAAACCATAACTATCCATAAAACCTCCACTCTTGAGCTTTGAAGTCCAAATCTTTGAACCTCTCACACCTTGCAAGTTCTGTCTAAACAAACCATCCAAATACATCATATACATCATATAGAAGTTGTTCAAACACAAGAGCAACTTTTGTAACATCACTATCACCATTCTCCAAACTAAAAACAAACAGCCACTTGACTTCTCCAAGACAATACAACAACTCTAAATCAAAACACAAATTTCAGTTTCAAGGTAAGTTTTCTTGACTTTGAACTCTTCATACAAGCCTCATTAGTGGTTCCTTTGTGAAGATAAAATGTAGATATCATTGCTCTGAAGCTACCCATATGTTTACTTTTCATTTTCATTAACCATGTGTTGAGAACTGACTCATATATGCAGCAGAAAAATGTTAGAAGTAAAAAATAGCAGTATGAGTCGATGCATATCTCTATGAGTCGACACATATTAGGTATAAAATAGGTTATGAGTCGATATAAAACATGAATGAGTCGATTCATAACAGAAATGAGTCGACGCAAACCATTATGTATCGATACATAATGAGTTGATTTTGATTTCCAGGAGCAAGCAATGATATGTATCAATGCATAAGTGCATGTGTCGATGCAAAACAGATATGAGCCAATGCAAACCATTTTGTATCAACTCATGCTAAGTTGGTTTTGACTTTCAAGAATAAGGAATGATATGTATTGAAACATAAGTGCATGCGTCAATGCATAAAAGTTTTCGTATCAACGCATAAGTGCATGCGTCAATGCGTAAAGTTTGTGTATCAATGCATGAATGCATGTGTCAATACATAAAAGTTTTTTAAAACAATTTTTTTACATTATCTTTATATTTCTTTATATTTTTTATTGTTATTCATTATTAAATATGGTTGTAATAGTAATTAGGTTTTAATTGCTTTCATTCCACATTTGTAAATTTGTATCCCCCATCCCCTAAAGTATTGTAATAGCATAGGAAATTTAATTTCCGCAATTTATCGCTTTCCATATTATTGTTAATAATTAGGGTGTATATGGAAAGATAAAATCAATCTTATAGAACCCTAATCTCAAGACAAAAATGCATGAAAACAAATACTTTGCACACTTGCACCTATAGGGTTAACCACACTTGTTGCCTCAAATAAAACAGTCATGTCCCTCGAATGTGGGATACTTTAACAATGACCCTTAAATACAAGATTGTAGTCCCTAGAACACCCTTTGATGTTGCCTTCGGTAAAATGATCTTAGACTCTTACGACAAATTGCTAAGGTATCCTACAATGTTTCCTTCTATGACTATAAGACGACCCACCCCTGTCCCTTCACATCCAATGATAGGGCTTCTTATCAATCAATGGTAAGATAGAAATACATAAAGGGAGAGGAAATGAACAGAGATTTTTGAGTAGGTAGAACGTTCGTAGTTGCTTGCTCACAATCATTTTCAAAAACATCTTTCAAACACACCATCACTTTCAAATGAAATATTTCAAAAGTTAACACTTTGTGTACATTCTTATAGAGACGAGAATCATTACAAAGTTCGCCTAACCAAAGGAACTTTCAAAAAACATCACAAACACATTTCAAGCAAAGCATTTCAAAGTGAGCTAGCAAATACGAGCCTGTAGATAACTATGGATGAAAAGGGTGCTAACACCTTCCCTTTTCATAACCTACCCCCTGAACTCAAGAAAATTCTCAAAAGGTATTTCCTGTTCTTTTCACCCTTTCCTTTATTGGATAAAAGAAAAGTCGGTGGCGACTCTTACTATCCACAACAATTCCGATAAAACGCAAAACACCCAAGTCAGTTCTCCCACCGTATTACACTACTAATGGTCGCGAACAACCATATGGTATGCTAACTTCGGTGATGGCAAGTTTGCGTAATAGTGTGTCAACATTTTTTGATCTAGTGGTGACTACATATTCACCATTTCAAGGGTCGGGATCAACTATTAACATTATGGGTTGAAACACCCAACCCACAGGGGCAGGATTTTCTGCCCAACCAATGCCCATGTTTACTACAAGTTCTGCAACACTGTTAAGGCAACAAATGGACGAAAACAACCATGTTATAGTTAATATGCTTGCTCAAAAAATGGGCACAATATTCAACCCTTTGATTCAAAATGCTACCCAAAATAATAAGCAAAATGCTCAAACCAATATGCAATTGGCAGTGCAAATGATGCAAATTACAGATTTCTTTGGTGCTTTACAAGCGCCGATTCGACATCCTCGACGGGAATGGATGGTGGAAAACCAAGGAGAAATCCTAGAAGAAGACTCAACCATTAACTAGGCCCAAAAGTTCGCACCCAATGCAGATGAAGTCAATCAGGGTAATTAGGTCGAACCACATAGAGTCAAACAACCAATGCCTAGGGAGAGAGAATTGCCAAAGGTTATAGGGGTTAATCAAAACTAGGACGCATATGAGGTCGTGCATCGACTTTGACAGGACCATAATTTGGCTGTCATGGTTAAAAAAATTATGGCACGAAATGGGGTAATCATAGTACTTCACATGCCAAATTATACTTTCCCATTATCTGAGTACGTTCTGTAGGCTAAGTACTTCACAAAATTCATAAGATATTATGGAGATACCATCTAATCCATTATCGAACATATAACAAGGTTTCTAATTGAGGCGTGGGACATTACTAATAATGAAAATTTGAGGATAAGATATTTTCTCAGTTCCATCACCAAGAATGCTTTTACTTGGTTCATGATACTCCCAACAAACTCCATCCATGATTTGACCCATTTGGAGAGATTTTCCATGAACAATTCTCCACTAACAAGATTACTAAGGCAATGGATGATTATTTGAATAATTTTCGTTTCCTAAAGGAAATGTGTTTTACACAAGTTCCTTAGCATATGTTAGTCGAAATGGCTGCTGGTGGTTTAGATTATTCCATCAGGAAAAATTAGATACCCAATACTTAAGGGATATGGTCCAATTAGTAGACAGAGTTCGACAGGTAGAACGCCTGAAGGCTGAAAAGGCTAGGGCAATTAAGAATAATAAAAGAGAAAGGGTAGCATATGTCAAAATCATTGAGGATGATAAGGAGATATATAGTGATCCTATAGGTTTCGATGAGAGCGAAATTGATTTGACCGAATTGAAATAATGGCCACTTTATTCTGGAAAAGTTATTACACCTTTGAATGGGAAAAATCCTATTGAACCAAAAAAGAATGATAAATTCCCTAAGAGAACACACACTTTCGAAGTTACAAAGTGTGATGAAGTTTTTGAATTGTTAGTTAAAGGTTGCCAAATGATAGTGTCTTCTGGTTCTAAAATACCACTGTTGGAACAACGAAAGAAAAGAGGATTTTGTAAATATCACAATTTTTTAGGCCACAAAACCTTACAATGTTTTCTTTTCAAGGATCTTGTGCTGAACACAATTAAAGATGAAAGGATGGAGTTTGGAGAAAAGGGAAAACCATAAATGAAGATTGACACATCCCTTACAGGTGGTAGATGGCCACTATACTGAGCTTGCTGATGTCAACATGGTCGAGGCTACTGAAGGCCTTTGTAAGGAAAGAACTATGGTTGAAGCCATTGAAGGTTTCAAACATGAAGTAAAAATGGATGAGGCTACTGAGGGCCTTAGGTTCAAGTTGCAGAAGGTTTAGATTACTGATGCTCCTAATTTGGAGGTTGTCGCTACACGAAAAAAATACAGAGTCAGCATCAAAATTTATTTATCCCAAAGGAAAGGGAAAACATCGAGAAAAACCCCAAGAAGGATTAGATGGTCTTGAAACCGAGATACAGGTATGGAATTCGGTTATTCAAGAGGGAGGTATTAGAACCCCCTCACATTCATTTTACTCAACATGATCCACTTTGTTTGTTTTAATCTAAAGGTGTGTATATCTAAAGCTTACTTGCTAAGAAATGCATGAATGAATTGATTAGGGGAAAAACAAAAGGTTTTTATTATTGAGCTCACTAAGATTTCCTGAATCTTGTGCCTACAAATTCCCATAGTGCAATAGGGAAGTCAGAGCTCCATAGTTCGTCTAAAAAATGTTTGTGTGTTGTTTTTATGGAAGATGCTAAGTTTGCATTCTAGTAGTTTGACATTGTCTGTCTTTGGTAGAATAGAATTAACATGCCCTTTCTGAAAAGGTTTTAAAGTGAAAAGGAACCCGAAGGCATAAAGGTTTGAATTTGTTGAAGTATTTTGTTAGGAGATGCATCAGATGGTCCCTCGAGGCTAATGGCATTTGAGTGCCTCTCCTTTAGTTTTGAAACTTCTTTGAGATACGCATTATACTAAAGTCTATGAAATGAGGGTGAATACTTTGTACAAAGGAGCTAAGCGGCTCGTGTACAAAATTATCTAAGAATAGGTAAGGAAGGCTCCCGCTCATCTTTTCCCATTTTTTAAGGATCATGGCGTAGTTATACATATCGTATTTATCAAGTGTTTTTGTATTTGATTAAGAAAAAGATTTTTGTCTTTTAAAAGAAAAGAAAAATGCAATGCAAATAGAAATCAAAAGCAAAGGGAAGCTCAAACCCTAATGTGGTCATGCATTAATGGCCCTAAGGTTGAGATTGAAGGGAAATTAATTATTGTCATGCTTGGATTAAGAGATCCTAATTTCTATCTTAATTTAATTTTAATCAAAGATTAGGTCCACAAGGTGGCAGCGACAATGGGTTTTTTCCTCCAGAAATCCAAAACAACTACATCACTCCAATAGATTTGATGATATGAATCCAAATATCAAATTAGTTTTCTTAGATTATGTCACAAACTCAAACAATCAAGCAAAAATAGTTAAAACCCTAAGAATTTAGAATTAAAGTTAAATCACATAGGATCACAATCAATGCCTATAAAGATAGGGCTTCATATCAATACAACACAAGCTTCCCTTACGTATCAAGAATGAATGAAAATGATGTTGAAATGGTAGAGATCAAAGAGCTAGAAACTGTACCTATCAAAGCCGATGTGCCTTCACAGGTGATACAAATGATCAAGAATGATCATAAAAGCTTCATTGAAGTTCCAGGAGTTCATATAAATGCTTTATTTATCTTGAGTCGTGTTGAAACTCTCAAACCAAGTCCAACTGCATTGTGATTAAATTGTGCTTGAACAGAGATAATTGAGAGTATTGAGACTTTAATAATCATACATAAGCTTAATAATGAAGTGTAGATAAAGATTGAAGCAAGAAAATCTAGAGAAGTTGATATAAGAATGAGATTCAAATTTCTGAAAATGAGAGTGAGTTTGTGATTTTTTCTGAAAAAATGAATGGTGAATAAGGCAATTTAGAGTGAATGTGATTATATAGTAAGGTGAAATAGGTATGGAAAAGGGGTTGGAATTGAAGCTATGGACATGAGTTTGTTAGAGCTTTCTATGGAGTTTGTTACATCCAAAATCACACATCAATGGTAGGCTCAGGTATAGCTTGCAATCTAAGGCTCTTGGCTTAGTTTCAGGGTTGGTTTTAAGTTGCATTTTGTTTTGATTGTGAGATAAAATATATGAAACTTGTTGAAGTTGATTCTCAAATTCCAATTTTCATGTTATGGTAATTTTGGAAATTGTTTTAGGTTTAGTGGAGGTTCGTGTTTGGTCTTCCTTGGAAATTGTTTGGATTGATTTTGTGCATGATGCTAGGGTGTATTGGGTCAAGTGCAAAGTATGATGTGGTAACTTGTATTGGTTCAAACTTGAATTGATTTATGCTATAGCTTTGGACAGATTTGAAGTGAATGGAACAATGACATTTGATTAAGTTTTGATGCAAAACTTTTGTGTTCATTGAAACAAAGTCTTGGAATTTGATTTTTAAATCATTTTTGGACTGTTTGGATGCTACGAAGATATCATATGAAGTTTAGGTTAGAGACGTGATTTTGTAAAATTGGACATTTGAAGTTTGAATGAATTTTTCCATTGTACACTTGCAATTTAATGCAAGCTTAAACTAGGAAATTTTGAATTCTTGTAACTTGGATACTTGAAAGTGAAAATGAATGATGATGAATAGAACATGTAACTTGGACATGAAATGAAAATTTGGTATTGAACTTGAATAATGCCTTAAAACACGATATCTTTAAAATTGCCCTGCAACAAAATTTGAATCAGAATGTATGCCTTGTAACTTGTTTTCCAAGCAGATCACATAAACTATCCAACTTTGGTCCATCCTTGACAATTTGAACTCATGGAATCTCTTTGAACCAATCTTCACTTTAATGCAACCTTAACTTAATTCCATTCCTCAATCTATGTTAAATTTTATGACAAGCAACAAGCACTTTAGATAATAAACATGCCTTGAACACAAAGAACCTCATGCGTCCTATCTCTTGTATCATGTCTTAATGTTTACAGTTCGTGATGACCAATAATCTCCATAGAAAAATAGTTCCTTGAGGAACTCCTTGGATATGTAGATAATACTTGAAGCATGTAGAACCCAGAAAAATCTCTAATCTGATGAGCCTCAATTTATAAACAATCCACAAACTCTCACACAAAAGATGAGGATCCCTAATCCACTCGAATTGGGTGTATAATGATGAGAAAATTACTTGAGAAGTTGAGGAGGATCAAAAACCTATATCATAGAAATCTTAAGTTAATCAATGATGAAACTCTACGCACTTTATGCTTTTTAAGAATCTTGATGAAGATGTCATTGTAACTTGATGAATCTTTACAAGGAAAATGCTTGCCATGTTAATGATTCAAAACCTTAGCTTTAACTTGAGTGAAATAACTTCAAAGCATAATGAAAACCCAAATCACAAATAACTCTTGATCCCATGCCTTATGAGCTTATGAGATAAATGATTTTAAGTTCATGACCTAGTGGATAATGCATATGTATATGAAGCACAAGCCAATTAGGGTTAGGAGCATGAGGGGAAATTTTGGGGTACAACAGAGATCAACATGGTTGAAATAAGTAAAGAACATGGAGGTAGACGAAGAAATCACCCAGCAAAATAAGGATCAAATGGGGGTTATATCTAAAAATTATGAGAACTTGGTCGAGTTCCTCCACCGTTTCCATAAAAAGAAATCTGAAGTAATGTTGTGCCCTAGGTTCAACTATATTTTTGAAAGGAAGGCTGTAGAGAATTTGGAAAGAGTTTGTCCAATCGCAAAGGAAACTGGAATGATACACATAGTCAATACATCTTTGACAAAATAGGAGTCCCTTAGAGGTAACAAAAAAGGCCCAAATCCCAAGCCGAACAAGCCACAAATTTTAAAGCCAATTGTTGATTCCCCAAGGGGAAATGGGTAGGGCCTACTGAAAGGAGGAAGCAAGGTCAAGAGAAGTAGCGAAAATTCAAAGTGGGTCAAGGATATTCAATTTCTTATCGCAAAGAATTCCAAGTTTTGAGGCAACAAACATATGGGTCTAGAAACTATAAGGGTAAAAACACTATGTCAAGATCCCTATGGAGGAGGAAACAAAGGAGAAGAAAGGTTAAAAGAGAAGCTGTCAAAAAAGGCATGGAAGAATCTTGTAGTAACCATCCTCAAAACAAAGATAGAGGTGAAGAAAGGAAACCAGTTGGGAGAAAATTTTCTGGATCGAAGAAGGAATAAACTAAAGAGAAATTAGTGGAGCAACCAACAACAAATAATGACATGTTGAATGATGACTTTTGATTCATGGTCGACGTCTTCTTTGAATATCAATTACAACGTAGTTTCCGTGTTGCCTTTAAAATATGATCAGGTAACTGAGGTCGAAGAGACCGAAGAGGTCGATGAAGCAGAGATGACCAGACACGGGCCAATTTGTTATTACGTTATGAATAACAGATGTGTCGAAGAAAAAAATTCATTCTTCGAGAGACCTGATAAAGGATTGAGGAGTCATTTGAAGCCCTTATTCATTCGATGGAGATTGATAATAGTGGAGTCAAAAAGATTCTAGTGGATAGGGGCAACAGTTAACTTGATGCCACACTTCATGTTAAAGAGGATTGGAAAGTTTGACACTGACCTAAAGACACATAATATGGAAGGTTAGTAATACTTTAGGAAGGATTCAAGTTGACCTAACAATTGGATGCATCACTGGGCCAACTATGTTTATGGTCATAGTATCAAAATCCAACTACAACATGCTCTTGGGTCGTGAATGGATACACGGCATTGAGGAGGTGCCATCTTCGCTACGCTAAAGGATTTCGATCAGGTGAGATGATGGTATAATGGAGAATATTGATGTTGACCAAAGCTATTATATGAAGGAGGTTAACCATGTGGACAAACGACATTTTGATCAGAACTTGGAGAACATAGCGCCTTGTTCCCCTGCTGGATTCGCTTACATGCCTTCGGATAAGGAACTTTATTTTTTTAATTTGCATCCAGCCCATGGCTTTCAGTGGGATATATAGACCATGGGAGAAGAGGATGAAGTTGAAGGGGTGCCAGGACACCGACCTACTGGTTAGGGAGATGAAGTCAATGATTATGTCTGAGTCCAGTGTAATGGAAAAGATTTCGGCTTACATAGCCGAAAATAGGTTGAAAGCGGCCTTAGAGGATGAAGTTAAATACATGAGTGTCGAAGCCAATAATAATAAAGTACACCTTGAACAAACTGGTGTGGATTTTGAACCAAAAACACTTGATAAATTATAAGTTGATGCGATAAGCCAGAGGGTCGATGCCATCTATAATGATGAGCCTTTGGGATTTGAAAATGATCCAATATCACCAATCATAAAGATGCTAGCGCAGGCCCTTCTGGAAGAGATTGACCCGAGGGATGGAGAAAATAAGAGGCTAACATACGTTAGTGCCAACCTTAGCCTAGAACTCAAGTTAAAAGTAATTGAATTATTGAAGGAGTACAAAGAATGGTTTGCTTGGGACTACGATAAAATACCTGGATTGAGAAGTGAATTAGTGGAATTAAAGCTTCACACAAAGCCTGGAAGAAATCCAATCAAGCAAACTCCAAGGAGATTTGCACTAGAAATCTTGTCGAAGTTCAAGGCATAAATCAAAAAGCTTCTCAAGTGTAAGGAGATCAAAGAACTTCACTTCATTCCAAGGGTAATCAGTGAGCAAAAAAGAGAAGTATTAAAAATAGGGATATTAACCTTATATCATAAACTTCTTGGAGAGGCTCAACCAGGGAACAATGGTACTTTGACAGTGGGTGCTCTAGACATATGATAGAGGTTCAAAAGATGTTAATAGATGTCAAGCCTCATCCTACATGCTCTATAAGATTTGGTGATGGTTTTAGAGGTGACATCAAAGGAGTTGCAAACCTGATGTATGTTGGTTGTCCCAGGTTAGAAGATGTGTTGTTTTTAAAAGGATTAACTGCTAATCTTATTAGCACTAGTCAAATGTGTGACCAAGGTCTATTATTCAACTTCTCAAAATTAGAATGTCTGGTCAGAGATGAAAAAGAAGTTGTTCTAATGAAAGGCGTAAGGTCCAAATAGAACTTCTATTAATGGGAATCTCAAATAATTTCTTAATCTTCCACATGTTCAGAAAATAATAAGGATGGAGTGAAGCTATGGAACCAGAAACTTGGATATCTTCATTTAAAAAGAATGAAGGATCTACTATCTAAAGGAGCCATCAGAGATATGCCAGAGCTCAAGATTGAAGAAGGAAAAGTCTGTGATGATTGTGAAAATAAAAAGAAAATCATGATGTCACACCCAATGTTGCAACACCAGACTACTTCTAAAGTGCTCGAACTTCTTTATGGATGTAATGGTACCTTTACAAGTAGACATCCTATGAGGAAAAAGTTATGTCTTTGTGGTTATAGATCATTTTTATGGAAAAACTTGGATGAGTTTTCTTAGTGATAAATCAGATATTTTTGAAGTCTTCAAAAGTTTATGTCAAAGCATTCAAGAGGAGAAGATGAGTGCGATTACCAAAGTCAGAAGTAATAATGACAAGGAGTTTAAGAAGAAATTTTTTCTGAATTTTGTAATTCTGAAGGAATAAGTCATTAGTTCTCTTATTCCTATAAAACTCAGGGAGATGGTATTATTGAGCAAAAGACTAGAGAAATTTAAGAATCAACTAAAGTTTTGCTTAGTGCTAAGAAATTTCCATTTAAGTTTTGGGCTGAAGCTATGAATATTGCATGTTATATTTATAATAGGGTCACTTTGAGAGGAGGTACTACTACTACTCTCTATAAGGTATGGAAAAGAAGGAAACCTAAAGTTAAATACTTTTATATCTTTGGAAGTAAATGCCAGATCTTTACTGACAAAGATCAAGTGGACAAGAAGGATTTTATAGGTGATGAAGGAATATTTATGGGCTATTCGACAACTAGAAGGGCTTATAAAGTTTGGAACCCCGGAAATGGAATGAAAATGGAATCTTTCAATGTGAAAATTGATTATTCAATTACTCAATAGAAGATGGATGTTAGAGAGAATGTTGGAACATCTTGTGTGAAAACTGATGAAGCACATATGGAGGAAATCTGTGAATGCACAAACACTGAATCAATGAATTCTCAATCTAGCATAAGTATGTCTATTGAAAGACAGATAGAACAATCCAAGGAACTTACTACAACTCAGTCTAATGAAGGAAACATCATTGGTTTAAATATGAAGATATCAGATATTGATGGATGTTTTGCCTTAAAGAATAGTTTGGTTTTATGGGTTAGTAAGAAACACGAGTGTGCTTCTTGGTATGCTATTGAAGATGAAGGTAGGGAAACAAAATAAAGTTTCTTTGAACGATTGTTGAAGAGACATGATGTCAAGAGGGATATCATGACATTTTATAGGTAAGATCTGAATTCTTTCAGATATCTAATTCAAAGTGACTGGATCAAGGACCTTGATAGTTGTAAGAAACTGATCAAGAACCATATTTAAGGAAAGTCTATAACTCTAGAGAAGATGGACAACAAGGAACAACTTTTTGTTTCAAAAAACAGTGGGATGGAACTTGTACTATTAAGGAGTTATAGAAATTATAGAAATGTAGGAATGCAACTAATGCTACATCTTTCTTCTATACTCTGAGGCATGACATGCCTGGAAAAGTTTCTACTGAGAAGGGAAAGAAGGAAAGTATTCTACAAGACAATGGGGCTGGCTATAACACCAAGGTATGCAGGAGGCTCTTTGACAGGGGCATGGAGCTCTTTGTTAGAGGAAATAGGAAGAAGACAACCTAAAGTTGGCCAAGAGGTTGTGTTTCCATCTGTTTGTTTCCATCTCGTGCTCATGATTAGTTGTTCTAATGTGTGTTTCCATTTTTTGTATTTCCTGGGTGCAATGTGTCCTAATGTTCTCTGTGTTTCCATGGTGTACATTTATCCCAATTTTTGTTAATATTTTGGATAAAAAGGGAGAGTAAAGTGTTATGTCCTGATGTTATGTCACATGTCTTGACATGTTGATTTAGATTTGTTATAGGATTGTGTGCTTCTGCTTGTGGGATAATAGTTGTTTGTGATTTCTTATGCAATCATTCAGGGGGGCATGATTGGTCATGCTTATTTGTGTTGAAGCTGGTACTGCTGGTACTGCATGTGCTCTGATTTAGGTATTTTCCCTTGAGGGGAAGAACTAATTGTGTATGACAGGAGGAGTATTGGACCTGTCTGATTATACAAGCTTCGTATTTTTGTTGTGTTTACAGAGTTTACATGGTTTCATGTAACTTGTGTTTGTGGTTTTATTCCTTTCTCCAGGTTAATTGGCTTTTGGTTGTTTTATCCAAAACATTATAAAGGGGGAGATTGTTAGGTTTGTGATTTTATGGTTGACAATAATTTTGGTAAAACAATGATTTGACAAATTTTTTATCAAAACATGTTTCATTGGGAAAAACATGTATTGCAGTCTAATATTGAACAAGATGTCATAACATATTAACTAGCTGGTACAGCAGAGTCTGTTGGTACTTATTTGACAGATGTTCTATCAGGTGTTGTAACATGTTACAATAGAATACATGAAAGTACAACTATATAATATCCTTGAATATTTGATTGAAAAATATGAGATTTTGGAGGTTTATAGTACTCATAACAGGCGGAGGCAATAAAGGATTTTTAGGAACAATTGCAAATTTTATTTGTTTCATAAAAGGATCTTTGAGACTTTTTAGGAAATATTTGAAAGATTTGTTTTGTTTCTATTTTCATGGAGAATATTCTGCAGGGATTTAGAACTGAAGATTATATTTGATTGAAGAGTCCAAGCCCAACTGTAGAAGTCTATATAAGGATTCGTCCAAGACCTAGTTTTTAAGTAGCATAGTTTTATTGTAAAACCTTGTGAAAAATAAGGGTTTAGGGTTTGATAGTTCCTTAGGTTCTCCGTGTGTGTTTGTACGTCATCATGTGTCGTTGATGCATTTGAGTTGACTGATTGTTACTTGTTCATCAAGTTATTATACTCCTCTTGAGACATTCCCCGAGACTGGGATTGTTTGATATCACTGTGGT
Organism: Vicia faba; assembly: GCA_948472305.1. Lineage (NCBI taxonomy): Eukaryota > Viridiplantae > Streptophyta > Magnoliopsida > Fabales > Fabaceae > Vicia > Vicia faba. The sequence continues at coordinate 31,061,380 of OX451736.1, forward strand.
TATTGGGAGTGAGAGGAGTTCTCATATCTATGAGGTGTCTAATTAGAAGTTGTACTGGGTAGGTATTAAGTGAGAAGTGTAAACTGGGACTATTTAGCTTCGAATTGATACTTCTCTGAGTACAAACTTCATCATCAAATGTTTTGAATGATGTCAAAATTGGGAAAAGCTATAACTTTTGAACATTGGACAATATCCTTATGTCTTATGGCACTCCTCTGCATTAGAGTCTTAGGAATCATTAAAGAGAATTTTGAAATTGATCCAAGCCATTAAAATTAATTTTCTACATAATCTTTTACTGCATGTGTCGACTCATTCATTTTTTAGGTCGACACGTGCAACTCATTTTTAAAGCCTGTAGCTTCTGTAAGCCATAGGTCAACACATGCAATCATTCTGATCGACACATACTGAAGCATTTATGAAATCACTAGAATTCTTATTCTATGTGTTGTCACATAAGTTTTTCAGGTCGACACATTTACTATTGTTTTAAAGTGTGTAGCCTCTGACTTAGTTCGGTCGACACCTAGCCTTTTATAGGTCGACACATACAGTTTAAAAATTACGTATGTATCGACACATACGATACTGAGGTCGACACATCTTGTTTGTTTGGTCAAATTTCATGAAATCTTTTGATTCTGAATTTGTCCTTTTGCCCTAAAAGTTCCAAAACTATAAATACTATTTCATGCATCATTCATAACTTGGTGAAACCATAAAATTAACCTATTTCTCTCTTCATCTTTAACCTCTAATCTATGTATACACACTAACATTACATTGTAGCAATGTTTTGTTGGGGAGCCATCCAGACGATGATTAATAGTGTCTAATTGTGTATTAGGTTGAGCTTTGTAGGGGTTTTCATCCAGGAAAAACATAGGGTTTTCCCTCCAAGAACATTGGTTGACTTTTGGGGTTTTCGTGCAAGACGTTCGAGAGGTAATTACGGCCAAGTGAAGTCCTTTGGAGATAATAATGCAAGGGATCCTTTAGAGATAAAGAACGCAAAGGAAGTATTGCAAGAACAGTGGATTACAATTGAAGTCTTGTGTTGCAATAGTTTGAAATTGATAGTGCATAAAAGCTTTGGAGATAAAGAACGCAAAGGAGTGGCAAGACCCAGAGAGTCAATTTTCATCTATTGTGTCTTGGTCTTTCTCAAGATCAAAAGAGAAGAAGGGGTTTATTCAACAATAAGATTAGGGTTTGTGGAGTTTCTCTTAAACACTTCTCTTGTATCAACAATTTTGCATAGTAAGAATTATCCTAATTCCATTGGAATTAGGCACAGACGTACCTACATGCAAGGACGACAATGGGGAACTGTGAAGACCAATTCCTTGTGTCTCTTTTATTTTTTGCTTTTACTTGCTTTGATTTTCATTTATCAATTTGTCAAATATCATTGTGTTATTATTTGAATTGTAAGAACATTTTGACCTATTTTTTATTGTAAATCAAGTGTTGATATAGCTTATAATCACTTTTGATTATAAGTGGTTTTGAGTATCAATACAATCAAAAGAAATTTTGAAAATTCACTTGCACACCAAGTGTTTGATAAATTGATTCAACTAGTTCTTTTTAATATTGCCATTGGAAATAACTTTACTAGTAACTTGAGATAAATGTTAAATAAGTTGTTGAGTGATTCAAGTATACTAATTCAATTTTTTGTTCATATTCCATATTGAATTTCTTGTTATGGTTTGCATATCCGAGTTTCCAATAACTTTCTTATAGACGACACTTCTCAAAAAGCTTCTGTGTCGCTCTTTGATAAAACAAAATTTAAAAATAATATGTTTTCTTAAATTTAAAAAGGGGTATCTATTTACCCCCTCTAGATATTTTGCCGTCGTCTAACAAGTGGTATCAGAGCCCGGTTCATTCAGTCTTCGACACTTTTAAAAAATGGCTTACGAACCTAAAGTGGATTATAAAAGAGCCCCAATTTTCACGGGAGAAAATTATACTTATTGGAAAGCTTGTATGAAAATTCATCTCAACTCATATGACAAAGGTGTTTGGGAAGCCATTTAAAATGGTCCAACACCCGTGACATATGAGGTTGATGATGTTACCGTACCTAAGCCGGAACACTTATGGAACAATGATTATAATAAGAAGTGGACACAAAATTGGAAAGCAAAGAACATCATTGTTTTTTCTCTTGGTGTTTACGAGTTCTATTTCATTTCCCATTGCCAAACCGCTAAATCTATATGGGTTGTCTACAAGTTACCTATGATGGAACTAATGAGGTCAAACAAGCTATAATTAATACACTTAATCAAGAGTTTGAACTCTTTTGCATGAAGCAAATGGAAACCATTACTCAGATGCAAAAGCGATTCCCGCATCTTATTAATCATTTAAATTTAATAGGTAATTCTATTTCCAAAGATATTTCTACTAACAAGGTGTTAAGATGTATTACTCATAATTGGCAACCAAAAGTCACCGTGATCAAGAAAGCCAACAATCTTGCAACACTCAATCTCACCGCCTTGTTTGTAAAGTTAGAAGAACACGAGCAAGAACTCAATTGCTTGGATAAACATGAAAAGAAGCTTGAGAAAAAAAGAAGGAAAATGGGATATTAAGGAGGAAATATTGAAGTCTAAAGCTTTCAAGGCTTCAAGCTCAAAGTCCTCAAGGGAAGAGCTCACTAATGATAATAACTCTAGCAATGAAGAGAATTCAGATGATGAAGAAACAAGATTATTTGTAAGGAAATATAATCGATACATTCAGAAGAATGATGTCAAACACTCTGATAATAATCTTGCAAAATTTGGAAGACAATCTTCCTCATCTAAAGATGAAGATAACAAAAAGAACAAGTCAAAGGGTATTTGTTACGAATGCGGAAAACCGGGTCATTGTAGACCGAATTGTCCATCTCTTTCTAAGAAGAAAGGAAAGAGCCAAAAAACAACTCTAAAAATCATAGACAAGGCTATGTTGCTTTGGATAGTGATAGTGATGTCTCAAGTAATGAAAGCTCAAGTGAGTGTGATGAAGAGGCAAACTGTTGTTTCACGGAAAATCATCATCAAAGCAAGAAAAAGGATGTCAGTCATTCTAAATACTCTAGTATTGCAAAGTTGTCTTTTAATGATTTGAAGAATCATTTTGAAAATTTACAAAAAGAGACTTTATATGCTAACAAAAGTTTGGTCTCCCAAGAAAAGATTTTTACTTATTTAGAGGCCAAGGTTGAAGAAACAAATGAAAAATTTGAGGCATTAAAAAAACTCATTGTAGAGATTTCAATTATGTAAAAGAGGATGAACAATCTTGTAAATTTAGATGTGAAACTTGTCAAATTTGGCAACAAGAAGTGAGTAATCTTGAAACCAAATTAGACAAAAGACATCGTTCCATTGATATTATTTCTATTAGATGTTCAAAGGTTGAAAAGCCTCATAAAAATTATAACTTGACTAAAAATAAGTCTAATAGCATAGGTAATTCTCATCATAAGTTATTTTGTCATTATTGTTGCAAAAAGGCCACATTATTGAAAAATGCAAATTTAGGTGCTTTTTGGTTCCTAAAGGAAATTTCCAATGGTTGCCCAAATGCAACAATTATTTAACTCACGCTCAAGGACCCAATGAGAATTGGGTACCTACTACTTTCGTTGGATTTTTGTAGGATGAGTGTCTTGATGCTATGACGGGAAAATGGATTCTCGATTGTGGATGTTCAAGACACATGACGGGAGACATATCTCTCTTCTCCGACTTTATGGCGAAGAAGAAAGGTTTTGTATCCTACGTTGATCACAACAAAAGTGTAATACTTAGAATAGGTAGTATATGTAATCCCTCAACTATTAATATCTTAAATGTTATGTTAGTTGGAGGCCTTAGACATAATCTTTTTAGTATTAGTCAATTATTCGACAATGAGTATAAGGAAACTTTGCCAAAGATTGATGCATAATAGATCATAATGAAAATAAGGATTGTATGTTTAAGGGTGTGAGGGCTAGTAATATCTATATGCTCGACTTAGAGATATTTACTTGAATAATGCCCAATGTATTGTTACCTTGAATGAAGACTCTTGGCTATGGCATAGACGTTTGGCTAACGTTAACTTTCATCTACTTAACCAAATCGTTACAAAAGATTTTGTAATCGGTATTGTAATACAGTGGGAGAACTGACTTTTGAATTTTATCACAAATGTGGGGATAGCTAGTGTCCCCACTGACTTTTCTTTTATCCAATATTTAGGAAAGGTGAAAAGAACAGGAAAGACCTTTGATATATTTTGAGTTCGGGGTGTAAGTTATGAAAAGGGAAGGTGTTAGCACCCTTTTCATCCGTAGTTATCTACGGGCTCTTAATCACTAGCTCACTTTTGAATATTTGATTTTTTGTGCATTTGATTTGAAAATATTTTAAAAAGCCAAAGTACGACTATCTTTGTAACGGTTCTTGTATCAATCCTCAAGAACGCATACAAAGTGTTTTAGAAAATATTTTTGAAAGTGATGTGTGAAAATGTTTTTTTAGAAAAGAATGTGAGCGAGCGATTGTTATCGGTGGGAATAAGAACTGACTGTTTTTGGAATGCTGGTTTGCGTTTTGCGTTTGTTTTCGCAAAATGTCGCGGTAAGCAAGAGTCGCTACCGTCTTTTATTTTATCCAACAAGGAAAGGAAAAAAGCACAGAAAAATGTCTTTTTCAAGATGTTTCTCGGGTTTAGGAGGCAGATTATAGAAAGGGAAGGTGTTAGCACCATTTCTATCTGTGGTTATCCACGAGCTCTTAGGTACTTGCTCATTGTGTTTTCAAAATTTGCTTTTCTTTGTGTTTGTGGGTTATAAAGAGTTTTTTTGTTTGAAAGGAGTGTAAGTGCGAAAAGTTTTGTTTTGTTTTTAAAAGGAGCAAGTACTTAAGAACCATCTACCTACTCGAAAAGGGAATTAAGCTGTGCAAATGTCCTTTAGACAATGCTATCCCACTATTGATGAGTGAGTAGCACCGTCGTTAGAGTTTTCGAGTCAATTCGATTAAGGGACGTGTGGTCACTAAAGCAATGTTAGGATGCCTTAGCGGTAACCCTAATATCTTAGATCATTTTTTCTGAGGCAACCGTTTCGAGGCAACTTATGATTTTTAAGTTCATACATTTTTGATCTTGTCATGCATTCCCTATTATCAAACATCTAGCAGTTAATAATTTGCGGAATTTAAATTTGCGGAAATTAAATCTAAACTATTACAAGGCGTCGGGTATTTACATTGCCAAAAACAAACCCTTTAATTTAAATTGCGGAAAGTAAAATAAAATAATAAATAATTAAAGTCCTAATTAAAGGCTATTACATACTGGAAGCAATTACAATAATATGGAAATATGGATCGCGTGTGAGAAAATTAAATCGGCGCATTTTTAGGGTTTTGACCCTTTTTCTTAAAGAAAAGATTTTTGCTTATTTTTGAATTAAATGGGATTAAATTAAATGACCAATTAAATTAATTTAAATAATGAAAATATTTTTCGACTTTTGAGTTTTTTAGGGAATAAAATAAAATGGATTAATATTAATAAAAACCTAATATTCTAAATTGATTTTAATTATTGTAAAAAATGTTTAAAATTAACCTAATTAACACTAAATTAATTAATTAATGTTTATTTACAAAAAATAAAATAATGAAATTAATAATAAAAATAATATTTTTTTGTTTTCTGATTTTATTAAGAAAAATAAATTGGTTAGTAATAATAAAGATAATTAATTAAAACAATAAGCAAATAAATAAATATAATGAAAAGAAAATGAACCAAGGGGGTTTGGGCCCCAAATCTGGGTGTTTGAATGGCAATTGTCTGGCCCATTTACGCTGGCCTGTTTTGACTTTTCCAGTTCCCTATGCGCTTGTTGACTTGGACACATGATAGTCCTCCATTCATGGCCACCAGATTTGGCCTGAAGGCCATCTGGAACGTTGAGATTGCAAGCGTATGGTAGGCCATAGTTGATGAACTGTACCTGAACAAGTGAAACAAAATAATAACAAGCATTTTGGGGGACCTGGGATTCGAACCCAGGTCCCAATGGACAATCCACTAATGCTTCCACCAACTGAGCTGTGACGCTTTGTTGTCAACAAAACAAACCCTGATTATTATATGTGAATAAATAATTAATATGCTGGAAAAAAATGGCGCGCTGTTTGAATTGGCCAGTTAGGAGAGGACGCGTGGTCGTCTTCTTCAACAAATCCCTGGTTTTCTTACCTGTGGATTTTTATCCGCAGGAAGATTCGTGGGATGCTTCAAAAATTCATCCTAGGCCATGTAAATACCAACTAAGACTACCAACATGCTCGTCTCTCCTCCCTGAACACAACCATGGTCATCGTTTGTCTTGATTTTTCCTGTATCAAAAATGCCTAAAAACAATGAATGGAAACCCTAGGTTCGGGTATCACGTTATAGCTCATGAAAACAAAATTAAATGATACAGAAATGTTGGAAATTGGACGTTAAGCATGATTGTACAAAAAAATTGGCAAAAAGATGCAAGAACATGGATTCACGATTTCATGTGCAGGGCTATGTTCAAGAACACTTACAGCGAGTTTGGGGTTGCTTCAAGGCTTGATTTTGATCCCAATAGCTTCGTTGGATCTTAGGCAAGGACACCACATTGAGTTTTGGTCTCCAATTTGTCTCTAGTGTGGATTTCAGTTTTCAATTTTTCAAGCTTTTTCTCCAATTTGGTTTGGCCTTTTCTGTCACTTTCAGGTCGTGTTTCTTGTATTTCTATATTGTATATGTATCAAGCAAGCAATTAGGTTAAACCTTGGGCTTCCAATCTTTGTGCATTGAAGATTTGAGATTTGATTTTATTCTCCATTAACAAAGCTTCCAAAAATGTCCAAATCGGATATTTTGTGCACAATAAGGCTTGATACGAATTTTATTATGTGCATCATGATAATTGAAAGCTGTATCAATCCAAAAGATCTTATTCCATCAATTTTTGGATTTTATTTGGATTAATATTGATTTAAAATGAATTAATTCAATAAAAATAAAATAAAATAGAAAAATAAATGAATGGCCATGAAATTGAAGATAGGACACGTGTGTGGTGTGACAAAATCAAATCAAGTGGAAAAAAGTGGGCCCTTTTGTCAAAAATTGGAGTTTTGAGGATAGTTGACTTTTGGCACTTTTGAAAAAATGCCCAAATTCACCAATGCATAACTTCTTCAATATTGAACTTTTGGAAGTGTTCTTGGACTTTTTAGAAACCCTGAGATGTCCTATAACCAACCCTTTTGGTATCATCTCATTTTGATCTTCCATGCTCACGTTATAAGCTTTGGAAAAAAAGTGTTTTTGTTGACTTTCAAAAATGACCTATAATGTCCAAATTCATAACTTCTTGTGAGTGCATTTCTTGATCTTGGGGTGTGAATATGGATTGTAGAAAATTGCATCCTCTTCAAAATGAGATTTTGATGGGTCATTTCTCATGAAGTATGAGAAAGTTATGCTTGGTCAAAGTTGAGTTGACTTTTCCTACAAAACCCTAATTTTGCAACTTTTGAATCTTGATGAATCTTGATCAATCCTTGATGAATCATGATCAGCCCTTGATCAAATGATGAATTATCCTTCAAAATGAGAATGTTGACCAAAAATCTTGAGGTTTGACTATTTGTAGGTCACAGTTGACTTTTGCCCTAGTACAGTCGATTTTTGGACCTCTTGAGCAATTGACTGACCAAACTTTCTCTGTAAGGCTTGAAATTTGACATGGATGAACTTGAGAACATATTAGGACATTGGGGAGAATTTGAGGCCATTTGGATGTAAGGACCTTGATGCAACACAAAACCCTAATTTTGAATTGACTTCCTTAGGAGGTGATTTGACTGTCCAATTCTTGGGCTATCTTGAGCAACTTGGGAGTTATTCTTGAAATGTCTTGGGAAATATGGGAGGGAAAATTTTGGGGTACAACAGTTGCCCCTGTTCAATTTTCTTAAACCTGAGAATATAGATTAGCTTTCGAGCCTTTCGGGATCCGAAGGTGGAAGATAATTGAACACTAGAGTGCCTAGAAATTTGCACTCGCATGGTGTAGTATCAGCATTGTGATGTCGGGAATGGGCTTACAGATGCCCTTTGGAGATTGTTGGTAGGAGGATAGGCTTACAGATGCCATCTGCAGGAGTGTCGATCGCATAAGAGATTCCTTAGCGAGAACTTGCATACCTGTTGTTGTAGAAGATTCCGTTGGGGAAGCCTAACTTTTGTTGAGATTCAGGAACTTGCCTGTACTTCAACTGAGAGAATTCCTCAGCTAAGTCTTAAGAACCTGCCCATAATTCAATTGGGGGGAAACATCTTCATCAAGATCTAGTAACTGTCTGGTGCTCAACTTAGTATACCGTTGAGGTTATAGAACTTCTCCATCCTATGACGGAGGAAAACATCAAGATATAGGAACTGACTAGTGCTCAACGTAGTATACCGTTGAGGTTATAGAACTCTTCCACACTTTGACGTAGGGAAACATCTTCATCAAGATCTAGGAACTGTCTGGTGCTCAACGTAGTATACCGTTGAGGTTAGATAACTCGTTCACACTATGACGGAGGAAAACATCAAGATATAGGAACTGACTAGTGCTCAACGTAGTATACAATTGAGGTTATATCACTCGTCCACACTATGACGTGGGGAAACATCTTCATCAAGATCTAGGAATTGTCTGGTGCTCAACGTAGTATACCGTTGAGGTTAGAGAACTTTTCTACACTTTTACGGAGGAAAACATCAAGATCTAGGAACTGACTAGTGCTCAACATAGTATAACGTTGAGGTTATAGCACTCATCCACACTATGACGTAGGGAAACATCTTCATCAAGATCTAGGAACTGTCTGGTGCTCAACATAGTATACCGTTGAGGTTAGAGAACTTGTCCATACTATGACGGAGGAAAACATCAAGATCTAGGAACTGACTAGTGCTCAACGTAGTATACTGTTGAGGTTATAGCACTCGTCCACACTATGATGTAGGGAAACATCTTCATCAAGATCTAGGAACTATCTAGTGCTCAACGTAGTATACCGTTGAGGTTAGAGAACTCATCCACACTATGACGGAGAAAAACATCAAGATCTAGGAACTGACTAGTGCTCAACATAGTATACCATTGAGGTTATAGCACTCGTCCATGCTTTGACATAGGGAAACTGTCGAGATTGAGAACCTTATCTGAAATTCAAACGAGGATGATTCAATTGAGATTTAAGAACCGGTCAGATCTTCGACGTAATTGAGAACTTTAACTGTATCTTTCCTGAAAGGTAAAGGTCAGTCATATGCAATGCATGATATGGATCAGGAAATGATGTTCTCAAAATAAATGAGATTGTATTCGTATGATGCGTATATGCATGTATCATGATGTATGAAAATGTGATGTTTAGCTGGGGAAAATAAATCTCGGAGCTGCTCGAAAATATAATTGAGTTCTTCGTTTCCGCTGGGGTTGATGAACGAAGATGATTGTGAGAATAAGCCTGCAGAAGAAAAGAACTCTATTGGGGAATAAACTGATGAAGAGATTACTCTGTGGGGAATTATTCTGCTGAAGATTTTAACGATAAACTTTGTTGGGGATTCCGTTGATAAGCTCTGTTGGAGATTTTAACGATGAACTCCGCTGGGGATGGATTACCGTTACTGGTGATATTGCGCTTGATCACCTTGAGGTAGAATAATTCGCTTGTTTACCAGATCCCCAACTTGATACTCTTGTCATCTGACTTTCTTGTTAAATGCCTTGATCATCCGTTTTTGGTACGTCTGACCATGACAAATAGCAGTAAGTCTTTTTTCGTCGATTAGATTTATCTGATCAAGCCGGGTCTGGATCCAGTCATCTTTGCTTAAACCTGCATCCTTCATGATCCGAAGAGAGGGTATCTGAACTTCAATAGGCAAGACTGCCTCCATGCCATAAACCAAGGAATAAGGTGTTGCCCATGTTGACGTCTATGCTGAGGTACGGTACCCATGAAGAGCAAATGGTAACATCTCGTGCCAATCTTTGTATGTCACCGTCATCTTCTGCACAATCTTCTTAATGTTCTTATTAGCCGCTTCTACAGCCCCATTCATCTTCGGCCGGTAGGGAGAAGAGTCGTGATGCTGTATCTTGAACTGCTCGCAGAGTTCAGTGATCATCTTGTTGTTGAGATTGGTAACATTGTCCGTAATGATCCTCTCTGGCACACCGTATCGATAGATCAGATTGTGCCAAATGAAACGTGCTACGAAGTTCTTGGTTACAGTAGAAAAGGAAGCTTCTTCAACCCACTTTGTAAAGTAATCAATTGCCACCAGAATGAAACGATGACCGTTGGATGCCGTAGGTCTGATCTCGCCAATCATATCAATGCCCCACATTGCAAAAGGCCAAGGTGCCGTCAAGACATTCAGAGGAACTGGAGGTATGTGCACCTTATCAACATAGACTTGACACTTGTGACATGTCCGAGAATGCTGATAACAGTCGGCTTCCATCGTGGACCAATAATATCCTGCCCAAAGGATTTTCTTTTCCATAGTGTGTCCACTGGAGTGAGTTCCGAAAGTACCTTCATGTAACTCCGTCATGATCCTTTTTGCTTCATTCTTATCCATACAACGCAGTAAGTTCGAATCATGGTTACGCTTGTAAAGGATGTTATTACTGATGAAGAACTTCTCCATGAACCTCCTCAGAAACTTCTTGTCATTAACAGATGCACCCTCGGGGTATTCTTGAGCTTCAAGATACCTCTTTACCTCATGAAACCATGGTTTATCTGCTGCATCTTCAGTCTCAATGTCACAGCAATGTGCCAGTTCTTCTAACCTTTCAATGATAATCCGGGGAGCTTCGTTGTCCCAATTGACTTTGAACATAGAAGACATCGTAGCCAGCGCGTCCGCTAACTGATTCTCCTCTCTGGGGAAGTGTTCAAAGGTGATCTCCTCGAAATGGGGAAGCAACGTCAACACATACTCCTTGTAAGGAATGCGATTTGGGTGTTTCGTATCCCACTCTCCCTTGATCTGACTGATCACGAGAGCGAAATCTCCGAAGACACTTAGAAACTTAATCCTTAGGTCAATTGCTGCTCGAAGACCTATAATGCATGGTTCATACTCTGCCATGTTGTTGGTGCAGTTGAAACATAGTCGGGCAGTGAACGGGGTATGAGAGCCTTTAGGAGATATGATCACGGTGCCAATTCCATTACCCAAAGCATTCGAAGCTCCATCAAAGTACATAGACCATCAAGATCCTTCCTCAGGTCCTTCATCCGGTCCAGGTGTCTCACAATCAGTTACCAACATGATATTCTCGTCCGGGAAATCATAGTTCATAGACTGGTAATCATCCACTGCCTGATGTGCCAAATGGTCTGCCAATACACTTCCCTTGATTGCCTTTTGAGTCGTGTACTGGATGTTATACTCAGTCAAGATCATCTGCCATCTCGCTATTCTTCTGGACAAGGCAGGCTTTTCGAAGATATACTTGATTGGATCCATCTTCAATATCAACAGGGTAGTGTGAGTCAACATATACTGTCGCAGCCGGCGAGCAGCCTATGCCAAAGCGCAACAAGTTTTCTCGAGCAGTGAGTATCGGGTCTCACACTCGGTAAACTTTTTGCTAAGGTAGTAAATTGCATGCTCTTTTCGGCCAGACTCGTCATGTTGACCCAACACACACCCCATTGAGTTATCGAGCACTGTCAAGTATAAGATCAGAGGTCTCCCTTCAACTGGTGGCATTAGAATAGGTGGATCTTGGAGATACTCTTTGATTCTTTCGAAAGCGGTCTGGAATTCATCATTCCAACGTACCACTTGATCTTTCTTCAGTAGTTTGAAGATTGGCTCACAAGTAGAAGTCAGGTGCGAGATGAATCGGGCAATGTAGTTCAGTCGTCCCAGAAAGCCTCTGACTTCTTTCTCTATTTTTGGAGCTGGCATCTCCTGTATAGCTTTCACTTTGGCCGGATCCACTTGAATACCTTTATCGCTTACGACGAAACCCAGTAGCTTACCAGATCTCACCCCGAAGGTGCACTTGTTCGGGTTTAACCTCAACTTGTACAACTTCAACCTGTCAAACAACTTCTGTAGATGGTCAAGGTGTTCTTCCTCAGTCTGGGACCTTGCAATCATATCGTCGACGTATACTTCAATCTCATGATGGATCATGTCATGAAACAAAGCAACCATGGCACGTTGATATGTTGCCCCAGCATTCTTCAGTCCAAAAGGCATGACCTTGTAGCAAAAGGTTCTCCACTGAGTAACAAAGGTCGTCTTCTCCATGTCTTCGGGAGCCATTTTGATCTGATTATAACCGGAGAATCCATCCATAAAGGAAAATATCTTATGCTAAGCGGTGTTGTCAACCAGAACGTCGATATGAGGTAGAGGGAAATCATCCTTGGGGCTTGCCCTATTCAAATCCCTGTAGTCAACACACATTCGGACCTTACCATCTTTCTTCGATACTGGAACCACATTGGAAACCCACTGAGGGTAAGAAGTAACTGCTAGAAATCCGGCGTCAAACTGTTTCATAACCTCAGCCTTGATTTTCTCAGACATCTCTGGGCGCATTCGGCGGACCTTCTGTTTTACTGGAGGACAGTCTTCCTTAGTAGGCAGGCGATGAACCACAATGTCAGTATCCAAACCAGGCATATCTTTGTAAGACCAGGCAAAGATCTCAACATAGTAACGCAGCATCTGAATCAACCGTTGTTTCACACTAAGCTCTATATTTGCACAAATCTTGATTTCCTTCTTGTCTGTCTCGGTACCCAGATTCACTGATTCTACCGGCTCTTCATGTGGCTGAATAGCCCTCTCTTCCTGGAGTAGCAGTCTTGCAAGTTCACCAGGCACTTCACAATCATCTTCACCTTCGTCTTCGGCTAAGTTGATCGGATTTTCGAAGTCATAACTGGCAGTAGCAGAGTCGTTACCAGTGAGATCCAGAGTGGATGTGGACCTGTATATGTGAGTGTGTGTAAAATAGCTGTTTTACAATATATAATAAAGAAAGACAAGGAGCGCAAGATTTGAAATGCAAGAACGTCCAATGATTTTATTAATGATATATGAAAATCACACACAAAAGCCCTCACAAATGAAGCCACAGTGCCCCGGGTAAGACACCGGGCCATAAAGTTTTAAACATTGTCTGTTACATATTCAAAATAAAAAGTTTCATTACTGGGTAACAAAAGTAATAGGGATGAAGTCCTTTGCTGTCCAGTTGCTTGGTCCACAGTCAGTAGTAGGATAGATCCAGTTGTCGAATTCAGGCTCTTCCGCATCATCTTCAATGGCATTCACTCCCGATTTGCTGATGAACACAAGGGGTCTTCCGATCCTTGCACTTTGAACAACCCTTTGAGCTTCTGCAGTGAAACCCGAACCAAACTTGTTAGTATTCTGTGTAAAATCAGGGAGTCGGCCCCAATTCGCACACTCACCCTTCTCAATAACAGCCCGAGCATCTTTTAAGGAAGCCATCTTCATAGGAGAATCTTCAACCACAGTCTCAGCTGATGCCAGTGTCTGGGGAACCTCTTCAAAATGCTGGAACGGGGTCTCAATGAACACCCCATCCATTTCTACATATCGGAACGAGTTAAGGTGGCTGACCATATACTCTTCCTCCCCTTGTAATATCACAATCTTCCCTTTTACCGGGTACTTCAACTTCTGGTGGAGCGTTGAGGTTACGGCTCCAGCTTTGTGGATCCATGGATGACCCAGCAAACAGGAATAAGATGGCCGAATATCCATCACATAGAATGTAGAATTGAAGACCTGAGAACCAACCTTGATTGGGATATCAACCTCTCCATGCACCACTCTTTTAGACCCGTCAAAGGCCCTGACAATAATGTTACTTGGTTTCAGCTCCAACCCTTCACAATCCAACCGGTCTAGAGCTTTCTTGGGCAAGACGTTCAATGAGGAACCAGTATCAACCAATACATGTGCAAGAGTAGTGCCCCTGCATTCAATGGAGACATGCAGGGCATCATTGTGATTCTTCCTTTTAGAGGTCAAGTCAGCATCCGAGAAACCCAACCCATTATCAGCAGTTAAATTGGCCACGCAATCTGTAAACTGATCAGCTGATGTCTCTTGTGGCATGTGGGCAGTCTTCAAGAAGGTAATCAGGGCCTTGGCATGGGCCTCTGAGCACAGCAATAGAGACAACATAGAAATCTTGGATGGGGTTTTCCCCAACTGTTCAACTACATTATAATCACTCTTCTTAATAATCTTCAGAATCTCTTCCATCTCCTGTTTGGAAGCTTCAACAGTAATTGTCTTCGGTGCCTCCGTCTGGGCAGGCACATCTGTGGTGATCCCTTTGCCCCGAGTTTCAGATGACTCAGCGACAGGGGTAAGAATAGGAACTTGGTCAGGAATGGCAGTAGGTACACTTGCAGGTGCAATAACAACAGGTCTTTGGGCCGTTGGTGAAGCAATATCGGGTGAGAAAAGTCTCCCGTTGCGGGTGACTTTAGCGGGTCCAGTAATGTTGCTGACGCCAATATCAGCATCCAACTCTTGCTTAACTCCTTGAAAATAAACATCAGCCCCATAATGCCAAGGGACAACTTTATCAAAGGTGTAGGGGATGGGCCCCAGAACAGTGATGATCACAGGTGCAATTTTTGGAACGGATGTAATTCTAACAGGCTTCCTCGAGGGAGCCTTGGAAGAATTGTCGAAAATGGTAATAATGGCAACTTCTTCAGTAGGAATGGAAGGAACAATAGTATTCTCAAATAGGATCTCCTTATTATACATCAATTTTTGGATACCTGACTTCAAGAATGGGCAACCGGCAGGTAAAACAGAACACATATGGAAACCTTCGTCACAGCCCGGAAATAAACCGGCTAGTAAAAGGTTCTTCTTTACAGTCGTCAAAGGGGTAACAATATCATCCACGGAAACCATAAACAAGTCTTATTATAGAGCATTTACTCCATGCTTGGGCATAGGAGCCGTTACAACATTAGGCCTCTCGGGCGCCTCATACTCAATCTCCTTTGCATCAATTAGGTCTTGTACCCTGTTTTTCAAAACCCAACAACATTCTGTATTATGCCCCGGGCTGTCAGAGTGAAAAGCACAGCGGGCATTAGGGTTATACCTCAGTGAAGTGGTATTTGGACTCTTTGGGGCTTCCTTTAGAACCACCAGATTAGTCTTCAGCAACTGTGGCAGAATCTGAGACAAAGTCATGCTGAGACGAGTGAATTGCCTTCGAGGTCTCTCGTCCTTCTGTTGATTGTTGTGCTGAGGATCACCAACATGTTTTGAAATAAAAACCGCATTGACAACTTGGCGGTGTTCAGGTCTATTCTGTCTTCTCGAACTGTAGACAGCACTGGACTCTTTCTTAAACGGCTTCTTCTCGGTGCTTGACGAGGAACCCTTCTGTATCTTCCCAACCTTAATACCAGCCTCAATCCTCTCACCAGTCAAAATAAGATCTGTAAACCCAGATGAAGAACTTCCAATCAAGTGGTTGAAAAATGGACCAGACAGGGTCCCAATAAACATATCAACAAGTTCCCGATCAGCTAAGGGTGGTTGTACTCTTCCGGCGAGGTCCCTCCACTTTTGAGCATAATCTTTAAATACTTCACCCGTTTCCATTGACATACCCTGGAGTTGGGTACGCGTAGGAGCGAGGTCGGAGTTGTACTGATATTTCCTGTAGAATGTAGTAGCCAAATCTTCCCAGCTACGGATACTGGCTCCGTCCAACTGATAGAACCACTCAAGCTGAGTCCCTGAGAGACTGTCTTGAAAGAAATGGATCCATAGGTTTTTATCTGCAATGTAAGGCTGGATCTTCCTTACATATGACCGGAGGTGCAGCTTCGGACAAGAAACTCCATCATACTTAGCGAAGGCTGGTGCCTTGAATTTATGGGGAATCACCACCCCAGATGATAGACCTAGATCTCCGAAGTCCAGACCGGGCACCTTTTGAATTTCCATAGCACTCAACCGGTCTTCCAGTTGTTTGTATCTATCCTCAACAGGAGGATACTATTCTTCATCATAGTCCGTCTCGTTGTCGGAGACCACAGGGCTAGGAGCCCTCCTTTTTTGTGGACTATCTTTCCCTCCAGATGAGGTGGTCAGATTAACTTCATTCTGCAGCCTGTTTCCAAACCTGTGCCCTGTGTTAAACAAGATGGTCCTCTTCTTCTTCTTCTTCTTCTTCTTCTTCTCTTTCATAATCAGGGTCTTCAGGTCCTGCTGACCCTTAGCTAGATTCATGAACAACTCTTGAAATTGGGCATTCTGGGCCTGGAGGGCCTTGATAGCTTGCTCAGTTGAAGGTTCAGTAGACATGATGATTGCTGAAATAAACAGCGAAGAAGATAAGAGACCTGTAAAGGGTACCTGTTTATGAAGTGAATGGGATGAAATGCATATGATTTATGATTTCAAAGATAATCGGGATTCAAATTTGTAAACAAGAAAGGAAACACACTTTATTAGATAAACTTGGTAATTCAAATTGTTCAACAAATTTCCCTTAAGGCGTTACAAGAATGGAAATACTGAAAATGTAAACAAAAACTGGAAAGGAAATCATCAAAGGTCCATCAATGCTCCCATGGTCTCTTCTTATCAGTGCGGACATAGTCGTTGAGAATCCACTCGTTCTCTAACTGCCTAGTCAACCTCTAGATCTTCTGCTCTTGTTCATTGAATTTCTCTCGGTAAGAATCCTGTTCCTCCCTCAATTGCATCCAAGATCTCTTCAATTCCCCAATGTCAGTGGGCATATAAGGATGGAGAATGGTTGGAAGAACCCCTTCTTCATTAGCAACTTCAAGAATGACAGGCCGAACAGCTTCATATGGAATACCTAGCTTTTGGGCACGGATACGGACCCATCTAAGATATGGATCCATTGGCAGAGAAGTCTTTGGGCCCAGCTCATGTGGATCAGATTGGTGAACTCTATCCCAAGCCCTTATGAATCTGCGACGCTGCTCGTCGCTATCCCCTTGAAAATCAAAGATGATATGAGGTATTAGCATCTCATGAGGTCCTTCTCTTCTGGCTCTTCCAAACTGACGGAGAGCTAAGCATGGGTTGTAAGAAATTCCTCCATGGGTTCCTAGTAGTGGGACATTGGGATACTCCCCACAGCGATCAATGATAGTCACCTCATCCATACCCTTGAGAGTCCAGATAATGTCATTATGAGAAAGAGACATCACCCTGTACGCCCAGCCCATTCCTTCTTTGTTCTTCAGCACTGACTTGGGGAGGTGCGAAATAAACCACCTCGACAACAAAGGAGCACAACACATTAAGGTTCCCCGCTTTCAGGCAGTATGAGCATAGAGATGATGAAGGATGTCACCCAAGAGAGTGGGTACAGGGTTCTGAGAGATGAAGATCTTTATCGCATTCACATCAACAAAAGTGTCAGGATTCAGAAACAATACCAAGCCATATATCAGAAGAGCCAGAATATCCTCGAACGCCTTAAAGTCTAGGTTATCCCAGAAGTAGTTAGCCTTGCCAACCAAGAACTTAGGCAGAAACCCTTTTGCTCCACTCCTAGTCTCCCAATTAGCCATTACCTCCTCTTTAGTCAAATGAAGGGCTACAACAATTTCTTCGGGCCTAAGGGTCTTCTCCCAACCAATAAACGGGGTCTGCTCCAGAACAGAGATACCGATCAGCTCAGAGAACTCTTCTAGGGTAGGAACCAGCTGGAAGTCCTGGAAAGTAAAACAATGGTACAGCGGATCATAGAATTGGACTAGGACACTCATCATCTGCTCGTCCAATTTGGAGGTGACCAAACTGAGAAGAGAACCATGCCTCCTGATGAAGGAAGTAGTGTCAGGCATCTTGGCAACCAACTCTTTAAGCAAGGTAGGGACTTGGACAAAGTTGATCCGGATGGTATTCTTACATATGGGCATCATGATAACCTACAAAACAGAGCAACTATGAAACCCTCCTGTCTTTGAAATAGGTTAGTCCAATGCAAGATGTATGCAATGTTATGATGTCATGATGTCATGATAAAGGCACACCACAAGTATCCACAATAAGCAAACATGGTAAAGGCACACAAGTCACACAGAGAGCCCTTAGATTTCAGGATGGCAAGGAGCTTAGGTACTACCCTCTTTCAGTTCAGTTGGTTTAAACCTGTCCTAAAAATAGTAACCGGGTTCTAGAGGATCTCAATATCACTGACTACCCTCAATCGGTCATAATTCCAGTTTAGCAACCTTTTCTTGCGGCCGGAATCATCGCGAGAGTTTAGTCTCAATGAGTGTAGCATAGTGCTACTGTTCTATGGCCAAGTTGGTCAATTTAAGGTTCTAAGGTAGTGGGTGCTTAATGCCCCCTTAGAAGACCCATATTCTCCTTGTTCCAACATAAGGGATATCGGTACAGACTAAAGTGCCACACCAACGTAGCTACTGCTTCAACTGTGTCGGTCTACGCCGGACAGTTCCCTCACAGTTTATTGCTACTTACCTAAAGGGTATCCCCAGATCCGGGTTAGGATCTATAGAAACTCCGATACAAGCCCACAAATGTAAATCATACAAAGCATACAATTGAAAACACAATGATCTAATCCTAAGGTACATCTCACTTATAAGATCATCCCCAGCAGAGTATCCAGTTCTGTGATCGGTGGGAATAAGAACTGACTGTTTTTGGAATGCTGGTTTGCGTTTTGCGTTTGTTTTCGCAAAATGTCGCGGTAAGCAAGAGTCGCCACCGTCTTTTATTTTATCCAACAAGGAAAGGAAAAAAGCACAGAAAAATTCCTTTTTCGAGATGTTTCTCGGGTTCGGGAGGTAGATTATAGAAAGGGAAGGTGTTAGCACCCTTTCTATTCGTGGTTATCCACGGGCTCTTAGGTACTTGCTCATTGTGTTTTCAAAATTTTCTTTTCTTTGTGTTTGTGGGTTTGAAAGAGTTTTTTTGTTTGAAAGGAGTGTAAGTGCGAAAAGTTTTATTTTGTTTTTAAAAGGAGCAAGTACTTAAGAACCATCTACCTACTCGAAAAAGGAATTAATCTGTACAAATGTCCTTTAGACAATGCTATCCCACTATTGATGAGTGGGTAGCACCGTCGTTGGAGTTTTCGGGTCAATTCGATTAAGGGACATGTGGTCACTAAAGCAATGTTAGGATGCCTTAGCGGTAACCCTAATGTCTTAGATCATTTTTTCCGAGGCAACCGTTTTGAGGAAACTTATGATCTTTGGACAAGAGGACGACCTCTAAAACTTCCTATACTCAATGACCATGTTCGAAGGCAACCAAGCGAGGTGTACCCTAAGAGTGCGCATGTGCGAGTGTATTGTTTTTCAGTTATTTATCTTTGTACATGTCATGGGTGAGCTATGTTGATTTTAAGTTCATACATTTTTGATCTTGTCATACATTCCCTATTATCAAACATCTAGAAGTTAATAATTTGCAGAATTTAAATTTGCGGAAATTAAATCTAAACTATTACAAGGCGTCGGGTATTTACATCGCCAAAAACAAACCCTTTAATTTAAATTGCGGTAAGTAAAATAAAGCAATAAATAATTAAATTCCTAATTAAAGGCTATTACATACTGGAAGCAATTACAATAATATGGAAATATGGATCGCGTGCGAGAAAATTAAATCGACGCATTTTTAGGGTTTTGACCCTTTTTCTTAAAGAAAAGATTTTTGCTTACTTTTGAATTAAATGGGATCAAATTAAATGAACAATTAAATTAATTTAAATAATGAAAATATTTTTGGACTTTTGAGTTTTTTAGGGAATAAAATAAAATGGATTAATATTAATAAAAACCTAATATTCTAAATTGATTTTAATTATTGTAAAAAATGTTTAAAATTAACCTAATTAACACTAAATTAATTAATTAATGTTTATTTACAAAAAATAAAATAATGAAATTAATAATAAAAATAATATTTTTTTGTTTTCTGATTTTATTAAGAAAAATAAATTGGTTAGTAATAATAAAGATAATTAATTAAAACAATAAGCAAATAAATAAATATAATGAAAAGAAAATGAACCAAGGGGGTTTGGGCCACAAATCTGGGTGTTTGAATGGCAATTGTCTGGCCCATTTACGCTGGCCTGTTTTGACTTTTCCAGTTGCCTATGCGCTTGTTGAATTGGACACATGATAGTCCTCCATTCCTGGCCACCAGATTTGGCCTGAAGGCCATCTGGCACGTTGAGATTGCAAGCGTATGGTAGGCCATAGTTGATGAACTGTACCTGAACAAGTGAAACAAAATAATAACAAGCATTTTGGGGGACCTTGGATTCGAACCCAGGTCCCAATGGACAATCCACTAACGCTTCCACCAACTGAGCTGTGACGCTTTGTTGTTAACAAAACAAACCCTGATTATTATATGTGAATAAACAATTAATATGCTGGAAAAAAAATAAAAAAATGGCGCGCTGTTTGAATTGGCCAGTTAGGAGAGGACGCGTGGTCGTCTTCTTCAACAAATCCCTGGTTTTCTTACCTGCGGATTTTTATCCGCAGGAAGATTCGTGGGATGCTTCAAAAATTCATCATAGGCCATGTAAATACCAACTAAGACTACCAACATGCTCGTCTCTCCTCCCTGAACACAACCATGGTCATCGTTTGCCTTGATTTTGCCTGTATCAAAAATGCCTAAAAACAAAGAATGGAAACCCTAGGTTCGGGTATCACGTTATAGCTCATGAAAACAAAATTAAATGATACAGAAATGTTAGAAATTGGACGTTAAGCATAATTATATAAAAAAATTGGCAAAAAGATGCAAGAACATGGATTCACGATTTCATGTGCAGGGCTATGTTCAAGAACATTTACAGCGAGTTTGGGGCTGCTTCAAGGCTTGATTTTGATCCCAATAGCTTCGTTGGATCTTAGGCAAGGACACCACGTTGAGTTTTGGTCTCCAATTTGTCTCTAGTGTGGATTTCAGTTTTCAATTTTTCAAGCTTTTTCTCCAATTTGGTTTGGCCGTTTCTGTCACTTTCAGGTCGTGTTTCTTGTATGTCTATATTTTATATGTATCAAGCAAGCAATTAGGTTAAACCTTGGGCTTCCAATCTTTGTGCATTGAAGATTTGAGATTTGATTTTATTCTCCATTAACAAAGCTTCCAAAAATGTCCAAATCTGAGATTTTGTGCACAATAAGGCTTGATACGAATTTGATTATGTGCATCATGATAATTGAAAGCTGTATCAATCCAAAAGATCTTATTCCATCAATTTTTGGATTTTATTTGGATTAATATTGATTTAAAATGAATTAATTCAATAAAAATCAAATAAAATAGAAAATAAATTAATGGCCATGAAATTGAAGATAGAACACGTGTGTGGTGTGACAAAATCAAATCAAGTGGAAAAAAGTGGGCCCTTTTGTCAAAAATTGGAGTTTTGAGGATAGTTGACTTTTGGCACTTTTGGAAAAATGCCCAACTTCACCAATGCATAACTTCTTCAATTATGAACTTTTGGAAGTTTTATAGGACTTTTTAGAAACCTTGAGATGTCCTCTAACCAACCCGTTTGGTCTCATCTCATTTTGATCTTCCATGCCCAAGTTATAAGCTTTGGAAAAAAAGGTGTTTTTGTTGACTTTCAAAAATGACCTATAATGTCCAAATTTATAACTTCTTGTGAGTGCATTTCTTGATCTTGGGGTGTGAATATGGATTGTAGGAAATTGCATCCTTTTCAAAATGAGATTTGTATGGGTCATTTCTAATGAAGTATGAGAAAGTTATGCTTGGTCAAATTTGAGTTGACTTTTCCTACAAAACCCTAATTTAGCAACTTTTGAATCTTGATGAATCTTGAGCAATCCTTGATGAATCATGATAAACCCTTGATCAAATGATGAATTATCCTTCAAAATGAGAATGTTTACAAAAAATCTTGAGGTTTGACTATTTGTAGGTCACAGTTGACTTTTGACCTAGCATAGTCGATTTTTGGACCTCTTGAGCAATTGACTGACCAAACTTTATCTGCAAGGCTTGAAATTTGACATGGTTGAACTTGAGAACATATTAGGACATTGGGGAGAATTTTAGGCCATTTGGATTTAAGGACCTTGATGCAACGCAAAACCCTAATTTTGAATTGACTGCCTTAGGAGGTGATTTGACTGTCCAATACTTGGGCTATCTTGAGCAACTTGGGAGTTATTCTTGAAATGTATTGGGAAATATGAGAGGGAAAATTTTGGGGTACAACAGCGATTAAAATTTTTACCCACTCAAGGTTGTTCTTGTTATTTTCCTTATTCTTTAGAGATAGTTCTATTTGTACCATTAGTTGGTAGGTAGCCCCATCTATTGGATGTGAAGGGACAATCTAAGGATCATCGTATGGTCATCGAAGGAAACAAATAAAGATACTTTAGAAATTTATCGGAGGGACCAGATCATTTTTCGTAGGCAACGTCGAAGGGTCATCAAGGGACTATGATCTTTTATTAAGAGGGACTTTGCTAAAGTATCCCTACTTTCGAGGGATATGACCATTTATCCGTAAGGCAACGAAGAGAGGTTACCCTAGAGGTGCGAGTGTCAATAGTGGTTCAATTTAGTTATTTTATCTTGTATTTAGGGTTATGCTATCGGTTGATTGTTATCTTGTCATACAAACCCTAATTACTAGCAGTATAAAATATAGCAGGAAAAGTAAAGGTGAGGAAATTAAAGGTTCTTATGCTATTACATGGCTTCGGGACAGTTACATAATTAAGATACGAGAATTTAAACATATAACTATTATATCCTCGGAGAAGATACATAATTAGGAAAAAAATGCGAGAAAACAAACCTAAGTTATTACAACCGAATAATGCGACCTATACATTTATCTAAGAATTAAAATTGCAAAAAGAAAAGAAAATATGAGAAAAAGTTTTGAAAAAGAAAATATTTTGGTATTTTAGAAAATAATTTTACGTGATAAAAAATAATTAATAATGTAATACGGTGGGAGAACTGACTTGTTTTGTGTTTTATCGCAAATGTTGCAAATAGCAAGAGTCGCCACCAACTTTTCTTTTATCCAATAAGGAAAGGGTGAAAAGAACAAGAAAAACCTTTTAAGATTTTGAGTTCAGGGGGTAGGTTACGAAAAGGGAAGGTTTTAGCACCCTTTCAATTTGTAGTTATCTACGGGCTCTTAATTGTTTAGCTCACTTTTGAAAATCTTGCTTTGTGTCTGTGGTTTGTTTGAAAATATTTCGAAATTGCCAATGTAAGGCTGACTTTGTAATGATTCTTGTATCTGTCCTCAAGAATGCCTACAAGTGTTTTGAAAATATCTTTAACATTGTTTGTGTAAAATGTTTTGTTTTTGTGAGCAACTGATTAAAAGTTCTACCCACTCAAGGTCGCTCTTGTACTTTTCATCCTCCTTTAGATAGGGCTATCCATACCATTAGTTAGTAGGAAGACCTATCGTTGGATGTGAAGGGACAAACGAAGGGTCATCATACGGTCATCAAAGGAAACTTGTAAGGACACTTTAGCAATTTTCATAATGGACTAAATCATTTATCGAAATGCAACACCGAAAGGGTCATCGAGGGACTATGATATTTTATTCAAGGGACTTTGCTAAAGCGTCCCCACTTTTGAGTGACATGACCTTTTTGTTCGGAATGCAACAAGGGAGGTTACCCTAGAGGTGTGAGTATACGAGTGTGTTCATTTCAATTATTTAGTCTTGCAATTATGGTTTTCTATCGTTCATTTTTTATCTTTTCATACAACCCTAATTACTAAGCAGAAGCATAGAAGTATAGTAGCAGAAAGAATAAAGTGCAGAAACATAAACCTAAAACTATTACATGGCTTCGAGGAAGTTACATAAAAATAAAATGCAGAAAGAAAACCTTAAATCTATTACATACTCGGAGCAATTACATGATAGGAAAAAAAACGGAAAATATAAATCTAAGCTATTACATAGGGAATGTGCGACCTATACAATTAATCTAGAAAAATCGAAATACGAAAATAGAAAAGAAAAATATTTTTTTGGTGATTTTTCATGAAGATAATAGTTTATGATGGTTAATTAAAACCTATTAAATCTAATTAATTTTAATTAAAAAAATTAATTAATTAAATTATTAAAAGATTATTTAAAAACTAAACCCTAATTTAATTTAATTAAGAAAACCCAAAACTATTTTTTTTTGTATTTTAATTAAATGAAACAAATAATAAAAATATAAGAGAAAAAAGAAAATATAAAGAAAAAGAATTGGGCCTGAATTAGAAAAAGAGGGGGTGCTGAATAGCAAAGAGATCCAAGTCCAAGCACTAGTCCATGAGATTTGGTGCGTTCAACCAGGAGGGTGCATCGTGGGCGTGCAGGTCTGGAAACGTTGGATTTGGATCTGATGACTGCGAAGTTGAAGGCGCACGTTTGAGGTATGAAGACGCGCTGCATACAATCTGCAAAAAAAGAAAAATAGGAAAAAACACAAAAGGCAGGGATCAAACCCACGCCTTTGTACACTAATGATTTATCACGCGCTTCTTTGCCACTTGGGTGGTTGTTTCATCTGTTATATCATTGAAACAAATTAAATATAAAACAAACATTATTGCATGGACCGGAGAGGCGCTGGAGCCCTAGCTCCGATCGTCTTCTCCGACGAGTTGTTTTTTGAAATTGGCAAAATAACGCACATTAATGCATAAAAAGGACCCTTCCCCCCTAAATTGACCCTTGCGAATCCATTGGTGACTTTAGTTTGGGCTGATTCACGTTGTATTGTAGGATATAGCAAAATATCATGAAATGGTATAAACACGGTGTGATACGGTGGGAGAACTGACTTGATGTTTTGCGTTTGTGTTCGCAAATGTTGCGGTTTAGCAAGAGTCGCCACCGAATTTTCTTTTATCCAATAAGGAAAGGTGAAAAAGCACAGGAAAGACCTTTCGAGATGTTTTCTTGAGTTCGGGGGGTAGATTATGAAAAGGGAAGGTATTAGAACCCTTTTCATCCATGGTTTTCCATGGGCTCTTAGTTGCTCTCTAGATCACTTGCTTTTGTTTGAATGTGTGCTTGTGGTGTGGGTTTTGAAAGAATGTTGAAAATATAACTTTGTAATGATTCTCGTTTCTATAAGAATGCATACGAAGTGTTTGTTTCGAAAATGTTTTCAAGAAAGTGTTTGTGAGATGTGTTTTTGAAAGTGATTTTGAAAAGGGTTTTCTTTGTAATGGCTCTCGTTTCTATAAGAACGTGTACAAAGTGTTGTTTTCAAATGTGTTTCAAAATGAGAGTGTTGGTGTATAAAATGTTTTTATTGTGAGCAAGCGAGTAACTGAGAGCGAACCTACCTACTCAAAAGGTCTTAGATGTGCTTTTCCTCGTCCTTTAGATGTTGCTATCTTACCATTGTTTTGGTAAGAAGCCCAATCGTTGGATGTGAAGGGACGGGTGCGGGACGCTTGGATAGTTATAGAAGGCAACTTATGAGACGTTTTAGCAATATCGTTTAAGGACTAGATCGTTTACCGAAGGCAACATCGAGGGTCATTGAGGGACTACGATCTTTTTTTATCGAAGAATTTTTGCTAAAACGTCCCAAATTCGAGGGACATGACTATTTTCCGAAAGGAAACAAAATTAGATTACCTTAGACATGCTAGTGTGCAAGTGTGTTAGTTTGCATGCATTTTGTCTTGTATTTGAAAGGTTATCTATTTGCTGATTTTACCTTGCCATACATCCTAATTACTAGCAATATATGAAAGCAAGTAAACATGCGGAAAATAAATCCTAAGCTATTACATCACTTTAGGGGGATGGGGGTACAAATTTACAATGGGGATGAAGTGGAG
The DNA here is from genome assembly GCA_948472305.1 of Vicia faba. Classification (NCBI taxonomy): domain Eukaryota; kingdom Viridiplantae; phylum Streptophyta; class Magnoliopsida; order Fabales; family Fabaceae; genus Vicia; species Vicia faba. The sequence continues at coordinate 31,087,426 of OX451736.1, forward strand.
ACTAAAATATTACAACCATATCGAATGATAATGAAAACAATGTAAAAACAGTGTAAAATAAAAAGGAAAACTACACTTTGAACTGCTATGTGTCGACCCATGCTGCTATGCATCGACACATAGCTTTTCCTTGCTCCTGTAAAACAAAATCTGCTCAGTATGAGTCGACACATAATGGGATGTGTCGACTCATGCACCTTCTTGCATCGACGCAAAACGCGTATGTGTCGACTCATAGTCTTTTCCCACTTCTGCTTTATAACCTGAAATCAGTATGAGTCGATGCATGGGGGTTATGTGTCGACTCATACCCTGTTTTTTCACTAGGATGAGTCGACACATGAGGATATGTGTCGATACGCGCTTCATTTTCCTGCCTTAAACATTATTTTACTGAATGTACATGTTAGTTTATGGCATATGATGGATAAAGATGAACAACAAATGATTGAATAAGCCTAAACAAGGTGCAGATGACTAGTTCAAAAAGATATTAAAGTACTACATCTTGTCTTCAAAGAAAAACAACTTGTTAATGATGTAATGACAAGGTATCAAGTTAAGAGGACTTACCTTTGGGTTGTACTAGTTGTTTTAGATCTGAATGCTTTTCCAAATGATGGGATAACCTCGTGAGTCTTCAGGAAGCTGCTCTGGACTGCTTGAACTGAGTTGGACTGTACTGTAATGTTTTTTGGTATTTTTGATGATGAAGGTGAGTAGCACTACAAGGATTGTTTTTTTGGTTATATTTGGACAGTCCTTGAGGGAGAGTTTGTATGGCAGAATAATGGGTTGGATTTCTGTTTTGAACAAGAGAAGTTTTTTTTTTGGTTTTGAAAATGAGTCAAAGTTGCACAAAATATTGTTTTTTCTGCTCAACCAAACTCTCTATCTTCTCTCTAGAAAATTTTTTCAACTCTCTTCCAAATCCAACCTCCTTGTCTTATGAGACAATCCTCTTTTTGTAGACCCCTTGACTGTGGTTTAGGGGGGAAAACAAATAAGTCATTTTGAATTGTTTTTGCCTACTACTTTGATACTTTCTTCATATAATTTTCCTTTCCCATTTTGGTGCAATTTTGGGGCTGTTGTGCTGCAGGTTTGGTCAGACTGTATAGAGCAGTTTTGGACTGTATTGGCAGCATGGGATGTCGTAGCAATGTGATATATCATATTTTCTTCAACTTTGGACAACATAGTTTGTAGCATGTCACACATTTAGTCTTGTGCATATTATGTCAAAGGCAAAAATATTGTGACAAGGTTTTAATCAAGACATAGTTTTAGAATTTGTAATTTTGCAAAATGTCACTTTGTAATAACTTGAATTACTTGCATCATCTTGAATTATTTGGAGTTGTAGTAAAATGCCATGAAGCAAATGAAATTAACCAAGTATAGAAAATACTTAGAAAAATCTCAAAGTCTTGCAAAGTTGGATTTTTGATTCTCTTGACTTCTTAATGATCAAGCTTGATATTTTTTAATGTCTTGATGAAATTTGATCTTTGGGTTGTAATGTTGACCAAAAAGTCAAAGTTTGACTTTCCAGTATGCAATTGACCATTTTGCCCTTGTGCCAATTTCAAGCCTAAATTGATGTATCAGTGCTGCAAACTTGACGTCTTAAAATATCTGGTGAGCAAATACTTGAAAAATGAGAGGGAAAATTTTGGGGTACAACACACGGTAGTTCATGGTTCGATCATCATAAGGATCATACGATGGGTCTAACCTGCATTGTTATACTTCAGAAACAAGTTAGTATCGTTAGTATGCATTAAAACATAAAAAACGAAAATTCAAATTCATGCAAGAATTGCAAAACGGTGATGCATCTTCATGCATTTCAGGCCCTTTGGATCATTAAATTCGACCCAATCTTACCCTATAACACTTCAGAGGTCGTTTGGAAAGGTTAGTTTGCTTTGAAAGTGGCTGCAACTAGGGTTCTTGATTTTCCCTAGTTTTGAGAATTTTTGAGATTTTTGGAAAGGTTTTTCTTGCAAGGTTTTTTATCCTATTGTTGTTTGAATAAAGTGTATATATAGGCTGAATTAGGTCAAAAAGATTTGGGCTTGGACCTTTGTAAGAAAGCCTTGAATTTTATCTAATTTATTTTTAGTTAAAACAAATAAAATAAAAAATAAATAGAATAAAAACCCAAGGGGTGTATGGATAAGTTCAGAGGTTCATATTGAGGTCTTATGCACGTTTGGACCCTGAAACATCAGCCCATTAGCCCCAAAACTCAAGTTTGATCACTTTTGGTTTCATGCATTTTCTCAAAATTTCCCAACTTGCATCAATCATAACTCTCTCAATTTGTATCATATGAAGGTGATCTTTGACTTTTTGGAAAGCTCAAGATGTCTTTTACAATATCTATGTTAATCATTTTTGCAGTTAAAGATTTTATCTTGATGTAAGTTTCCTTGAAAAAAAGTGTCTTTTTGTTGACTTTTGAAATGACCTATAATGTTTTTCCCCATATCTCTCAAATGAAGCATTTTTCTGGAGTTGAGCTTAGAGAGACAAAGTTGAAGAGAATTGAATTTCCTTCAAATTGAGCTTTGGTTGAGAAAAAATTGATGAAGCATGTGAAAGTTATGCTTGGTCAAAGTTCAGTTGACTTCTCCTTAAGAAAATCCTAATTTAGTAACTTTTGACTTTTGATGAATCTTGAGTTTTCTTGATGAATCATGAACAACCCTTGATCAAATGATGAGCGTGACTTCAAAATCTGGATGTTGACCAAAAATATTGAGGTTTGACTATATGTTGACCATAATTGACTCTTTGTCCAATATAGTTTATTTTAAGTCATCTGAGCAATTGACTGGGAAAACTTGTGATGCAAGGCTTGGAACTTGGCATGAGAATTCTTGGAGACATATGAGAAACCATTAAATCCACTTGAGGCATCATAAGCTCAACTTTCTTTGAGAAAGGTGAAACCCTAGTTGTAGGCCAATTGCTTAGGAGGAGAATTTGTATGATCACTTCTTGAGCTACCTTGAGAAATTGAGAACTCTAGAAGCATGAAAAGGTATCTAGAATAAAGAATGGGTGGAAAAAATTTAGGGTACAACAACTTCCCCTGTTCAATCTTTTTAAACTTGAAGAGTTAGATTGGCATGTTCACCATTCATGATCTGAAGGTAAAAGAGGATTGAACACTTAAGTACCCAGAAATTTGCACTCGCATGTACGGGGAGTAATACTTGGTTGACAATATTGCTTGAATGGGCTTAAAGATGCCATTCAAGGATATGATAGAGTGTTGCTGGAGATGGGCTTATAGATTCCATCCAGAGTAACTGTTGATAGGAGTATCAGAATGAGTCTACGCTCGACTTGATCTGATGGAATGAAAATTTCCGAAGAAAAATGCTTTTCAGAATGAAGGCCCTGAAGGAGATGCTTTTCAGAATTCAGTCTCTGAAGGGAGATGCTTTTCAGAATTCAGTCTCTGAGGGAAATTATTTGGTCATGCAGATAGTTGCCCCGTCATGTTTCGGGAATTGATCTGCAATATGTTCTTCATTGGTAAAATCATCCTGTTTCAGGAATTCATACCGCCTGGTCATATGGATAGTTGCCCCGTCTTGTTTCGGGAATTAATCTCTGACCCGCTTTTTGTTGGTAAACCCGTCCTGTTTTGGGAATTCATACCACCTGGTCGTATAGATAGTTGCCCTTTCTAGTTTCAGGAATTAACCTTTGATCCGCTTTTTGTTGGTAAACCCGTCTTATTTTGGGATATCATACCTCCTGGTCGTATAGATAGTTGCCCCGTCTTATTTCAGGAATTAATATTTGACCTGCTTTGAAAATTGCTGATGATATTCGTCTATTTATGGACTAACCTAGAAGAAACAAATTTATTTTTATGCAATGTAATGATGTATGTAATGCATTACGTAATTATGTTCTAAAAATAAATGAGAGTGTCGTATGCGTTTCGTATGCATATGTTATGATGTTTTATAAATGAGGTATGCATACGAGATGTTTCTAACGACAACAGTAGCTTTGTATAGCATCTTAGGTTGTGGAAAATAGATCTCTGACTGTTACTGGGGATGAAGGATATGAATCTTCCCTCTGTTGGGACTAATTTTGCTGGGGATTCCCGCTTTGTTTGAGGATATTATGTTGGGGTCGTTCGACTTCCTCTTGGGCATAGAAAAGTTCCAGAACATTAGTCTTTCATCGTTCTCTTGAAGGATTTGATTCTTATACATGTTGACTGGTGTTGTACCCCAAAATTTTCCCTCTCATTTCATCAACATTCCTCATCACAAGACTCTTGAAATGCAAGATCAAGACACCTCCTTGCACTGTTGACCTAAATTAGGGTTTGAGTTTGCACAGGGATGTTTTGACCCAAAATGCACAAAGTGACTTTCATACTTCATGTTGGACTCATAAGTTTTCCCATACCAAGTTTCAAGCCTTGTATCATATTTTTGCCCAATCAATTGTACAGTTGACCAAGAAATCAACTGTATTGGGGAAAAAGTCAACTGTGGCCAATTAAAAGTCAAACCTCATGACTTTTGACCAACATCAACATTATGAACTCATATGAACCATTTGATTAAGTTTGGATCATAATTCCACAAGAAATTTGATCAAATCACCAAAAGGGCAAAATGGCCATTTCTAGGGTTTTGACTGCACAAAGGCAATTTTTGACTGTTTGACCTAACCAATGGCAAATCAAGATTAACCATGGACTCAAGGACTCAATGACATTGTTTTGACTCATTCAACAAGTTCAAAAGATCTCAAATGCATAGGATTGACAAATGAATTTTTCAGTCAACTGATCAAAATTTGACTGTATACTAAAAAGTCAAACTTTGACTTTTTGGTCAAAATCAAGTGCCAAGGGTCATTTTTCGTCAAGACTTGTCAAATTATGAAACTTGTTCATCAAGAAACCCAAAATTGCAAATTATGGTTTAAAATGGAAAAATTTCATAACTTAGAAATTTTCTGTTATAAAATTTTCTTATTTTTTCCTAACTTTGCCCCACATTTTCACCAAGATGCAAATGGATTCAAACAAAAATTACAACATGAAATTTGTAGTACATCACAAAGTATACAACTTTTATTCACAAAGTTTTCTCAAAAGAAGCTTGAATCTCAAGTTATGATTTTTGGAACAAGGGTACCTAAAACTTTTAACTTAGAGAAATTTTGCCCTAGTTTAGGCAGGATTTTGACCCATCTTCTTGGCCATTTTTCACATAGTTCCACTTGGATTTTCAAGTTGCATTTCAAAGATGGATTATAGTACATGTTGCAAGCTTTCCAAATTGTCCAAGAACTCCTCAAACACCTTTGTGGTTAGGGAGAATCGATTGCTTGAAGTTGGAAAAAACTCACTTTGTAAGCATGGCCAATATATGTCCATACCAAGTTGCAAATCTGACCAAACTAGCTTAGTACATAATTACAGGTCTCTAAACCCTTCAACACTCAAAAATTAAATGCAAATACATTGGTTAAAGGAATTGTCCTGATCAAGGGAGCATTGTACATTGAATAATTCCATTTTGGGCATAAAGATCACACTTCCATTTTCATAAAGCATAACTTTTGCAAAGTTGTTTTTCTTGAGCTTTGAACTTATTTCTTTGCAACAAACAAGTTCCACAAACTTAGGCAAAGGTATAAGAAGTTGGTGCATGCTTGGATATAGCCTGTACAGGCCTATCTCATTTCACTTCAAACTTTGCTTTCAAAACAAGTCAAATGGCCAAAAGCTCATAACTCACACATCTGATAAAATCAACTCAAGCAAAGTTTTGAAACAAGTTTGACACATACTTGCAAGCCAGAAGCACGAGCCCTGGACCTCTCAAACCTCCTCATACTCAAAAACCACATTTTCTTGCAAAACAGGGCCAATTCTGCAAATCACAATCCACAATCAAATCCCCTCGTGTGTTTTATCTAAAAACACTTCAAACACATTCCAAACAATACACCTAAGTTGTCCAGACCATTCACAAGCTACTGTAACTCCATTAACACACATCACCATTTTTTGTTTGGAAGCTTTTCAGGTTGAGTTCTGTAGCACGATTCAGGCCACTTCAAAACAAACCAAGCATTGGGAAAGGTTCAGGGGACATCAAGCAAGCTCAAAAGAACCTCAGGCCCCATTGAAAGTTGTTGCATTGTCCAGCTCGAACTCAACTGAAACTGGTATTTCATGAACTTCTATCTCTCTATTTAGGAACATTTAGACTTAGGTTTGTGAATGAAAGATGTTGTACTCATTGCCCTGAAACCATACACATGCTCAGTTTTCATTTATATTAATCGTGCTAGGAGAATTTCATCCATGAACTTTCTGAAAAAACTAGGTTAGAAATTAGGGCCAGATAAATTCTCTCTGGTCTTTGAGAGTTAGATCAAGTTTTTTATATGGTTAGATTCGTGATTTGATGCTCTACAAGTTTCATGTTTTGAGTTTTGTCAAAAGATCACAAATACAAGAGATACAAGTTTGTGTAGCAAGCGCGCGTTTTTTCAAAGTCTGGAAGAAGAAGATGAAGCTGATGGGCTGGGCTGGCTTGTTTTTGCTTCTAACACCTGCATTTTCAATTTCACACCCCCTGGCCCATTTCTTTGTATTTTTATTATTTTTGCATTTTTATTTCATTTCTGACTTTGATATTTTATTTTTAAATATAAAAAAATGCCTAAAAAATATTTTCATAAATTTTTACATTTTTTTGGTATTTATTTTAATTAGTTCCAACATTAAAATGTTTATATGCTTTTATATCATTTTGTTTAAATTTAAAAATAATGCAAATAATACTTTTATTTTCATTTTTATTTTTATTCACATTTGAAAATATTTTCTTGACATATATACATTTTTGTAAATAATTTATTTTATTTTTTACACACTTAATATATATATATATATATATATATATATATATATATATATATATATATATATATATATATATATATATATATATATATATATATATATATATATATATATATATATATATATATATATATATATATATATATATATATATATATATATATATATATATATATATATATATATATATATATATATATATATATATATATATATATATATATATATATACTTTATTTTATTAAAAACCTAGAATAAAAAACACAAAAATAATACATTTTATTTTTATTGATATTTTATACTAAAAAATACTTTTTTGCAATATACTTTTATTTTTGTACATAAATAATACATTATATTTAGTTTATTAAGAAATTAGGGTTTTTTCCCTAAAAACAAATAAAATTAATCTTTTATTTATTTCTTTATACCTTGTACATTAAAAAATACTTTTGCATACATGAACAAATAAAAACTTTTTTTTGCATAATACATCTTGTTTAATATTTATTTATCTTGTTTAATTAAATATTGCCCATTTAAATTATGATTGCATTTGATATTCAATTTGGATGTAATAGTAACTAGGGTTTTATATTTCTTGTCAACCCCCCTATTCAAAATTGTACCCCCTTCCCTATATCAAAGTTGTAATAGCTTAGATTTATTTTTACGCATTTAAATGCTTTCAATTATGCCCTGATTAGAATTAGGGTATGTATGCTAAATCAAAACCAACAAATAGTTTGATCTAATCAAAGACAAAAAATGCATGAAAAACAAACACAATGCACACTTGCACCCCTAGGGTTACAATCCACTTGTTGCCTTCAAAAATGGGCCATGGTATGCATGTCAAGTACTTTGGCAAAACAAAAACAAAACAAAAGATCATAGTCCCTCGATGACGCTATCTAGGTTGCCTAAACAAAATGATCAAGTCCCTCAAGAAAATTGCCAAAAATACTTGACACTATTGTTATCATGGTCTATACAATGACCCGCACCTGTCCCGTTTAACATCCTAACACAAGGTTGTTCACCAAATACAATGGTGAAGCAACACTGTTAAAATGGTTAAAAACATAAGAAAGATCTTTGAGTAAAATAGGGTAGATAACTCTTAAGTTACTTGATCAAAAGCTTGCAAAAACATCCTTGCTATCTTCAAAAACACACTTTACAACACAATTTCAAAACCCTACTTTCAAACATTGAAAACTTTTCAAAAGAACAAAAACACCTTTGTATACATTCAAACAAGAATCATTACAAAGGTTGCCACAACGATGGCCTCTTTTCAAAACATCTTTCAAAATAACACACAAAGCACCATTTCAAACAATTGAAAAGCACTATTTCAAACAATTGAAAAGCAAAGCAAGTGATCTAAACAAGTAACTAAGAGCCCATGGATAACCATGGATAGAAATGGTGCTAATACCTTCCCTTTCTATAATCTACTCCCCGAACCCAAGAAAACATCTCAAAGGTCTTTCCTGTGCTTTTTGACCTTTCCTTAGGATAAAATAAAAAGTCGGTGGCGACTCTTGCTAAACCGAAACATTTGCGAAAACAAACGCAAAATCCCAAGTCAGTTCTCCCACCGTATCACAACTGGGGATAAAAGAGATAGATAATCCTCTAATACGGGGACGTCCACTCTTCGAGGGAGGACAAAGTTGAATGACATCTGACCTGGGAAGATAATTCTATCGGGGAATTGAGATAATCAGAGAAATAACCTCTACTTTAGAAATAAACCCTGATGGGGGAACAAACCCTGATGGGGAAATAAATCCTACTGAGGAAATAAACCTTGCTGGGGAAATAAACTCTACCCGGGAGATAATTCTACTGGAGAAGAGAATTCTGTCAGGGATTTTACAGTGTTGGAGGAATAAACTTTGTTGGGGAATTAAATACCTATAAAATATGCTGAGGGAATCATTTCTACTGGGAATTGGAATTTCATAGGCTGTGCGGAGGAAGTTTCCATCGTATGTTGGGGAAATGATCACACTTCTTTACCTGTTAGGGACCTACTGGGGAAGCTGATCAAGTGAACTGCTGGAAGATGCCTCAATTTATGTCTGAAGGTATATTAGACTCGCTGAGGAATGTATCTCTGTCGAGGATGAGTTTGCAAAGTTAGCTCTGCGGAGATTTCTCTGTGGAGATTTGTGGACGACTTGAACGTTATCCCAACTCCTAAAGTCTTTAGTAAATGCTAACCCTGTTTTTATTCATATATTTGTTAACAATAATAACATTCATATGCATATGTTCACTCAATTTAGTCATTGTATGTTTTTGCAAACAAAACAGAGAAAGTAAGTTTGAATTTTGAATTATATTTGTATTGATGGTTTTCCTATAAACAAGAAGTTTTGTGCAAGGAGATATAGATCCTAGTAAGAGTAAATTTTTGTAAAAATGAAGAAAGTACAAAGAAAAATAAAGAATAACAGCTATGTGGAAACAATCCCATCGGGTTTCAACTCTACTATTGCCTCTATGTCTTCAAGCATCTCATCCCCTACTGTCGAAAGAAGTTGACTTGATTGATCTGTACCATTTGAACTTGACGTCGGTAGTCATGCTTGTTGTAGGTAGATAATCCAGCAAGACATAGTTGTACGCTTTAATCGCTAACTTTTTCCTGGACCGTCCTTTCGGGTTTTCAGTCCACCGGGATACCCTTTTTTACCCAAGCCTCCTTTTCAGGTTTTCGACTTGTCAGGTGTACAATCTTTATATATATCCCTAATTTTTTCATGAACCCTTTTGGTTTGCCGGGATGCCCTTATTTTTGCGTAGGCCAGTCAACCTAGCAGGTCTCTTTCATGTGTAGTATTTTTTGACTATGTCCGCGTTTACAGGGTGCAGGAAATCTTCACCGTCCATGATGGTCAGTATCATAGCGCCGCCAAAAAATATCTTCTTAATTAAAAATGGCCCTTCGTATGTGGGAGTCCATTATCCCCTGGGCTCACCTTATGGTAAGATGATGCCATTTATTACCAAGTCGCCAGTCTGGTATACTTGATGTTTGACTTTCTTGTTGGATTTAATAAATGGTGCCCATTACATGCAGTAGGCTTAATCTCTCCAATCATATCAATGCCCCACATTGCGAATGACCAAGGAGCAGTCAAGACATTCAAAGGAACCAGAGGCACATGTACTTATCAGCATAAATCTGGTATTTGTGACAAGTTCTAGAATGCTAATGGCAATCAGTTTCTATAGTCGACCAGTAATAACCTGCTCTCAGAATATTCTTAGCCATCGTGTGCCCACTGGAATGAGTAGCAAAGATACCTTCATGCATATATTTCATAATCTTCTCAGCTTCCTTCTTGTCTACACAACGAAGCAGAATCGAATCATGATTACGCTTGTACAAAATTCCATTGCTCAGAAATAACTTGGTAGAGAACCTCCTTAGAAATTTCTTTTCATTAATAGATTCCCCCTCAGGGTACTCTTGAGCCTCGAGGTATCTTTTTACTTCGTGAAACTAAGGCTTTTCTTCTACTCCATCAGTACCAAATTCATAGCAATACGCTGGTTCGTCTAGCTTCTCAATAGTGATCTGAGGAGCTTCATTATCCCATCTAACTTTAAACATAGATGAAATGGTAGCTAATGCGTCTGCCAACTAATTCTCTTCTCGTGGAATATGTTCAAAAGTGATTTCGTCGAAGTACGAAATTAATTCCAACACATGCTCTCGATAAGGAATGAGATTTAGGTGCTTTGTATCCCATTCTCCCTTAACCTGACTGATCACTAGGGCCGAGTCCCCGTACACGTCCAAGAACTTGATTCTGATGTCAATAGCAACCTTAATACCCATGATGCATGCTTCGTATTCGACCATGTTATTGGTACAATCAAAGCAAAGTCTAGGGGTTAAGGGCGTATGGAAACCCTTGGGAAAGATAATCACAACATCGATTCCATTGCTCAGCATGTTAGAAGCTCCATCAAAAACCAAAGTCCATCAGGATCCTGACTCAGGTCCTTCATATGGTCTTGGTTTTTCATAGTCTGTAACTAGCATAAGATTCTCATCCGGGAACTCTAAATTCATAGATTGAAAATTGTCTACGGCTTAATGAGCCAAATGATCTGCCAATACACTTCCTTTGATTGCCTTTTGAGTGGTGTAATGAATGTATTATTCTGTTAAGACCATTTTCCATCTGGCTATCCTTCGGGAGAGAGCGGGCTTCTCGAATATGTATTTTATGGGATCCATTTTAGAGATGAACAAAGTAGTATGGGTCAACATATATTGTCTTAGTCGGCGAGCAGCCCATGCCAAAGCACAACAAGTTTTCTTGAGTTGTGAGTATCTAGTTTCACAGTCGGTAAACTTTTTGCTAAGGTAGTATATTACATGCTATTTTCGACCAGACTCGTCATGTTGCCCCAATACACACCCCATTGAATTCTCTAATATTGTCAAGTACATGATCAGAGGTCTTCCTTCAACCAGTGGTATCAGAATTTGAGGTTCCTGGAGGTACTCCTTGATTTTTTCGAAGGCTATATAACAATTGTTGTTCCACTTCACTACTTGATCTTTCTTCGGTAACTTGAAGATTGGCTCACAAGTAGCGGTCAAATGGGAAATAAATCTGGCAATGTAGTTTAATCGTCCCAAGAAACCTCTGACTTCCTTCTCAGTACGGGGAGCTGGCATTTCTTGAATGACTTTAACCTTGGCAGGATCAACTTCAATACCTTTACCACTGACGAAGAAACCTAGGAGTTTACCATATCTTACCCCAAATGTACACTTGTTTGGATTTAACCTCAACTTGTACTTCTTCAATCTCTCAAACAGCTTGTGCAGGTGGTCAAGATGTTCTTCTTCATTCTAACACTTGGATATCATGTCATCAACGTAAAACTCTATCTCATGATGGATCATATCATGGAACAAAGCTATCATAGCACGCTGATATGTTGCACCTGCGTTTTTCAAACCAAAAGGCATAACCTTGTAGCAGAAAGTGCCCCACTGTATGACAAAAGTAGTCTTCTCTGTGTCTTCAGGTGCCATCTTGATTTGATTATAACCGGAGAAACCATCCATGAAGGAAAACACATTGTGCTAAGGGGTATTGTCAACCAGAACATCAATATGTGAAAGAGGAAAGTCATCTTTTGGGATTTCCCTATTTAGATCCCTTTAGTCTACACACATACGCACCGTGCCATCTTTCTTTGGTACTAGAACCACATTTTCAACTCATTAAGGATAGGATGTGACATCTAAGAAACCTGCATTGAACTTCTTCATAACCTCATCTTTGATCTTTTAAGACATCTCGGGACGCATATGACGAACCTTCTGCTTTATTGGAGAACAAGCTTCTTTCATCGGTAGAAGGTGAACCACAATATCAGTGTCGAGCCCTAGCATGTCTTCGTACGACCAGACAAAGATCTCAACATAGTCACGCAACATCTAGATTAATCTGTTCTTGAAACTGTCTTCTAGGTTGGCACCTATCTTGACTTCTTTCTTGTCATCTTCAGTACCCAAGATCACAACCTCGAATGGCTCTTCATGCGGTTGTATGGCTCTTTCGTCCTGCATTAACAGCCTATCAAGCTCTCCAGGTACTTAATAATCTTCCTCGTCTTCGTCCTCGGCTTGGTAGATCGGATTTTCGAAGTCATAATTGGCAATAGTAGAATTGTTATTGACGGGATCTAGAGTGGATGTGGATCTGCAATTTGTTGTGTGGGTGTGTGTAAGAACACATAACTATTTTGAAATTAATAAAGTAAAAGAAAGACATAGAGCACAAAATTTGAATGCAAACATTCAATGTTTTATTGAATGAAAATATGCGAATGAAATGATAATCCTAACAGATGGACCGTTGTGCCTCGGGTAAGGCACAAGGCTTAAAGGTATTATTTTAAACAATACATAGCAAAAACTTGAAAGCAAAAAGAAACAAAAAATAGCATTTACACGTGACTAAAGGAGATCGGTATAACATCTTTAGTCTTCCAATTGTTGAGTCCATTGCCGGTGGTGGGAAAAATCCAGTCGTCTAGGTCGTAGTCACTATCCGCATCTTCTACCACATTGACTCCATTGTTGCTGATGCGAAATGGTGGTCTTCCAGCACGATCGCGACAAATAGCCCTTTGAGCCTTTGCTGTGAAGCCCAAACCAAATTTGTCAGACTTGTAAGGAATTTCAGTGTTATACCCAATTTCCCCCCCTAAGATCCCTCGTCATATCATATACATCTCATACATATCATCGATTCCATGGTTACGAGATCAAATGACTTTTGGAATTAGGGTTTTTCTCTATGGAATGAGGTTGCTACCTTACTCAAAGTTAATTCAAGTGGTGTTCTCATCATTCTTGGCACGTAACTAGGGTTTTGGATCACAAGCATCATCAACGTCTTCCCTGGCAGGGTTCCTCAAGCTACAAAGTTATCTTCATCAAAAAGATTCTCCAAGGAACCATTGCGTTAGGGTTTAATTAGTGTGCTTAAGATTTCATCACGTTTTCAGTAAAAAAAATGTCTTTGAACCAGGGTTGTGTTCCTCGACTTCTCAAGTTCATTCTTCATTAATGTGCCATTCAAAGAGAAATATGACTTGTTGTCCAATGTTTAAGCTTCTAATGTGCGTCAATGCAAGATTAATGGTGGTTTCATTACAAGATGCTATAAATTTCAAATCTTATCCTTATCTTTAAGGATGTCTCTAGGCATTCCTTTGGTGATCATCAAGGTAAGAGTTTATAGATTAAGTTGCTAAGGCTTCGAGCCATGGTGCAAGATAAGAGACAAGAGATTCTCTATGATTAAAGGCATTTCATCAAAGGACTTTTGGCATTAGGGTTTTTCTCTATGGAATGAGGTTGCTACCTTACTCAAAGTTAATTCAAGTGGTGTTCTCATCATTCTTGGCACGTAACTTGGGTTTTGGATCACAAGCATCATCGACGTCTTCCCTGGCAGGGTTCCTCAAGCTACAAAGTTATCTTCATCAAAAAGATTCTCCAAGGAACCATTGCGTTATGGTTTAATTAGTGTGCTTAAGATTTCATCACATTTTCAGTAAAAAAATGTCTTTGAACCAGGGTTGTGTTCCTCGACTTCTCAAGTTCATTCTTCATTAATGTGCCATTCAAAGAGAAATATGACTTGTTGTCCAATGTTTAAGCTTCTAATGTGCGTCAATGCAAGATTAATGGTGGTTTCATTACATTATGCTATAAATTTCAAATCTTATCCTTATCTTTAAGGATGTCTCGAGGCATTCCTTTGGTGATCATCAAGGTAAGAGTTTATAGATTAAGTTGCTAAGGCTTCGAGCCATGGTGCAAGATAAGAGACAAGAGATTCTCTATGATTAAAGGCATTTCATCAAAGGACTTTTGGCATTAGGGTTTTTCTCTATGGAATGAGGTTGCTACCTTACTCAATGTTAATTCAAGTGGTGTTCTCATCATTCTTGGCACGTAACTAGGGTTTTGGATCATAAGCATCATCGACGTCTTCACTGGCAGGGTTCCTCAAGCTACGGAGTTATCTTCATCAAAAAGATTCTCCAAGGAACCATTGCGTTAGGGTTTAATTAGTGTGCTTAAGATTTCATCACGTTTTCAGTAAAAAAATGTCTTTGAACCAGGGTTGTGTTCCTCGACTTCTCAAGTTCATTCTTCATTAATGTGCCATTCAAAGAGAAATAGGACTTGTTGTCCAATGCTTAAGCTTCTAATGTGCGTCAATGGAAGATTAATGGTGGTTTCATTACAAGATGCTATAAATTTCAAATCTTATCCTTATCTTTAAGGACGTCTCGAGGCATTCCTTTGGTGATCATTAAGGTAAGAGTTTATAGATTAAGTTGCTAAGGCTTCGAGCCATGGTGCAAGATAAGAGACAAGAGATTCTCTATGATTAAAGGCATTTTATTAATTCACTTAAGGAACTTCGAAACATGGTGATTTAACTTACAAGTAAAGGAGAGGTCTGGCACCACTATAAGCTACATGAACAAAAAGTGAGGAGGATCCATACTTCATTTGAATTCAAAATTTTACAAAGTTACAATTTCTTCAAAATCAAGGAAAAAACTTTACTATTACAAAGACTCTTCAAGTTTAAAATCACATTATACAAATTCGGGATTCTAAGCATAGTCGTAATCCTATATCTTCATGCCTCATAGTCTTCCACGACAGGCCTTCACGTCCTTCAAATTCACCATGTATATACTTCAAGTACACCATGCCTTTATCTCTATGAAATTATCGATCCAACTTTTGTACATAAAATCTTCCACGCCTCTTTCAGACCCTATGCAGCCCTACATCAATGTAGAATCAGTTTAGAAAATTCAAGAAAATAATGGTTCAAAATCAAATGGAAAATCAGTTTAGCATAAAATAGAAAGTTCCTACAGAATAACCCTACATAACCAAGAAACCTGTTCAGAGAAGAAATTCAAAAATCAATTCCAACCCTGCACTTTACAAATAAAATAGTCCAGGAATAGAAAAAATTCAAACACAAATCAAGCTTCAACAGAAAAATTGGAGCAGAATATTAAATCGGAGGTAAAAGCTCTGGAAGAAAAACAAGGAAAGAAAATTCGGAAGAATGAGGAGCATATCAAAAAGAATAAGTCAGAACAATTAGAAAGGAGAAAATAACTCATACCAGAAAATCGTGAAAAAAAATAATAGCTCAAAAAGTGATGGAGAACAAGAGTTTCTCAAAATTGGATCCTAACCACTAATTCTCCCAACAGAAATTGAGATCTAACATCTCTGATTTCTGTCAATCCTAACTAACTTTCAGGTAACAGATTCAATAGCTAACTGAACTAACAGAATTTAATAAAATCCCACTAACCTCCTAACTATTTTCTAACGTCTTAACCCTCATAGCAAACTCTAACCCTTAACTGGTTTTCATTCATTAAAATAAAATTCTAACTTTTCCTAACGGACTCAACAAACTCTAACAAAATCAACAAAATTGGAAGGAAAAGGATATAACAGAAATCAAAATAGGGAGAAGAGGGGGAAAATTCATCCATAACAGAAATAGAACATAAATCAAAAGGGAGGATTTATTATTGGAAATACAGAGAAAAATCAAGAAATACTCACCTCTGAGATTCTCTCTTCCAGGCTTTAATTCTCATCTTCCTCAATATCGACCTTCATTCTCCATCATCATCCTTTTAATATTCTTCCACGAATCGCCTTCATCATCGCAAGTTCTTAAATCTCTAAAAAATAGTCATCATCAACCTTGCACCTTCAAACTCCTCTTCACAGTCTCCTCTGGAATCTTCATCTTCAACGAATCTTGAATGCACCATCAATCTTCATCACCGAGTGACCTGCAACATTAATGCACGATTTCTATATTAACAGGAAGTTTCAAGAACAAACAGAAGGCAACATCACTGTTTCTATCAATATCTTAATGGCAACCAAGAATCCACAAGTTCTCCACAATGCATCATACGAGCAACAACAATGACAAAAACACGAGAATCAAAGAAGTGAAGTCAAAGCAACGACGAACCTAGATTTCTAAAAGACGTTTTTTCTCTGGTTTTCTCGACTATGTCATCACTTCAAGGAACCTCCAGAGTTACCCCGGTCAGTAAGTGTTTGCGCCTTTTTCTTTACGTGTTCTTGATGTTAAAGTTGTGATCTAAAACTAGGTTTGAGGCTTTGCATCGTATTCACGATTAGAGCGTTTATTTGCATTGTTCTTAAAAACATTGGTGGATCTAGATTATTGTGTTAGATGGATTGTGACCATTATTAATTTCTCTTCCGAGAATTATTTGAGTTTATTTTTGTTTAAGAAATTATTATGACTGGTCTTTGTACCAGATACTACGAGTGGTGTTGATACCATATTTGAATGGTCTTGTACCATCAGAGGGTGTATTTCTAGAACGATTATCTATCATGCAAGTAATAATCGTACAGTATAGAACTGGGCTGTTTTATCCTGGAGACGACGCGGTAGTTCGACTGCTTTGCATAAGTTTGAGCAGTGCCGTGAAACGTATTAAAGAGAGCGACCTAGTCCGCGACTCAACCTGGTAATTTCTTCGGTGGCAAGTATTTTAAAATATGAATCTAACAATTTTAAGAAGTTTCAAACTGCCATGGCTACCAAAGAAATTATTGGTTCTTTTGTGGATATTGTCTTTGAGAAATCATTCATGTTTGAGAGAAGTCACTTCAAACGTTGGCAACAAAAGATGAAGTTCTTAACGTTGCAAAAGTTGCTAACGTTCTGATCGATGAAATTTTGTTGCTCCTTCTGGAACAATCAAACAAACTAACGGTAGTAAATCTGGAGATTTAGAAGGAACACTTAATAGTGTTGAAGTTGAATCTGTTGCACAAATTAAAGCGGATGATTTACAGCATAGTAAAGAAATCGCCTTATAGAAAGAGAATGAAAATCTCTACAAAATCATATTTTGAGTAGACTCGCAGATGATATGTATGATAATTACAGTTGATGTGATACTACAAAACAAGATTGAGAGACTCAAAAAAAGAAGTATGATGTAGAAGCTGGATCAAAGAAGTATGTTGTTAGCCACTACTTCAAGTATCAAATGCAAAGATGTAAGGTCGATGAGGCTCAATGTTACGAACTTCAAAAGATTGCTTAAAAGATCATCACAAAAGGTATGTGTTTAAATGAACAATTTAAAATTGGTTTTATTATTGACAAACTACCCCATAGTTTGAATGTTTAAAAAAAAGGGAATCTTAGAGACAATATAAAAAATAAAAAGTCTTGGTTGTTTCAAACAACAAAAAGAAATTCGATGTAGTTCTGAAGCCATTTGGCAAATGATTAAAGAATCAGAACTGCAATATTGTGAACCGAATAAAGAATGGGAATACTTCTATGATTCCAATAGCACCAACTAGGCAACAACCACCACCTAAAAGAAATGAAGTTGGTTTCCATTTGCTTTAATTATGGAAAATCAAGTCATATGACTAAGAAATATAGAAGTAAGTTTGAACTTGGTGTTGTCCCTAATGCACAAGTCAACCTAACTAATGGGCAATTTATTACTATGGCCATTGAAATCAACATGGTTGATGGATATGTTGGTTGGTGGATAGACACATGTGTCTCTCGTGTGTCTGTTATGATCGTGTTATGTTTAAACATACACGAATACTAAAGATAAGAAAGTGTTGTTGGGAGATGGCCAGACCACGAATGTTGCTGGAATTATAGACATAGAGCTAAATTTCACCTTCAAAAAGACTTTAATTTTAAGGAACGTTATGCATGTTCCTAATATTAGAAAGAATATTTTTTCTGGTTTCCTTTTAAATAAGACATGGTTTAGTCAGTCTATTGGGGTAGATTTGTACGCCATTACGAAGAATGAAGGTTATATGTTTAAATTTTTTGTAAAGAATTTGAAAATGATATAATAAGAATTTGTAGTGATAGATAAACTGTATGATTCTAGTTTTTTAATGAATTTTATACATGGAATTGTACATGAAACAATTGCACCATACTATCTTGCAATTAATGGTAAAACAGAAAGAAATAATAGAACTCTTACTGAACTTATTGTTGCATTTATGATGAATTCTGGTGCTGCACCTCACTGGTGGGGGGAAATTTTATTGACTGTTTGCTATGTCCTGAATAGAGTCCCCAAGTCAAAATGTAAGATCTCTCCTTATGAGATATTAAAGAAAAGACAACCAAACTTGTCTTATTTGAGAACTTGGGGTTGTCTGACTTACGTCAGAATTCTGGATCTGAAACGAGTTAAACTCGCTAGTAGAGCATATGAATGTGTTTTCATTCGGTATGCAACAAACAGTAAAGCATATAGGTTTTATGACCTAAAGGCAAAAGTGATCATAGAATCAAATGATGTTGAATTCTATGAAGACAAATTTCCTTTCAAAATGAGAAATAGTGGGGGCACACAATCGAGTCACATTCCTGTGATAAGAAGCACAAAAAGCGATGACAATGTAGAAACAGAACTTCGATGAAGTAAACGAGTAAGAGTTGCTAAAGACTATAGGCCTGATTATGCGGCTTATAATGTAGAAGAAGATCCAATGAATCTTCAAGAAGCCTTGTCATCTCTGGATGTTTATTTATGGCAAGAAGCTATCAATGATGAGATAGAATCTCTAGAATCTAACAAGACCTGTCACTTAGTAGACTTGCCTCCTGGTTGCAAACCAATCGGTTTTAAATGGGTTTTGAAAATGAAACTAAAACCTGATGGAACTATTGATAAATACAAGGTTCGCCTTATTGTCAAGGGTTTTAGACAAAGATAAAATATAGATTTCTTCGACACCTTTTCTCCTGTCACTAAAATTACATCCATTAGAGTACTTATTTCAATAGCTGCTATTTATAACTTAATAGTACACCAAATGGATGTTAAAACAACTTTTTTAAACGGTGACTTAGAAGAAGAATCTATATGAAACAACCAGAAAGGTTTGTGATCTATGGATAAGAAAACAAGGCCTGTAAGTTAGATAAGTATTTGTATGGGCTAAAACAAGCTCCAAAGTAATGGCATGTAAAGTTTTATAACTTAATGATATCGAATGTGTACAAAGTGAATGAAAGTGACAAATACGTTTATTACAAATTTGAGAATTGTATTTGCACTATCATATGTCTATATGTAGACGATCTACTCATATTTGAATCAAACATTCAGGCCATTAATGATATGAAATCATTGTTGTGCAACAACTTTGATATGAAAGACCTCGGAGAAGTGAGTGTGATTCTTGGTATCAAGATCATAAAATCCGAGCAAGGAATTTCTTTGGATCAATCACAATATGTGAAAAAGATCTTAAAGAAATATAATTACTTTGACAGTAAACCTGTGAGCACACCAAATGATCCAAGCGTGAAGTTGTTTAAGAACACTGGTGAAAGTGTTAGACAAACTGAACATGCGAGCATCATTGGAAGTCTTAGGTATTCCATTGATTGTACCAAACCTGACATTGCATATGTCGTGGGGTTGTTGTGCGAGTTTACTAGTAGACCGAGTAATGAATATTGACAAGCTATTGAGTGAGTCATACGGTACCTTAAAAGGACCATGAATCTTGGTTTACATTATCAAAGATTTCCTATTGTACCTGAAGGATACAATGATGCAGATTG
Organism: Vicia faba; assembly: GCA_948472305.1. Taxonomy (NCBI): domain Eukaryota; kingdom Viridiplantae; phylum Streptophyta; class Magnoliopsida; order Fabales; family Fabaceae; genus Vicia; species Vicia faba. The sequence goes on from OX451736.1 coordinate 31,107,595, forward strand.
GAATACCTTATCAGATGATTCCAAAGCAACTAGTGGCTATGTATTCAACATAGCTAGATGAGTTGTATCTTGGAAATCAAAGAAACATACTATCCTGAGAATATAGCATTAGCGACTGCTAGTGAAGAAGCAAGTTGGTTAAGATGCTTGCTAACTGAGATTCCCTTATGGAAAAAACATATGTCAGTTGTGTTGATCCACTGCGATAGTACCGCGGCTATTTAAAAAATTGAGAAAAAATATTATAATGGTAAAATACGTCAAATAAGAAGAAAGCACATCATTGTTAGAGATTGTATCTCTAAAGGAGCTGTAAGAGTGGAACATGTACGCACTGATGAAAATTTAGCAGATCCTTTGACGAAAGGATTAGCTAGAGAGAAAGTCTATAATACATCATATAAGATAAGACTAATGCCTATAGGAAAATGAGTTGCTCATGATGGTAACCCGACCTAAATGACTGGAGATCCCAAGAAATAGGTTCAATGGGTAATAACAAGTTATGAGTAATATGAGATGATCATGCAAGTAAAGCATGAATCCTGAAGTAATAAGAGGATGAGATGATAGAAACTCTTAATGAGATCTATACTCTTTATGAGGGAGTACCTAGGCTACAGGAGTACTCTTGATAGACTCACCTATGTGATTGTGGAACTTAGGCCGATTCCTATGGAATTTCGAGGCAGAATTCCTAGAGCCTTCATTAAACTAGGATACACGTGCAGGGCCATTAAAGCACGGGCTATTAGAATACACCTTAAGAAAAGTTTGTGTGTAGGTTTGATGTCTGAGAAATAGTTCAAGACATTTGTGTCACTCTTGTTGAATTGGAATCTTACTTGCTATGCAAAGGTTCAAGTCGTAGACACCTTTGTTTATGCACAATCTTAGAAACGTTTGACGTTACTTCTAAAATCAATTTTTTAAATTCAAGTGGGGGATTGTTGGAACATTTACATGTTTTAATATGTTGAATTTAAAAATTTCTCAAGTCCCACATTGTTAGAATATCTTTTTGGTTGAAAAAACCATTTAGTCCCACATTGCTCATGTGAGAAATATTAACTATCCTACTTCACTATATAAGGAGTGCATATGTTTCATTCCAAATCACACCAAAAAACTATTCTATTAGTTTTTCCTTCCTCACTCTCATAACTCTGCGTCTCTCGAATTATCGAAGCGCCACCTTCTTCCCCTTTCTTCCTACTCGTTGAATTTTCCAAGTATTTTCTTAAATTCTCTTTAGAGAATTATGTTAATTTCTCCTCATTTGAGTTGAGAAATTTTCAAGTTTAATCTTTTGGATTCTCTTTGGAGAATTATTTGAATTTCTCTTTGTTGGAGAAATTATTATGAGTGGTCAAATGACCATTATTAATTTTTCTTTGGAGAATTATTTGAATTTCTCTTTGTTGGAGAAATTATTATGAGTGGTCAAATGACCATTATTAATTTCTCTTTAGAGAATTATTTGAGTTTATTTTTGTTTAAGAAATTATTATGACTGGTCTTTGTACCAGATACTACGAGTGGTGTTGATACCATATTTGAATGGTCTTGTACCATCAGAGGGTGTATTTCTAGACCGATTATCTATCATGCAAGTAGTAATCGTACAATATAGAACTGGGCTGTTTTATCCTGGAGTCGGCGCGGTAGTTCGACTGCTTTGCATAATTTTGAGCAGTGTTGTGAAATGTCTTAAAGAGAGCGACCTAGTCCTCGACTCAACCTGGTAATTTCTTCGGTGGCAAATATTTTAAAATCTGAATCCAACAGTTCCCAGTGATGGAGAGGCGGAAGAAGGTTGTTCATGGTGATGGAAAGACGAATGAAGGTTGTTAGGCGGTGATTATGACAGTGGCAGTGAGGAGCTCGACACCATCTCTAAGAAGAGAGAAAAGAGAGTTGCGGTTTGTTTGAGAGAGAAAGAGGGAGTCGTATTGTTGTGAGAAGATGAAAAAAACCAGTTCTTTAACCCTAACCCAATTTCAACTCTAGTTGTTTATTTCTTTTTTACATTTCCTTTCAGTTTTAGATAACTAAAAAATGAATTAAAGTTAAATGAAAAATGAACAAATTAATTGGATTTAGGATATGCGGACCACACTTGTTGAAATGGGCTGGACATCCTCATTTAGCCCATGATGCACCTGTTTTTTTTTGAAAATCTTGATGTTGCACAAAAATCCGGTTATAGACTAAATGGCAGATTTGGGCTTAGATACTTTTAGACCTATACACTCCCTGATTGCAACTCAACACCCCCTAATCATTCTAGTTTCTTATTAAAATATAAGACTTTTTTACATATTTTGTGACAAAAATATAAAAATCAATAAAGTTTGTTAGATTTTTTATATTTTATTGGCTTAAATGCAGTTTTGACCCCCCTAGTTTAAGGTTTTTGGAGTTTCGATCCCCCTAGTTTAAAAGCCAGGTTTCTAGTCCCCAAAGTTTTCAAATTTGGGATTTTTAAAGCCCCCCTCCATCTGGCTGCCCAAAAAGTGACATGGCACAGGGAGAGTAATGCCACGTATTATTTTCTTATTTCTTATTTAGAATAATATTTTTTAAACATTTAAATAAGTGATATTAATTTCCAAATGAATTTTTAATTTCATAATTCATATTTTCTGAAAATCCCAAATTGCTTAACCTAATTTCCTCTTCCATCCTTGCTTCTGGTCATCTACAACCTTCCTTCTTGGTACGACCTCCATCTACCTTCTATTCCATCTACCTTCTCTTCCTTCCTGCAAGCATCCAACATGTCTCAAAAATCCGTGTCGAATCCGAGCTACAAGAATCGTTCTGTTATACATGAATGCCACTGTGGTATCGATGCTCCGTTGATGACGGCTTGGACCGATTCAAACCCAGGACGACGCTTTTTCGGATGTGGGATGTACAAGGTATGATATTCTTCAATTACAAAATTTGCTCCTCAGAATTGAGTATAGACTGAATATTTTGTGACCTCCATTGTTGCAGGTTCAAGGTTTCAAGAAGTGCAGTAATTTTGTTTGGTTGGATGAGGAAATGAATCCTAGGGCAAAGGAAGTGATTGGGAACTTACTCCACAACTTGAATGAAGAAAAGCAGAGGGTTAAAGAGTCAATGGTAAAAGAAGAAGAAACAAGGATGAAGATCAAATTTTTAAAGAAACAGTTGAAGTTTAATTGGTTCATAACCATCTTTGTGTTGGTTGCATTTGTTGCAACAATAATAATGAAATGATGTAGGTTTATTAGTATTGGAGGTTCATTGTTGTCTGTAGGAGGTTCTTTGTGTTGGTTGAAATGATGTAGGTTTATTAGTATTGGAGGTTTATTTGAATTGTTGTGTGTAGGTTTATTAATGTTGGAGTTTCTATGTTGTTTAGTTCGTAATGATGTTTGAGGTGTATAACTACTCATGGTTTATAATGAAATGATGATGTTTGAGGTTTATAAATTGCAATTGCACTTGAATTTGTTTCATTATGTAGACCATTAAGTATAACTTCTCAGTGTAATAATGAAACATTATGTAGGCCATTACAAATGCAGAAAAAATGGTCTACCTAAATACAGAAAAAATGCAGAATTTTTCAAAATGCAGATGCAGAATTATTATACCTAAATTATACCTAAATGCAGATGCAGAATTATAACTAATTAAACACAGAATTTTGTTGCAGAATTATACCAAATGCAGAATTATACCAAATGCAGAATTTTGTTGCAACACAGAATTATACCAAATGCAGAATTATTAAACACAGAATTTTGTTGCAACACTGAATTTTTTCCAAACGCAGATGCAGATACCAAATGCAGAATTATTAAACACAGTTTGTTGCATACTTGAGCAGCCAAGACAGTTTGTAGCAGAGTGTGTACCAAATTCATGATTGTACCAAAACATATCCATTACAAGATACATATCCATTACAACATATCCATTACAAAATATTCATTACAAAATATAACCATACTAAAGATATCCATTATAACCATACTAAAGATTTCCACTAATACATCAAGTTTCATTCCAAAAAAAAGCAACATCATTCCTAATTACTTCTACTCTTGACTAGGCTGAGGTGCTTGAGATCCCTGACCAATCTCAATCTATTTTTCTGCATCTTTAGTCTTCTTAGTCTTGTTAGTCTTCTTTGCCTTCTTGGTTGTCTTTGTTTGCTTGGTCTTCTTATTGCCTCCTTTTGGTATCTGCCTATCAGCTGCCCTCTTGCCCTTACAAGTCCTACTGTTGTGTCCAGTTTGTCCACATTTATTGCAAGTGACAGTTGAAAAGCTTCTTGAAAGCACATGGGGGTTCTTTGGCTCATCACCTGTTTTAATTCTCATCTTTTTTGGACGTCCAATTGCTCTTCTCATGACAGGAGGACACATAATATGAGACAATGGTGGACCACACAGAACTATATAAAAACATGTTCAAGAAGACAACAAAACTTACCTCATAGAATATCTTTCTCCATCTTTCCTCATCGCTCTAAATATCAGAATGATTATACGAAGCTTTAAGAGAGAGTGTGAAGGTAGTATGTAGTAGGAGTGTGATGGTTGAAGCTGGTACCACAGAAGGAAGACGAAGATGGAGTGTTGGAGGTCGTACCAAGAAGGACGGTTGAAGATGATCAGAAGAAATCTCGTACGGGCGGATGGAAGAGGAAATTAGGTTAAGCAATTTGGGATTTTCAGAAAATATGAATTATGAAATTAAAAATTCATTTGGAAATTAATATCACTTATTTAAATGTTTAAAAAATATTATTCTAAATAAGAAATAAGAAAATAATACGTGGCATTACTCTCCCTGTGCCATGTCACTTTTTGGGCAGCCAGATGGAGGGGGGCTTCAAAAATCCCAAATTTGAAAACTTTGGGGACTAGAAACCTGGCTTTTAAACTAGGGGGATCTAAACTCCAAAAACATTAAACTAGGGGGGTCAAAACTGCATTTAAGCCTATTTTATTTTTAGGAATTAATTCATGATTATCCGATTACTTGAGATTTGTGATTCACTTTTTGCTTGTCGAGATTTGAGTGTTATGCAGGTTCATTGTTTGATATACGGATGCACTGGAGTTTTCGATTATGATTTATTTTCACATCGATGATGCTTCGACGTTTATTCTGAGCATTTGATTTCTGACTCTTTTTCTTTATTGGCTTGGTGAAGCTTGCGCGAAGTATTCCTAGTTTCTGTGCTTTGGTTGCGCTATTTGTGGACACTATTGTTCATTTGGTTCAATACTACTTCCGATTTATATTTCGTCACTTTATCGCTTTCTAGAAATCATGTGAAGTAGGAAGCAGGAAATAAAGACCGTGCGCTCGAAGTCACTGTTTAAAGACTTATAGCAGACACCGCTTTTTGTATGCTATTTGTGTTTGTTTAAGATCTCACCTTTGAAGTAGGTATTCCGCACGTATGTTTACAGTTTTGCCCGTGTTATATTACAAATGATAAGTCCTCAAAATGAGGCATGCGGAGAGGGTCCGTAATCGACCCACTCACATTTTAGTCCGTGCCATCCTTAGCTCACGTTGTACGTTATTGCTTTGGAGTCGTGCATATCTTATGTATTGAGTCGGTCATGCGGGGAAGGGTTTTGTAATCAACCCCCACGCTTTGTAAGGAGTTTTCATTGGCCGATACTGACACTCTGTGATCGTTCATATTGCCTTTTGTTGCCTACCTCGATCTCCTATATCTTGGTTAGGTGTTTAGCCGCTTTGGACATCACATTTTTGTTTTTCATATGTCTCACGTTTGTTTGCTTCGGGTAAAACGCTCCCCTTAGCTAAAGCACTTCTCTTGTTTCCCCCATCCCTTTGAGTCAATACGTGTTACTTATGTTTGTGTGCTTTTGCCAAAGCACTTGTTCGTTATTTGTTGGATATACCATGGTATTCCCTTAGAATAGGAATTTGCAGGTTCCCTTAGGGTTGCTCAATTAGAATAGATTTCAAGTTAGATATTAGGATAATTATCCTTGTATGTAAACATAGGGTAGAGATCCACCTTTTCATCCTTGACATAGGGCCATTATTGTGTGATAACACTAGGTTAGAGATAGGTTAGTCTCCCTTAGATGTTTTCTCCCTATTTTGCATAATTGCATTTAAAACTAAAACTTATTTTTCTTGGAAAATGTATAAAACATGCTAAACATACAAAAATTCTTTTCATGGTAAAAAATACCAACCAATCCATTTATTTTCGCCATTTGGCTTTTCTCTTCTAAGAGCATGTTGATTCCTTTCCACTACAGTGCGTGAGTCTCCAATGGTCGAGCAGCGGTGGAATGATTGAGTTTAGCATTGCTCATTTAAAAAATACAAAAAAACAAAATATGTGAGTCGAACTACGACTGCTATGATTCCTTAAAAGGGATATGTTAGCATTGGGGTAGGGCCCGAACGAGCAAAACTTTTATTTTCCCTACATTATTTTGTGTTTTCTTTTCATGCATTCCCTTTTAGTTTTTATAACTCTTAAGCATTAGATTGAACACAACCTTAGATTAGAACAACAAGAGTGGATCCCGTAGAGTATTACGAATGTGAGGGGTGCTAATACCTTCCCCTCGCATAATCGACTCCCGTACCCAATCTCTCGATCGCAAGAAATTGATTTCCCCTTTAGGCTTTTCTACGATGATTCTCCTTTCCATTTTTGTGGGATAAATAAATACTTGGTGGAGACTTCATTGGTTTTAACACTATAGTCAGGAAGCTAGCCCCAAGTAGTAAAACCACCTTCTTCTACCACATCTCTTACCTCATTTAGAAAAGCCATCCTGGGCGGAAACCTGGTAACCTTTGGAATAGAAGCAACATCCTCAGTAACAAGAGTTGTCTAAGGAATATCTTGAAAAGTCTGGCAGGAATCTCGATGAATTCACCGTCTATCTTAACATACTTAAATGAGTTCAAGTGATTACCATGTACTCTTCTTCACCACAAACTGTGACAACCTTTCCTTTCACAGGATATTTCAGCTTTTGATGTAGAGTTAAAATGACAACGCCTTCCCCATGAATCTAGGGGAGTCCAAATAAACAAGAATAGGTCGGACGAATGTCCATCACATAGAAGGTATAGTCAAAGACCTGAAAACCTACTTTAATCGATATATCCACCTCTCCGTGCACCATTCTCTTCGAACCATCAAAGGCTCTGACCATAATGTCATTTGGTTTCAACATAACCTCTTCACAATCAAGTCTATCTAAAGCACCCTTCGGTAAAACATTTAATGAGGAACCTGTATCAACCAACACATGAGCTAAAGTAGTGCCCCAACATTCAATAGAGACATACATGACCTTGTTATGGTTCCTTCCTTCGGGAGTCAAGTCAACATCAGAAAAGCCTAGCCCATTATCAATGGTCAGACTAGAAACATAATTTTCAAATTGATCAGTAGAGATTTCTTACGGTACATGCGCAAATTTTAAGAACTTTACCAAAGCCTGAGCATAATAATAGGGATAACATGGATATCTTAGAGGGAGTATGTCCCAACTTTTCAACAATCTTGTAGTCACTTTTTAGGATGATTTTCAGTACCTCCTCCATTTCTTGCTTGGAGGTATCTTCAGCAGTAACCTCTTTTGGTTCCTCCGTATAGGTAGGCTCATTCATTTGTCCTTTGCCTCGAGTCACGGGAGTTGGCTTAATTGCAGTAACACGAACTGGTGTAGCAATACTATTTGGAGAGAAAACCCTTCCACTTCTAGTAACCTTACTGGTCCCGGCAATATTGTCAACATTGGGATTAGTAAATTCAGTATTTCCACCTTCAACAGTAAATGATTCTTGCTTGACTCCATGGTAGTAGACGTCGGCCTCATAATTCCAAGTTGTTCAATTAAGGTTCTAAGGTCAGTTAGTGCTTCATGACGCCACTCAGCAGCCCCGTATTCTCCTTGATTCAACACAAGGGATACCAGTACCCACAAATGTGTCACACTAACGTAGCCATTATTTCAACCATATCGGTCTATGCCGTACAATTTCCACAATCTATTGCTACTTACCTAAAAAGGTGTCCCAGATACGGGTAGAGGATCAAAGCAAGCCCAAACAAGGAACCATAATGTAAAGCAAGCAAGTCAAAAAATGAAATAAAATAAAGGCGATCAAGCCCTAAGGTAACCCCACTTTTAAGTATTTCCCCAGTAGAGTCACAAATTCTGTAACACGGTGGGAGAACTGACTTGGGTGTTTTGCGTTTGATCGCAATTTTTGCAGATAGCAAGAGTCATCACCGACTTTTCTTTTATCCAAAAGGAAAAGGTTAAAAAGAACATGAAAGACCTTTCGAGATTATTTTCTTGAGTTCGGGGGGTAGGTTATGAAAAGGGGAGGTGTTAGCACCCTTTTCATCCATAGTTATCTACGGGCTCTTAGTTGCTTGCTAGATCACTTGCTTTTGTTTGAAAGTTTGTTTGTGATGTGGTTTTTGAAAGTATTTTGAAAAGGAATGTCTTTGTAATGGTTCTCGTCTCTATAAGAACGCGTACAAAGTGTTTTGTCTTTTGAAAAATGTTTCAAAGTTAAGTTGTGGGTGTATAAAATGTTTTTGTTGTGACCAAGCGAGCAACTAGGAGTATCCTACCTACTCAAAAGGTCTTAAACGTTCATTTCCTTCTCTTTTAGATGTTGCTATCTTACCATTGATTTGTTAAGAAGCCCCATAATTGGATGTGAAGGGACGGGCGCAGGTCAATCATACAGTCATCGAAGGCAACTTGTGAGATGCTTTAGCAATTTTTGGAAGGGACTAGATCATTTTATCAAAGGCAACATCGAGCGACATCGAGTGACTATGATCTTTTTTATCGAAGGGGTCTTTGCTAAAGCGTCTCATATTCGAGGGACAGACTATTTTTCCGAGGCAACAAGTGGAATTACCCTAAGGGTGCATGTGTGGATAGTGTGTTTGATTTGCATGCATTTAGTCTTTGATTAGGGGTTATCTATTTGTTGTTTTTATCTTACCATACATACCCTATCTTACTATTAATTATATGAAAAGCGGTAAACTTGCAGAAATTAAAATCCTACGCTATTACATCATTAGGGGGATGGGGATACAGTTCGCAAATGGGGATGAAATAGGTGTCTAATTATTAAAACCATATCGAATAAGTGGACAGTAATGGAGTATATATAATGTAGAAACAGTGTAAAAAAGGAAAAACTGCATTTTGAATTATTATGTGTCGACACATGCTGTTATGCATCGACACATAATTTTCCTTGCCCCTGCCAAACTAAATCAACTCAGTATGAGTCGACGCATAATGGGATATGTCGACTCATTTCATGCTTGTGTCGATACATACGCGTTTTGTATCGACTCATGCACCTTTCATATTTCTATTTTAGGCCCTGGATAGCAATATGAGTCAATGCATACGACCATGTGTCGACTCATACCCTACTTTTTCACTTAGAATGAGTCAACCCATGTGGGTATGTGTCGACCCATGTTATAGTTTTTGCCTTTATCACCATTCTTTTGAATGTATCAGTCAGTTTTCAACTTATAAATGATAAAAAAAAATGAACAACAAGGAAATGATTAACTTCAAGAGTAGTGATTACTTCATCTTATCTTCAGAAATAAACCAAAAATGATGTATTGAAAATGCAAGGTTAAGATGACTTACCTTGCAACTGCGCTTTATGTTTTGAGTCTGAAACCCTTCAAGATGTTGCGTGGACCTTAATGAAACTCCAGGAAGCTGCTAGACTTCCCTTTATGTTGAAGGTTGCTGAACCAACTTCAAACAGTCAAGTTTATGTAGTACTGTCTTTTGTTTAGAAGTTGAGAATAAGAGCACTACAGAAATTATTCTTGAGCTTGAGCAATATCTATGTGATATGATGTGTTTTAAGGGTTTATGGGAGAGTTTACAAGGTTGTATAATAGTGGGTTGAGGATCTTTTCTGTTTTTGTGAGTCAAAACAGAGTTGAAGATGAATAGAGTTTTTATGGATGAACTATGTTTTATAAATGAGTTGGGTTTTATGAATGAGCTGGGTTTTATGAATGAGTAGAGTTTAACAAAAGTTTTGTTTCTTCTCTTCTCTCCCCTTTTTTCTCAGAAAAAATCCCCCTATGTCTTATGAAACAACCCCTTTTATAGTCCCTTGACTGAGGTTTATGAGGGAAACAAAATAAGTTATTTTGAACTGTATTTGCCTTTTGCTTTGATACTTTTCCACACAATTTTCTTTTGCAATTTTGGTGTAATTTTGTGGCTGTTATGATGCAGGTTGGAGCAGACTTCATAGAGCAGTTTTGGACTGGTTTTCTGGATAGATTTTGGACTGTATATGACAGAATATACAAGTTTTGTGACAGGTTTGTGGTGCAGCGTAGCACAAGGTTTTGTAGGACAGCAATTGAGCAAGGTTTTGGAGTGTTGTGGAAATGTATATAAGTAGCATTTTTTTATTCAGCAATAACTTGGACAATATAGTTTGCAACACGAAACATGTTTGGTTTGTGGAGCAATTTATGCACATTGTATCAAAGACAAAGCATTGTGGAAAGGTTTTAAGTCAAAGGAAAAAGTCCAAGCAATACAAAGTTTAGGATTTGTAAACTTGCAAAAATGGCACTTTGTAATAACTTGAATTATTTGTAACATCTTGAACTATTTTTAATTGTAGCGACAAGATATCATAAAGCAATGAACTTAACTTAGAAAAAATCCAAGTCTTGCAAAAGTTGGATTTTTGACTTTCTTGATTTTTGATGATCAAATTTCATATTTTGGATGTCTTGAAGAAATATGATTTTTGGGACTCAACTTTGGTCAAAAAGTCAAACTTTGACTTTTTATTGTACAATTGACTTTTCCCACCAGTTGAACGGATTTTGTCTATCAATCCACTGATCTCAGGAGATGAATTTAAAAATGAAATTAGATCAAAATGACATGCTCGGGTCCTTGATGTCATACTTCTAACCAATAACCCAGGTATTAGGTTAAAAATCAAAGTTCGGTCATTTTCAGTAAAAACCCTAATTTTGCCCATTTTTCCATTTTGGTACTTTGAATGACTTTCTTGGAAACTTGTGATCCAAGAATTAAAACTTGACAAAAATAATCCCGATGGTCCATAATGATCCATGAAAGTAAATTGAAACATTATGAATCCCACAACCTTTATACAAACTCGGACCTTAATTTGTGGTATTAGTGTTGAGGAGATTGTTTGACCTAATCGATACTTGCGCAAACTTGAGGCATTGAAGATCTTTGTAGGAAATATCTTAAGAAATGAGAGGGAAAATTTTGGGTTACAACAGCTTCCCCTGTTCAATCTTCTTAAACTTGAAGAGTTAGATTGGCGAACCTGCCATTCGTGACTTGAAGGTGGAAGATGATTAAACACTAGAGTGCCCAGAAATTTGCACTCATGATTTTGAGGCTGAACTGTAAGGAATGGGCTTAAAGATTCCATTTGGAGAAGTGATGGAGAGTTGGTAGAGATGGGCTTATAGATGCCATCCGAAGGTGACTGTTGACAAAAATTAGACTAAGTCTATGCTTGACTTCAACTGGGAAAAGAATCAGAATAAACCTTTGGTTAATTTAAAACAGAACCTAGTAGAAGTCTTGAATAATCTTGAATTGATAAGCCTGTGTAGGGCTGCTATAGGAGACATATGAGAGGGAAGCCCGGGTAAGGTTTCTTCATGATGAGTCCGTGTAAAACTTCATCTAGAAATGTCTGAAAAGGAACATGGGTAGGATTGCTTGATGATGAGTCTGTGTGAAACTGCATCTGGAAATGTAGAAAAGGAACCTCGGAAGGGTTACTTGATGATGAGTCTGTGTGAAACTGCAACTGGGTAGGGTTTCTTGATGATGATTCTGTGTGAAACTGCATTTGGAATTATAGAGGGAACCTGGGTATGGTTGCTTGATGATGAGTCCGTGTGAAACTGCATCTGGGTAGAGTTGCTTGATGATGAGTCCGTGTGAAACTGCATCTGGAAATATAGAGGGAACCTGGGTAGGGTTTCTTGATGATGAGTCCATGTGAAACTGCATTGGGGTAGGGTTGCTTGATGATGAGTCCGTGTGAAATTGCATATGGAAATGTAGAGGGAACATGGGTAGGGTTGATTGATGATGAGCCCGTGTAAAGCTACATCTAGAGATTATGAGAAGGAATCCGTGTAAGATTGCTTCGTATGGTCGTGTAGATAGTTTCTCTGTCTTGTTTCAGGAACTAATCTTGGACCTCTTGAAAATTGTTGATGATAATTATCATTCAATTGATCTTTCCTGAAAAGGTAAAGGATTAATTGTATGCAATGTCATGATGTATGAAATGCATTATGTGATGATGTTCTCAAAAATGAGGTTGTGCTGTATGAATATATCATGTATGTATCTTTGCCTCAGAAAATAAATCCTTGACAAGTGTTGGGGAGCTTTGGGAAATGAAATCCTGGACCACTGTTGTGGACGAAGAGTATGCTCCTCGTCGGACCTTGTTTTAGGATGCTTCCACTGGGATTCATGTTTTGTTGATTGAGGAGAAACTCCATTGGGGAATATTGATTGTGCTTGAGAAGAAAACTCTATGGAGAGTGTTGATTTCCGTTTTGGGGAAAAAAGTCCAGGAGTCTTAGTTGTCTGTTTCTCTACTGGAGAGTTATCTCTTGATGAAAGAGAAAGGAAGTTAACAACTTTTTGGGAATAAAGAAGTTAATTATTGTGGAAAATTATACTGGGTAAGAGGGGTTGTGGTCCCTTGATTTGTGATATTTTGGGAGGCAAATTAAAGCTGGGGAATCTTTCCATTTGTTGGGGAAATAAACCTAGTTGCCAATATGTCGGAGAGGCGTTTTCTTTTGGCAAAACTCCTCGAGGATTCTTGAGATCGACTCAGTCGGGGATGCTTTCAGAGATTGAAATTTTGGTTGGGGACCACCCTATGAAAAGGACTTTGTGGGATATTTGTCACTTCCCCTAGTAGCAAGTGTTTGTAGTATTTCCAGGAAATATTTTCCTGACCATAACCCTTCGTTCAATGCCCCAAGTGATTCAGACACAGATCTGCCCCTGGTTATTCAGCATTTCTTGGGAGATTCTTGGAATCTTAACTTGACTTCCCCCAGATGTGCTATATAATGACATGTCATGCCCACTTTCTTATAGGAGATCTGTTATCAAGGGCGTCTTCCCCCTTGAAATGATTTTGTTCATTGAGAGAGTTTTCGTTTGCTGGATATTCGTCATGTGAATTTCCCCGCTGTCAAACAAGTAGCTATATGCAAATAGTGATATTCAAAGTAATGCAAAGTTTATGCTTTCCTTGAAGTTTTAAAAATGAATTTTTAGCAGATAAAAGAATTTTTTAAAAATGTGAATTCAACTCAGGATTTAGAGTAAAGCCTTACAAGAGTCAGGATACCTTTGGTAATAGTATGTTTTCGAACTAACCCATGCTTCAATTAGGACTTTGGAAGGGTTTTAATGTGGCTTGGTTCACGATTTAAGAAATAAAGGATAAGGCTCAAAGTGTATTTGTACCCGTCCGTTCTTCGTGATGTTCTTCAGTCCTAAACCCAGTTAATTGTGTGTTTGAACTCCAGTTGAGTCTGGAATGACGTTTTGGAAATGGTTCAGAAATTTGGATGTTTATTTGTTGGAAAGTAGTCCTTTTTGCCATATTTTCCTGGTTGTTGAGGATTTGTAGTGACTTCTTTTTGATTTGTTATCCCTGATTTTTGCCTGACTGTTCTTGTTTTGAGATTACAGTCAGCGGGATGCCCCAGTTTTTTTAAGTCTCTTTCGTAGGTTTTGACTTAATGGGCTTTTCTCTTGAGAGATAATGACTTCCTATTTGGTAGGGAACCATCACCGTCTTTTGATTCCAGGGGAATGTTTTGATGTCATTCATTGTATATAAAGTGAAAGTTTGCGATTGAATGCGCATTTGAATTAACTGAGAGACTACCATGCCCCAGGTTTTGACTAAAGGTTTCAGTCTGTGTAAGAAAGGAAACTTCTACTTCTTTGGCTCGAAGGGGTTGACTAGGGATTATCCTCCTTATAACTCTCGTGTTTAGGAATTGAAACAAACGTCTATACATCATCAACAAGGTCTGTCCAAAAGCATATTGTATGAGATTATGGCATTGTTTCATTATCCCCCCTCTAAAGGCTTGTAACTTTTAGCAAGAGTTGAATATTATAAAAGGATTAAAGATATCATAGCTTAAATATAATGAAAAAAAATGGATGAATTCAATACAAACATATGTGATGCATTAATGAAAATGAGTTTAACATTAAAAGATAAGTGTTTGAATAATAAAAGAGATTACAATTGAAAATTCAAAATGAACTGGAACGCTCAATGATTTGGCATGGGAGTGGTGATCACGTTGGGAGTCTATGGAGGGTCGAACATGATCTCCTTGGCATTAATATGTTTTGAATCTTGTATTTTAGCGCCCAACAATCATTAGTATCATGCCCAGGACTTCCGAAATGATACACACATATTGCGTCAGGATTGTAGTTATGAGAAGAAGTTTTAGGCTTTGGATGAGGCCCTAACAACGTAATCAGATTCATCTTTAACAAGTGTTGTAGTGCTTGAGATAGAGGCATGTTGATATTGGTAAACTGTCTTTTTGGCTCGTCTTGCCTTCGCTTATTTCCTCTTTATTGTTATCGTCACGATACAGGAACGGAGATCAGGACTCCCCCCACATGTTGGTCATGATTGCTCTTGTTATGACCCTTTTGGCTGTAACCAGCATTTGACTCTTTCTTCCCATTGTATGGATTTTTCTGAGTATCATAGGATGTAGTTCCTTGGATATTTCCTCTTTTGATACCAACTTCGACCCATTCTCCAGTTAGTATTAGCTCGGTGAACCCGACCGGGGAGTTTCCGATTAGGTGATTGAAGAAAGGTCTCGTCCAGGTTCCCATAAAGATATCAATCATCTCCCTATCAGTTAAGGTTGGTTGAACTCTTCCTTCCAAGTCTCTCCACTTTTGGGCGTACTCTTTGAAGCCCTTGTTGGAACGCATGGTCATATTTTGTAATTGCACACGAGTTGGTGCAAGATCAGCATTATATTGGCACTGCTTGTAGAAAGCAGCAGCTAAGTACTCCCAGGTGTGAATGTGGGAACTATCAAATTGATATAACCACTCCAGCTGAGTGCCAGCCAAACTTTCTTGGAATAAATGGACCCATAGCTTCCGATCAGCAGTGTGAGGCTGAATTTTGTGGACATATGACCTAAGATGAATTTTAGGACAAGATATCCCATCATATTTGGCAAATGTAAGGATTTTGAACTTTGGTGGGATGACCACTCCGGAAGCAAAACCTAACTCTTCAAAGTACAAGCCAGGTATCTGCTGAATCTCCATAGCATTGAGGCGATCCTCCAACTGTTTGTACTTATCATCAGCGGGAGTATATTGTTCCTAAGAGTAATTGGCTTAAACTTCATCAACCCCTAGACTGTTATCTTATTCATGAAAATTCCCCGTGTTGGATGAAGTTGAGAGATCTAGAGCTCTCTTGACTGGTCTTCTAAGTCTTCTTCCCAAGTTCAGGACACCTACTGACTTCTTGGACTTTTTCTTCTTGTCTTTGAGAAGAAGAGTCTTCAGGTCTTCTTGCCTCTTAGCCATAGTCAGAAACATTTGTTGGAACTAGGCATTTTGTGCTTGGAGATCCTTCACTGTTTATTCCATGTCCATCTTACTGAAATAAACAGTAGGAAGATAAGGAGGCCTGTATGGGAGAAACCTGTCATGATATGATGCATGATATGTGAACGCGTGTTTCCAAGGATCTCGCGGGGTAAATGTTAGAAATTACTAACAACTTTGATTGGAAAACTTCGTATCTATGGATGTCTTTCCACGAGAATTAAGCTCACCATGTCATGTGGGTCATATCCCTTGACTCAAGTTGTTGATCTTTGACGGTGTTTGGTTAGAGGAAAATAAATCCTCTTGCCCCCTGACACGCGTCTGGTTCAACAGAACCCTGCAACATAGACCCTTGAGATCCTTGAAATGGTTATTGAAAATGATATGGTATGATGTAATGATGTTATGTACAAGTAAGCGAATTAAGCAAGTTTTTATGTACAAATAGTCGTATACACACAAAGCAGACAAGTCCTTATGTTTAGGATTTCATGGAGTTTGATAGGTAAGTACCCTCTTGAATTTTAGTTGGCTCAACCTGTCCTAGTTATAGTAACTGGGTTCTAAAGGGTCTCAATACCATTGGCCTTTCTTTTAGGCATTGTCTCAGGCACAAACAATCTTCTCTTGTGGGTGAGATATCCCAAAAGTCCAATCTCAATGAGTGTAGTATCGAGTATCAACCAATTTTCAGCTTTCCACTGAAACCGGTTATCTCACTACGTCCCAATGGACAAGTTGTTAAATTAAGGTTCTAAGGTCACTTAGTGCTTCATGACGCCACTCAGCGGCCCCGTATTCTCCTCGATTCAACATAAGGGATACCGGTATCCAAAAATGCGTCACACTAACTGTGATCGGTGGATCTGGAACTGACTGTTTAACGCTGGTTCACGAAATGTCACAGAAGCAAGAGTCGCCACCGTCTTTTATTTTCTCCAACATGGACAGGACAAAAGCACAACAAAATTCCTTATGAGATTATCTCTCGGTTCGGGAGGTAGATTTATAGAAAGGGAAGGTGTTAGCACCCTTTCTATCCATGGTTATCCATGGGCTCTTAGATACTTGCTCATTGTGTTTTCAAAAGTGTTTGCTTTTCAAAGTGTGAGTGGGTTTGAAAAAGGTTCGTTTAAAGATTTCAGATCGACTCTTGTATCAGTCCTCAAGAGTGTTTGAAAAATTGTTTTGAAAGCTTTTTTGAAAGTGTCGGTGTGAAAAGAGTTTTGATTTGTTTTTTTAGAGCAAGTATCTATGAGTCATCTACCTACCCTAAGGAATTAGGCTGTGTAAATGTCCTTAAGGTAGTGCCATCCCACCATTGAGAGGTAGGTAGCACCACCGTTGGAGGTGTTCGGGTCAATTCGTTTTTTAGGGACAGTGTGGTCACCAGAGCAACAGTAGGACACCTTAGAAGCTACCCTTATGCCATTGATCCTTTTTTAGTTCGAGGCAACCGTTTCGAGGCAACTATTCCGAGGCAACCGTTTTGAGGCAACTTGTTTTGAGGCAACGGGATCAATGGGCATAAGGACTTACTAAGACGTCCCATACTTGACGACCACGTTTCGAAAGTAAGGCAACAGTGAGGCGTACCCTAAGAGTGGTGTGTGAATTTGTGTGTTGTTTTCATGTTATGTTTTATCTTGTACATGTATCATGGTGATCTACGCTTGTTTTTAATTTAGGCCATACATTCTTTCATGCGATTATAATTTAAAAGTGCGGAAATTTAAATGCGGAAAGTAAAATCCTACGCTATTACAATGCGCGGGTCTATACATCGCCAAAATACAAAGACCCGTTTGGTAAAAGATGTGAAAAGTAAATAAATTCCTAGTTACTATTACATGGCTTGAACAGTTACATAATATTCACAAAGAAAAAATAAGAATAAATGCGCGAAAGGATAAAAATAGAACGTTCGAGAGCGTTGGACCCTTTTGAAATTAAATTGAATTAAAGGTTAATTAATTATTTAATAAAAGGAAAGAAATGTTTTTTAGGTTTTTGTATTTAATGAAATAAGAAAAGAATTAAAATTAGAAGGAAACCCTAGTTCTAAATATTTTTAATTATTTAAGAAAATATTCAAGTTAACCTAATTTACACTAATTAATTAATTTACATATTTATTGACAAAAGTATTTAGTAATTAATAATGATGAGAAAATTATTTATTAAAAAAAATGAAAAGGTTAAAAACCCTAATTCTACCTATTTTAATTATTTAAGAAAAGATTAAAATTTTAACCCTAAATTAAACTAATTTAATTATTAAAGTTTATTTACAAAATAAATTAATGGTGAAATAATAATAATTAAATATATTGTATTTCTGATTTTTTTATTATGAAAATTATTTTATGGATTTAAAGAAACAATTAAAAAATAATTAAAAGAATTAAAGTTGAAAAAGAAAATAAAATTGAAGAATGCAAACCAAGGGGGGTTTCAGGCCCATTATGGAGGTTTTTTGAAGTATTTTGGCCCACTGAATCAAAGCCCTTTTTTGACTTTCTGTGCTTGCGTGTGGATCCATTGACTGAGGTACATGGTAGAACTCCCTTTGTGGCCTTCAGATTGAAGTTCATGGGCGCGTGGCAGGCCTGGATGTGGAGTTGTATGATGAACCCTGGGGGAGGCGCTGCATATGAACACGTTAAGAGGAAAAATATGAAATATGTGGGGGGACCTGGGAATCGAACCCAGGTCCCAACGTTTACCAAGCGAATGCCTTGCCAGTTGATCTGTTTGCGCGCTTTGTATATGGAATGGAAAACAAATAATATAATACAAAACAAAAATTAATGATACACAACAAAAAGAACGCGCCAGTTTTTGAATTTTCCAATAGCACCAAGCCACGCATGCTTCTTCTCCGTATTGTACCTGCAAATATAACCAAATAGCGGGGGTTTTAAACCCCCACTAAGTACAACCTGCAAAAATAGCGAATAGCACATGCTTCAATATAAAAAGGGCGCGAGGTATGGGTTGGACTCGTCTTGTTGTCACGAACTCAATGGTACCAGTTTGAAGGTCTAATTTTTCCATATGAAGAAACCCCTAATTCGAAGCTTCTGAAACCCTAGAAAACGTTAATGGCAAATCTCGTTTCAAGCATTGTTAGGACAATTAACTGGTACCATTCGCTTCAAAACATCGATATTAGCAAGAATCAACATTTAAAACAAATGAATAATGCATGAGAATTAAAAAACGATAATGGACATGTTCATGAAGAAGACGATTCTGTTCTACCAATTCTTGGAATATGGAGACTGGAAAATGGTTGCAATCGATTCCTAGCAATGTCAGGAATGTATTAGGATGCTTTTCAAGCCTTGAATCGCCTTGTAACTATGATTTCAGTGTTCAAATTTTTGATGAAATTTTGCAAATTGGTATGTATTTTCTGAGCAGCTTTTCGTGTGTCTCTTGATTCCATTAGGTCTTGCATATGTAAGTGAACGAAATTAGGTTAAAAAACCAAGCCCAGTGTCCATGAATTAAAGTTTTGAATATTTGATTTTCTCCATATCTTTTCCAATTTTTTGCCATGAAAATCATGCCAATTATGGAAGATTTGGCCTTGTTGATTGATGTACGAAATATTTAGCTCATAATGGACATATTTGCTGCACAAAAAATATTTAAAACCATTGTTTAATATTTTTCTCATAATTAAATGAATTAATAAGATTAAAAATTCAAATAATTAATCAAAAAGAAGAAAATACATCCCTTTGAGGTCAATGGGTCGTGCATAGCCTTTGGATAATGATTCATGAAAGAAATTGAGGCCCATTAGCATTTTTGAAGCTTTTGAAGCAAAGTTGACTTTTCAAAATTCCCAAAAATTTCCCAACTTCTACAAGGCATATCTTGCTCAATTTTGAAGCTATGATCATGTTCTTTGACATTTTGGAAAGGTCTTGAAGTCCTCTAACCAATGCCTTTGGTCCCATGTCATTTTGATTTACCAATCTCAAGTTATGGTCTTTGACTTAAAGTGCCTTTTTGTTGACTTTTGAAAATGACCTATAATGTTGAAATTGATAACTTTTTGTGAGAGCATTTCTTGGACTTGAAGTGTGAAGATGAGTTGTAGGAAATGTCATTCTCTTCAAAATGAGCATTGAATGGGATTTTTCTAATAAACCATGAAGAAGTTATTCCTTGGTCAATTTGCAGTTGACTTTTCAACTGTCCAAAAATGGAAACTTTTGCATCTTGAGACTTTTTGAGCCATGTTTGTGAAATCATGATCAAGAATTGATCAAGTGATGTTTGTGGCTTCAAAATAAGATGTTGACCAAAAATTTTGACTTTTGACTGTCAAATGACCATTTTGCCCCTATAGTTGACTGTGAAGCATTTAGGGTTTTTGACTGTGCAATTTGATGCTGTGAGTCTTGAAACTTGGCATATGGATACTTGACAATGTGTATAGGCATATGGGACTTGATTGGACCCTTGGAAACCTCAACTTCTTTGCAAGAACCAAAACCCTAATTTTGACTGTGTTAGGAGGCAATTGGACTGTGCAACCTTTGAGAGATTTTGAATCATCTGAAGATTGATCTTGACAAATCTTTGAAGAATATGGGAGCGAAAATTTTGGGGTACAACAGTTGCCCCTATTCAATCTTCTTAGACCTGAGGATGTAGATTGGCTGTCGTGCCTTTCGTAATCCGAAGGTGGAAGATGATTGAACACTAGAGTGCCTAGAAATTTGCACTCACATAGTAGAGTATCAACAGTGTGATGGCGGGAATGGGCTTAAAGATGCCATTTGGAGACTGTTGGTATGTGGATGGGCTTACAGATGCCATCTAGGTGTCGATCGCGTAAGAGATTCCTTAGCGAGAACTTGCGTACCTGAGAAAGAAAGATAATTACCTGGCCTGTTACAGGAGTTGATCTTCAAACTCTTTATGTAGATGTGCCCTGGCAAGTTACAGGAATCAAATCTTTAAACTCTTCAGACATTCCCTGGCGAGATACAGGAATCGATTCCGGAGAATATCGTCGTCAACAGATACACCCTGGCAGGATACAGGAATCGGATCTTCAAACTCTTCAGACGTGCCCTGGCAGGATACATGAATCGAGTCTGGAATTAGTCGTCAACAGATACACCCTGGCAAGATATAGGAATCGGATCTTCAAACTCTTCAGACGTGCCCTGGCAGGATACAAGAATCGAGTCTGGAGTTAGTCGTCAACAGATACACCCTGGCAAGATACAGGAATCGGATCTTCGAACTCTTCAGACGTGCCCTGGCAGGATACAGGAATCGAGTCTGGAATTAGTCGTCAACAGATACACCCTGGAGAGATACAGGAATCGGATCTTCGAACTCTTCAGACGTGCCCTGGCAGGATACAGGAATCGAGTCTGGTAATATAGTTGTCAACAGATACACCCTGGCAAGATACAGGAATCAGATCTTCGAACTCTTCAGACGTGCCCTGGCAGGATACAGGAATCGAGTCTGGTAATGTAGTCGTCAATAGATACACCCTGGCAAGATACAGGAATCGGATCTTCGAACTCTTCAGACGTGTCCTGGCAGGATACAGGAATCGAGTCTGGAATTAGTCGTCAACAGATACACCCTGGCAAGATACAGGAATCGGATCTTCAAACTCTTCAGGCGTGCCCTGGCAAGATACAGGAATCGAGTCTGGAATTAGTCGTCAATAGATACACCCTGGCAAGATACAGGAATTAGATCTTTAGTTGCGACAGTTGATAACAATTATCTTTGTATTGACCTTTGTCCTGAAAAGACAAAACGTTAGTTGTATGCAATGTCATGATGTATGACATGCATGATGTTCTTGAAATAAATGAGTTTGTATGTTCATGATGCGTATATGCATGCTATAATGTGTGAAGATGCGATGTTTATGAATGTATTGTGTCTAGGAAAGTAAATCCTTGACAGGTGCCGGGAAGTTAAATCCTAGGCTGATGTTGAAGAGTAGCGTTCTTTGTTTCCGCTGGGGGATGATGGTTGCAAGAATACTGGTAGGAGAAGATGACTCTGTTTGGGAATAAACTTGGCGAATAGATTACTCGGGGAGTGAACTCTGTGGGGAGAGAGAGGTACTTTGTTGAGATGTTGATGATAACTCCGCTGGGGATACCATTGATGTGTTATGTTGAAGGAATTGATGAACTCCGCTAGGGGATAGGAAGACTTCGTCGGGGACGATCTTTCCGTGGCAATTAGCTGAGGATAACCCAATTATATCCTGGTGGGGAAATAACCTTTGAATAAAGCCGGGAGACGCGTTCGTGCTAGGCGGGCGACAAGCTTCCAGAATCTACTGGGGATAAGCTTCCTGCTGGGGAGATGGATTCCACTTTCCTGGGGGACTTTTGGACTGGACTCTCCTGGGGAAATTTTTTGAGATGTACTGGGGAAGTGGCTCCATTGAACGTCTGGTATACCGCCGGGGAACAATCTTAGATCAAGACTTCTGGGGATGCTTGTTAGGAATGTTTATACATTGCGCCGGGGAATGTTGAGATCTGCTGGGGATAACCCAACTTCCATAAGGCTGACTGAGTAGGCTAACTCTGCTTGGGAGAGTATCGTTGACTTGCTGGCTCACTCTCTGGGGAATTAAGATGTCTTGGTTGCGCTCTTCAGCCGAACTTACCTTGGTACCTTGGTGGACAGAGCAATTAGATCGCTTAGACAACTCATTATTGCCCCTGTTTCTAATGTTACCTGTAATTAATCCTTTGTTTCGTATGCAAATATTTATGAGTTAGCAATTAGTGTCAAATTCATATATCAAAAATTGAACATTGGACGTTGTTCGCAAAACAAAACAACAAAAGGAAAAACAATTGGCAATTGGTCTGAAAAGTGAATTTGTATTGATTTTGAATTTGCCTGTAAATAGGCGTTTATGTACAAGAGGCTGACGTCCTAGTAAGAGAATGCCGCCGAACAACAGAGTTTATACAATTTTGTGAAAAGGGAAAACAAAACAGCTATGTGAAAAGAATAATCCCACTGGGTTCCAACTCTGCTATCGCCTTTATATCTTCGAGCATCTCATCACTTGGCTGCTCGGTTGAAGATGAAGCTGATTGATCGATGCCGTCTGAACTTGATGTTGATACCGGATTCGGGATGCATGGTGATCCAATGAGCCATAGTATTACGCTTTATCCCTAACTTTTTCCTGGACCGCCCTTTCGGGTTTTTCAGTCCACCGGGATACCCATTTTTGCCCAAGCCGCCTTTTCAGGTTTTCGACTTGCCGGGTGTACAGATTTTTTCATTTCATCCCTCATTTTGCCCGAACCCTTTTGGTTCGCCGGGAAGCCCTAATTTTAGCCTAGGTATGTCAACCTAGCGGGTCTTTTATCATGCGTAGTATCTTTTTACTATGTCTGCATTGGCGGGGTGAGGAAGGTCGTCACCATCCATGGTGGTTAGGATCATGGCTCCTCCTGAGAACACATGTTTAACCACAAATGGCCCTTCGTACGTGGGGGTCCATTTTCCCCTGGGATCACTCTGAGGAAGAATGATGCGCTTGATTACCAGGTCCCCAACTTGATACTCTTGTGGTCTGACCTTCTTGTTAAATGCCCTGATCATCCATTTTTGGTACGTTTGACCATGACAAATAGCAGTGAGTCTCTTTTCGTCAATTAGATTTAATTGATCAAGTCGAGTCTGGATCCAGTCATCTTCGCTCAGATCTGCATCCTTCATTATCCGGAGAGAGGGTATCTGGACTTCAATCGGCAAGACTGCCTCCATGCCGTAGACTAAGGAAAAAGGAGTTGCCCCGGTTGACGTCCGTGCTGAGGTACGGTACCCATGAAGAGCAAACGGTAACATCTCTTGCCAATCTTTATACGTCACTGTCATTTTCTGCACAATCTTCTTGATATTCTTATTAGTTGCCTCTACAGCTCCATTCATCTTTGGCCGGTAAGGAGAAGAGTTGTGGTGCTGTATCTTGAATTGCTCGCAGAGCTCAGTGATCATCTTGTTATTGAGATTGGTACCGTTGTCCGTAATGATCCTTTCCGGGACGCCGTATCGACAGATCAAGTTGTGCCGAATGAACCGTGCCACGACGTTCTTGGTTACGGTGGCGTAGGAAGCTGCCTCAACCCACTTTGTAAAGTAATCGATTGCCACCAGGATGAAGCGATGCCCGTTAGATGTTGTAGGCTTGATCTCGCCGATCATATCAATGCCCCACATTGCAAAGGGCCAAGGTGCAGTCAAGACATTCAGAGGAACTGGAGGAACGTGCACCTTATCTGCATATATCTGGCACTTATGACATGTCCGAGAGTGTTGGTAACAGTAGGCTTCCATTGTGGACCAGAAATATCCTGCCCGAAGGATTTTCTTTGCCATGGTGTGTCCACTGGAATGTGTTCTGAAGGTACCTTCATGTAGCTCTGCCATGATCCTTTCTGCTTCAGTCTTATCCACACAACGCAGTAAGGTTGAATCATGGTTTCGCTTGTATAGAATGCCATTGCTGAGGAAGAACTTTGCTGCGAACCTTCTCAGAAACTTCTTGTCGTTTACAGACGCACCTTCAGTGTATTCCTAAGCTTCTAAGTACCTCTTCACCTCATGATACCAGGGTTTTTCAGTCACTACCTCAGCCTCAAGATCACAACAATATGCAGGTTCGTCCAGTTTCTAGATAATGATCTGGGGAGCCTCATTGTCCCTTTTGACTTTGAACATGGAAGACATCGTAGCTAACGCGTCCGCCAACTGATTCTCCTCTCTTGGGAAGTGTTCAAAAGTTATCTCTGTGAAATGGGGGATCAATGTCAACACACACTCTTTATGAGGAATAAGATTTGGGTGTTTCGTATCCCACTCGCCTTTGATATGATTGATCACGAGAGCGGAATCTCCGAAGACACTCAAAAACTTGATCCTTAAGTCAATCGCAGCTTGAAGACCCATGATGCATGCCTCATACTCCGCCATGTTGTTGGTGCAGTTGAAACATAGCCGGGCGGTGAGTGGAGTATGAGTGCCTTGAGGGGATATGATCACAGCGCCAATGCCGTTACCCAAAGCGTTGGAAGCTCCATCAAAGTGCATAGACCATCGGGATCCTTCCTCAGGTCCTTCATCCGGTCCAGGTACTTCACAATCAGTCACAATCATGATGCTCTCGTCCGGAAACTCAAAGTTCATTGACTGATAGTCGTCTACTGCCTGATGTGCCAAGTGGTCTGCCAATACACTTCCCTTGATAGATTTCTGAGTCGTATACTGGATGTCGTATTCTGTCAAGATCATTTGCCATCTTGCTATTCTTCCAGACAGAGCAGGCTTTTCGAATATGTACTTTATTGGATCCATTTTTGAAATCAATATAGTAGTGTGAGTCAGCATATACTGTCTCAGCCGGCGAGAAGCCCATACCAAAGCGCAGCAAGTTTTCTTGAGCAGTGAGTATCGGGTCTCACAGTCGGTAAACTTTTGCTAAGGTAATAAATGGCGTGCTCTTTTCGGCCAGACTCGTCATGCTGCCCCAACACATACCCCATTGAGTTGTCAAGTACTGTCAGGTATAATATCAGAGGTCTCCCTTCAACCGGTGGCATAAGAATGGGTGGTTCTTGGAGATACTCTTTGATTCTGTCAAAAGCGGCCTGACATTCATCATTCCAACGTACTACCTGATCTTTCTTCAGCAGCTTGAAGATTGGTTCACAGGTGGCAGTTTGGTGCGAGATGAATCGGGAAATATAATTCAGACGTCCTAGAAAGCCTCTGACCTCTTTCTCTGTCTTGGGAACTGGCATCTCTTGTATGGCTTTAACCTTGGCAGGGTCCACTTGAATACCCTTGTCGCTTACGACGAAGCCTAGCAACTTTCCAGATCTTACCCCGAAGGTGCACTTGTTCGGGTTCAACCTCAGCTTGTACAACTTCAGACGGTCAAACAGCTTCTGCAGATGGTCAAGGTGTTCCTCCTCAGTTTGGGACCTTGCATATCGTCGACATACACTTCAATCTCATGATGGATCATGTCATGAAATAAAGCAACCATGGCACGCTGGTAGGTTGCCCCAACATTTTTCAACCCGAATGGCATGACCTTGTAGCAGAAGGTGCCCCACTGAGTAACAAAGGTAGTACTTTCCATATCTTCAGGAGCCATCTTAATCTGATTATAACCTGAAAACCCATCCATGAAGGAGAACACCTTGTGCTGAGCAGTATTATCAATCAGAACGTCAATGTGAGGCAGAGGAAAGTCATCATTGGGGCTGGCCCTGTTCAAATCCCTGTAATCAACACACATTCTGACCTTACCGTCTTTCTTCGGTACCGGAACCACGTTGGCAACCCACTGAGGGTAAGAAGTCACTGCTAGAAACCCGGCATCAAATTGTTTCATAACCTCAGCTTTGATCTTTTCAGACATCTCTGGACGCATACGGCAGACCTTTTGCTTAACCGGAGGGCATTCTTCCTTGGTAGGCAAGTGATGGACCACAATGTCGGTATCCAACCCAGGCATGTCTTCATAAGACCTGGCGAAGATTTCCACATAATCATGCAACATCTGAATCAACCGTTGTTTCACACTGGCCTCCAGATTGGCACCAATCTTAACTTCCTTTCTATCTGTCTCAGTACCCAGATTCACCGTTTCCACTGGCTCTTCATGTGGCTGAATGGCCCTCTCTTCCTGGAGTAACAGTCTTGCAAGCTCACAAGGCATTTCGCAATCATCTTCACCTTCGTCTTCGGCTAAGTTGATCGGATTTTCGAAGTCATAACTGGCAGTAGCAGATTCGTTACCAGTGAGATCCAGAGTGGATTGAAACCTGTATGGGTGAGTGTGTGTAAATATAGCTGTTTTGCAATATATAAATAAAGAAAGAAAGGGAGCACAAGATTTGAAATGCGAAAAACGTCCAATGTCTTTATTCATGATATATGGAATTGACAAGTAATAAGCCCTCACAAATGAAGCCAACGGTGCCCCGGGTAAGACACCAGGCCATAAAGTTTCAATTTATTGTTTATTACAAATAAAAAACAAAGGAATTCATTACTGCGTAACAAAAGTAACAGGTATGTGGTCTTTTGCAGTCCAATTGGTCAGTCCACCGTCAGTCGTCGGGTAAATCCAGCTGTCAAACTCTGATTCCTCCACATCGCCTTCAATAGCATTCACTCCCGGGTTGGTGATGAACACATGAGGTCTTCCGATCCTAGCTTTGCGTACAGCCTTCTGAACCACTGCAGTAAAACCCAGCCCAAACTTGTCAGTCTTAGGAGTAAAATCAGGGAGCCTGGCCCAGTTAGCACATTCACCTTTCTCAATTACAGCCCGGGCGTCCTTTAAGGAGGCCATCTTCAAAGGAGAACCCTCTTCAGTTACTGCTTCTGCTGCTGCCAATGTTGGAGGTACCTCTTCAAAATGTTGAAAGGGGGTTTCAATAAACTCCCCGTCCATCTCAATATACCGGAACGAATTCAGATGACTAACCATGTACTCTTCCTCCCCCTACACAGTAACAATCTTCCCTCTGACAGGGTACTTGAGCTTCTGGTGTAGAGTGGAGGTCACAGCCCCAGCCTTGTGAATCCAAGGTCGACCCAGCAAACAGGAATAAGATGGACGAATGTCCATCACATAGAACATTGAATCGAAGACTTGAGAACCTACACGAATCGGAATATCCACCTCGCCATGAACCATCCTCTTCGACCCATCAAAGGCTCGGACAATGATGTTGCTAGGCTTCAACTCCAGGCCCTCACAATCTAACCTGTCTAAGGCCTTCTTGGGCAATACATTCAGGGAAGAACCGATGTCCACCAACACTTGTGCGAGAGTAGTGCCCATGCATTCTATGGACACATGCAGGGCATCATTGTGGTTCTTTCCCTTAGCGGTAAGATCAGCATCCGAGAAACCCAAACCATTGTCGGCTGTCAGATTGGCCACACAGTCAGTGAATTGATCTGCAGATGTCTCTTGTGGCACATGGGCCGTCTTCAGAAATGAAATCAGGGCCTTGGCATGGGCCTCTGAGCACAACAGCAATGATAGCATAGAGATCTTGGAGGGGGTATGCCCCAGCTGTTCAACGACATTGAAGTCACTCTTCTTAATGATCTTAAGGATTTCCTCCATCTCTTGCTGGGAGGCTTCAACATTCACAGTCTTCGGTGCCTCCGTTCGGGCAGGCTCATCATCAATCCCTTTGCCCCGAGTATTAGATGACTCGGCAGCAAGGGTAGAAACTGGATCAGAAGTGGACACAGGCGCACTTGCAGGCGTAATTATAAGAGGTCTTCGGATAACTGTGGCGCAATGTCAGGAGAGAAGAGCCTGCCACTGTGAGTAACTTTAGCTGGACCGGTGATGTTGCTGATACCGGTACCGGTGTTGAATTCCTGCTTCACTCCAAGTACATATACATCTTCCCCATAGTGCCATGGGACAGCCTTGTCAGATTCATAGGGGAGAGGCCCCGGAACAGTAATAATAATGGGTGCAACAGACATGATTTTGACTGGCTTCCTCGAGGGAGCCTTGGTAGGATTGTTGAAGATGGTGACAACAGATACTTCTTCAGCGGGAACAAAAGGAACATCGGTCTTCTTGAACAAGATTTCTTTGCTATCCATCAGGCTTTGGATGCCTGACTTCAGAAACGGACAACCAGTAGGAGAAACGGCACACAGAAGGAAACCCTTGCCACAACCCAGAAATAAACCGGCTAGCAACAGGTTCCTCTTAACAGTTAACAAAGGGGTAGCAACATCCTTCACAGAAACGGCATACAAGTCTTCCTCAATGGCATTTACTCCATACTGGGGCATAGGAGCGGTCACAACGTTGGGCTTTTCAGGTGCCTCAAATTGTATTTCCTTCGCATCAATAAGGTCTTGAACCTTATTTCTCAGGGCCCAGCAGTCATCAGTAGAATTCCCCGGGCTATCGGAGTGATAAGCACAGCGGGCATTTGGATTATACTTGGGAGAGGTTATGTTCACCACCTTCGGAGCCTCTCTGACGGTTACCAAGTTGGTCGATAGCAGTTGTGGCAAGATTTGTGACAAGGTCATACTAAGCCGAGTATATTCTCTTCTGGGTCTCTCAGCCCTTGGTTGGTTAAGTTGCCGAGGAGCGGCAGCAGGCTTAGCAATTACCACCGCGTTGACATCTTGGCGGCGTTCTGGTTTGTTCTGCCTTCTAGGCCCATACACAACACTAGCTTCCTTTTTAAAAGGTTTCTTCTCAGAACTTGAGGACGCACCCTTCTGAATCTTCCCTGATTTCATGCCAGCCTCTATCCTTTCCCCAGTCAGAATGAGATCTGTGAACCCTGCAGATGAATTGCCAATAAGATGATTGAAGAATGGCCCGGATAGGGTCCCCAAGAACATGTCTACAAGCTCACGGTCGGTTAATGGTGGCTGCACCCTGCCAGCCAGGTCCCTCCATTTCTGCGCATACTCTTTAAAACCTTCTCCCGATCCTAGTGACATACCCTGGAGTTGGGTACGTGTAGGAGCGAGGTCGGCATTATATTGATACTGCTTGTAAAAAGCAGTAGCCAACTCCTCCCAGTTACGAACCTTGGTTCCATCCAGCTGATAGAACCATTCGAGATGAGTCCCTGAAAGACTTTCCTGGAAGAAGTGGAT
Organism: Vicia faba; assembly: GCA_948472305.1. NCBI lineage: Eukaryota > Viridiplantae > Streptophyta > Magnoliopsida > Fabales > Fabaceae > Vicia > Vicia faba. Next base: position 31,137,048 of record OX451736.1, read on the forward strand.
CCACAAGTTCTTGTCCATAGTATACGGCTGAATCTTCCGCACATAAGATCTGAGATGTAGCTTAGGGCAGGACGCCCCGTCATACTTTGCGAAAGATGGTGCTTTGAACTTGTGCGGGATGACCACACCAGAAGATAAACCCAAGTCTCCGAAATCCAAACCAGGCACTTGTTGAATTTCCATGGCATTCAGACGGTCTTCCAACTGCTTGTACTTGTCTTCAGCTGGAGGATACTGTTCCTCATTAAAATCAGTCTCGTTGTCCGAGACCACCAGACTAGGAACCCTTCCCTCCTGGGGACTGCTTTTTCCCATAGACGAACCAGCTTGATCAACCTCATTCTGCAGTGTGTTACCAAACCTCCGGCCAGTGTTGAACAGTACGGTTCTCTTCTTCTTCTTCTTGACCAGCAGAGCCTTCAATTCTTCCTGACCTTGAGCTAAACTCATGATCAGCTCTTGGAATTGGGCGTTCTGAGCCTGAAGGGCCTTGATGGACTGCTCGGTAGATGATTCAGGGTTCATGATGCTGAAATAAACAGCGAAGAACATTAAGCAACCTGAAAAGAAGAGTACCTGTGATGCACATGATGAATGGGATGCGTATGATTTATGTTTTCAAAGACAATCAGGAATCAACTTTGTAAACAAAAAGGAACACACTTCATTAGATTCAACTTTGCAATTTAAATTGTTCAATAGATTGCCCTTAGGCGTTACATAAAGTGGAAATGCTGAGAAGGGAAATAAAAACTTTAAAAGAACATTCAAAGCTCATCAGTGATCCCATGGTCTCCTCTTCTCAGTACGGATGTAGTCATTCAAGGTTCGCTCATTCTCCAATTGCTTTGTCAGCTTCTGGATCTTCAATTCCTGCTCGTTGAACTTTTCCCGATAAGAATCATGTTCTTCTCGTAGTTGTGCCCAAGACCTTTTTAGTGTCTCAAGATCAGTAGGTATCTGAGGAGGGAGAACAGTCGGAGGAGCCCCATCTCTATCAGGATATTCTAGAATGATGGGTCTGACAGCTTCATACGACATACCTAACTTCTAAGCACGGATGCAGACCCATTTGTAGTAGGCTTCCGTAGGTAGAGAAGTCTTCGGTCCCAACTCTTGTGGGTCAGCTTTGTGAATTCTGTCCCAAGCCTTGATGAACCTACGACGCAGCTCGTCACTATCTACCTGAAACTCAAAACTGATGTGAGGCACCAACATCTCATGAGGCCCTGCTCTTCTGGCTCTTCCAAACTGACGGAGAGCTAGACATGGATTATAAGAGATTCCTCCTTGAGTACCAATCAGAGGAACATTAGGATATTCTCTGCAACGATCAATAACAGCCACCTCATCCAAACCTCTGAGAGTCCAAATGATGTCCTTATCAGTGAGAGACATTAACTTATGAGCCCAGCCTCTTCCTTCTTTGTTCTTCAGCACGAACTTAGGGAGGTGCAAAATAAACCACCTCACTAACAAAGGAATGCAACACCACAGAGTTCCTCATCTTCGGGCAGTACGAGCATAAAGTTATTGTAGGATATCACCCAGGAGAGTGGGCACAGGGTTCCGAGACTTGAAGATCCTTATGGCAGTGACGTTAATGAAGTTATCAGGATTAGGAAACAAGACTAGACCATAGATTAAGAGAGCCAGAATGTCTTCATACGCCCTGAAGTCTAAGTCATTCCAGAAACTGTTAGCCTTACCAATCAGAAACTTGGCCAGGAAACCCTTAACTTTGCTTTTAGTCACCCAGTTGTCCATTACTTCCTTGTGGGTCAAGGGAAGAGCTGCAGCAATCTCCTCAAACCTAAGAGTCTTTTCTCAACCAGTGTAGGGAGTCTGATCCAAGATAGGGATGCCAAGCAAATCAGAGAACTCTTCCAGGGTAGGGACCAGCTGGAAGTCTTGAAAGGTGAAGCAGTTGTACAAGGGATCATAAAACTGTGTCAGGACACTCATCAGTTGTTGGTCCCACTTTGCCGTGACTAAACTGAGAAGAGAACCATGCCTCTGGATGAAGGAAGTAGTATTTTGAATTCTGCTAACCAATTCTTCAAGCAACTCAGGTGGGTGAACGAAGTTGAACCGGATAGTATTCCTTCGCATAGGCATCATGATGTCCTACAAAACAGAGCAAAGGTGAAACCCTCTTGTCTTTGAAATGGTCAGTCCTTATGCAGGATGCATGCAATGTTTATGATGGCATGATGTTATGATAAAGCACACCACAAATATTCACAAAGGCAAACATGATAAGGCACACAAGTCACACAAGACAAGCCCTTAGAGTTTAGGCCAGCATGGGGTCTAGGTATTACCCTCTTTCAGTTTGTTGGTTAAGACCTGTCCTATCAGAAGTAACCGGGTTCTAGAGGATCCCAATATCACTGAGTACCCTCAATCGATCATAACTCTAGCATCGCAATCTTTTCTTGCGGCCAGAACCATCACGAGAGTTTAGCCTCAATGGGCGTAGCATACTGCTACTGTTCTATTGGCCAAGTTGGGTCATTTAAGGTTCTAAGGTCGGTTGGTGCTTAATGACTCCTCAGAAGACCCATATTCTCCTCGTTGCGACACAAGGGATATCGATACAGACCAAGGTGCCACACCAACGTAGCCACTGCTTCACCCATGTCGGTCTACGCCGGACAGGTCCCTCACAGCTTATGCTACCTAAAAGGGTATTCCCCAGATCCGGGTTAGGATCTATGAAACTCCGATGCAAGCCCACAATAAAAAAGCAATCAAAGCAAGCAATTGAAAACAAGAGTGAACTATTCCTAAGGTACACCTCACTTATAAAGTATCCCCAGCAGAGTCGCCAGTTCTGTGATCGGTGGATTTAGAACTGACTGTTTAACGCTGGTTCGCGAAATGTCGCGGAAGCAAGAGTCGCCACCGTCTTTTATTTTCTCCAACATGGACAGGACAAAAGCACAGCAAAATTCCTTATGAGATTATCTCTCGGTTCGGGAGGTAGATTTATAGAAAGGGAAGGTGTTAGCACCCTTTCTATCCATGGTTATCCATGGGCTCTTAGATACTTGCTCATTGTGTTTTCAAAAGTGTTTGCTTTTCAAAGTGTGAGTGGGTTTGAAAAAGTTTCGTTTAAAGATTTCAGATCGACTCTTGTATCAGTCCTCAAGAGTGTTTGAAAAATTGTTTTGAAAGCTTTTTTGAAAGTGTCGGTGTGAAAAGAGTTTTGATTTGTTTTTTTAGAGCAAGTATCTATGAGTCATCTACCTACCCTAAGGAATTAGGTTGTGTAAATGTCCTTAAGGTAGTGCCATCCCACCATTGAGAGGTAGGTAGCACCACCGTTGGAGGTGTTCGGGTCAATTCGTTTTTTAGGGACAGTGTGGTCACCAGAGCAACAGTAGGACACCTTAGAAGCTACCCTTATGCCATTGATCCTTTTTTAGTTCGAGGCAACCGTTTCGAGGCAACTATACCGAGGCAACCGTTTTGAGGCAACTTATTTTGAGGCAACGGGATCAATGGGCATAAGGACTTACTAAGACGTCCCATACTTGACGACCACGTTTCGAAAGTAAGGCAACATTGAGGCGTACCCTAAGAGTGGTGTGTGAATTTGTGTGTTGTTTTCATGTTATGTTTTATCTTGTACATGTATCATGGTGATCTACGCTTGTTTTTAATTTAGGCCATACATTCTTTCATGCGATTATAATTTAAAAGTGCGGAAATTTAAATGCGGAAAGTAAAATCCTACGCTATTACAATGCGCGGGTCTATACATCGCCAAAATACAAAGACCCGTTTGGTAAAAGATGCGAAAAGTAAATAAATTCCTAGTTACTATTACATGGCTTGAACAGTTACATAATATTCACAAAGAAAAAATAAGAATAAATGTGCGAAAGGATAAAAATAGAACGTTCGAGGGCGTTGGACCCTTTTGAAATTAAATTGAACTAAAGGTTAATTAATTATTTAATAAAAGGAAAGAAATGTTTTTTAGGTTTTTGTATTTAATGAAATAAGAAAATAATTAAAATTAGAAGGAAACCCTAGTTCTAAATATTTTTAATTATTTAAGAAAATATTCAAGTTAACCTAATTTACACTAATTAATTAATTTACATATTTATTTACAAAAGTATTTAGTAATTAATAATGATGAGAAAATTATTTATTAAAAAAAATGAAAAGGTTAAAAACCCTAATTCTACCTATTTTAATTATTTAAGAAAAGATTAAAATTTTAACCCTAAATTAAACTAATTTAATTATTAAAGTTTATTTACAAAATAAATTAATGGTGAAATAATAATAATTAAATATATTGTATTTCTGATTTTTTATTATGAAAATTATTTTATGGATTTAAAGAAACAATTAAAAAATAATTAAAAGAATTAAAGTTGAAAAAGAAAATAAAATTGAAGAATGCAAACCAAGGGGGGTTTCAGGCCCATTATGGAGGTTTTTTGAAGTATTTTGGCCCACTGAATCAAAGCCCTTTTTTGACTTTCTGTGCTTGCGTGTGAATCCATTGACTGAGGTACATGGTAGAACTCCCTTTGTGGCCTTCAGATTTAAGTTCATGGGTGCGTGGCAGGCCTGGATGTGGAGTTGTATGATGAACCCTGGGGGAGGCGCTGCATATGAACACGTTAAGAGGAAAAATATGAAATATGTGGGGGGACCTGGGAATCGAACCCAGGTCCCAACGTTTACCAAGCGAATGCCTTTCTAGTTGATCTGTTTGCGCGCTTTGTATATGGAATGGAAAACAAATAATATAATACAAAACAAAAATTAATGATACACAACAAAAAGAACGCGCCAGTTTTTGAATTGTCCAATAGCACCAAGCCACGCATGCTTCTTCTCCATTTTGTACCTGCAAATATAACCAAATAGCGGGGGTTTTAAACCCCCACTAAGTGCAACCTGCAAAAATAGCGAATAGCACATGCTTCAATATAAAAAGGGCGCGTGGTATGGGTTGAACTCGTATTATTGTCACGAACTCAATGGTACCAGTTTGAAGGTCTAATTTTTCCATATGAAGAAACCCCTAATTCGAAGCTTCTGAAACCCTAGAAAACGTTAATGGCAAATCTCGTTTCAAGCATTGTTAGGACAATTAACTGGTACCATTCGCTTCAGAACATCGATATTAGCAAGAATCAACATTTAAAACATATGAATAATGCATGAGAATTAAAAAACGATAATGGACATGTTCATGAAGAAGACGATTCTGTTCTACCAATTCTTGGAATATGGAGACTGGAAAATGGTTGCAATCGATTCCTAGCAATGTCAGGAACGTATTAGGATGCTTTTCAAGCCTTGAATCGCCTTGTAACTATGATTTCAATGTTCAAATTTTTGATGAAATTTTGCAAATTGGTATGTCTTTTATGAGCAGCTTTTCGTGCGTCTCTTGATTCCATTAGGTCTTGCATATGTAAGTGAACGAAATTAGGTTAAAAAACCAAGCCCAATGTCCATGAATTAAAGTTTTGAATATTTGATTTTCTCCATATCTTTTCCACTCTTTTTGCCATGAAAATCATGCCAATTATGGAAGATTTGGCCTTGTTGATTGATGTACAAAATATTTAGCTCATAATGGACATATTTGCTGCACAAAAAATATTTAAAACCATTGTTTAATATTTTTCTCATAATTAAATTTAATTAAATGAATTAATAAGATTAAAAATTCAAATAATTAATCAAAAATAAGAAAATACACCCCTTTGAGGTCAATGGGTCGTGCATAGCCTTTGGGTAATGATTCATGAAAGAAATTGAGGCCCATTAGCATTTTTGAAGCTTTTGAAGCAAAGTTGACTTTTCAAAATTCCCAAATATTTCCCAACTTCTACAAGGCATATCTTGCTCAATTTTGAAGCTATGATCATGCTCTTGGACATTTTGGAAATGTCTTGAAGTCCTCTAACCAATGCCTTTAGTCCCATGTCATTTTGATTTACCAATCTCAAGTTATGGTCTTTGACTTAAAGTGCCTTTTTGTTGACTTTTGAAAATGACCTATAATGTTGAAATTGATAACTTTTTGTGAGAGCATTTCTTGGACTTGAAGTTTGAAGATGAGTTATAGGAAATGTAATTATATTCAAAATGAGCATTGGATGGGATTTTTATGATAAACCATGAAGAAGTTATGCCTTGGTCAATTTGCAGTTGACTTTTCAGCTGTCCAAAAATGGAAACTTTTGCATCTTGAGACTTTTTGAGCCATGCTTGTGAAATCATGATCAAGAATTGATCAAATGATGTTTGTGGCTTCAAAATAAGATGTTGACCAAATTTTTTGACTTTTGACTGTCAAATGACCATTTTGCCCCTACAGTTGACTGTGAAGCATTTAGGGTTTTTGACTGTGCAATTTGATGTTGTGAGTCTTGAAACTTGGAATATGGATACTTGACAATGTGTATAGGCATATGGGACTTGATTGGACCCTTGGAACCCTCAACTTCTTTGCAAGAACCAAAACCCTAATTTTGACTATGTTAGGAGGCAATTGGACTGTGCAACCTTTGAGAGATTTTGAATCATCTGAAGATTGATCTTGACAAATCTTTGAAGAATATGGGAGGGCAAATTTTGGGTTACAACACTAACGTAGCCATTGTTTCAACCATATTGGTCTATGTCGTACAATTTCCACAATCTATTGCCACTTACTTAAAAAGGTGTCCCAGATCCGGGTAGAGGATCAAAGTAAGCCCAAAAAAGGAACCATAATGTAAAGAAAGAAAGTCAAAAAATGAAAGTAAATAAATGAGATCTAGCCCTAAGGTAACCCCACTTTTAAGTATTTCCCCAACAGAGTCGCCAGTTCTATAACACGGTGGGAGAACTGACTTGGGTGTTTTGTGTTTGATCGCAATTGTTGCGGATAGAAAGAGTCGCCACCGACTTTTTTTTATCCAAAAGGAATGGTTGAAAAGAACAGGAAAGACATTTCGAGATTATTTTCTTGAGTTCCGGGGGTAGGTTATAAAAATGGAAGGTGTTAGCACCTTTTTCATCCGTAGTTATCTACGGGGTCTTAGTTGCTTGCTATATCACTTGCTTTTGTTTGAAAGTGTGTTTGTGATGTGGGTTTTAAAAGTATTTTGAAAAGGAATGTCTTTGTAATGGTTCTCGTCTCTATAAGAATGCGTACAAAGTGTTTTATCTTTTGAAAAATGTTTCAAAGTGAAGTTGTGGGTGTATAAAATGTTTTTTTGTGAGCAAGTGAGAAACTTGGAGTATCCTACCTACTCAAAAGGTCTTAAACATTATTTTCCTTCTGTTTTAGATGTTGTTATCTTACCACTGATTTGGTAAGAAACCCCATCATTGGATGTGAAGGGACGGGCGCGGGTCAATCGTACAGTCATCGAAGGCAACTTGTGAGACGCTTTAGCAATTTTCGTAAGGGACTAGATCTTTTTATCAAAGGCAACATCGATGGACATCTAGGGACTACGATCTTTTTTATCGAAGGGGTCTTTGCTAAAGTGTCCCATATTCGAGGGACATGACTATTTTTCAGAGGCAACAAGTGGAATTACCCAAAGGGTGCATGTATGGATAATGTGTTTGATTTGCATGCATTTAGTCTTTGATTAGGGGTTATCTATTTTTTGTTTTTATCTTGCCATACATACCCTATCTTACTAGCAATTATATGAAAAGCGATAAACTTGCAGAAATTAAAATCCTACGCTATTACATCGTTAGGGGATGGGGATACAGTGTGCAAATGGGGATGAAATATGTGTCTAATTATTACAACCATGTCGAATAAGTGGACAGTAATGGAGTATATATATAATGCAAAAACAGTGTAAAAAGAAGGAAAAACTGCATTTTGAACTATTATGTGTCGACACATGCTGTTATGCATCGACACATAATTTTCCTTGCCCCTGCCAAACTAAATCAACTCAGTATGAGTCGATGCATAATGGGATGTGTCGACTCATTTCCCGCTTGTTTCGACACATACACGTTTTGTATCGACTCATGCACCTTCCATCTTTCTGTTTTAGGCCCTGGATAACAGTATGAGTCGATGCATACGACCATCTGTCGACTCATACCCTACTTTTTCATTTAGAATAAGTCGACCCATGTGGGTATGTGTCGACCCATGTTATAGATTTTTGCCTCTATCACCATTCTTTTGCATGTATCCGTCAGTTTTCAACATATAAATGATAAAAAATGAACAACAAGGGAAATGATTAACTTCAAGAGTAGTGATTACTCCATCTTATATTCAGAAATAAACCAAAAATGATATATGGAAAATGCAAGGTTGAGATGATTACCATGCAACTGCACTTTAGGTTTTGAGTCTGAAACCCTTCAAGATAATGCGTGGACCTTAATGAAACTCCAGGAAGCTTCTAGACTTCCCTTTGTGTTGAAGGTTGCTGAACCAACTCCGAACAGTCAAGTTTATGTAGTACTGTCTTTTATTTAGAACTTGAGAATAAGAGCACTACAAAAAATGTTCTTGAGCTTGAGCAATATCTATGTGATATGAAGTGTTTTGAGGGTTTATGGGAGAGTTTACAAGGTTGTATAATAGTTGGTTGAGGGTCTTTTCTATTTTTGTGAGTCAAAACAGAGTTGAAGATGAACATAGTTTTTATGGATGAACTGGGTTTTATGAATGAGCTGGGTTTTATGAATGAGCTGGATTTTATGAATGAGCAGAGTTTAACAAAAGTTCTGTTTCTTCTCTTCTCTCCCTTTTTTTCTCAGAAAAAATCCCCTTATGTCTTATGAAACAACCCCTTTTGTAGTCCCTTGACTGAGGTTTATGAGGGAAACAAAATAAGTTATTTTAAACTGTTTTTGCATACTGCTTTTATACTTTTTCCACACAATTTTCTTTTGCCATTTTGGTACAATTTTGTGGCTGTTATGATCCGGGTTGGAGCAGACTGCATAGAGCAATTTTGGACTGGTTTTCTGGACAAATTTTCGACTGTATAGGACAGCATATACAGGTTTTGTGACAGGTTTGTGATGCAGCATAGCATAAGGTTTTGTAGGACAACAATTGAGAAGGGTTTTGGAGTGTTGTGGCAATGTATAGAAGCATCATATTTTTTATTCAGCAATAACTTGGACATCATAGTTTGCAGCATGAAACAAGTTTGGTTTGTGGAGCAATTTTTGCATATTGTATCAAATATAAAGCATTGTGGCAAGGTTTTGAGTCAAAGGAAAAAGTCCAATCAATACAAAGTTTAGGATTTGTAAACTTGCAAAAATGGCACTTTGTAATAACTTGAATTATTTGTAACATCTTGAACTATTTTTAATTGTAGCGACAAGATATCATAAAGCAATGAACTTAACTTAGAAAAAATCCAAGTCTTGCAAAAGTTGTATTTTTGACTTTCTTGATTTTTGATGATCAAATTTCATATTTTGGGTGTCTTGATGAAATATGATTTTTGGGACTCAACTTTGGTCAAAAAGTCAAAATTTGACTTTTTAGTATACAGTTGACGTTTCCCACCAGTTGACCGAATTTTGTCTATCAATCCACTGATCTCAAGAGATGGATTGAAAAATGCAATTAAGTCAAAATGACGTGCTCGGATCCTTGAGATCATACTTCCAACCAATAACCCAGGTATTAGGTCAAAAATCAAAGTTTGGTCATTTTCAGTAAAAATCCTAATTTTGCCCATTTTGCCCTTTTGGTACTTTGAATGACTTTCTTGGAAACTTGTGATCCAAGACTTGAAACTTGAAAAAAATAATCCTGAGGGTCCATAATGATCTATGAAAGTCAATTGAAACATCATGAATCCCACATCCTTTGTACAAACTCGGACCCTAATTTGAGGTATCAATGTTGAGGAGATTGTTTGACCTAATCGATACTTGCCCAAACTTGAGGCATTGAAGATCTTTGTAGGAAATATCTTGAGAAATGAGAGGGAAAATTTTGGGGTACAACAGTCATCAGCTGGAAGATACTGTTCATCTGAATAGTCGGCTTCATTATAACCTTGGTTGTTATTCTCCTCAGCATTCACACTCTTATCATCTTCCTCTTGGTTATCATCTTCATTTGATGGGACCTTAAAATCTAGATCCCTCCTGACTGGACCTTTGAATCTTCTACCCATATTAAGGATGACAATTGGTTTCTTATTCTTTTTCTTCCTCTCTTTGGTGATGAGGGTCTTCAGCTCTTCTTTCCCCTTGGCTAAGTCCAAGAACATTTGTTGAAATTGAGTGTTCTGAGCCTGAAGATCCTTGACGGTTTGTTCGAGAGCCATCTTTTACTAAAATAAGCAGCAAGAAGATGAGAAAACCTTTCTTGGAACTACATGTTATGTGATGATATGTATGGTATGTGGATGCATATGCAATGTTTTCAAGGATCTCGCGGGATAAACTAAAAAGAGATGAGATAGTAGAAGTTGAGTTTGGCTGCAGCTTTGACTGAAGAATTTTACGTCTTTATTTTTGAACGTCCTTCTATAAGGATCAAGTTCCCCATGTCAATTGGGTGCTAGATTTTGACTCACAAGGGCATACTTTGATCTTGATGGCATATGGCTAAAGGAAAATAAATCCTCTTTCCCTTTACTAGAAGTCTAGTTCTTGATAAACCTGCACCATAGGTCCCTAAGGTCCTTAAAAGGGTCAGTGAAAATGCCATGGTATGATGTCATGATGTCATGTTTAAACAAGATAGCAAACACAAACAAAGAACACAAGAGCCTTCTGTTTAAAGGCTTGCATGAGGTCCGTATGTAAGTACCATTTCTATAGAAGTTAATTTGGCTCAACCAATCCTAAAAATAGTAACCGGGTTCTAGGGATCTCATATCACAGATCTTAAAATTGAAAGTTTTATTTTAGTACAGCAACTGATTTGCCACCAAAACATCCCGCGAGTCGAATCTCAATGAGTGTAGCATCGAGTATCAACAAACTCTGGACTGCACCAAATTCGGCTATCTCACTAGCTTCTAATGGCCAAGATGGGTCAATTAAGGTTCTAAAAGTTAGTTAGTGCTTATGACACCACGCGGCCGCCCAATGTTATCCTCGACTGACTTAAGGAACATCAGTACAAACCAAAGTGTCACACTAACTTAGTCATCATTTCAACCATATCGGTCTATGCTGTATAGTTTCCATGTGTTGTACCCCAAAATTTGCCCTTCCATATTCTTCAAAATTTGCCAAGTCAAAGCTTCAAAACCTCTCCAAGGGTTGCACAGTGCAAGGGCCTCCTAACAGTCAAAAAATAGGGTTGTGGTTCTGACAAAGAAAATGAAGTTTCCAAGGGCCCAATCAAGTCCCACATGCTTATAAACATGGTCAAGCATCCTCATACCAAGTTTCAAGACTTACAGCACAAAATTGCACAGTCAAAAACCCTAATTGCACTACAGTCAACTGTAGGGGCAAAATGGTCATTTGACAGTCAAAAGTTCAAATTTTTGGTCAACATCTCATTTTGAAGCCACAAACATCATTTGATCAATGCTTGATCATGATTCTCCAAGTTTGGCTCAAAAAACCTCAAGATGCAAAAGTTTCCATATTTGGACAGTTGAAAAAGTCAACTGTAACTTGACCAAGGCATAACTTCCACATGGATTATCAGAAAAATTCCATCCAAAGCTCATTTTGAAGAGAAAGACATTTCCTACAACTCCTCTTCACACTTCAAGTCCAAGAAATGCTCTCACAAAGAGTTATCAATTTCAACATTATAGGTCATTTTCAAAAGTCAACAAAAAAGGACTTTAAGTCAAAGGCCATAACTTGAGATTGGTAAATCACAATTACATGGGACCAAAGACATTGGTTAGAGGACTCAAATACCTTTCCAAAATGTCAAAGAACATGAGCAAAGCCTAAAAATTGAGCAAGTTATGCCTTGTGGAAGTTGGGAAATCTTTGGATATTTTGAAAAGTCAACATTGCTTCAAATGTCCTAAAATTGCTAATGGGCCTCTTTTTCTTCCAAGAATCATTGTCCAAGGCATGTGCACGACCATTTGGCCCAAAGGGAAGTTTTTTATCATTTTTATTTATTTATTTGGATTTTTAATTATTAATAATTCATTTAATTTAAATAAATATGTGAAAAATACTAAACCTAATTTTTTAAATCTTTTTGTGCATGGAATAGGCTTAAGATTTCGTGCATGGTCAGATTTGGAAAGAGTTATGGTGAATGGACATGATTTGAAGCAAAATAGCATGAAAAATATTTGAAACTTATGGCATGAAAATCAAAATATTTTCTCATCAATTCAAGGATTCTTTGGATCAATTTCTCAACCCTAATCCTTCACACATATATATTGATGCAAACCCTACTCCTAATGACCTCCCAGCTGCGCCAGAACTCCATAACAAAGCTTGATTTTTTTATCAAAAATTTGAAAACTGAAAGTGGTCTTAGAGGACGATTCAGAGGCCAAGATTAATCCCAATAGCTTGCAAAAGTGTTACTGAAGCTAACTGAATCGTTTTCCTTATCCCTAACATCAAGAATTGGTAATTCAAAGTCAAACTGTATCGCTCTTTTTGCATAATCGTGCTTTGTTATTTAGACCATATCCATGCATTTTTGTTCTTGATTTGTATTAATTGGGTGATTCTGGAACTAACCATATGATTGAATTGAGTTTTTATGCATTGTATGAAGAATTTCCATGAACGACTATTAGGGTTCTTCAAGTTCTAATTTGGGCGTTTCTAAATACTGTAAAATTAGAGAACCTCAGTGCCATGTTTGGATTCAGGAAGCTCGGACGAATTAATTGCCATAGTCGCGCCTAATTTATACTCCAAGACGGCCTAATCGCTATTTTGAAAACAAGCATATTTTGAGGGGGTTTAAAACCCCCGCTAACTCTTTTATGTTTCAGGCAAAAAGAAAAACGAAGAAGAAGAAGATGAGGTGTAAGGCGTTGGTTGGTTCGTTCAAATTTTCGCGCGGAAAAGGGCACTAACGTTTGTTTATTTTATAATGTTTATTGGTTATGTAATATACAAAAAAAACAAAGCAGCGCGGTTGGCAAGGCATAGTATTGGTAATCCCTGGGACCTGGGTTCGAACCCCAGGTCCCCATCCCTTTCCAATATTATTTTTCTACTCACGCTTCTGTGCAGTTTCGTTACAAGGGAACACCATACGTCCCTCAAATCCAGCTTGCGACTTGGCCAATGGAGACAATCTGAAGGCCTAGATTTGGTGAATACCATGGGCATGAGTCAAAGAGGTGACACGCATCCAGGAAAAGTCAACGAAGGCCTCCCAAGATGGGCCTAAAATGCTACATTCATACCTCCAATTGGGGACAGAACCCCCCCAAGGTTTGCTATTTCTTTTATATTTTCCATTTTTTATTTGATTTAATTAATTTCTTGTAAATTCTTCAATTAATTTATAAAATATAAAAATAACACAAAAAAATCAGAAAGGTCATAAAAATAAAAAATATATTTTATTTTAATATTTTGTAAATAAACCTCACTAATTAATTAGATTTAAACTTAGGGTTAATTTTAATATCTTTTCTTAATAAATTTAACATTGGTAGAATTAGGGTTTTTAAGTATTTTTATCCTTTTTTCTTTTCTTTCACAATAATTAATTATTAAATATTATTTTTGTAATTAAATCACCATGTAAATAATTAGATTAATATTAGGTTTAATTTTAACATGTTTTCTTAATAAATAAATAAAAATATTAGAATTAGGGTTAATATTTTAATTTCATAAAAATTCATAAATCCAAAAAATACCAAAATAATTTCTTTTTTTTTTAATTTCATTAATTTAATAATCATAAGTTAATTAACTTAAAAAAGGGTCCAACGCCCTCGCTTTCAATTTCAATTCATATTCGCGCATTTTATTTATTTCTTGTAAATATTAATGTAATTCTCCCAAAGCCTTGTAAACTCGGACATTTTATTTCTCGCACTTTATTTATTTTCTGTCAAATCGGGTCCTGGATTTTAATTTGGCGATGTGGACCCGCGCCTTTGTAATAGTCTAGAACTTTTAATTTCCGCATCTTTTCAACTATTAATAAATGCATGCAAGAATGAATGACAAAATAAAAACAAACGCATAGATCACCCATGACATGACAAGACAAAAATAAATGAATTTGACACACAAATCACACACCACCCCTAGGGTACGCCTCACTGTTGCCTTGCCTATCGAAAGGTGATCGTCGAGTAGAGGACGTCTTAGTAAGTCCTCATGATCCGGGAACCTGGCATGAGGGTAGCTTCTAAGGTGTCTTCCCATTGCTCTGGTGATCACCATGTCCCGAACCTCGAATTGACCCGAACACCTCCAACGGTGGTGCTACCTACCTTTCAATGGTGGGATGGCACTACTTTAAAGGACATCTACACAGACGAATTCCTTAGGGTAGGTAGACGACTCTAGATACTTGCTCTAATTTCAAAACAAATCAAAAATACTTTTCACACCGACACCTTTTCAAAAAGCTTTCGAAAGCAATTTTTCAAACACTCTTGAGGACTGATACAAGAGTCGAACTGGAATTTTCAAAGAAACTTTTTAAAACCCACAATTGAAAAGCAAACAAACCATTTTGAAAACACAAATGAGCAAGTATCTAAGAGCCCATGGATAACCATGGATAGAAAGGGTGCTAACACCTTCCCTTTCTATAATCTACCTCCCGAACCGAGAGCAATCTCTTTAAGGAATTTTTCTGTGCTTTTGTCCTTTCCATTTGGAGAAAATAAAAGACAGTGGCGACTCTTGCTTCCGCGACATTTCGTGAACCAGCGTTAAACAGTCAGTTCCAGATCCAACGATCACAGAATTGGCGACTCTGCTGGGGAATATACTTAAAGTGAGGTGTACCTTAGGACTAAGATCACTGTGTTTTCAATTGCTTTCCTTGCTTGCTTTATTATTGTGGGTTGCTTGGGAGCTCTATGGATCCTAACCCGGATCTGGGGATACCTTCTTAGAAAGTAGTAACAAGGCTGTGAGGGAACTGTGCGGGGTATACCGACATGGTTGAAACAGTCTGCTACGTTGATGTGGCACTTTGGTGTGTACCGGTAACCCTTGAGTTCAGTCAAGGAGAGTACGGGGCCTCCGCGTGGTGTCATGAAGCATCAACAGACCTTAGGAACCTTAATTGAACTATCTTGGCCTCTTTAGGGTAGTGAGATAACTGACTTTGGTGCAGTCCGAGGTTGGTTGATACTCGATACTACACTCAATTGAGGGTTGCTTTCCTGGAATATTTCGGTCGCCAGTTCAGTGGCTAAATCGAAACGATGAACAATGAAAGCAATCCCGTGATATTGGGACCCTTAGAACCCGGTTACTTCTAATAGGACAGGTTGAACCCACCAACTTCAAGAGGGTACTACCCAGACCCCATGCTGGCCTAAACCCTAAGGGCTTGTCTTGTGTGCCTTGTGTGCCTTACATGTTTGTCTTTGTAAATATGTGTGGTGTGTTTAATCATAGCATCATGACATCATCCAGCATCATATGCATTGACTAACCATTTCAGGGGTTCGAATCTTCATATTTGTTCTTGTTTTGTAGGACATGGAAACTGTTCGCAGAAAGACAATTCAAATCAGTCTTGTAAGGATCCTTCCTCAGCTTAAGGAACTCATATCCAGGATTCCCGAGAGTTCTTCATTCAGTGAGATACATGGAAGTCTCATCAGCTTGGTCAACACCAACATTGAGGAGGATATGATAAAGGTCCTGTTCCAGTTCTTTGACCCTCTGCATCACTGTTTCACCTTCTTGGATTATCAGCTGGTACCTACATTGGAGGAGTTCTTCCGGCTCCTGAAGATCCCTATCCTTGATCAACTACCCTACAACGGTACGGAAAAGGAACCCAAACTTGAAGAGATTGCTAAAGCCTTGCACCTACAATCATCTAACCTCAAGGGACATTGGGAAGTTAGAAGTGGTATCAAAGGGTTTTTATCCAGGTTTCTGTTTGAGAAGGCCCATGAATGTTGGAACTCCCTTGACTTACAAGCTTTTGAAGAAGTTGTGGCCCTCCTTGTCTATGGTTTGGTGTTGTTCCCTAACCCAGATCAGCTTATAGATGTCAGTGCTGTCCAGATCTTCATGTCCAGGAATCCTATACCTACGTTGCTGGGGGACATCCTTCACTTATGTTACACTCGAACCATGAGAAAAAGAGGTGTCCTTATGTGTTGCACTCCTCTCATGGGAAGGTGGTTTATTTCGCACCTTCCACAATCAGTTTTGAAGAATGAGCGGGGTTTGAGATGGTCACAACGGTTGATGACTCTTACACATGCAGATATACATTGGTGCCCTCGGTCCAGAGAGGATGTCACTATCATTGATCGTTGTGGGGAGTACCCTAATGTTCCTTTACTTGGAATCAGAGGAGGTATTACTTACAACCCATGCCTGGCTTGGAGACAGTTTGGTTATGCTCGGAGGGATGGTCCTCATGACATGTTAATTCCTGACATAGTTTTTGACTTCGACAACGATGCGCAAGGACTTCGCCAGAGATTTATTAGAGCTTGGAGAATGCCAAGTAGGATAGACAGTGAGACACTGGGGCACATGAATTCCATCCCATTGGAACCTTATCTCAAGTGGGTACGCGCCCGCTCCCAGAAGTTAGTAATGCCTTATCCTCATATGCTCCCTGTGATCAAAGAGCCAGTCTTGGAAGGAGAAGTGTCCTACACCATTCAACATCCTGATATGCCCACATCCTGGGAAGAGATGCAGAAGAGCTGGATCCATCTTAAGGAAGAGCGGAATTCTCTTGAGACCAGTCTACATGCTAGTGAAAAGAAGGTCTTGGAACTCACCCGCCTATTGCATGAGGAGAGGAATCTCAACACCTACATAGCTCCAAAGAGGATGCGTAGTGTATTTTGGGATTGATTTGCTTTGTAACTTGTGCCCGTGAGGCTTTGATGTACTGAACAATTATTTCCTTAATGATAACGTGTGTTCTTTTTTTGTCTACAACAAATTTGAACTTTCGAACCCTTGAATGCATTGCATAAACACATATCATTCATCATGTGCATAGCAGGTTTTTTCCTTTCAGGTTGCTTACAGTTCTTCGCTGTTTATTTCAGCATCATGAATCCTGACTCATCATCAACTGAGATGTCCATCAAATCTCTTCAGGCGCAGAATGCACAATTTCAGGAATTAATCATGGGTTTGGCTCAGGGCCAAGAAGAGCTGAAGGCTCTGCTTCTGAAGAAGGAAAAGAAGAAGAAGAGGAGAACTGTTCTTTTTAACACGGGCCGAAGGTTTGGCAACACTTTGCAAAATGAAGAGGCTGGTTCTTCTATTGGCAAGGGTAGTCCTCAAGAGGGAAAAGGTCCTAGTCCGGTAGTCTCTGACAACGAGACTGATTTTGATGAGGAACAATATCCTCCTGCAGAAGACAGATATAAGCAGTTGGAAGATAGGTTGAATGTTATGGAGATCCAACAAGTGCCTGGGTTGGATTTCGGAGATTTGGGTTTGTCTACTGGTGTGATCATTCCTCGTAAATTCAAAGCACCATCCTTTACCAAATATGACGGGACGTCTTGTCCCAAGCTACACCTCAGATCGTATGTGCGGAAGATTCAACCGTACTCAGTGGATAAGAACTTGTGGATCCACTTCTTCCAAGAGAGTCTTTCAGGGACTCATCTCGAATGGTTCTATCAGCTGGATGGGACCAAGGTTCGTAACTGGGAGGAGTTGGCTACTGCTTTCTATAAGCAGTATCAATATAATGCCGACCTTGCCCCTACACGTACCCAACTCCAGGGTATGTCGTTAGGTTCAAGCGAAGGTTTTAAAGAGTACGCACAGAAGTGGAGGGATCTGGCTGGCAGAGTGCAGCCTCCGTTGACTGACCGGGAGTTGGTAGACATGTTCTTGGAGACCCTATCTGGGCCATTTTTCAACCATCTTATCGGTAACTCATCTGCAGGGTTTACTGATCTTATTCTGACTGGAGAGAGAATTGAGGCTGGGTTGAAGTCTGGTAAGATTCCGAAGGGTGCATCGTCTAGTTCTGAGAAGAAACCCTTCAAGAAGGAGGCCAGTGTTGTATATGGCTCCAGGAGACAAGAGAAATCTGAGCGCTGCCAATCTGTCAGTGCGGTAATGATTGCTAAGCCTGCTGCCGCTCCTCGGCCAACCAATCCTCAAAGGGCTGAAAGACCCCAGAGAGAGTTTACCCGTCTGAGTATGACACTATCCCAGATCTTGCCACAGTTGCTGTCCACCAACCTAGTGACTGTCAGAGAGGCCCCAAAAGTTGTGAATACTGCCTCCCCCAAATACAATCCGAATGCCCGCTGTGCGTATCACTCCGATAGCCCGGGGCATTCCACTGACGACTGTTGGGCCTTAAGGAACAAGCTGCATGACCTTATTGACGCCAAGGAGGTACAGTTTGAGGCATCTGAGAAGCCTAATGTAGTGACAGCTCCCCTGCCTGCTCATGGAGTGAATGCTATTGGGGATGAGGATGAAGTGGATGAAGCTGAGTTTGATAGCTGGATTTACCCGGCAACCGACAGTCGACTTAGCAATTGGAGTGCAGAAGACAATCTACCTGTTTCTCTTGTTACGCAGTAATAAACTTCTTTGTTTTGTTATTTGTAATAAACAATTTAAAACTCTATGGCCCGGTGTCTTACCCGGGGCACCGTTGGCTTCATTTGTGAGGGCATATAAATTGTCATTTCATATATCATAAATAAAAATCTTGGACGTTTTCTCGCATTTCAAATCTTATGCTCCTTTTCTGTCTTTCCTTCCTTTATATATTTCAAAAC
The DNA here is from genome assembly GCA_948472305.1 of Vicia faba. Lineage (NCBI taxonomy): Eukaryota > Viridiplantae > Streptophyta > Magnoliopsida > Fabales > Fabaceae > Vicia > Vicia faba. The sequence continues at coordinate 31,155,932 of OX451736.1, forward strand.
AGCTGTATTTACACACACTCACTCATACAGGTTTCAATCCACTCTGGATCTCACTGGTAACGACTCTGCTACTGCCAGTTATGACTTCGAAAATCCGATCAACTTAGCCGAAGACGAAGGTGAAGATGATTGTGAAGTGCCTGGCGAGCTTGCAAGACTGTTACTCTAGGAAGAGAGGGCAATTCAACCACACGAAGAGCCAGTGGAAATAATAAACTTGGGGACTGAGGCAGACAGGAAAGAGGTGAAGATTGGTGCCAACCTAGAGCTCAGCGTGAAGCAACGGTTGACTCAGATGCTACATGATTACATGGAGATCTTTGCTTGGTCCTACGAAGACATGCCCGGGTTGGATACCGATATTGTGGTCCATCATTTGCCTACTAAGGAAGACTGTCCTCCGGTCAAGCAAAAGGTCCGCCGTATGCGTCCAGAGATGTCTGAGAAGATCAAAGCCGAGGTTATGAAGCAGTTTGATGCTGGGTTCCTTGCAGTGACTTCTTACCCTCAGTGGGTTGCTAATGTGGTGCCGGTACCAAAGAAGGACGGTAAGGTCAGAATGTGTGTCGATTACAGGGATCTGAACAGGGCCAGCCCCAAGGATGACTTCCCTTTACCTCACATTGATGTCCTTGTTGATAATACAGCTCAGCATAAGGTGTTCTCTTTCATGGATGGTTTTTCAGGTTATAATCAGATCAATATGGCACCTGAAGACATGGAAAAGACTACCTTTGTTACTCAGTGGGGCACTTTCTGCTATAAGGTCATGCCTTTCAGACTGAAGAACGCTGGGGCAACCTACCAACGTGCCATGGTTGCTTTATTTCATGACATGATCCATCATGAGATAGAAGTGTATGTCGACGACATGATCGCAAGGTCCCAGACTGAGGAAGAGCACCTAGATCATCTGCAGAAGTTGTTTGACCGTCTGAAGTTGTACAAGCTAAGGTTGAATCCGAACAAGTGCACCTTCGGGGTAAGATCTGGGAAGTTGCTAGGCTTCGTTGTAAGTGATAAGGGTATTCAAGTGGAACCTGCCAAGGTCAAAGCTATTCAAGAAATGCCAGTTCCTAAGACAGAGAAAGAGGTCAGAGGCTTTTTAGGACGCCTGAATTACATTGCTCGCTTCATCTCACACCTGACTGCTACCTGTGAGCCAATCTTCAAGCTGCTGAAGAAAGATCAGGTAGTACGTTGGAATGATGAATGTCAGGCCGCTTTTGACAGAATCAAGGAGTATCTCCAAGAACCACCCATCCTTATGCCACCGGTTGAAGGGAGACCTCTGATACTATACCTGACAGTGCTTGACAACTCAATGGGGTGTGTGCTGGGGTAGCATGACGAGTCTGGCCGAAAAGAGCACGCCATTTATTACCTTAGCAAAAAGTTTACCGAATGTGAGACCCGATACTCACTCCTTGAGAAAACTTGCTGCGCTTTGGTATGGGCTGCTCGCCGGCTGAGACAGTATATGCTGACTCACACCACCTTGTTGATCTCAAAGATGGATCCTATAAAGTACATATTTGAAAAGCCTGCTCTGTCTGGGAGAATAGCAAGATGGCAAATGATCTTGACAGAATACGACATTCAATACACAACCCAGAAAGCCATCAAAGGAAGTGTATTGGCAGACCACTTGGCACATCAGGCCGTAGATGACTATCAGTCAATGAACTTTGAGTTTCCGGACGAAAGCATCATGATTGTGACTGATTGTGAAATACCTGGACCGGATGAAGGACCTGAGGAAGGATCCCGATGGTCTATGCACTTCGACGGAGCCTCCAACTCTTTGGGTAACAGTATCGGTGCTGTAATCATATCACCTCAAGGCACTCATACTCCACTCACTGCCCGGCTATGTTTCAACTGTACCAACAACATGGCAGAGTATGAGGCGTGCATCATGGGTCTTCAAGCTGCGATCGACCTAAGGATCAAGTTTCTGAGTGTCTTCGGAGATTCCGCTCTTGTGATCAATCAGATCAAAGGAGAGTGGGATACGAAACATCCGAATCTTATTCCTTACAGAGAATGTGTGTTGACATTGATCCCCCACTTCACAAAGATAACCTTTGAACACTTTCCGAGAGAGGAGAATCAGTTAGCGGACGCGTTAGCTACAATGTCTTCTATGTTCAAAGTCAAATGGGATAATGAGGCTCCCCGGATCATCATCTGGAAACTGGACGAACCGGCATACTGTTGTGATCTTGAGACTGAATTGGTAACTGAGAAGCCTTGGTACCATGAGGTGAAGATATATCTGGAAGCTCAGGAATACCCTGAAGGTGCATCTGTCAACGATAAGAAGTTTCTAAGAAGGTTCGCAGCGAAGTTCTTCCTTAGCAACGACATCTTGTACAAGCGAAACCATGATTCGACCTTACTGCGTTGTGTGGACAAGACTGAAGCAGAAAGGATCATGGAAGAGCTACATGAAGGGACCTTTGGTACACATTCCAGTGGGCACACTATGGCAAAGAAAATCCTTCGGGCAGGGTACTTCTGGTCCACCATGGAAGCAGACTGCTACCAACATTCTCGGACATGCCATAAGTGCCAGATATATGCAGACAAGGTGCATATTCCTCCAGTTCCTCTAAATGTTCTGACTGCACCTTGGCCGTTCGCGATGTGGGGCATAGATATGATCGGTGAGATTAGACCTACAGCGTCCAACGGGCATCGCTTCATCCTGGTAGCGATTGATTACTTCACAAAGTGGGTTGAAGAAGCATCCTATGCTACGGTAACCAAGACTGTTGTGGCACGGTTCATTCGGCACAACCTGATCTGTCGATACGGCATCCCTGAGAGAATTATTAGAGACAACGGTACCAATCTGAATAACAAAATGATCACTGAGCTCTGCGAGCAGTTCAAGATACAGCACCACAATTCTTCTCCTTACAGACCGAAGATGAATGGGGCTGTAGAAGTAGCGAATAAAAATATCAAGAAAATCGTGCAGAAGATGACAGTGACCTATAAAGATTGGCACGAGATGTTACCGTTCGCTCTACATGGGTACCGTACCTCAGCCAGGACGTCAACTGGGGCAACTCCTTTCTCCTTGGTCTACGGTATGGAGGCAGTCTTACCAATCGAAGTGCAAATACCTTCTCTCCGGATAATGAAGGATGCAGATCTGAGTGAAGATGATTGGATCCAGACACGACTTGATCAGCTAAACTTAATTGATGAAAAGATACTTGCTGCTATCTGTCATGGTCAGACGTATCAGAAACGGATGATCAGGGCATTTAACAAAAAGGTCAGACCACAGGAATATCAAGTTGGGGATCTGGTAATCAAGCGAATCATCCTTCCTCAGAGTGATCCAAGGGGTAAATGGACCCCTACGTACGAAGGGCCATTTGTGGTTAAACATGTGTTCTCAGGAGGAGCCATGATTCTAACCAACATGGATGGTGACGACCTTCCTCACCCCGCCAATGCAGACATAGTAAAAAGATACTACGCATGAAAAAGACCCGCTAGGCTGACATGCCTAGGCAAAAATTAGGGCTTCCCGGCGAACCAAAAGGGTCCGGGAAAAATGAAGGGATGAAATGAAAAAAATCTGTACACCCGGCAAGTCGAAAACCTGAAAAGGCGGCTTGGGCAAAAATGGGTATCCCGGTGGACTGAAAACCCGAAAGGGTGGTCCAGGCAAAAGTTAGGGATAAAGCGTAATACTATGTCTCATTGGATCACTTTGCATCCAGAATCCGGTATCTGCATCAAGTTCAGACGGCATCGATCAGTCAGCTTCATCTTCAACCAAGGTCATCAAGTGATGAGACGCTCAAGACATAAAGGCGATAGCAGAGTTGAAACCCAGTGGGATCATTCATTTCACACAGCTGTTTTATTTTCTCTTGTACAAAATTTGTATAAACTCTTTTGTTCGGCGGCGTTCTCTTACTAGGACGTCAGCCTCTTGTACATAAAACGCCTATTTACAGGCAATTCAAAAATCAATACAAATATATTTTTTAGTTAAAATTGCCAATTGTTTTTCCTTTTCTGTTTTTGTTTTGCGAAGAACGTCCAAGGTTCAATTCGGGATATATGCATTGACAATAATTTGCTAACTCATGAATATTTGCATACGAAACAAAAGGTTAATTACAGGTAACATTAGAAACAGGGGCAATAAAGAGTTGTCTAAGAAATCTAATTGTTCTATCCTCCAAGGTACCAAGGTAGGTTCAGCCAAAGAACACAACCAGATATCTTAATTCCCCCAGAGAGTGAGCCAGCAAGCAGTATACTCTCCTCAAGTAAAGCTACAATCAAACTTAAAGAAGTTGGGTATCCTCCCGCAGATCTCAACATTCCCCAGCAGTACATGTATTCTTAACAAGCATCCCCCGAAAATCTTGGTCTAAAGATTGTTCCCCGGCGGTATATCAAACATTCAATGGAGTCACTTCCCCGATAAGGTTCAAAAATCTCCCCAGGAGAGTCCAATCCAGTTTCCCCAGGAAAGTTGGAATCCGTCCCCCAGGCAGTAAGCTTATCCCCAGTAAATTCTGGAAGCTTATCCTCGCAGAACACGAACGCGTCGCCCGGCTTTATTCAAGGAGTTATTTCCTTACTAGGATATAACTGGGTTATCCTCAGCCAAAAGCCACGGAAAGATCATCGTCGACACAGTCTTCTTATCCCCAGCGAAGTCTATTAACACTTCCAACACAACAATGGTATCCCCAGCAAGTTATCCTCATCAACTCAACAAAGTACCTCTCTCCCCACAGAGTATTGCTTCCCAGCAAGATCGTTAGAGTACTTTTCTCCCCGCAGAGTAATCCATTCGCCAAGTTTATTCCCCAACGGAGTCATCTTCTCCTACCGGTATTCTTGCAACTATCATCCCTAGCAGAAGCAAAATCTATTCTTCAACATCAGCCCAGGAGTGACTTCCCGGCACCCGTCAAAGATCTACTTTCCTAGACGAAAAACATACATTCCTAAACATCACATACATCATTATAACATGCATATACGCATCATATCTTACAAATCTCATTTATGTCGAGAACATCATTGCTTGATCTATATCATGCATTGCATATGACTGACCTTTACTTTTCAGGAAAAAGCCAGTTAAAGTTCTCAGCTATATCTCAAGACCTAGACCGGTTCAGTTAAGTCGACCCTAAGATTTTTATGTTTCTTATCCAGTCAAAGGCCTTCTCTGGTTCAGTCAGATCGACCCTAAGATCTCCCTGTTTCTTATCCAGTTGAAGACATTTCAAGACCTAGACCGGTTCAGCTAAGTCGACCCTAAGACTTTTCTGTTTCTTATCCAGTCAAAGGCCTTCTCTGGTTCAGTCAGATCGACCCTAAGATCTCCCTGTTTCTTATCCAGTTGAAGATTTAAAGACCTAGACCGGTTCAGTTAAATCGACCCTAAGATTTCTCTGTTTCTTATCCAGTCCAAGGCCTTCTCTAGTCCAGTTAAATCGACCCCTAACAGATTTCCCTGATAAAGACTCAGCAGAAGTTATCCAAGATTCTCTCAATGATACTGTTGAGGTTGTAGTCGCCTGTGGTTCTCTCCCCGTTACTGCGGAGGTAGTAATCGCCCCAAGATTCTCTCAGCATTACTGTTGAAGTAGAAGATATCCAAGATTCTCTCAATGATACTGTTGAGGTTGTAGTCGCCTGTGGTTCTCTCCCCGTTACTGCGGAGGTAGTAATCGCCCCAAGATTCTATCAGCATTACTGTTGAAGTAGAAGATATCCAAGATTCTCTCAATGATTACTGTTGAGGTTAAAGTCGCCCAAGATTCTCTCAACATTACTGTTGAGGTTGAAGTCACCCAAGATTCTCTCAGCATTACTGTTGAGGTAGTAATCACCCCAGATTCTCTCCCCGTTACTGTGGAGGTAGTAATCGTCCAAAGTTCTCTCAGCGTTCCTGTTGAGGTAGTAACTATCCCTGGTTCATTCATCACCTTTTGAAGATCCAGATCCAGCTCCTGTAACCAGTCAGGACACATCTACACAAAGAGCTCAAAGACCAGCTCCTGCAACAAGTCAGGTAATCATTTTTTCTTCTGCAGGTACGCAAGCTCTCGCTAAGGAATCTCTTATGCGATCAACATCCAGATGGCATCTATAAGCCCATCCACCTTCTATCATCTCTTAGCATGGCATCTATAAGCCCATAATCCTATTCATCAATCTCCAAATGGCATCTATAAGCCCATTCCCATCATCACACTACTATGTGAGCGCAAATTTCTGGGCACTCTAGTGTTCAATCATCTTCCACCTTCGGATTACGAAAGGCACGTCAGCCAATCTGCATCCTCGGGTCTAAGAAGATTGAACAGGGGCAACTGTTGTACCCCAAAATTTGCCCTCCCATATTCTTCAAAATTTGCCAAGTCAAAGCTTCAAAACCTCTCCAAGGGTTGCACAGTGCAAGGGCCTCCTAACAGTCAAAAAATAGGGTTGTGGTTCTGACAAAGAAAATGAAGTTTCCAAGGGCCCAATCAAGTCCCACATGCTTATAAACATGGTCAAGCATCCTCATACCAAGTTTCAAGACTTACAGCACAAAATTGCACAGTCAAAAACCCTAATTGCACTACAGTCAACTGTAGGGGCAAAATGGTCATTTGACAGTCAAAAGTTCAAATTTTTGGTCAACATCTCATTTTGAAGCCACAAACATCATTTGATCAATGCTTGATCATGATTCTCCAAGTTTGGCTCAAAAAACCTCAAGATGCAAAAGTTTCCATATTTGGACAGTTGAAAAAGTCAACTGTAACTTGACCAAGGCATAACTTCCACATGGATTATCAGAAAAATTCCATCCAAAGCTCATTTTGAAGAGAAAGACATTTCCTACAACTCCTCTTCACACTTCAAGTCCAAGAAATGCTCTCACAAAGAGTTATCAATTTCAACATTATAGGTCATTTTCAAAAGTCAACAAAAAAGGACTTTAAGTCAAAGGCCATAACTTGAGATTGGTAAATCAAAATGACATGGGACCAAAGACATTGGTTAGAGGACTCAAATACCTTTCCAAAATGTCCAAGAACATGAGCAAAGCCTAAAAATTGAGCAAGTTATGCCTTGTGGAAGTTGGGAAATCTTTGGATATTTTGAAAAGTCAACATTGCTTCAAATGTCCTAAAATTGCTAATGGGCCTCTTTTTCTTCCAAGAATCATTGTCCAAGGCATGTGCACGACCATTTGGCCCAAAGGGAAGTTTTTTATCATTTTTATTTATTTATTTGGATTTTTAATTATTAATAATTCATTTAATTTAAATAAATATGTGAAAAATATTAAACCTAATTTTTTAAATCTTTTTGTGCATGGAATAGGCTTAAGATTTCGTGCATGGTCAGATTTGGAAAGAGTTATGGTGATTGGACATGATTTGAAGCAAAATAGCATGAAAAAGATTTGAAACTTATGGCATGAAAATCAAAATATTTTCTCATCAATTCAAGGATTCTTTGGATCAATTTCTCAACCCTAATCCTTCACACATATATATTGATGCAAACCCAACTCCTAATGACCTCCCAGCTGCGCCAGAACTCCATAACAAAGCTTGATTTTTTTATCAAAAATTTGAAAACTGAATGTGGTCTTAGAGGACGATTCAGAGGCCAAGATTAATCCCAATAGCTTGCAAAAGTGTTACTGAAGCTAACTGAATCGTTTTCATTATCCCTAACATCAAGAATTGGTAATTCAAAGTCAAACTGTATTGCTCTTTTTGCATAATCGTGCTTTGTTATTTAGACCATATCCATGCATTTTTGTTCTTGATTTGTATTAATTAGGTGATTCTGGAACTAACCATATGATTGAATTGAGTTTTTATGCATTGTATGAAGAATTGCCATGAACGACTATTAGGGTTCTTCAAGTTCTAATTTGGGCGTTTCTAAATACTGTAAAATTAGAGAACCTCAGTGTCGTGTTTGGATTCAGGAAGCTCAGACGAATTAATTGCCATAGTCGCGCCTAATTTATACTCCAAGACGGCCTAATCTCTATTTTGAAAACAAGCATATTTTGAGGGGGTTTAAAACCCCCGCTAACTCTTTTATGTTTCAGGCAAAAAGCAAAACGAAGAAGAAGAAGATGAGGTGTAAGGCGTTGGTTGGTTCGTTCAAATTTTTGCACGGAAAAGGGCACTAACGTTTGTTTTATTTTATAATATTTATTGGTTATGTAATATACAAAGAAACAAAGCAGCGCGGTTGGCAAGGCATAGTATTGGTAATCCCTGGGACCTGGGTTTGAACCCCAGGTCCCCATCCCTTTCCAATATTATTTTTCTACTCACGCTTCTGTGCAGTTTCGTTACAAGGGAACACCATACGTCCCTCAAATCCAGCTTGCCACTTGGCCAATGGAGACAATCTGAAGGCCTAGATTTGGTGAATACCATGGGCATGAGTCAAAGAGGTGACACGCTTCCAGGAAAAGTCAACGAAGGCCTCCCAAGATGGGCCTAAAATGCTACATTCATACCTCCAATTGGGGACAGAACCCCCCCAAGGTTTGCTATTTCTTTTATATTTTCCATTTTTTATTTGATTTAATTAATTTCTTGTAAATTCTTCAATTAATTTATAAAATATAAAAATAACACAAAAAAATCAGAAAGGTCATAAAAATAAAAAATATATTTTATTTTAATATTTTGTAAATAAACCTCACTAATTAATTAGATTTAAACTTAGGGTTAATTTTAATATCTTTTCTTAATAAATTTAACATTGGTAGAATTAGGGTTTTTAAGTATTTTTATCCTTTTTTCTTTTCTTTCACAATAATTAATTATTAAATATTATTTTTGTAATTAAATCACCATGTAAATAATTAGATTAATATTAGGTTTAATTTTAACATGTTTTCTTAATAAATAAATAAAAATATTAGAATTAGGGTTAATATTTTAATTTCATAAAAATTCATAAATCCAAAAAATACCAAAATAATTTCTTTTTTTTTAATTTCATTAATTTAATAATCATAAGTTAATTTCCTTAAAAAAGGGTCCAACGCCCTCGCTTTCAATTTCAATTCATATTCGCGCATTTTATTTATTTCTTGTAAATATTAATGTAATTCTCCCAAAGCCTTGTAAACTCGGACATTTTATTTCTCTCACTTTATTTATTTTCTGTCAAATCGGGTCCTGGATTTTAATTTGGCGATGTGGACCCGCGCCTTTGTAATAGTCTAGAACTTTTAATTTCCGCATCTTTTTAACTATTAATAAATGCATGCAAGAATGAATGACAAAATAAAAACAAACGCATAGATCACCCATGACATGACAAGACAAAAATAAATGAATTTGACACACAAATCACACACCACCCCTAGGGTACGCCTCACTGTTGCCTTGCCTATCGAAAGGTGATCGTCGAGTAGAGGACGTCTTAGTAAGTCCTCATGATCCGAGAACCTGGCATGAGGGTAGCTTCTAAGGTGTCTTCCCATTGCTCTGGTGATCACCATGTCCCGAACCTCGAATTGACCCGAACACCTCCAACGGTGGTGCTACCTACCTTTCAATGGTGGGATGGCACTACTTTAAAGGACATCTACACAGACGAATTCCTTAGGGTAGGTAGACGACTCTAGATACTTGCTCTAATTTCAAAACAAATCAAAAATACTTTTCACACCGACACCTTTTCAAAAAGCTTTCGAAAGCAATTTTTCAAACACTCTTGAGGACTGATACAAGAGTCGAACTGGAATTTTCAAAGAAACTTTTTAAAACCCACAATTGAAAAGCAAACAAACCATTTTGAAAACACAAATGAGAAAGTATCTAAGAGCCCATGGATAACCATGGATAGAAAGGGTGCTAACACCTTCCCTTTCTATAATCTACCTCCCGAACCGAGAGCAATCTCTTTAAGGAATTTTTCTGTGATTTTGTCCTTTCCATTTAGAGAAAATAAAAGACGGTGGCGACTCTTGCTTCCGCGACATTTCGCGAACCAGCGTTAAACAGTCAGTTCCAGATCCACCGATCACACCATGATCTATTGCTACTTACCTAGGGTACCCTACATTCGGTTGTAGGATCTTCACAAAAATTTAAACCCAAGCAACCCTTAAAGATAAAGCAAGAAATGCAAACAAATAAAGAAAATGTCTTTCATGGTGGTAAGTATCATAGCACCGCCAGAAAATGTCTTCTTAATCACAAATGGCCCTTCATATATTGGAGTCCATTTGCCCCTGGGATCACCTTGTGGTAAGATGATGGGCTTTATAACCAGATCACCAGTCTGGTACATCTGATGTCTAACTTTCTTGTTGATGGCCTTGATCATGCGCTTTTGATACATCTGACCATGACAAACAGCCACAAGCATTTTCTCATCAATCAAATTCATATGGTCCAGCCTAGTATGAATCCAGTCATCTTCGTCTAAACCTGCGTCTTTCATAATCCTTAGAGAAGGAATCTGGACTTCGACAGGTATGACAGCCTCCATACCGTAGACTAGAGAGAACGGGGTTGCCCCAGTTGATGTGCGTGCTGAAGTGCAATAACCATGAAGAGCGAATGGTAACATATCGTGCCAATCTTTGTATGTAACTGTCATCTTCTGCAAACTCTTCTTGATATTCTTGTTGGCGGCTTCCACTGTGTCGTTCATCTTTGGTTGACACATAGAAGAACCGTGGTGCTTAATCTTGAACTGCGTGCAGAGTTCTGTGATCATAGTATTATTGAGATTGGTGCCATTATTTGTGATGATCCTCTCGTGTATTCCATACCGACAGATGAGATTATGCTTAATGAATCGGGCCACAACATTCTTGGTAACATAGGTAGACGAGGCTGCTTCAACCCACTTCATGAAATAATCAATAACGATCAGGATGAAATAATGCCCATTTGGCACAATGGGCTTAATCTCTCCAATCATATCAATGCCCCACATTGCAAATATCCAAGGAGAAGTTAAGACATTCAAGGGAACCTGAGGCACATGTACCTTGTCAGTATAAATCTGGCATTTGTGACAAGTTCTGGAATGACGATGGAAATCAATTTCCATAGTCGACCAATAATAACCCGCTCTCAGAATTTTCTTTTCCATCGTATGCCCACTGGAGTGAGTACCAAAGACTCCCTCATACATATCTTCCATAATTTTCTCAGCTTCCTTCTTGTTTACACCATAAAGTAGAGTCAAATCGTGATTGTGCTTGTACAAAATTTCGTTACTTAGAAAGAATTTGGTCGAGAACCTCTGTAGGAATTTCTTATCATTAATAGATGCCCGATATTCTTGAGTTTTGAGGTATCTTTTCACTATGTGGTACCAAGGCTTTTCCTCTACTCCATCAGTATCAACTTTGTAGCAATGTGCCAGTTCATCTAATTTCTCAATAGTGATTCAAGAAGCTTCATTGTCCCATCTGACTTTGAACATAGATGACATGGTAGCTAGTGCGTCTGCCAATTGATTCTCTTCTCGTGGGATGTGTTCAAAAGTGATTTCTTTGAAGTACGAAATTAACACCAACACATGCTCTCGATAAGGAATTATTTTTGGATGATTCTTATCCCATTGTCACTTAACTTGACTGATTACTAGGGTTGAGTCCTCATATACAATGAAGAATTTGATCCTCAAATCAATAACATCCTTGATACCCATGATGCACGCTTCATATTCTGCCATGTTGTTGGTATAATCAAAACATAATCTGGCAGTGAAGGGCGTATGGCAACCCTTGGGAGAGACAATCAAGACACGAACTCCATTACCAAGCGCGTTGGAAGCTCAATCCAACACCATAGTCCATCGGGATCCTGGCTCGGGTCCTTCATACATTCCTGGTTTTTCATAATCAGTAATCAGCATAATATTCTCATATGGGAACTCGAAATTCATAGTCTGAAAGTCGTATAGAACTTGATGAGCCAAATGATCTGCCAATATACTTCCTTTGATCACTTTCTGAGTGATGTACTAAATCTCCTATTTTGTCAAGACCATTTTCCATCTAGCTATACTTCCCGAGACAACGGGCTTCTCGAATATATATTTTATTAGGTCCATCTTAGAGATCAACAAGGTAGTATGAGTCAACATATACTTTCTTAGTCGGTGAGCATCTCATGCCAAAGCATGTCAAGTTTTCTCGAGCAGTGAGTATCTTGTTTCACAATCGGTAAACTTTTTGCTAAGGTAGTATATTGCATGCTCTTTTCGACCAGACTCGTCATGCTACCCCAGTATACACTCCATTGAGTTTCTAATATTGTTAGGTACATGATTAGAGTTATTCCTTCAACCGGTGGCATCCGAATCAGAGGTTTTTGAAGATATTCCTTGATTTTGTAGAAGTCTATCTGACAATCATCATTCCACCTCACTACTTGATCTTTCTTTAGTAACTTGAAGATCGGCTCACAAGTAGCGGTTAAATGGGAAATAAATCTGGCAATGTAGTTCAAACATCCCAGGAAACCTCTAACTTCCTTCTCAGTACAGGGAGTTGGCATTTCTTGAATAGATTTAACCTTAGCGGGATAAACTTCAATATCTTTACCACTGACGACAAAACCTAGGAGCTTACCAGATCTGACCCTAAAGGTGCACTTATTTGGATTAAATCTCAACTTGTACTTTTTTAATCTATAAAACAACTTGTGCAGATGATTGAGATGTCCTTCTTCATTCTGGGACCTAGCTATCATGTCATCAACATAAACCTCTAACTCGTGATGGATCATATCATGGAAGAAAGCTACCATAGAACGGTGATACGCCACACTTGCATTCTTCAAATCGAAAGGCATGACTTTGTAATAGAAAGTTCCCCACTGTGTGACAAAAGTAGTTTTTTCCATGTCTCTGGGTGCCATCTTGATTTGATTATATCCGGATAAACCATCCATGAAGGAAAATATTTTATGATGAGTGGTGTTGTCAACCAGAACGTCAATATGTGGAAGCGGAAAGTATCTTTGGGGCTCGCCCTATTCAAATCCATGTAGTGAATACACATACGTACCTTACCATATTTATTAGTTATTGAAACCACATTTTCAACCCGCTGATGATAGGACGTAACAGCTAAGGAACCTGCATTGAATTTCTTCATAACCTCAGCCTTGATTTTTTCTGACATCTCAGGATACATACAACGTACTTTCTGCTTTATAGTGGGGAAACCCTCCTTCATCGATAGATGGTGAACCACAATATAAGTATCAATCCCTAGCATGTCTTCATATGACCAAGCAAAGATCTCAACATAGTTACGCAACATATGGATTAACCTCTTTTTGATATTGTCTTCTAAGTTGTCACCTATCTTTACTTCTTTCTTGTTTTCTTCAGTACCCAAGTTCACGACCTCGACTGGTTCTTCATGTGGTCGTATGGGTCTTTCTTCTTGCATTAAGAGCCTAGCAAGCTCTCCATGTATTTCACAATCTTCCTCACCTTTGTCCTCGACTTTGTAGATTAGATTTTTGAAGTCATAATTGGTAATAGAAGAATTGTTATTAATGGGATCCAGGGTGGGTATGGATCTATAATTTGTTGTTGGGTGTGTGTAAGAACACATAACTATTTTGAAAACAATAAAGTAAAAGAAAGATAAAGAGCGCAAAATTTGAGTGCAAATATCCAATGATTTATTAAATAAAAACATGCCTATGAATAATGACAACCCTAACAAATGGACCATTGTGTCTCGGGTAAGGCACACGGCTTAAAGTCATTGTTTAAATTACATAAACAAAACTTAAAAGCAAGAAAAAAACAGAAAAAAAACATTTACTCTTGATTGAAGGAGATTGGTATAAAGTCTTCATCCTTCCAATTGTTGAGCCCATTGCCGGTAGTAGGGAAGATTCAACTCTCTATGTCGCAGTCACTATCAGCGTCTTCCACAACATTAACATGATTGTTGTGAACTCCATTACTGTTGATATGGAATGGAGGTCTCCCAGAATTGGCATGAGCACGATCGACAACCCTCTGAGTCTGAGAAGTGAAACTCAAACCAAACTTGTCCGATTTGTAATAAATATCGGGAAGCTGACCCCAAACAGTGCAACCACCTTTTTCAACCACAACCCTAGCGTCTTTTAGAGAAGCCATTTTCGGTGGAGTCTTAGGAACAAAGGAAGCAGCTTTATCAACCGAAGTTGTATGAGAAACAACTTCAAAGGTCTGGAAAGGAGTCTTGACGAACTCACCGTCCACCTCGACATACTTGAAAGAATTCAAATGGCTCACCATATATTCTTCTTTGCCGCAAACTGTAACGATCTTTCCTCTCATGGGATATTTCAACTTCTGGTGTAAGGTAGAAGTAACAGCACCTTCCCCATGAATCCAAAGGCATCCCAGCAAATAAGAATAGGTTGGACGAATATCCATCACATAGAAAGTAGATTCGAAGACCTAGGAACCCACTTTGATCGGAAGATCCACCTCTCCGTGCACTGTTCTCTTTGAACCATCAAAAGCTCTTACCACAATATCACTTAGTTTTAGAACAATCCATTCACAGTCAAGTTTGTCTAAAGCAACTTTTGGCAATACACTCAAAGAGGAACTTGTGTTCACCAACACATGAGATAAGGTAGTGTCCCTGCACTCAATAGAGACATGCAGGGCCTTATTATGATTCCTTCCTGCGGGAGTCAAGTCTGAAAAGCTTAGCCCATTATCATTCGTCAGGCTAGCAATATGATTTTCGAACTGATTAATAGAGAATTCTTGCGGTACATGGGTAGATTTCAGAAATCTCACCAAATCCTAAACATGGGCTTTGGAGCATAACAATAGGGATAACATAGATATTTTAGAGGGTGTCTTCCCCAGCTGTTAAACAATCTTGTAGTCACTCTTTCAGAGTATTTTTAATATTTCATCCATCTCTTACTTGGAGGGATCTTTAATAGTAACTTTTTTGGTGCCTCTGTTTGGGCTGACTCATTCTTATGTTCTTCGCCCTGGGTCTCAGTAGTAGTAGTTATACGAACCGGTGTAGTAACATCCTTTAGAGAGATCTCCAGAGAGAAAACCCTTCCACTTCTGGTCACCTTACTAGTCCTAAAAATATTACCAACATCGGGATTAGTAACTTCAACATTTTCCTCTTCAACAGTCAATGGTTCCTACTTGACTCCATGGTAGTAGACATCAGCTCCATAATTCTAAGGCATAGCCTTATCACAGGAATATAGAATTGGCCCTGGCGCAGTAATAATCAAGGGAATAACTTTAGGGTCAACAATAATCTTCACGGGGCCCTTAGAACTGATCCTTATAGGGGTACCGGAAATTGTAGACACGTCTTCAAGATTCAGGTCTTGGGATATACTCTCCACGGAAGGAGCCTTCTTAAAAGGAATCATATCAAATAGGATCTCATGGTCATCCATCAAACACTGAGTACCTTCTTTAAGCAATGCTCAACCATTGGATTGGGATGCACAATAGTAGCAATCTTCGGTACAACCCAGAAATAAGCCGGCTTGTAGTAGCTTTTCCTTAACAATTATCAGGGGAGTAGTCAAATCATTTACAGTAGAAACGTAAGAGATATCTTCAATAGCATTAACACCCTTATCATGATTGGGCATCAGCGGAGTAATCACATTAGGAGTCTTAGGAGGGTCAAATTCAGTTTCCTTGGCATCAATCATGTCTTGGATCTTAATCTTTAGGGCCCAATAGTTAATAGTGTCGTGCCCAAGGATGTTAGAGTGATACACACACCTCGCTTTGCGATTGTAGCAGGGAGAGGAAGTGTTGGGATTCATAGGAGGTTCTTTTAATGTAACCATCCATACTTTAAACATGTGTTATAATGCTTGGTCCAATGGCATGTTGATCTTTGTGAACTGTCTCCTAGGAGTCTCCTGCCTACACTGATTATTTTGTTGTTGTTGCACTGGAGCATGATTGGAGATCAGTACTGCCCCCACCGATTAGTTACGATCGCTCTTACTACGACCCTTCAGGTTGTACATATCATTGGATTCCCTCTTACCATTATAAGGCGTTTTTAAAACATTTGAAGATGTAGCCACTTGAATTATACCGCTTCTAATTCCATTCTCAACGTGTTCCCAGTCAAAATTAGTTCAGTGAAACCATTCGAAGAACTCCCTAGTAGATGATTATAGAAAGGACCTATTAGTGTGCTCCTGAACATGTCAACTAATTCTCTGTCAGCCAAAGGAGGTTGAACTCTGCCTGCAAGATCTCTCCATTTCTGGGCATACTCTTTAAAGCATTCATCAGAGCCCATGGTCATGCTTTGTAGTTGCATACGGGTTTGCACAAGATCAACATTATACTGGTATTTCTTATAGAAGGCAACAACCAAATCTTCCCAAGTGTGAACATTGGTCCCTTCTAGTTGATAAAACCATTCCAATTGTTTTCCAGATAAGCTCTCTTGAAAGAAGTGAACCCATAACTTCTTATCAGTAGTTTGCAGTTGGATTTTCTGAGCATAAGACCTCAAATTCAACTTTGGACAAGAAATTCCATCATACTTGGCAAAGGTAGGATTCTTGAACTTAGGAGGAATGACAACTCCTGTAACCATACCCAAACCATCAAAATTTAATCCATGCACCTTTTGGATCTCCATAGCTCTCAAACGCTCTTCCAACAGTTTGTATTTCTTGTCAGAAAGGGGATATTGCTCATCGAAGTAATCATCTTCCTCTTCATTAGGACATTTGTTTGAGCCACGATGGCTTCTTTCAGTCTTCGCACTTTTATTGTCTTCATCCTGCTTGTCATCTTCATTAGATGGGATGTTAAGATCTCGAGCTTGCTTGACATGATCTCTGAACCTTCTTCCCATGTTAAGAAAGCCAATTGGCTTTTTAGCTTTCTTATTCTTCTCACTGGTGACCAGTACCTTCAGCTCTTTCTGCCCTTTGCTAAGTTCAGGAACATCTGTTGGACTTGAGCATTCTGAGCTTGGAGATCTCTGACTGTTTGTTCAAGATCCATTTTTTCTGTCTGCTGAAATAAATAGCAAGTAGATGAGAAAACCTGTCTTGAAAGTACCTATTATATAATGAGATGCATGATATATAGATGCAAATGTAATGTTTTCAAGGATCTTGCAGGGTAAAAATATTAGAAAGAGAAATCTGGTTGCAGCTTTATCTTGGATTTGAGCTTTCATCTTTGAACGTTATTCTATCATAATCAAGCTCAACATATTAAGTGGCTCCTAGATTTTGACTCAATACAACGTATATTGATCTTTACTAGCATCTGGTTTGAGGAAAATAAATCCTCTCGCCCCTTGCTAGAAATCTGGCTCATGATGATCCTGCACCAAAGATCCCTAAGATCCTTGAAATGGTTAGTGAGAATGCTATGATGTTATGATGTCATGATGTTATGTTTATGTTTAAACAAGCATCAAACACAAACAAGTCACACAAGAGCCTTAGGTTTAAGGCTTGCATGAGGTCCTTAGGTAAGTACCCTTCTCTATTGAAGTTAAGTTGGCTCAACCTGTCCTAAAATAGTAACCGAGTTCTAGGGATTTCATATCATGGATCTTTCGTGAAGGTTTTATTTTAGTACATCAACTAACTTTCCACCAAAACATCCCACGAGTCGAATCTCAATGAGTGTAGCATCGAGTATCAACCAACCTTGGACTGCACCAAAGCCAGTCGTCTCACTACCTTCTAATGGCCAAGATGGGTCAATTAAGGTTCTAAAAGTCAGTTAGTGCTAATGACACCACGCAGAAGCCTAATTTTATCCTCAACTAACTGAAGGAACATTTATACAATCCAAAGTGTTTTACTAACCGTAGCCATCACTTCAACCATATCGGTTTATTCTGTACAGTTTCCATGATCTATTACTTCTTACCTAAGACATCCCTAGATCAGGGTGTAGGATCTTTGCAGGTAAATAAACCCAAGCAACCCTTAAATTTAAAGAAAACAAGGAAAACAATAAAAACAAGTAAAAAGTGATATAAACTCTAAGGTAACCCCTCTTTTTTAAGTATTTCCACAGTAGAGTCGCTAATTCTGTAATACGGTGGGATAATTGAATTTTTGTGTTTTATCGCAAATGTGTGGATAGCTAGAGTTGCCACCGACTTTTCTTTTATCCAATATTTAGGAAAGGTGAAAATAACATGAAATACCATTGATAGATTTTAAGTTCGGAAGGTAAGTTATGAAAAGGGAAGGTGTTAGCACCCTTTCCATCTTTAGTTATCTACGGGCTCTTAATCGCTAGCTCACTTTTGAAAACTTTCTTTTTTGTGCATGTGATTTGAAAATATTTTGAAAAGAAAAAGTACGTTTATCTTTGTAATGATTCTTGTATCAGTCCTCAAGAACGCGTACAAAGTGTTTTAGAAAATATTTTTGAAAGTGATGTGTGAAAATGTTTTCTTAGAAAAGATTATGAGCGAGCGATTAACAGTTTTACCCACTAAGGGTCATTCTTGTTATTTTCCTTCTCCTTTAGAGATAGTGTTATTTGTACCATTAGTTGGTAGTAAGCCCCATCTATTGGATGTGAGGGGACAATTGAAGGGTCATCGTATGGTCATTGAAGGCAACATATAAGGATACTTTAGCAATTTATCGGAGGGACTAGATCATTTTTCATAGGCAACATCGAAGGGTCATCGAGGGACTATGATCTTTTATTCAAAGGGACTTTGCTAAAGTATCCCTACTTTCGAGGGACATGACGATTTATCCGTAAGGAAACTAAGTGAGGTTACCCTAGAGGTGCGAGTGTGAATAGTGATTCAATTCAGTTATTTTATTTTGTATTTACGGTTATGCTATCGGTTGATTATTATCTTGCCATACAAACCCTAATTACTAGCAGTATAAAATATAGCAGGAAAAGTAAAGATGCGGAAAGTAAAGGTTCCTACGCTATTACATGGCTTCGGGTAGTTACATAATAAAGATGCGTGAATTTAAACCTATAACTATTACATCCTCGGAACAGATACATAATTAGGAAAAAAAACACGAGAAAATAAACCTAAGTTATTACAATCGAATAATACGACCTATACATTTATATAAGAATTAAAATAGAAAAAAGAAAAGAAAATATGAGAAAAAGTTTTGAAAAAGAAAATATTTTGGTATTTTAGAAAATAATTTTAAGTGATAAAAATAATTAATAAACCCTAAAATTTCTAATAGATTTTAATATTTAAAAAAAGGTTTAATCAAATTAATTAATTAATTAATGAAAATAAAAAGTCAAAATTTAATTGTTAAAAAAAACCTAAACCTAATTTAATAGTTTTAGAAAATTATTAGGCTAAATAATTGGGGTTTAATTTATTTAAAAGAAAAATAAGTGAAAAACGAAGGAAAATATGGTTAGTAAAAAAAGGAAGAAGAATAAATGTATGAGGGTGGGTGTTGAACCCACGCTGTTCAGCATTTTCCACGCCTTGCTTGCCACTTCCCCAGGTGTTGGTTTGTGTTTGAAATCTAGGTGCATTAAATAATATAATAAACCTGCAGAAACTAGAAAATAATAAGAAAAATTAGCAAAAGCCAGGGATCAAACCCACGCCCTTGTGTACCAATGCCCTATCGCGCGCGCTCTTGCCACTAGGGTGGCTATTTCATCCATGAATTTAATCAAACAAAATAAATATAATATAAATCAAATCAGAGTGATCGGAGAAGCGCTGGAGACCTAACTCCGGTCGTCTTCTCCGGCTAGACCAAATATCAACCTGCAAAATTAACACACATTAGAGAGAAAGAAGGACCCTGACTCTCTAAATCAACCCTTATAAATCCAATGGTAAGGTTGTTTTGGCCTAAAAGTGATTGTATCATGAGTTTGGAAGCAAAACTCAATTTGTTCCCTAACCATGGCACTTTGTTATACCTGTACAAAAATTTAAAAGCAACACGTCAAAACAATTCCATACATCAATATGATCATGAATATATGCATATAATTCATTTATATTGCATAAATAAACATTTTGAGTTTCGAAAGAAGACCAAAAAATTGGTGGCGTTGGTTAGCACATTTTGGGATGCTCCACGCTGCAATGATGATTGGAATGAGTCCTTGGGGATCTCAGGAACTCGATGGAATGCTTGGTTTTGGTTGTAAGAGGATGGATCTCTAGTTTTGACTTTGCTCCAATTCTTGAAAATTTGAGAGCTTCAGGGTTCTTCTTTGAGGAAAATTTTTCATGTCCTGGTTGTATGAACATGTTGCCTATTTATAGTTGAGTGATTAGGTCACCAAAACATAAATCCAATCTTTATATTTCATGACAAAAAATTTTATTGGAAATTTTGCATGAAACCTTTCCTTTTTGAGACAATCATGTACCAATAAAACCCACATGTTATTGCTAATTGATCTTATGATTTTTATCCTTATGATTTGATTTAAAACAATGGTCATGCGCCTCATATCTTTGCTTTAGTATTTTATTTGATTTATTTTAATTTTAATTAAATAAATACAAAATAAAATAAATATAAAATCACAAAAATGAACAGATGGACTTAGAGGTTCATGATGAGGTCAGAAACACGTTTGGACTATAAAAGATAAGCACATTAGCCCAAAAATTCAAGTTTGCTCAATTTGGGTTTTATGCATTTTCTCAAAATTGCCCAAATTGTGCAACTCATAATTTGCTCAATTTTTATCATATTAAGGTTATCTTTGAATTTTTGGAAATCATAAGATGTCCCCTACAACTATCATGTTGATCATTTTTCCATTTGAAGAATTTATCTTGATGTAAATTGCTTTGACAAAAGGTGTCTTTTTGTTGACTTTTAAAACTACCTCTAATGTTTTAGACCATATCTCTTGAATGAAGCATTTTTGGGCCTTGGGCTTAGAGAGGAAAAGTTGTAGAGAGTTGAATTTCCATCAAAATGAGCTTTGGTTGAGAATTTTCTAATGAGGCATGTGAAAGTTATGCTTGGTCAAAGTTCAGTTGACCTCTCCTAAAGAAAACCCTAACTTAACAACTTTGATTTTTATGAATCTTGAGTCTTCTTGATGAATCATGATCAACCCTTATTCAAATTATGAATGTGAATTCAAAATGTTGATGTTGACCAAAAATCTTGAAGTTTGACTATATGTTGACCATAGTTGACTTTTTACCCAATATAGTTGATTTTCAATCATCTGAGCAATTGACTGAGCAAATTTGTGATGTAAGGCTTGAAACTTGACATAAGGATTCTTTGAAGTATATGAGAAACCATGAAGTCCAATTGAGGCATTAGAATTCCAATTTCCTTTGAGAAAACCAAAACCCTAATTATAGACCACTGCTTGAGAGGAGGATCATCTGATCATTCTTGAGCAGTCTTGAACACTTGATAAGCTTAGGAGCATGAGAAAGTCTTTTGAAATGAGTGGGGAAATTTTGAGATGCAAAAGGTATACCAAAAATGAATTTTTCAAAAGACCATAAATGTAATTCATGTCAAAAGGGTAAGCAAACGAGGGTCTCTTTTAAATCAAAAAATGTTGTTTCAACATCTAGACCTCTTGAGTTCTTTCACATGGATTTATTTGGTCCTTCACAGACTAAAAGCTTAGGTGGAAATTACTATGGTGTTGTAATTATAGATGATTACTCAAGATTTTGTTGGACTATTTCTTGCGTAGTAAAGATGAAACATTCTCGGTTTTCACACGTTTTGCCAAGTTAGTTCAAAACAAATTAAATTAAAAAATTGTTACCATTCAAAGTGATCATGGAGGTGAGTTTGAAAATCATATCTTTGAAGAATATTATAATAAATTTGGAATTGAACATAACTTTTCAGCTCCTAGAACTCCATAACAAAATGGTATTGTGGAGCATAAAAATCGTGTTTTAGCAGAGTTGGCAAGAACAATGCTCAATGATTATGGTTTACAAAAATAATTTTGGGCTGATGCTATTAGCACGGCGTGTTATGTCTTGAATAGGATACTTATTTGTCCCATTCTTCAAGAAACTCCCTATGAACTTTTAAAAGGTATAAAACCAAATTTATCTCATTTTCATGTCCTGAGATGTAAATGTTTTATTTTAAACAATGGAAAATATAATCTTGGAAAATTTAACGCGAAAGCCGATGAAGATATTTTTCTTAGATAATATCAATCTAGCAAAGCATATAGACTTTATAACAAAATATTACTTATTTTTTAGGATTCGATCCATGTTACTTTTGATGAGACTTCCCAAAGTAGTGTTGGGAAAGGTAGTTCTTTTCATGGTGTAGGTGCATCTACAGAAGATATATTCAAGGACACCAATAAAAGAGTTGACCAACCTAAATCGGTAAAAATTGAGAATTTGAAAACCAAGAAAAGAAAGATGATGAAAGTCATGAAGAAAAGGATGGTCTTCCATTGGAGTGGAGAACTTCCAAGGATTATCCAATTGACAACATTATTGGTGATATCACCAAAGGGGTAACTACTCGCTCTAAGATAAGTAATTTTTGTTATCATCATGCTTATTTTTGCACCCCAAAATTTACCCTCCTATTTACAAGAAAAATTAATTCAAGATACTTCCTTATGATCATGAAGGTCTCAAATGCTCAAGACTACTCAAAGATTGATCAGATAAACCCTTCTCATAAGCATTGACCTACAATTAGGGTTTTGTTTTTCTCAAGGAAAATTGGAATTCTAATGCCTCAAGTGGATTTCATGGTTTTTCATATGTCTTAAAGTATACTCATGCCAAATTTCAAGCCTTTCAGTACAAGTTTGCTCAATCAATTGCTCAGATGATTGAAAATCAATTGTATTGGACAAAAAGTCAACTTTAACCAACTTACAGTCAAACCTCAATATTTTTGGTACACATCAATATTTTTAAGTCACATTCATCATTTGATCAAAGGTTGATCATAATTCATCAAAAAAACTCAAGATTCATCAAAAGTCAAAAGTTACTAAATTAGGGTTTTTTTAAGAAGTCAACTGAACTTTGACCAATCATAACTTTCACATACTTCATTAGAAAAATATAAACCCAAAGCCTATCTTAAAGGAAATTCAATTCTCTACAACTTTTTCTCTCTAAGCTTAAGGCCAAAATGCTTCATTTGAGAGACATGAGCCAAAACATTATAGGTCATTTTAAAAGTCAACAAATAAACACTTTTTTTCAGGGCACTTTACATCAAGATAAACGCTTCAAATGGAAAAATGACCAACGTGAAGGTTGTAGGAGATATCTTGACCTTTCCAAAGAGTCCAAGATCACCTTCATATGATAAAAATTGAGAGAGTTATGATTGGTTCAAGTTGGGAAATTTTGAGAGAATGCATGAAGTTCAAATAGAGAAAATTTCAATTTTTGTGCTAATGGGCCTATCTTTTAAGGACCATATGTGTTCCTGACCTCATATTAGACCTCTAAATCCATTCTCATATTTTTTATGATTTTTATTTCTTTTATTTGGATTTTATTCATTTAAATGTAAATTAAATCCAATAAAATATCAAATAAATGATATAAGGCATGTGGATCTATTTTTTAATCAAATCATAAGTCTAAAAAGCTGGCGACAACTTGCAAAAAACGTGATTGGTATGAGATTGGCCTAAAAAAGAAAGATTTGATGCAAAACTTCAATCAAATATTTGATCATGAAATTCAAATCTTTTGTAATTTCATCAATATTTGATCATGAAATATTTAATCATGAAATTCCAAATCAAATATTATACCATGATAGCACAAGATTTGGTTCAATATTCTTGACCTAATTTTTTCTATTATAAATAGACAACATGTTCATAAATCCAAGGACACGAAAATTATCCACAAGAACAAGTCCTAAAAAATCTCAAAATTGTCAAAACTAGGGAAAACTAAAAACCTTGTGTGCAGCCACTTTCAATCCATTCAAAGCATTCCATCATGTTCCTGAAGTTCTTAGGAGTCCATCTCAGCCATCCTTGAAGCCTGAAGCACGCAAAACAGCTACGTCCAAGTATATCGGTTTGGTAACTTTCGTGATTCTCAAAACTTTTAATCTATGTGTATTTAGTTAATTTGATTCATGTATACCTATTCATGATGATGTTTAGAGTTGTTTTGATCCATTGTTTGTGTAATACGGTGGGAGATCTGACTTTTTGGTTTTATCCAAATATGCGGATAACAAGAGTTTCCATCGACTTTTCTTTTATCCAATATTTAGGAAAGGAGAAAATAACAGGAAAGACCTTTGATAGATTTTGAGTTCGAGGGGTTAGTCATGAAAAGGGAAGGTGTTAGTACCCTTTTCATCCGTAGTTATCTACAAGCTCTTAATCGCTAGCTCACTTTTTGAAAATTTGCTTTTATGTGTGATTTGTTTGAAAATATTTTGAAAAAGCCAAAGTACAAATAACTTTGTAATGATTCTTGTGTCAGTCCTCAAGAATGCGTACAAAGTGTTTTTGAAAATATTTGTTTGAAAAAGTAGTGTGAAAAATGTATTGTTTGTGAGCAAGCAATTAGGAGTTTCTTACCGATTAAAGTATTTCTTATTATTTTCCTTCTCCTTTATAGATTTTTCTATCTGTTTTACCCTAAAATTTGCCCTCCCATTATTCAGAACATTCTTCTAGGGTTCTCAATTGCTCAAGAATTGATCAGACAAACCATCCTCCTAAGCAGTTGACCTACAATTAGGGTTTTATTTTTCTTAAGGAAATTTGAGCTTCTAAGGCCTCAAGTTAATTTCATGGTTCCTCATATGCTTCAAAGAATCTTCTTGTCAAGTTTCAAGCCTTACATCACAAATTTGTTCAGACAATTGCTCAGATGATTGAAAATCAACTGTATTGGACAAAAAGTCAATTGTGGTTAACATGAAGTCAAACCTCAAGATTTTTTTGTCAAAATCAAGGTTTTGAAGTAATATTCATTATTTGATCAAGGGTTGATCATGATTCATCAATAAACTCTCAATTCATCAAAAGTCAAAAGTTTCTAAATTAGGATTTTCTTAAGGAGAAGTCAACTGAACTTTGACCAAGCATAAGTTCCATATGCTTCATCAGATTTCCCTCAACCAAAGCTCATTGTGAAGGAAATTAAATTTTATAGAACTTTGTCTCTCTAATCTCAAGTCCAAAAATGATTCATTTCAGAGATATGGGCCAAAACATTATAGGTCATTTCAAAAGTCAACAAAAAAGACACTTTTTGTCAAAGTAATTTACATCAAGATAAATTCTACAAATAGAGAAATGACCAACATAGAGATTGTAGGGAACATCTTGATATTTCCAAAAATTCAAATATCACCTTCAAATGATAAAAATTGAGAGAGTTATAATTGGTTCAAGTTGGTCAATTTTGAGAAAATGCATGAAACATAAATTGATCAAACTTGAATTTTTGCCTTAATGGGCTGATCTTTCAAGGTCCAAGCATGTATTAGACCTCAATGTAAACCTATGAACTTATCCATGCACCCCTAGGATTTTTATTCAATTTATTTATTATTTTATTTATTTAAATTCAAAATAAATGACCTAATCCCACACATATTTTGACCTAATTCATCTCTATATATACTCCTCATTCAGACAAGACATGACCATGAAAACCATGCACAAGAAACCATTCCAAAAAACATCGAAAATTATCAAAACTAGGGCAATCGAAAACCCTAGTAACAACCTATTTTGAAGCAAGCCAAACCTTCAAATTAATTCCACAAGCAGTGTAGGATAACAATGGATCAATCTTGAGGATCCAAATGGCCTAAAACGCATGAACATGCATCATCGGTTTTCCATTCTTACATGAATTTGTATTTTTGTTTCCTTTATGTTTTAATGCATAATAACAATACTAACATGTTTCTGAGGTACAATCATGCAGGATAGACCCATCACACGAGCCTCATAACGACCGGACAAGGGTTTGCCATGTTTACACCATTTTAAGTTATCTTCGTCGTATCTCACCATACAACATGATTTCACCAAAACTAATGCCTTCATTGAATTTACAAGGCCTAAATTAGGGGGTAGGGTACTTTTGAACCACTAACATTCCTTGTTTTACATGTACAAGATAAGGAGTCACCAGAGAAGACGACAAGAGCAAGGGCTCTGGCGCTTCTCCGGCCTAGTAATTTTGTTTTATTATATAATTGATTGTTTTCACTTATGTACCAGATGAAACAGCCACCCCAGTGGCAGGCGCACGCATGATAAGGTATTCGTATACCAGGGCGTGGGTTCGATCCTGCCTTTTGATATTTTATTTTTCATATTTTCCAGTTCTTGCAAGTTTACTACATGTTGCGATGATTCCATTCCCCTAACACAAACATGCTCCTGGCGCAATGGCAAGCTATGAATCACAGGAGGCAAAGGGCGTGGGTTCAACACCCACCCTTGGCATTTTGCGTTGTTTTTGCTTTTAGCTTGTTTTTTCTTGATTTATCTAAACCCTAATTTTTTTGGTTAACCTTAATTATTTTTTTAACAAACCTAAAAAATAAATCCTTTTTTGCAAACCCTAAAAACAATTAGGTTTAGGTTTTTATTAATTTAATTAATTAACCTTTGTTCTCTTTAATTTTAAAAAATTAGATCTTTAGATTTTATTTAATTAATTATCATAAAAAGTATTTTCTTCAAAAAAAAACTTTTATCACATTCTTTTTACTATTTTTATTTTCCTTTTCTTATTTTCATAGATCAAATTGTATAGGTTTCACGAATGTAATAGCCTAGATTTCTTGCTTTCTTTTTCAGTATTATGTAATTGCTCCGGGATGTAATAGTTGTAGGTTTTATTTTTCGCACCTCTATTATGTATCTTCCCCCAAAGCGTTGTAATAGCCTATGTTTTATATTTCTGCCTTTATTTTCTACTACTATATTTACTATATTACTGCTTAGTAATTAGGGTTGTATGGAAAGATAAAAACAATCATTAGAAAACCCTAAGTTCAAAGATAAATAACTGAATTGAACACACTTGCACACTTGCACCTCTAGGGTAACCTTTCTTTGTTGCCTTCGAATTAAACGGTCATGTCCCTCGAAAGTGGGGATGATTTAGAAAACACCCTCGATCAAGTCATCATCATACAAAAGATCATAGTCCCTCAATGACCCTTCGATGTTGCCTACGGAAAAATGATCTAGTCCCTCGAGTTTCCTACAAATAATATGATGACTGTCCCTTACGAAATTGCTAAGGCATCCTTACAAGTTGCCTTCGATGACCGTACGATGACCCTACGCATGTCCCTTCACATCGAACGATCGGGCTTCTTACTAACTAATGGTACGGATAACACTATATAAAGGAGAAGGAAAAGTACAAGAAAGACCTTGAGCGGGTAGATACTTTTAATCGCTTGTTCACAAATTTTCCTAAACAAAACATTTCTCACATCACACTTTCACAAAACTAATATTTTTAAACACTTTGTACGCATTCTTGAGCACTGATACAAGAACCATTACAAAGTTCTCCTTACATAGCCATTTTCAAAATATTTCACACAAAACAAAATTTTCAAAACTGAGCTAGCGATTAAGAGCCCGTAGATAACTACAGATGAAAAGGATGCTAAAACCTTCCCTTTTCATAACCTACCGCCCGAACTCAAAATCTTAAAGGTCTTTCCTGTTATTTTCACCCTTTCCTTATTGAATAAAAGAAAAGTCAAAGGCGACTCTTTCTATTCGCAACATTTGCAATAAAACACAAAAACAAGTCAGTTATCGCACTGTATTACAAAATTGGCGACTCTGTTGGGGATTGAAAAAGAGGGGTTACCTTAGAGTCTTAGATCAATTTAATTTCTTTAAATTGTTTACCTTAATTGCTTTATTTTTAATGGTTTCTTGGGTTTATTTTCTTGCAAATGTCCTACACCTGGATCTAGGGATGCCTTAGGTAGATAACAATAGATCAAGGAAATTGTATGGAATAAACCGATATGGTTGAAGTGATGGCTACATTAGTGTGACACTTTGGTTTATACTGGTGTTCCTTGAGTCAGTTGAGGATAACACTAGGCTTCCACATGGTGTCATAAGCACTAACTGACCTTTAGAACCTTAATTGACCCATCTTAGCCATTAGAAAGTAGTGAGATAGTTGGCTTTGATGCAGTCCAGAGGTTGTTGATACTCGATGCGGCGCTTATTGAGATTCGACTTTCAGGATATTTTGGTGGTAAGTCAGTTGTCGTGATAAAATAAAACCTGAAAGAAATATCGGTGATATGAGAATCCTAGAACCCGGTTACTTTTTTAGGACAGGTTGAGCCAACTTGACTTCAATAGAAAAGGGTACTTACCTACAGACCTCATGCAAGCCTTTTAAACCTAAGGCTCTTGTGTTCTTTGTTTGTGTTTGCTACTTGTTCAAACATGACATTATGGCATCATATCATAGCATTTTTGCTAACCATTTCAAGGATCTTAGGAACCTTTCATGCAGGTTTATCATGAACCAAACTTCTAGCAAGGGGAAAGAGGATTTATTTTCCTCTTACCAAATTCCGTCAAAGATCAAAGTCTTTTCCCTTGAGTCAGATGCTAGGAACCACTTTACATGATAAGCTTGACTCTTTTAGAAGGTCGTTCAAAAACAAAGACACAAAGTTCTTCAGTCAAAGCTGCAGCCAAACTCATTTTCTGACATTTCATTCTTGTTTGTCCCACGAGATCCTTGAAAACATTACATATGCATCTACATACCATACATATCATTACATAACAGGTATTCCCCGAACATGTTTTCTTATCTTCTTGCTGTTTATTTCAGTAAAATATGGCTCTCAAACAAACGATCAAATATCTTCAGGCCCATAATGCTTAGTTCGATTAAATGTTCCTCAACTTAGCCAAGGGACAGGAAGAACTGAAGACCCTCATCACCAATGAGATGAAGAAAAATACAAGGAAACCAATCGGTATCCTCAACATGGGAAGAGATTTCAGAGGTCCTCTCAAGCGAGCTCATGACTATGATATCCCATCAAACGAAGATGAAAACCAGGGTGAAGGTGGTAAGAGTGTGAAGGCTGAGAAGGGAAACGACCTTGGTTCCAACCAATATTTTGATGAAGATGAAGAAGACTATTCTGACAAACAGTATCCTCTGCTGATGAAAAATACAAACAACTGTAAGATTGTTTAAATTCTATGGAGATCTAGAGAGTGCCTGGGTTGGATTTTGAAGAGCTGGGTTTAGTCTCAGGGGTCGTTATTCCTCATAAATTCAAGGTCCCTACTTTTGCAAAGTATCATAGTGTTTCTTGTAAAAAGCTTCATCTGAGGTCATATGTCCAGAAGATTCAATCACACACTACTGATAGAAAGTTATGGGTGCATTTCTTTCATGAGAGCCTATCTAAGACACAATTGGAATGCTTCTGTTAACTGGAAGGAACAAATATTCGTACTTGGGAAGATTTGGTTGTTGCTTTCTACAAACAATACCAATACAATGGTGATCTTGCACCAACCCATGTGCGACTGCAGAGTATGACTATAGGCTCAAACAAAGGCTTCAAATAGTAATGCCCAAAAATGGAGAGATCTAGCGGGAAGATTTCAACTTTCTTTGTCTGATAGGGAGCTGGTTGACATGTTTGTGGGAAATCTAACAGGTCCTTTCTTCAATCATCTGATCGGAATCGGGATTCACCGAGTTGATATTAACATGGGAACATGTTAAAGGTGGAATTATAAGTGGAAACATTTAGATGGCTACGTCTTCAAGTACTATAAAGAAGACATTCAACAAGAAAAGAGAAGTTAATTCTATGTATGGTAAGAAGGGTCGAGGTAGAAGTGACTGCAACCAATCTGTGTGGGCAGTGTTAATTTCTAATCCTGCACCAGTGCAACAACATCAACAAGGAAATCAGTGTAGGTCAGACGCACCTAGGAGACAATTTACCAAATATCAACATACCATTGTATCAGGCATTGCAACATCTACTGAAAGCAGAGATGATTACATTGAGAGACCCTCCTCAGAATCCCAACACTTCCTCTCCTTGGTACAATCATAATGCAAGATGTGCCTATCATTCGAATAGTCCCAGACATGACACAAATAACAGGTGGGCTTTGAAAAATAATATTCAATATATGATTGACTCCAAAGAGATTGAATTTGATCCTCCCGAGATTCCCAATGTGATTATTGCGCATATGCCTAAGCACGACAAGGGCATTAATGCTATCAAAGATGTTTCTTATGTTTCCGATGTAAGTGACTTGGTTACTCCCCTGATAATTATTAAGAGGAATCTGTTGCAAGTAGGTTTATTTTCGGGTTGCATTGAAAGATGCTACTGCTGCACAACCCAATCCAATGGCTGCAAACTATTGAGAGAAGGTATTCAATGTTTAATGGATAACCATATAATTCTAGTTGAAAAGATTCCTTATATGGAGAAATTTTTTCATGATTTGGAGTTTGAAGACGTGTCTCTAATTTTCAGAACTCCTATAAGTATTAATTCCAAAGGCCTTATGAATTTTACGGCTGAACCTATATTTTCTCCTTCAATCATTACTGCACCGGGGCCAATTCCATATTCTTCCGACAAGGCTATCCCTTGGAATTATGGAGCTGATGTTTACTACCATGGTGTAAAGCAATAACCATTGGTTGTTGAAAGTGGAAATACTGAAGTTACTGATCCCAACATTGACAATATTGTCGGGACCAGTAAGGTTACCAGAAGTGGAAGGGTTTTCTCTCCAGAAATCTCTCCGAAGAACGTTGCTACACCAGTTTGTGTTACTGCTACCAAGTCAACTACTGAGGCTCGAGGGAAAGAACAAATGACTGAGCCTGCCCAAAAGGAGGCACCTAAAGAAGTTACCGTTGTGGATACCTCCAAGCAAGAGATGGATGAAGTACTAAAAATCATCCGAAAAAGTGACTACAAGATTGTTGAACAGTTAGGGCAGACTCCCTCGAAGGTATCCATGTTATCCTTGTTGTTGTGTTCTGAAGCCCGTGCTCAGGCTCTGGTGAAGTTCCTAAAAACTATACATGTACCATAAGAAATCTCTGCTGATCAATTTGAAAATTATGTTGCTAGCCTAACAACTAATAATGGGTTAGGTTTTTCTGATACTGATTTGACCCCTGAAGGAAGAAACCATAACAAAGTCATGCATGTCTCTATTGAATGCATGGGCACTACCTTGGCTCATGTGTTGGGTGATACGGGTTCCTCATTAAACGTTCTACCGAAGGGTGCTCTAAACAGACTTGACTGTGAAGGGGTTGTGCTGAAACTTAGTGACATTATGGTCAAAGCCTTTGATGGTTCAAAGAGGATGGTGCATGGAGAGGTGGATCTTCCGATCAAAGTAGGTTCGCAGATCTTTGACTCAAACTTCTATGTGATGGACATTCACCTTGCTTATTCCTTTTTACTTGGAACCCCTTGGATTCATGGGGAAGGCGTTGTTACTTCTATGTTGCACCAAAAGTTAAAATATCCAGTGAAAGGAAAAATTGTTACAATATGTAGGGAAGAAGAATACATGGTGAGTCACTTGAACTCCTTCAAGTATGTTGAGATAAACGGCGAATTCATCGAGACTCTCTGCCATTCCTTTGAAGTTATTCCTTGGACAACTACCGTTACTGAAGACGTTTCTACTATTCCTAAGGTTACCAGGGTTCCAACTAGAGAGGATTCATTGAAAGAAGCTAGAGTTGTGGTAGAAGAAGGTGGTTGAACTACTTAGGGTCAGCTTCCCGACATTCCATACAAATATGATAAATTTGGTTTGGGTTTCACTGCAGAGCCTCAGAGGGTTGTTCGTCGTGCTCGTGCTGGGAGACCACCATTCCGCATCAGCAACAATGGAGTCAACACGATAGAAGATGTTGATAGTAACTATGACCTAGACAATTGGATTTTTCCTACCATCGAGAACGGGCTCAGCATTTGGAAGACGGGAGATGTTATACCAATCTCGTTTAGTCAGGTGTAAATGCTATTTTTTGTTTTCTTGCTTTCAAGTTTTGGTTATGTAATTTTAAACAAAAATTTAAGCCTTGTGCCTTACCCGGGGCACAACGGTCCATTTGTTAGGGTTGGCATTCAAATTTTGCGCTCTTTGTCTTTATTTTACTTTATTGCTTTCAAAATTGTTATGTGTTCTTACACACACCCACACAACAAATTACAGATCCATATCCACCCTGGATCCCGTTGATAACAATCCTGCTATTGCCAATTATGACTTCGAAAATATGATCTACCAAGCCGAGGACGAAGGTGAGGAAGATTTTGAAGTACCTGGAGAACTTTCTAGGATGTTGATACAAGAAGAAAGATCCATACAACCGCATGAAGAGCCAATACAGGTTGTGAACTTGGGTACTGAAGAGGACAAGAAAAAAGTCAAGATAGGTGCCAACCTAGAAGACCGTGTCAAAAACAGACTAATTCAGATGTTGTGCGACTACATTGAGATTTTTGCTTGGTCACACAGAGACATGACAGGGCTTGAAACTGATGTTATGGTTTACCATCTACCAATGAAAGAAGGTTGTTCTCCAGTAAAATAGAAGGTTCGTCATATGCGTCCTGAGATGTCTGAAAATATCAAAGTTGAGGTTATGAAACAGTTCAATGTTGGCTTCCTAGCTAGTACATTCTATCCTCAATGGGTTATAAATATGGTGCCAGTACCTAACAAGGATGGCAAAGTGCGTATGTGTGTAGACTACAAGGATCCGAACAGGGCAAGCCCTAAATATGACTTTCCACTTTCGCATATTGATGTTCCGGTTGACAACACCGCTCAGCATAAAGTATTATCCTTCATGGATGGTTTCTCTGGTTATAATCAAATCAAGATGGACCCTGAAGACATTGAAAATACCACCTTTGTCACACAGTGGGGCACTTTCTGTTACAAGGTTATGCCTTTTGGTTTGAAGAAAGCCAGTGCAACATATCAGCATTCTCTTGTAGCTTTTTTCCATGACATGATCCTTCATGAGATAGAGGTTTACATCGACAACATGATAGCCAGGTCTCAGACTGAAGAAGAACATCTTGACCACTTACACAAGTTGTCTGAGAGGTTTAAGAAATAAAAGTTGAGGCTGAATCAAAATAAGTGCACCTTATGGGTGTGATATGGTAAACTCCTAGGGTTCGTCGTCAGTGGTAAAGGTATCGAAGTGGATCCTTCCAAGGTTATAGTGATTCTGGAAATGCCAGCTCCCCGTACTAAGAAGGAAGTCAGTGGTTTATCAGGAAGACTGAACTACATTGCCAAGTTTATTTCCTATTTGACTGCTACTTGTGAGCCAATCTTTAAGTTGCTGAAGAAAGATTAACTAGTGAAGTGGAACAAAGATTGTCAGATGGCCTTTGACAACATCAAGGAGTACCTCCAGGATCCAATTATGATCCCACCAGTTGAAGGAAGACATCTGACCATGTACCTAACAGTGTTAGAGAACTCAATGAGGTGTGTACTGGGGCAAAATGACAAGTCTGTTCGAAAAGAGCATGCAATATACTACCTTAGAAAAAAGTTTATCGACTGTGAAACAAGATACTCACTGCTTGAGAAAACTTGTCGCTCTTTGGCATGGTCTGCTCGCCGACGAGTACAGTATATGTTGACTTATAATACTCTGTTGATCTTTAAAATGGATCCTCTAAAATACATATTCGAGAAACTTGCTCTCTTCGGAAGAATAACAAGATGGAAAATGGTCTTGACAGAATACGATATTTAGTACACTACTCAAGAGGCAATCAAGAGAAGTATACTGGAAGATCATTTGGCTCATCAAGTGGTAGATGACTATCAATCTATGAATTTTGAGTTCCTGGATGAGAATATTATGCTAGTTACAGATTGCAAAAAACCTGGACTGTATGAAGGACCTGAGCTAGGATCCTGATGGACTATTGTTTTTGATGGAGCTTCCAACACGCTTGGTAATGGAATTGGTGTTGTGATTGTATCTCCCAAAGGTTATCATGCGCCCTTCACCGCTAGAATTTGTTTTGAGTGTACCAACAACAAGGCAGAATACAAAGCGTCCATCATGGGAATCAAAGCTGCTATCGATATGAGAATCAAGTTTTTGAATGTGTACGGGGACTCAGCCTTGGTAATCAGTCAGATCAAAGGAGAATGGGACACAAAGCACCTGAATCTCATTCCTTATCGGGAGCATGTATTGAAATTAATTTCGTACTTTGAGGAAATCACTTTCGAACACATCCCACGAGAAGAGAATCAACTGGAAGATGCATTATCTACCATGTCATCTATGTTTAAAGTTAGATAGGACACTGAAGTTCCTCAGATTACTATTGAAAGGCTAGACGAACCAGCGTATTGCTACAAAGTTAATACTGATGGAGTAGAGGGAAAGAATTGGCTTCATGAAGTAAAAAGATACCTCGAAGCTCAAGAGTACCCCGAGGAGGCGTCTTTTAACGACAAGAAATTTATATGGAGGTTCTCTGCCAAATTCATTCTGAGCAACAAAATTTTGTACAAACACAATCACGATTCAACTCTACTTTGTTGTGTAGACAAGAAGAAAGCTGAGAATATTTAGAAGATATGCATGAATGTATCTTTGGTACTCACTCCAGTGGGCACATGATGGCTAAGAAGATTCTGAGAGCGGTTTATTATTGGTCGACCATGGAAATTCATTGCCATAATAATTCCATAATTTGTCACAAATGCCAGATTTATGCTGACAAAGTACATGTGCTCTGGTTCCTCTAAATGTCTTGACTTATCCTTGGTCGTTTGCAATGTGGGGCATTGATATCATTTGAGAGATTAAGCCTACTGCTTCTAATGGGAATCATTTCATCCTCGTCGCTATTGATTTCTTCACGAAGTGGGTTGAAGCAGCCTCATTTGCCTCCGTTACCAAGAATGTTGTTGCCTTGTTCATTAGACATAACCTTATTTGTCGGTATGGCATCCCTGAAAGGATCATCACAAACAATAGTACCAATCTCAACAATACTATGATCACGGAACTCGGCACATAGTTCAAGATTAAGCACCACAATTCTTCTCTATACCGACCGAAGATGAATGGCGCAGTGGAAGCTGCCAACAAGAATATCAAGAAGATCTTGCAAAAGATGACAATGACATACAAAGATTGGCATGAGATGTTACCATTTGCTCTTCATGGCTATCGCACTTCAGTATGCACATCAACTAGGGTAACCCCTTTCTCTCTAGTTTATGACGTGGAGGTTGTCTTACCTATTGAAGTCTAAATTCCTTCTCTAAGGATTATGAAAGACATAGATTTAGATGAAGACGAGTGGATTTAGACTAGGTTGGACCAGATAAATTTGATTGGCAAGAAAAGGCTTGCGATTCTTTGTCACGGTCAGATGTACCAGAAGCATATGATCAAAGCCTTCAACAAGAAAGTCAAACATTGGGTATATCAGGCTGGTGACTTGGTAATAAAGCGCATCATCCTACCACAAGGTGATCCTATAGAAAAATAGACTCCCATGTACGAAGGGACATTTGTAATTAAGAAGATATTCTCTGGCTGTGCTATGATACTTACCACCATGGACGGTGAAGATTTTCCGCACCCTATGAACGCGAACATAGTCAAAAAATACTACGCATAAAAGATACTCGCTAGGTTGACTGGTGTTGTACCCCAAAATTTCCCTCTCTTTTCTCAAGACATTGCACACAAGATCTCCAATAACTCAAGCTTGCACAAGTGTTGACTGGGTCAAACCATCTCCTAAACACTGATGCCTCAAATTAGGGTTTTGATTTTCACAAGGATAATTGGAATTCTAATGCCTCAAATGACCTTCATGGATCATTATATACCTCAAAGAATACTCATGTCAAATATCAAGTCCTGAATCACAAATTTGCTCAGTCAATTGACCAGATGATTGAAAATCAACTGTATTGGGTGAAAAGTCAACTATAGCAACCTATAGTCAAACTTCATGATTTTTGGCCAACATAAACATTTTAATGTTATATTCATGATTTTATCAAGTATTGATCACAATTCCTCAAGAAAAGCACTCAATTTACCAAAGGGGCAAAATGATCATAATTAGGGTTTTTACTGTAATTAACTGATCAGTGACTTTTGACCTAATACATAATCTAATGGCATGAAGCATAATCTCAAGGATTCAAATGCAACATGTTGACCTAATTTTATAGTTCAAAACATTCCTCAAGATCAATGGATTGATAGTTGAAATTTGATCAACTAATGAAAAGTCAACTGATGCACAAAAAGTCAAACTTTGACTTTTTGGTAAAAATTCAATTTCAAAGATCACAATTCATCAAGATATTCAAAAATATCAAACTTTATTATCAATAAATCAAGAAAGTCAAAAGTCAATTTGAAAAGTCAAACTTTTCAATACTTAGAATTTTCTAAGTCTTTTAAACCTTGATAAATTCATAACTTCATGACATTTTTTCACCAAGATGAAAGATGATTCAAAGAAAACTTTCAACATTAAAGTTGTAGATCTTGATGATATATACAACTTTTCTTTACTGATCAAGTCTTAGAAGTTCTTAGATTTTAAGTTATAAATTCATGAAGTCATGCACTTTTTCTAAAACACTTAGTGAAAATTTGACCTACTTTAGGCAGATTTTTATCCTAACTTCTTGGCCAATTTTCATCAAGCTCCAAGATGATTTTGTCAAAATGTTCAACTTAAAGGTTGTAGAGGATGTTTCAAGCTTTACAAGATGTCAGAGAACTTGAAGAGATCATGCTCGAGCTAGAAGTTTCGAAGAGATGAAGATAGCCTCATAAACTTGAATTATAGTTCATTTTCTTGATGAACACTAGAGAAAATCTCAAACCATGCTGCATAAATATTGATTTTCAATATTCAAACTTGATAATCACTCAATAATTAAAAGTTTACACAAATTTTGGAGCCATTATCCAAGTGTTTGAAGCTTTGTCCAAATTGATTTTCCATTTTTGGCACAAAGGTACCATTTCCATTTTGATAAAGCATTTCTTTTGCAAAGGTCAACTCTCCTTGAGCTCCTAACTTGTTGTCTCTACACACACACTTTAATAAGACTAGAAGTAACATGTTTGAAGTGATTCAACAACTCTACATTGCTGGTGCAAAACGTTGAAACTTGATTTTCTCACTTTTCTTCAAAATCAAGCAACCTAGCCATAACCCTATAACTCAAATGTGTTGTGCAAAAGATCTCCAACCATTTTCATATAACTATACAAGTTATTTGCAAGCTAGGACACGAAAAAGGCACCCTAAAAACGTCTCAAGCATTTTGCAACACAGAATTGGCCATAACTTGACATTTTTTAGCTTCAAACCATCAAATCAAAAACCACTCGGGCTTTTTTAAATCTAATCATCCATACACTCTCCATACATCATATAAAAGTGATCCAGGTTCCTGTTTATGGACTGTAAATCCATTTCATCTATCCACCATTTTCAAAACTCAAGCTTGCAACTTGACTTGAGTAGGGAGTTTCATTCATCCTCAAAGAAAAGTAGAAGTTGGAATACACTCAAGGAGGTTCAGGCAAGCTAAACAGATCATTAGGACACCTAAAAGGTTGCTCAAACTCCATACACGAATATCATTTGCAAGGTAATTTTCCTAAACTGTGATATCTTAATTCAAGCATCTTTTGTACATGCATTCTGTTGCACCCCAAAATTTTCCCTCTCATATCTCTCAAAACATTGCAAGAAAAATCTCCAAGTGGCTCAAGATTGCTCAAGAGTTGAACAGTCAAGTCATCTCCTAAGGCAGTCAACCCCAAATTAGGGTTTTGTGTTGCATCAAGATCTTTGAGTCCAAATGACCTCAAGTGCTCCCTAATGTCCTAATATTCTCTCAAGATCATCCATGCCAAATTTCAAGCCTTGCAGAGGAAGTCTGCTCAGTCAATTGCTCAAAGGGTCCAAAAATCGATTATGTTAGGGCAAAAGTCAACTGTGACCTACAAACAGTCAAACCTCAAGATTTTTTGTCAACATTCTCATTTTGAAGGATATTTCATCATTTGATCAAGGGTTGATCATGATTCATCAAGGATTTCTCAAAATTCATCAAGACTCAAAAGTTGCTAAATTAGGGTTTTGTAGGAAAAGTCAACTCAACTTTGACCAAGCATAACCTTCTCATACTTTATTAGAAATGACCCATACAAATCTCATTTTTAAGAGGATTCAATTTCCTACAATCCATCTTCATACCTCAAGATTAGAAAATGCACTCACAAGAAGTTATAAATATGGATATTATAGGTCATTTTTGAAAGTCAACAAAAACATCTTTTTTGCCAAAGCTTATAAGTTGATCATGGAATATAAAAATGATAAGAGACAAAAAGGGTTGGTTATAGTACATCTCAAGCTTTCTAAAAAGTCCAATAACACTTCCAAAAGTTCAAAATTGAAGAAGTTATGCATTGTTGAAGTTGGGCATTTTTGCAAAATTGCCAAAAGTCAATTATCCCTAAAACTTCAAATTTTGTCAAATGGGCACATTCTTTTCCACTTTATTTGAACTTGCCACATTGTCCACGTGTCCTAGCTTCATCCATGAGCCCATATTTCATTTTTATTATTTAATTTGATTTTTAATTGTATTTATTCATTTTAAATCAAATAAAATCATAGAAAATCCAAATAATTAATAACTCTTGATTTTTTTGATTGTTTTAGGCTTTTTTACAGCTATAACCACCATCAAATTCGTATCAAGACTAATCATGTGCAAAAAGATTGAATCAAATCAAATTTGGAAAGTTCAATAATGGAGAATCATCAAATATGGCATTTTTTTCAAATCTTGATCATGGTCTTAAAACACAACATTATGAGGGAGATTATTTCCATGCTTTCTTGTCTCCTCATTCCCCTCTATAAATATAGATCCATACAAGCTTTAAAGGGACGAAAATCCTCTCTAAAAAGCTCTCAAAAAGCTCTTCAAAAAGTTCTTTAAAAGCTCTTCAAAAAGCTCTCCAGAAATCAAAGAATTGGTGCAAGTCATATCTCGAGGTTCCGGCCTCTCGCAATTGACATCAAGCCTCAAACCATCCTCTTGAAGTCCTCATGAGTCTTACAAGGCCCAAGAGCAATCCATCACACGCCTAGCACACCCATCGGTTTGGTAAAATTTTAAATTTCGAATCTCTAATTTTAATCACATTTTATGGTATGCTAACGTTTGTTTGAGTTTATGTAGAACAGTTATGGATGATTGAATCATAGGTACCACGCAAGAATAAAAAAAACACCATAGTTAGAGCATGAAGATTTCAAAGATCCGGGCTCAGGAATGCTCTTTATACGTCCCAAAAGTGTTGTTTCAGGCCCATTTCTCACTCTTCATTTTTTTTTATATTTTCAATTTATTTATTTCTTAATTATTTTACTAACCAAATAATTAATCTTCTTTTCATCAAAAAAATCACAAAAATATTTTAGGTCCAATTAAATTTCAGAATTTTATTTTTTATTAATAAATATTAATTAATGTAATTAGGATATTAATGTTAAATAACTTTAAATGATTTTTACAAATATTTAAAATTAATTAGAAATCAATAGGTTTTTAACACTAATTTAATCATTTTATTTTATTTCCTAAATTAACAAAACTCCAAAAATATGTCATTTAATATTTTTCATTAATTAATTTATTTAATAATTAATTTAGCATTTAATTTTTAGGACTTAATTTCTTTTCTTAAAAAAAATTAAATAAAAACAACAAAACATTTTCTTTATCAAATTAAATTCTAACTTTTATTTTTGTTAATAAACATTAATTAATTGATTTAGAATTTTAATTAGAATAACTTTCACATTTTTTGTAAAATAATTAAAATTAACTTAGACATAATTAGGTTTTTATTAACATTGATTAATTTTATTTTCTTTCTTTAAATATCAAAAATCCAAAAAATATTTATTTTCATTAATTAATTAATTAATTTATTAATTTAATAATTAATTTAGAATAGTTTCTTTCTTAATTCAAAAATAACAAAAAAGATACTTTCTTTCAAAAAAAGGGTCAAAACCCTAAACTTGCACCCGATTTAATTTCCGCACGCGATTTACTTTCTTTTATCCAATATTGTATTTGTTCCCGGAATGTAATAGATAATTAGGACCATTTAATTATTTTATCGCTTTATTTATTTTCCGCATTTAAATTTCAAAGGGTTGCTTTTGGCGATGTAAATACCCGACGCCTTGTAATAGTTAGTTAAATTTCGGCAATTTAATTTCCGCAACTTATATAACTGTTAGATGATTGATAATAGGTATGCATGACAAGATTGAATGTTTAACCTAAAATTAACATAGACAACCATTGAAATGTACAAAGACAAAATTAACTGAAAACGCCACACTCGCACATGCGCACTCTTAGGGTACACCCCACTTGGTTGCCTTCGTACGCGGTCATTAAGTATAGGTCACTTTAGAGGTCGCCCTCTTGTCCAAAGATCATAGTCGCCTCGAAATGGTTGCCTCGGATATTGTTGCCTCAAAACAAATGATCTAAGACATTAGGGTTACCGCTAAGGCGTCCTAACATTGCTTTGGTGACCGTAAGTCCCTAAATTCGAATTGACCCTCAAACTCCAACGACGGTGCTACCTACTCATTCATAGTGGGATAGCATTGTCTAAAGGAAGATAGCATAGAATGATTCCCTTTTCGAGTAGGTAGATGGTTCTTAAGTACTTGCTCTTTCAAAAACAAAAACTTTCCACACTTACACTTTTCAATTGAAGTTTCAAATAAAACCTTTTTCAAACCCACAAGAACAAAGAAAGCAATATTTTGAAAACCATATGAGCAAGTACCTAAGAGCCCGTGGATAACCACGAATAGAAAGGATGCTAATACCTTCCCTTTTCATAATCTACCCCCGAACCCGAGAAACATCTCGAAAAAGGAATTTTTCTGTGCTTTTTTCCTTTCCTTGTTGGATAAAATAAAAGTCGGTGGAGACTCTTGCTTACCGCGACATTTTGCAAAAACAAACGCAAAACGCAAACCAGCATTCCAAAAACAGTCAGTTCTTTCCCACTGTATCACACATTCTGAAGCAAAAATATAGACATCATTGCCCTAAAGCTAACCATGT
Source organism: Vicia faba (assembly GCA_948472305.1). NCBI lineage: Eukaryota > Viridiplantae > Streptophyta > Magnoliopsida > Fabales > Fabaceae > Vicia > Vicia faba. Next base: position 31,197,194 of record OX451736.1, read on the forward strand.
TCTTAGTTTGCATTTTACTTACTTGTGTGTGAAGAATTTTGCATCTGACCAGTTAGGGCACGAATTTGGTATTAAACAAAATTAAGTTTAATCTTTGATTTTTAGCTTAAATATATTATATGGTTAAATTCATGGTCAAGTTCCAACAAGTTTCATGTTTGTACTTTTTTAAATGATCAAGAAATGAGAAAGTTACAAGATTAACAATGGTGGATGTTGTGTACTGCACGCGTATGAAGGAAGAAGAAGATGAACTTTCCTTCAGAAACTTGTTTAAAATATATATATATATATATATATATATATATATATATATATATATATATATATATATATATATATATATATATATATATATATATATATATATATATATATATATATATATATTTATGGTTTTGTATAAACTAACAGATGTATAGCCACCCTCGTGGTAAAGCGTACCTATTCACCCTTGGGACCTGGGTTCGAGCCCTAATGGTACCCTTTAGCTTTTTCTTGTTTTATTTTTACAGATTATATGCAAGCAAAGTTCCAGCGCACATGGTACACCTCATTCCTCAACCATCTGATCATCATCAAGCCAGATCCAGCATTTCTGTAGGCCACAACCATGACACACCTCCAGAAGCCTCCCTCATTAGATTATCATACAGGCGCCTGGGCCAGCTTGTTTTGCACCTGAATCATTTTTGAGTTCACACACCCCCCCCCCCCCCCCCCCATTTTATTTTTTTCACCGCAGGCCCAGTGTATATTTTATTTTATTTCTGTTTCTAACATAAAAACTGAATTGGGCCTTTTGCTTGTTTTTGACACTCATTTCACTTTTTAAACCCCCAATCCAATATTTTTATATTCTTTTATATATTTTCTTTACTTTTATCTATCTATTTTTTATTTTTTATTTTTACCAAAAATATAAAAAAAAAATACATTTTCTTAAATAATTTTATTTTTATTTTTATTTTCACCTTATTTATTTTTACAAATAAAACACTAAAAATATTAGCTAATTAATTTATTTTAGAATTAGACTTGAGTTTATTTAATTTTATTTTTAATTAACTTAGAATTTAGGTTAAATAATTAGTTAATTTCTTTTTGTAAATAATTAATTAGTTTTAATTAGGTTAAAAATTACTAAAATCTCTCTTTCATAAAAAAATCCTAAAAAATGTTTTCTTAACAAATCTAATTCCTTTTTTTAATTAATTTATTTTCTTTTCTTAAACTAATTTAGGTTTAGTTTTATTAAATCAACTTAGGCTAATTATTTATTTTCTTTCTCTTTATAGTTTAATTAAGGTTAAAATCTTTCATTAAAAAATTCAAACACAATTTTCTTTTCTTTTATATCATCTTTATATTCTTGTATATTTTTTATTGTTATTCATTATTCAATATGGTTATAATAGTAATTAGGTTTTAATCGCTTTCATCCCCAATTTGTGACTTGTATCCCCATCCCCTAAATGATGTAATAGCATAGAACTTTAAATTTCCGCAATTTATCACTTTCAATATAATTTCTAGTAATTAGGGTTTATATGGAAAGACATAAAATCAACAAGTAGAAAACCCTAATTCAAATACAAAAAAGCATGAAAAATAAACACTTTGCACACTTGCACCTCTAGGGTTAACCCACACTTGTTGCCTTGGAAGATAAACAGTCATGTCCCTCGAAAATGGGATACTTTAGCAAAGAACCTCGATTACAAGATAGTAGTCCCTCGATGACCCTTCGATTTTGCCTTTGGTAAACGATCTTAGAGCTTCATGACAAATTTCTAAGTTTTCCTATAATGTTGCCTTCTATGACTATACGATGACCCACGCATGTACCTTCACATCCAATGATATGGTTACTTACTAACTAAGGATAAGATAACACTATCTAAAGGAGGAGGAAAATAACTAAGACTTTTTTGAGTAGGTAGAACGCTCGTAGTTGTTTTCTCACAAATAAAAACATATACACACTCACACTTTCAAAACATCTTTCTAAAAAACACAAACATTTCTTTGAACTATTTTCAAAACCAACACTTTGTATACATTCTCGCCGAAACGAGAATCATTACAAAGTTTTCCGAAACAAAGGAATTTTCAAAATATTTTCAAACTTACACAAAACATAAAAACATTTGCAAAAGCATTTCAAATTGAGACAGCAACTAAGAGCCCGTAGATAACTATGGATGAAAAGGGTGCTAACACCTTCCCTTTTCATAACCTACCCCCCGAACTCAAGAAAATTCTCAAAATGTCTTTCCTGTTCTTTTCACCCTTTCCTTTATTGGATAAAAGAAAAGTCAGTGGCGACTCTTGCTATACCCAAAAATTTCGATAAAACGCAAAACTAGTCAGTTTTCCCACCATATTATAGAACTAGAAACTTTATTGAGGAGTGTTAATTAAAGTGGGGTTACCTTAGAGACTAGATCACATTTTAAAGCTTTCATTGTTTGACTTGCTTGCTTTACTCTTAAAAGGGTGTTTGGGTTTTGTATAGATCCTCTACCTGGATCTAGGAACACCATTAGGTAAGTAGCAATAGATTGTGGAGATTGTATGGTGTAGACCGATATGGTTGAAACAATGGATACATTAGTGTGACACATTTATTGGTACTGGTATCCCTTATGTTGAATCAAGGAGAATACAGGTCCGCTGTATGGTTTAATGAAGCACTAACTGACCATAGAACCTTTAGTTGAACAACTTGGCCATTAGGAAGTAGTGAGATAGCCGAATTTGGTGCAAAGCTGAAGATTGGTTGATACTCGATACTACACTCATTGAGATCGAACTTTCAGGATATTTTGGCTACAAGAAAAGATTGATTATGCTAAAATAATGCCTAATGAAGAAAGATCAATGATATTGAGATTCCCTAGAACCCGTTTACTTTCTAGGACAGGTTGAACCAACTAAACTTCCAGAGGGTACTTACCTATGAAGCCCATGCAAGCCTAAGCCTAAGGTCTTTGTGTGCTTTGTTTGTGATTAATTATTCATGATATAATAAGCATCATAACATAATAAGCATCATAACATCATAAGCATTGTCACTAACCATTTCAAGGATTTAGGAATTTATCTTTGTTCTGTTTTATAGGACATGGCTTCCACTCGTAGAAATACCATCCGAGTCAACTTTGTGAAAGTGCTTCCTCAACTTCAAGAGTTATCATCAAGGGTGCCTGGATATTCTCCCTTCACCAAGAAATATGGTTGACTTCTCAACTTGGCTACCTCAAACTTCCAAGAAGAAATTATGTGTGTACTCTTCCAATTCTTTGATCGTATGCATCGTTGCTTCACATTTCCCGAATACCAATTGGTGCCCACATTAGAAAAATTATCTCAACTACTAGGAGTGCCTGTTCTTGATCAAATACCATTCATCGGTTTAGAGGAAACTCCAAATCATGAGTTTATTGCCAAAGCCTTGCATTTGAAGAGACCCGACATTGTGGCAAACTGGGAAACATGGAGTGGAGTTAAGGGTTTCTTAGCCAAGTTCCTATTGGAAAAGGCTCGTTTGTTTTGGGAAGATATGTATTTTCAAGATTTTGAGGATGTTTTGGCCCTTCTAATCTATGGTTTGGTTATATTTCCCAATCCAGACCAACTCGTAGATGTGAATACCGTCAAGGTTTTTCTCTCTCGTAATCCTGTACCTACTTTGCTTGGAGACATTCTACATTATTTCCAAACTCGCACCATGAAGAAGAGGTGAACTCTTATGTGTTGCATTCCATTGCTGTCTAGGTGGTTTATTTAGCACCTATCTCGATCAACGTTGAAGAATGGGCAAGGCTTGACATGGTCTAAAAGGATGATGTCACTGTTACACTTAGATATTAATTGATGTTCCCGATCCTTAGAGGATATTATCATCATTGACCGTTGTGGGGAGTTCCCTAATGTTCCAATCTTGGGTATTAGGGGAGATATCACATATAACCCTTCTCTTGCATTACGACAGTTTAGGTATGCCTGAAGAGATGGTCCCCATGATGCACTCATCCAAGGTTTGGTATTCGACTACGAAGACGACATCCAAGGCTATCGTCAAAGATTCATACGAGCTTGGAGAATGGTAAACAAGGTGGCTAGAAAGACTATGGGGCATAAAAATTCTATCCCTCTTGAGCCTTAACTCAAGTGGATACGAACTCGTGCTCAAAGTCTCATGATGCCTTACCCAGCCATCCTACCTGTGATTATGGAGCCTGTTGCTGAGGGAGACACCCTTTACACTCTTCTTCATCCTGACATGCCTAACGACTTCTAGGAATTGCAAAGATCGTGGATTGAACTCAAAGGGGAATGAGATACCTTTGAAGCAAAGTTCTATGCAAGTGAGAAGAAGGTTTTGGAGCTCATGGGGCAACTCCATGAAGAGCAAGGCCTGAATGCCCACATTGCACCAAAGAGGATGCGCCCATGGGAAACTTGAGCCTTTATTTTTGTTTAGGAGTTTATTTTGTAACCTTTGTAAGCCCAAGAGGCATTTTTAACCCATGAACTTATTAATGCAATTAATGTTTATTGTCTTCTCTTTGTCTAGCAAATTTAAATTCCATAAAATCCTTCAAAACATTGCATTCGCATAACATGCATCATATCATAAGCAGGTTTTCTGACACAGGTATCCTCATCTTTTTACTGTTTATTTCAGTATAAGATGGATCTCGAGCAAACTGTGAAGGACTTACAGACTCAAAACTTTTAGTTTCAAGAAACTCTGCTCAACTTAACAAACGGGTAGCAAGAAATGATGGCTTTTCTTGTTACAAAGAAAAATACAAAGAAGAAAGTTGTAATCAACACGGGGAAGAGGTTTAAAGGTTCACCCGACAAGTCTAAGTTGAAGAGGATTCCTCCGAAGAGGATGAGAATCAATATGAAGATGCTAGGAGCACCTGTGCTGGAGGTGGAAACAATCAAATCTCTGAAGACAAAGATTATTTTGATGAGCAATATCCACCGGATGACGACAAATATAAGCAACTAGAAGATAAATTGAAGGCTGTAGAAATCTAAGATGTGTCTGGCTTGGACTTTGGTGACTTGGGTTTGGTTCCTGGGGTATTCATTCCCCATAATTTCATGATTCCCATTTTTGCAAAGTACGATGGTGTTTCATGAACGAAGCTTCACCTAAGATCTTACGTCCGCAAAATTCAGTTGTATACTGTAGATAAGAAACTGTGGGTGCACTTTTTTCAAGAAAGTCTAGCGGGGACGCAGTTACAGTGGTTTTACCAATTGTAAGGGACTAACATCCATACTTGGGAGGATTTGGCCACCGCCTTTTACCACCAATATCAATATAATGTTGATCTTGCGCCAACTAGAGTGAAATTATAAGGAATGACCATGGGTTCCAACGAGGGCTTCAAAGAATACACTTAAAAATGGATAGACTTGTCTGGCAGGGTGCAACCACCTTTACCTGGTAGGGAGTTAGTAGACATGTTTATGGGAACATTGACTGGACCATTTTTCAACTTACTAATTGGAAGTTCACCGTCTGGATTTACTGAATTGATCTTGATTGGTGAGAGGGTTGAAAGCGGGATTAAAAGTGAGAAGATACCCATGGCGTCCACCTCAAATGCTGTGAAAAATCCATTTATTGGTAAAAAAAGTGACTAATATTGTGTATGGGTAAAGAAGCCATGCTAAACTGATTTCTAATCCAACTCCAACTCAACGACCGCATCAACAAAATAGTCAACAAAGACTTGATGTCCAAAGAAGACAATTTACTAAAATCAATATGAAACTATCTCAAGCTCTGCAACACCTATTGAAAGCTAATTTGGTGACCTTGTGAGATCCCCCTTCCAACCCTAACACTGCTTCTCCAAAATACAACCCCGATTCCAAATGCGCTTACCACTTAAACAGTCACGGACATGATACCAATAATTGTTAGTCTCTAAAGAATAAAATCCAAAACCTAATTGATAACAAGATAATTGAAACCTGCGCCAACTCCTAACGTAATCACCGCACCCATGCCAAATCATGGTAAGGGTGTCAATTCTATTGAAAACGCCTCTTTTGTTGCCTCCATCAATAACTTGATCACTCCTTTGAAGACTGTTAAAGAGAATTTTTTGAAAGTCGGGGTCTTCCCTGGCTGCCTTGAAAACTGTTGCTGCTGTGCTGTACAAATTAATGGTTGTGAATGGATGAAGAAAGGTGTCCAACACGTGATGGATAGACATAAGATTCTATTTGAAAGAACTCCATCTGTGAAAAAATTGACCAAAGTTGTATCTCAAGAAGTTGAAGATATATCCATCATTACTATCTCAAACAAACCTATTAGGATCACCTCAAAAGGTCCTATTAGGATTCCCTTTGAACCAAGAATAGCTCCACTAATTATCACCACACTGGGGCCAGTCCCCTACTCTTCTGAGAAGGCGGTGCCCTGGAACTATGGGGTGGAAGTGTCTTACCATGGTATCAAACAAGATTCATGGATTGATGAAGATGAAATTGCTGACATTACAAACACTGCTGGATCAAGTAAAGTTACTAAGACAAGGAGCATCTTCTCTCCAGAGATATTGCCTTCTAAAACCACAACTACACCCGTTTGCATTACCGCTGTTAAACTTGTTATTTATACTCGAGGAAAGGAAATAAATGATTGAGCCTTCCAGGACGGAGGCACCCACAAAAGGTATTACCGTTGAAGACCTATCTACCCTAGAGATGGATGAGATTCTAAAAATCATCAGAAAAAGTGATTACAAGATAGTGGATTAGTTTAGGGAAACACCCTCGAAGATTTCTATGTTGTCTTTATTGCTATGTTCTGAGGCGCATGCCTAAGCACTGATAAAGTTCCTGAAAAATGCACATGTCCCACAAGAAACTAAGGCCGACCAATTTAAAAACTGTGTAGCTAGCTTGACTTTCGATAATTGTTTAGGGTTCTCTGATGCAGATCTGACCATGATGGGGAAGAATCACAACAAAGCTCTACATGTCTCCATAGAATGCAAGGGCACTACCATGGCACGTGTATTAGTGGATACTGGATCTTCTCTCAATTTATTACCTAAAGGAGCTTTGGATAGACTAGACTGTGATGGACTAATGTTGAAACCTAGCGACATTATAGTAAGGGCTTTCGATGGTTCTACGAGGATGGTTTATGGAGAGGTTGATCTCCCTATTAAGGTTGGGTCTCAAGTCTTCAAATCAACATTATATGTGATGGATATCCGTCCTACTTATTCTTGCCTACTTGGAATCCCATGGATACATGGGGAAGGTGCAGTGACTTTCACACTACATCAAAAGTTGAAATATTCGGTCAAGGGGAAAATTGTTACCGTCTGTGGTGAAGAAGAGTTTATGATTAGTCATCTAAATTCATTCAAATATGTTGAAATGGATGGCAAGTTCATTGAAACTCCTTGTCAAGCCTTTGAAGTGGTCTCTTCCATGGTTGTTGTTGCCAAGGCCATTCCTGACACTCCCAAATTTGCTAAAGATACACCAAGGATGGTGTTTCTTAAAGATGCTTGTGCTGTTATTGAAGAAGGAGGTTGTACCATGTGGGGACAACTTCCTGATTTCCCTTTCAAGTCAGACAAATCTAGATTGGGCTTAACTTCCAAAGCTCAAAAGGAGATTCTACGTGCTCTCATAGGGAAACCACCTATCTGCATCAGTAACCATGATATTAATGCCCTTGAAGACTCTGATGCTGATTGTGACTTTGATGACTGGATCTACCCGACTGCTCATGGAGGGCTCGACAACTGGAAGACCAAGGTATTCATTCCAATCTCCTTCACCCAGAAGTAATTGCCATTTAATATTTTTATTAATTTGAGAACTTTGTCTGTAATTTCCATTAAAACAATGACTTTAAGCCATGTGCCTTTCCCAGGGCACAGTGGTCCATTTGTTAAGGGTTTGTCATTTTCATATACCATATGCTCATTTTAATGAAAAACATTGGACTATTTTGCATTCAAATTTTGTGCTCTTTAACTTTCTTTACTTTATTGCATTTTTAAAAAATAGACGTGTGACCTTACATGCACACACACACACACATTTGCAGATCCACATCCACTTCGGATCTCATTGACAATGACTCTGCTATTGCCATCTATGAATTTGAAAATCCAATCTATCAAGCCGAAGACGAAGGTGATGAAGATTGCGAAATACCGGGGGAACTCGTCAAACTTCTGTTACAAGAGGAAAAGGCCATTCAATCACAAGAGGAGTCAGTTGAAGTAATAAATCTAGATACTGAGACAGACAAGAAAGAAGTAAAGATTAGCGCCAACTTGAAAGATTGTGTCAAGAGAAGATTGTCCAGATGTTACACGATTATGTAGAAGTGTTCGCTTGGTCATATGAAGATATGTCGGGGCTTGATACTGATATCGTAGTTCATCGTCTGCCAATGAAGGAAGATTATCCTCTGGTCAAGCAATGGTTCATCGTATGCGGCCAGAGATGTCTAAGAAAATAAAAGCCGAGGTAATGAAATCGTTCGATGCAGGTTTCCTAGAAGTGATGTCATACCCTTAATGGGTGGCAAATGTTATTCCAGTACTAAAGAAAGACGGTAAAGTCTGTATGTGCATAGACTACATGGATTTGAATAGGGCAAGCCCCAAATATGATTTCCCACTACCTCATTTCAATGTCTTGGTTGACAAGACTGCTCAACACAAAGTTTTATCATTCATGGATGGTTTCTCCAGATACAATCAAATCAAAATGGCGCCCGAAGAAATGGAGAAAACCACTTTTGTCACACAGTGGGGAACCTTCTGTTATAAGGTCATGCCTTTCGGTTTGAAGAATGAAGGCGCAATCTATCAACGAGCTATGGTAGCTTTATTTAATGATATGATTAATCATGAGATAGAATTTTATGTTGATGATATGATTGCAAGGTCGCAAACTGGGGAAGAACACCTTGATCATTTACACAAGCTATTTGAAAGGTTGAAGAAATACAAGCTAAGGCTGAATCCTAACAAATTCACCTTCGGGGTAAGGTCCGGAAAACTCCTAGGGTTTGTCGTCAGTGGCAAAGGTATTGAATAGACCCCGCAAAAGTCAAAGCCATACAAGAAATTCCATCTCCCTGTACTGAGAAGGAGGTCAGGGGTTTCTTAGGTCGACTCAACTACATTTCCCGGTTCATATCTCACTTAATTACTACTTGTGAGCCAATTTTCAAACTATTAAAGAAAGATCAAGTAGTTAGGTGGAATGACGACTACCAAGCAGATTTTCACAAGATCAAAGAGTATTTACAAGAACCTCCAATCCTAATGCCTCCAGTTGAAGGAAGGCCTATGATTATGTACTTGACTGTATTAGATAATTCAATGGGGTGTGTGCTAGGTCAACATGATGAGTCTGGCCGAAAAGAGCATGCAATTTACTACCTTAGCAAAAAGTTTACCGACTGTGAAACCAGATATTCACTGCTCGAGAAAACTTGTTGCGCTTTGGTATGGGCTGCTCGCCAGTTAAGGAATTATATGCTAACTCCCACCACTTTATTGATTTCTAATATGGATCCCATCAAGTATATCTTTGAGAAGCCAGCTCTCTCCGGATGAATAGCTAGATGGAAAATGATTTTAACTTAATATGATATCCAGTAGACTACACAAAAAGAAATCAAAGGAAGTGTGTTGGCGGATCATTTGGCCCATCAAGCTGTTGCTGACTACCAATCCATGAACTTTAAATTCCCGGACGAGAATATCACGCTGATAAGAGACTGTGAAAAGCCTAGACCATATAAAGGACATAAACAAGGATCCCGATGGACTATGGTTTTTGATGCAGCTTCCAATGCATTGGGTAATGGAATTTTTGTTGTGATCATTTCTCCTGAAGGTTTCCATACACCTTTCACTTCCAGACTATGCTTCGACTGTACAAACAACATGGACGAGTATGAAACGTGCATCTTGGGTCTAAAGGCTGACATTGACTTAAGAATCAAATTCTTAAATGTATACAGAGATTTAGAATTAGTAATCAGTCAAGTTAAAGGAGAGTGGGATACCAAACATCCAAATCTTATCGCTTACAAAGAGCTTGTGCTAACCCTGATCCTCTACTTTGAAGAGGTCACCTTTGAGCATATCCCGAGGGAAGAAAATCAGTTGGAAGATGCTTTAGCAACTATGTCATCTATGCTCAAGGTCAATTGGGACGGTGAGGCTCCTGGAATTACTATCGAAAAATTTGACAAACCTGCACACTGTTCTGAGATTGACACTGATGAGGAGAAGCCTTGGTACTATGAAGTAAAGAGATATCTTGAAGCACAAGATTATTCTGAAGGAGCTTCAGTCAATTATAAGAAATTCCTGCGGAGGTTCTCAGCCAAATTCTTCCTAAGCAATATGATCATATACAAGCGCAACCATGATTCTACTCTGCTTCGTTGTGTGGACAAGAAGGAAGCAGAAAAGATCATGGAATACATGCATGAAGGTATCTTCGGAACTTACTATAGTGGGCACACTATGGCCAAGAATATTCTAAGAGCTAGATACTATTGGTCGACTATGGAAACAGATTGCCACCACCACTCGAGGACTTGCCATAAGTGTCAGATCTATGCCGACAAGGTTCATGTGCCTCCAATACCCTTGAACATCATGAATGCTCCGTGGCCATTTGCAATGTGGGGAATTAACATGATTGGAGAGATCAAGCCCATTGCCTCTAATGGACATCGTTTTATCCTCGTTGTTATTGACTACTTCACTAAATGGGTCGAAGATGCTTCATTTTCCTCAGTCACTAAGAATGTTGTAGTCTGGTTTATCAGGCATAATCTCATCTACCGGTACGGCATCCCTGAAAGGATCATCACTGACAACGGAACCAACCTCAACGATTCTATGATCACTAAACTTTGTACGCAGTTTAAAATCAAGCATCACAACTCTTTTTCTTACAGTGCTAAGATGAATGGTGCAGTGGAAGCTGCCAATAAAAACATAAAGAAGATTATGCAAAAGATGGTGGTGACCTATAAATATTGGCATGCGATGCTACCATTTTCTCTTCATGGCTATCGCACTTCGGTTCAAAAATCAATTGGGGAAACCCCTTTCTCTTTAGTCTATGGCATGGAAGTTGTCTTTCCTATTGAAGTGCATATTCCTAATCTGAGGATTATGAAAGAAGAGGGCTAAGGAGAAGATGAATGGATTCAAACGATATTGGATAAATTGAATTTGATTGATGAAAAGAGATTGGTTACTGTTTTTCATGGTCAAATGTATCAAAAGCATATTACCAAGGCATTCAACAAAAAGATCAAACCTCGGGTATACCAGGCTGGAGACTTGGTAATAAAGAGCATCATTCTACCACAAGGAGATCCCAGGGGCAAATGGACTCCCACTTAAAAGGGGTCGTTTGTTGTCAAGAAAGTATTCTCTGGTGGTGCTATGATGCTGACCACTATGGACGGTAAAGATTTCCCACACATTGTGAATGCATACATAGTTAAAAAAATACTATGCATAAAGAATGACCCGCTAGGTTGACATAACTAGGCAAAATAAGGGCATCATGGCGAACCAAAAGGGTTCGGGAAAAAATTAGGGATATATTAAAAAGATTGTACACTTGGCGAGTCGAAAACCAGAAAGGGCGACTTGGGCAAAAATGGGTATCCTGGTGGACTGAAAACCCGAAAGGCCGGTCTAGGCAAAAGTTAAGGATAAAAAGCGTACCACTATGTCCCGTTGGATCACTATAGTAAGCTTTATCTCCAATATCAAAAGTTCAAACGGTACGAGATCAATTCAATCAACTTCTTTCGACGACAAGGGATGATGTTCAAAGACATAGGGGCAATAGCGGAGTTGGAACCCAATGAGATCACTTCCACATGGCTATACATATTTTTTTTTCACTTTGTATTCTTTTTATTTTTCGACGACTTCCTCTTACTAGGATTTCTGTCTCCCTGTACAAAAGTGCTTGTTTTCAGGAAAATTATCAATACAAATATACTTTGAAGTGCAAACTTTTTTGTTTTTTCTGATTTGAGTGCAAAAATGTCCAATGACTAAAATTGAATAAACATATGCATGTGAACATGATTAACTGTTAACAAATGTACGCACAAGAACAATAATAAGCATTTACTAAAGGATTTAGGATATCCCCACAAAGTTACTTCAATAAAATTATCCCCACAGAGTGAATTCATACATTATCCATCCAGAGTTCCAATCAGTATATCTCCTATAAATTCTCTTCCAGTTTGGTTTTCCAAAGCTGAGAAAGAAACCCTGCAAAAATTCTTCCTTAGATGAATACATTTCCCCAGTAAGGTTTTCAGAATACCTTCCTCGACAGGGTTTATTTCCCCAACGGACTATAATCTCCCCAACTTGAGTTTACTTCTCAACAGACCACACCCCCTTGTCCCCAGCAGAGTTGATACTATCACCAAAAAGTTGTTGTGAAGCCTGGAACCTGACTAGATACCATTTAACTTTATCTTCACCAGACGATCAGAAGTCTTATCATCTCTCTTTATCCCCTGTCGGGGCATATGAGAATTAAATTCCCCATTAGAGAAATGGATAACCAAGGTTCCTAAACTCTACTCCCCAGACAAAAATCAACACTCCCTACAGAGTTTCCTCAAACAACAAACATTAATTCCCAGCTGAAACATTCTAAACAAGGTTGAAGAGATACATACTCTTCATCTCCAACAGTAGTCTGGAATTTAGTTTCCCAAAAACTCCGCAGCAGTTGTCAAGGTTTTATTTTCCAGACAAATATACACTTCAAATAACATTTCACATTCATACATCATGAAATATGCATACAAAATGCATATAGAACAATCTCATTTATTTTGAGAACATCATTACACAATGCATGCATCATGACATTGAATTACAATTAATTCTTTACCTTTTCAAGAAAGAACATTCACTATATGAATACCATCAGCGACAAACATTTTATCTGCTGGTTCATTTTAAATCGAACAATGATTTATCCTGATTCCATTCCGGAAGACACTTTCTCTGGTTCAGTTAAATTGCTCCAAAGATTTATACTGATTCGTTATCCAGTTAAAGATTATTCAAGACCTCTGATAGTTCATTTTAAACCGACCAATGATTTATCCTGATTCCATTCTAGAAGACACTTTCTCTAGTTTAGTTAAATCGCTCTGAAGATTTATACTGATTAGTTATCCTGTTAAATATTATTCAAGACCTCTGTTAGTTAAGTTTAAATCAACCCATGATTTATCCTGATTCCGTTCCAGTAGACAATTTCTCTGGTTCAGTTAAATCGCTCTGAACATTTATACTAATTCGTTGTCCAGTTAAAGATTATTCAAGACCTCTGCTAGTTAGGTTTAAATCGACCAATGATTTATCCTGATTCTGTTTCGGAAGACACTTTCTCTGGTTCAATTAAATTGATCCAAAGATTTATACTAATTCATTATCTAGTTAAATATTATTCAAGACCTCTACTTGTTCAGTTTAAATCGACCAATTATTTATCCTGATTCTGTTTTGGCAAACAATTTCTCAAGTTCAGTTAAATTGTTCCGAAGATTTATACTGATTCGTTATCAAGTTAAAGATTATTCAAGACCTCTGTTGGTTCAGTTTAAATCGACCAATGATTTATCCTAATTCTGTTCCAGTTAGACACTTTCTCTGGTTTAGTTAAATTTCTCTGAAGATTTATACTGATTCGTTATCCAGTTAAAGATTATTCAAGACCTCTTCTAGTTCAGTTTAAATCGACCAATGATTTATCCTGATTCCATTCTGGTAGACACTTTCTATGGTTCAGTTAAATCGCTCCGAAGATTTATACTGATTCATTATCCAGTTAAAGATTATTCAAGATCTCTGTTGGTTCAGTTTAAATCGACCAATATTTATCCTGATTCCGTTTTGGATAGACACTTTCTCTGGTTTAGTTAAATTGCTCTGAAGATTCATATTGATTCGTTATCAAGTTGAAGATTACTTAAGACCTCTGCTCGGTTCAGTATAAATAGACCAAAGATTCATTTTGATACTTCTTCCAATCCCTATCAACGACCGACTTGGATGGCATCTATAAGCCCATATTCGACAACTCTTCATCACCTCTCAAAATGGCATCTTTAGGCCCATTTTCGATGCAATCAACTAACACATTACTTCGTGCATCATCGAGTGCAAATTTATGGGCACTCTAGTGTTCAATCATCTTCCACCTTTAAAGCACGAATGGAGGACTCTCCAATCTACCTCTCCAGGTTTAAGAATATTGAACATGGGAAGCTATTGTACCCCAAAATTTTCCCTCTCTTTTCTCAAGACGTTTCACACAAGATCTCTAATAACTCAAGCTTGCATAAGTGTTGACTGGGTCAAACCATCTCCTAAACACTGATGCCTCAAATTAGGGTTTTGATTTTCACAAGGATAATTGGAATTATAATTCCTCAAATGACCTTCATGGATCATTATAGACCTCCAAGAATACTCATGTCAAATTTCAATTCCTGAATCACAAATTTGCTCAGTCAATTGACCAGATGACTGGAAATCAACTATATTGGGTGAAAAGTCAATTATAGTCAACCTACAGTCAAACTTCATGATTTTTGGCCAACATCAACATTTTAAAGTCCTACTCATCATTTGATCAAGTATTGATCACAATCTCTCAAGAAAATCACTCAATTTACCAAAGGGGCAAAATGGTCAAAATTAGGGTTTTGACTGTAATTAGCTTATCAGTGATGTTTGACCTAATACATGATCTAATGGATTGAAGCATAATCTCAAGGATTAAAATGCAACATGTTGAGCTAATTTCATAGTTCAAAACATTCCTCAAGATTAATGGATTGATAGTTGAAATTTGATCAATTGATGAAAAGTCAATTGTTGCACAAAAAGTCAAACTTTGACTTTTTGGTCAAAATTCAATTTCAAAGATCATAATTGATCAAGATATTCAAAAATATAAAACTTGATCATCAAGAAATCAAGAAAGTCAAAAGTCAATTTGAAAATTCAAACTTTTCAATACTTAGAATTTTTCTAAGTGTTTTAAATTTTAAACCTTGATAAACTCATAACTTCATGACATTTTTTCACCAAGAGGAAAGATGATTCAAAGAAAACTTTCAACATGAAAGTTGAAGATCTTGATGAGATCTACAAATTTTATTTAATGATCAAGTCCTATAAGTGCTTAGATTTTTTTATAAATTCATGAAGTCATGCACTTTTTCTAAAACACTTAGTGAAAATTTGACCTAGTTTAGGCAGATTTTTATCCTAACTTCTTGGCCAATTTTCACCAAGCTCTAACATGATTTTGTCAAAATGGTCAACTTGACGGTTGTAGAGGATATTTAAAGCTTTCAAAAATTCCAAAGAACTTGAAGAGATCATGCTTGATCTAGAAGTTTTGAAGAGATGAAGATGGCCTCATAAACTTGAAGTATAGGTCATTTTCTTGATGAACACTTGAGCAAACCTCAAACCATGTTGCATAAATCTTGCTCTACATGCTTCAAACTTGATAATCACTCAATAATTAAATGTTTACACAAATGTTGGAGCCATTATCCAAGTGTTTGAAGCTTTGTCCAAATTGATTTTCCATTTCTGGCACAGAGGTGCCATTTCCATTTTGATAAAGCATTGCTTTTGCAAAGGTCAAATCTCCTTGAGCTCCTAACTTATTGTCTTTGCACACACACTTTGCAAAGACTAGAAGTAACATGTTTAAAGTGATTTAACCACTCTACATTGCTGGTACAAAACATTGAAACTTGATTTTCTCACTTTTCTTCAAAATCAAGCAACATAGCCATAACCCTATAACTCAGTAATCTGTTGTGCAAAAGATATCCATCCATTTTCATATAACTATACAAGTTATTTGCAAGCCAGGACACGAAAAAAGGCACCCTAAAAACCTTCTAAGCATTCTGCAACATAGAATTGGCCATAACTTGACATTTTTGAGCTTCAAACCACCAAATAAAAAACCACTCGTGCATTTTCAAATATAATCATACATACACTCTCCATACATCATATCAAAGTGATCCAGGTCCCTGTTTGTGGATTGTAACTCCATTTCAGCTATCCACCATTTTCAAAACTCAAGCTTGCAACTTGACTTGAGTAGGGAGTTTCAGTCATGCTCAAAGCAAAGTAGAAGTTGGAATACACTCAAGGAGGTCCAGGAAAGCTAAACCGATCATTATGACACCACAAAGGTTGCTCAAACTCATACATGAATAACATTTGCAAGTTAAGTTTTCTAAACTATGATATCTTGATTCAATCATCTTTTATACATGCATTCTGAAGCAAAAATGAAGACATCATTGCCCTAAAGCTAACCATGTTCTTAGTTTGCATTTTACTTGCTTGTGTGTGAAGATTTTTGCTTCTGACCAGTTAGGGCACGCATTTGGTATTAAACAAAATTCATGGTGAAATTTCTAGCAAGTTTCATGTTAGTATTTTTTAAAAAGATCAAGAAATGAGAAAGTTACAAGATTAACAATGGTGGATGTTGTGTTCTGCGCGTGCATGAAGGAAGAAGAAGATGAACTTCCATTCAGAAACTTGTTTAAAAAATATATTTGTGGTTTTATATAAACTAATGGATGTATAGCCACCCCAGTGGTAAAGTGGGCGCTTGTTCACCCTTGGGACCTGGGTTCGAGCCCCAGTGGTACCCTTTTGCTTTTTCTTGTTTTATTTTTACAGATTATGTGCAAGCAAAGTACCAGCGCCAATGGTACACCTCATCCCTCAACCACTTGATCATCATCAAGCCATATCCAGTGTTTCTGGAGGCCCCACCCATGATACACCTCCAGAAGCCTCCCTCACTGGATTATCATACAGGCGCCTAGGCCGGCTTGTTTTGGGCCTGAATCATTTTTGAGTTCCCACCCCCCATTTTACTTTTTTTTTCCAGTGCATGCCCAGTATATATTTTATTTTATTTCTGTTTCTAACATAAAAACTGAATTAGACCTTTTGCTTATTTTTAACACATATTTCTCTTTTTAAACCCCTAGCTCAATATTTTTACATTCTTTATATATTTTATTTACTTTTATCTATCTATTTATTATTTATTATTTTTACCAAAAATATAAAAATACATTTTTTCTTAAATAATTTTCTAATTTTATTTTTATTTTCACCTTATTTATTTTTATAAATAAAACACTAAAAATATTTTCTTTGCTAATTAATTTCTTTTAGAATTAGAATTAAATTAGACTTGGGTTTATTTAATTTTCTTTTTAGTTAACTTAGACTTTAGGTTAAATAATTAATTATTTTATTTTTGTAAATAAAATTAATTAGTTTTAATTAGATTAAAAATTACTAAAATCTCTCTTTCATCAAAAACCCTAAAAAATATTTTCTTAACAAATCTAATTCCATTTCTTAATTAATTTAATTTCTTTTCTTAAAATAACTTAGGTTTAGTTTTATTAAATCAACTTAAGTTATTTATTTATTTTCTTTCTCTTTATTAGTTTAATTAAGGTTAAAATCTTTCATTAAAAAACTCAAACACAATTTTCTCTTTTCTTTTTATATCATCTTTATATTCTTGTATGTTTTTTATTGTTATTCATTATTCAATATGGTTGTAATAGTAATTATATTTTAATCGCTTTCTTCCCCATTTGTGACTTGTATCCCCATCTCCTAAATGATGTAATAGCATAGAACTTTAAATTTCCACAATTTATCGCTTTCAATATAATTTCTAGTAATTAGGGTTTGTATGGCAAGACATAAAATCAACAAGTAGAAAACCCTAATTCAAAGACAACAAAGCATGAAAAGCAAACACTTTGCACACTTGCACCTCTAGGGTTAACCCACACTTGTTGCCTTAGAAGATAAACAGTCATGTCCCTCGAACGTGGGATACTTTAGCAAAGACCCTCGATTACAAGATCGTAGTCCCTCGATGATCCTTCGATGTTGCCTTCAGTAAACGATCTTAGACCCTCATGAAAAATTTCTAAGATTTCCTACAATGCTTCCTTTTATGACTGTACGATAACCCACGCATGTCTCTTCATATCCAATGATATGGTTACTTACTAACTAATGGTAAGATAATACTATCTAAAGGAGGAGAAAAAGAACTAAGACTTTTTCTAGTAGGTAGAATGCTCGTAGTTTCTTGCTCACAAATAAAACCATCTTCACACTCACACTTTCAAAACATCTTTACAAAAATAAACATCTCTTTGAACTATTTTCAAAACCAACACTTTGTATACATTCTCGCCGAAACGAGAATCATTACAACGTTTCTTAAAACAAAGGCATTTTCAAAATATTTTCAAACTTACACAAAACACAAAAATATTTACAAAAGCATTTCAAAGTGATCTAGCAACTAAGAGCCCGTATATAACTACAGATGAAAAGCATGCTAACACCTTCCCTTTTCATAACCTACCCCCCTAACTCAAGAAAATTCTCAAAAGGTCTTTCATGTTCTTTTCACCCTTTCATTTATTAGATAAAAGAAAAGTCGGTGGCAACTCTTGCTATCCGCAACAATTGTGATAAAACGTAAAATCAGTCAGTTCTTCCACCGTATTACAATTAGCCTAGGAAAAAATAAGGGAATCCCGACGAACCACATGGGTTCGGGAAAAATTAGGGACACATATAAAAATTATACACCCGACAAGTCGAAAACCTGAAAAGATGGCTTGAGCAAAAAACGGTATCCCGGTGGACTGAAAACCCGAAAGGGCGGTCTAGGAAAAATTTAGGGATTAAAGCGTACGACAATGTCCCATTGGGTCATCTACATTACAACAAGCTTTGTCATCAACGTCAAATGGTACAGATGAATTCAATCAACTTCTTCCGACAACAAGGGATGAGATGTTTGAAGACATAGAGACAATAGCAGAATTGAAACTCGATGGGATCATTTCCACATAGCTATTTTTCTTTGTTTTTTATACACCTTTTCATTTTACGATGATTTCCTCCTACTAGGAATTATGTCTCCCTGTATCAAACTGAATACAAATATGTTTCAAAAATTCAAGTTTGTTTTGCTCTCTCTACTTTGTTTGTCAAAACATCCAATGACTAAATTGAATGAACATATGCATTTGAACATGATTAATGTTAACAAAATATATGCATAAAATAGGAATAAGCATTTACTAAAGACTCTAGGAGTTGGGATAGTGTTCAAGTCATCCACAAATCCCTACAGAGAAATCCCCACAGAGCTACCTACACAAGCTGATCCCTGACTGGGATATATACCCTAGCGTGTCTAATATGCCTTCAGATAGAAATTGGAGCATCTTCCAGCGGTTCACCTCTATATCCTTGAGGGATAGATTGACATGATCATCTCCCATAGTAGGCCCCCTAGCATATAAGGAAGTTTGATCATTTCCCCAGTATACGATGAAAACTTCCTCAGCACAGCCTATGAAATCCTGATCCCCAACAGAGATTATTTCATCAACACAGTTTACAGGGATTTAATTCTCCAGCAGGGTTTATTTCTCCAATACCATATAATCCCTAGTATAATTCTCTTCTCCAGCAGGGTTTATTTTGCCAACAAAGTTTATTTCTCTGATTATCACAGTTCCCCGACATGATTCTCTTCCCGGGCCAAATCTCATTCAACTTTGTCCTCCCCAGAAGAGTGGACATCCATATCTGAAACTTGGTAAGACATCACGTCATAGGATTATCCTTCTCTTTTATCCCCATGCAGGGTATACAAGAATCAATTCCTTTAAGAGAATGATGAAAAACCGATTTTCCTGGAATTCTTCTATCCCCAAGCAGAAGTCGAACGTCCCCGGCAGAGTGTCCTCAAACAGAAAGTGGGAATCCCCAATGAAGACGTTCTAAACAAGATTGAAGATTCATATTCTTCATCCCCAACAACAGTCATAAACTTATTTTCCCAGCCAAATATGTTATACGAAGCTACCATACGCTTCAACAACATATTTCATCCATACATCATTTACAAAATATCATAACATATGCATACAAACGCACATAACATTCTTATTTATTTTGAGAGCATCATTACACGATGCATTACATACATCATGACATTAAATAAAGCTAATTTTGTCTTTTCAGGTAAAGTCCGCAAACAGACGAATATCATCAGGAATTTGTCAAATAGTTCAGAGATTAATTCCCGAAACATGATGGGGAAACTATCTATAAGATCATGCGGTATGAATTCCTGAAATAGGACGGGTTTACCAAGAAAAAAAACAGGTCAAAGATTAATTCTTGAAACAGGACGGGGAAACTATCTATATGACCAGGAAAAGATTAATTCCTGAAATAGGATGGGGCAACTATCTATTTGACCAGGAAAAGATTAATTCCCGAAACAGGACGGGACAAATATCGACATGACCAGGTGGTTTGAATGCCTGAAACAGGACAAGTCTACCAACAAAAAAACAGATTTTAGATCAATTTCAGAAACAGGACGGGGAGACTATCTACATAAACATAAGACTTCCTTCAGAGACTAAATCTGACAAGTAGATCCTTCAGAGCATCATTCTGAAGAGCATTTTCTTCAAATATTCATTATGAAAATCATTCTTCATATACAGTTGAGCTTAGACTCATTCTGGTACTCCTATCGATAGTTATTTTAGATGGCATCTATAAGCCCATCTCCGAAGAAACTCCATCATCTTTCGGAATGGCATCTTTAAGCCCATTCAAGCAATACAATCAACAACCTGTGTTACTTTGTGCACATGCGAGTGAAAATTTCTGAGTGTTCAATCCTCTTCCACCTTCAGAACACGAATGGCGAACATGCCACCCTAACTCTTCAACAGGGATAGCTGTTACACCCCAAAATTTGCCCTCCCAATATTCAGAACATTCTCCTAGGGTTTTCAATTGCTCAAGAATTGATCAGACAAACCCTTCTACTAAATAGTTGACCTACAACTAGGATTTTGTTTTTCTCAAGGAAAATTGAGCTTCTAAGGCTTCAAGTGGATTTCATGGTTCCTCATATGCTTCAAATAATCCCCATGTCAAGTTTCAAGCCTTTCATAACAAATTTGTTCAGACAATTGCTCAAATGATTGAAAATCAACTATATTAGACAAAAAGTCAACTATGGTCAACATACAATCAAACCTCAAGATTTTTTGTCAACATCAAGGTTTTTAAGTCATACATAATTTGGTAAAGGGTTGATCATAGTTCATCAAGAAACCTCTCAATTCATCAAAAGTCAAAAGTTACTAAATTAGGGTTTTCTTAAGGAGAAGTCAACTGAACTTTGACCAAGCATAACTTCCACATGCTTCATCAGATTTCCCTTAACCAAAGCTCATTGCGAAGGAAATTCAATTCTCTACAACTATGTCTCTCTAAGATCAAGTCCAAAAAATGTTTAATTTGAGAGATATAGGCAAAAATATTATAGGTCATTTCAAAAGTCAACAAAAAAGGCACTTTTTTCAAATTAATTTACATCAAGATAAAATCTTCATATGGAAAAATGACCAACGTAGAGAATGTAGGGAACATCTTGAGCTTTTCAAAAATTCTAAGATCACCTTGTAATGACGAAAATTGAGAGAGTTATGATTAGTGCCATTTGGTAAATTTTAAGAAAAGGCATGAAACCTAAATTAATCAAACTTAAATTTTTGGGCTAATCAGTTGATCTTTCAAGGTCCAAGCGTGTATTAGACCTCAATGTAAACCTCTGAACTTATTCATGCACCCCTTGGATTTTTATTCCATTTATTTTATATTTTATTTATTTAAGTTCAAAATAAATGAAATACAATAAAAGGCTTTCATACAAAGGTCCAAGCCCACACTTCTTTTGACCCAATTCATCACTATATATACTCCTCATTCAAACAAGACATGACCACAAAAACCTTGCACAAGAAACCTTTCCAAAAAACTTCAAAAGTTATCAACACTAGGGCAAATCGAAAACCCTAGTTACAACCTCTTTCCAAGCAAGCCAAGCCTTCATATCAATTCCAGAAGCAGTGTAGGGTAAGAATGGATCAATCTTGAGGATCCAAAGAGCCTGAAACACATGTATTTGTATTTTTGTTTCGTTTGTGTTTTAATGCATACTAACAGTACTAACATGTTTCTGAGGTACAATCATGCAGGATAAACCTATCACACGAGCCCCATAACGACCAGACAAGGGTTTGCCATGTTTACATTGCTTTAAGTTATCCTCGTTGTATCTCACCATACAACACGATTTGGCCAAAACTAATGCCTTCGTTGAATTCGCAAGACCCAAATTAGGGGGGTAGAATACTTTTGAACCACTAGCATTCCTTGTTTTGCAAGTACAAGAAAAGGAGTCGCCGAAGAAGATGACTACAGCTAGGGCTCTGGTGCTTCTTCGGCCCAATAATTTTGTTTTATTATATAATTGATTATTTTCACGTTTGTACCGGATGAAATAACCACCCTAGTGGAAGGCACGCGTATGATAAGGGATTCGTATACTATGGTGTGGGTTCGATCCTACCTTTTGACAATTTATTTTTCATATTTTCCAATTCTTGTAGGTTTACTACATGTTGCGCTGATTTCATTCCCCTAAAACAAACAAACGCCTGGCACATTGGCAAGTTGTGCATTGTCGGAGGCAAAGGGCGTGGGTTCAACACCCACCCCTGGCATTTTGCGTTGTTTTTGCTTCTAACTTGTTTTTCTTGACTTATATAAACCCTATTTTTTGGTTAACCTTAATTTTTATTTTTTTAAAACCCTAAAAAATAAACCCTTTTTTCAAAACCCTAAAAACAATTAGGTTTAGGTTTTTATTAATTTATTTAATTAACCTTTGTTCTCTTTAATTTTAAAATTAATTAGATCTTTAGGTTTTATTTAATTAATTATCATCAAAAGTATTTTCTTAAAAAAAAAAACTCTTTTATCACATTCTTTTTACTATTTTTATTTTCCTTTTCTTATTTTCATAGATCAAATTGTATAGGTTTCGCGAATGTAATAGCAAATATTTCCCGCCTTCTTTTTTACTATTATGTAATTGCTTCGGAATGTAATAGTTGCAGGTTTTATTTTTCGCACCTCTATTATGTATCTGCCCCAAAGTATTGTAATAGATAGGTTTTATACATATTCCTTTATTTTCTACTACTATATTTACTATATTACTTCTTAGTAATTAGGGTTGTATGCCAAGATAAAACCGATCGTTATAAAATGCTAAGTTCAAAGATAAATAATTGAACTGAATACACTTGCACACTTGCACACTTGCACCTCTAGGGTAACCTCTCTTTGTTGCCTTCATATTAAATGATCATGTCCCTCGAAAGTGGGGATGCTTTAGCAAATACCCTCAATCAAGTCATCATCGTACAAAAGGTCATAGTCCCTCGATGTCCCTTCGATGTTGTCTACAAGAAAATGATCTAGTCCCTCGAGTTGCCTACGAATAATATGATGACAGTCCCTTACAAAATTGCCAAGGTATCCTTACAAGTTGCCTTTGATGACCATACGATGATCCTATACATGTCCCTTCACATCCAACGATAGGGCTTCCTACTAACTAATGGTACATATAGCACTATCTAAAGGAGAAGGAAAAGTATAAGAAAAACCTTGAGTGGATAGATACTTTTAATCGTTTGCTCACAAATTTTCCTAAACAAAACATTTCTCACATCACACTTTCAACACTTTGTACGGGTTCTTGAGGACTGATACAAGAACCATTACAAAGTTCACCTTACATGGGCATTTTCAAAATATTTTCAAATCACACACACAAAGCAAAATTTTAAAAAGTGAGCTAGCGATTAAGATCCCGTAGATAACTACGGATGAAAAGGATGCTAACACCTTCCCTTTTCATAACCTACCCCCCAAACTCAAAATCTTCAAGGTCTTTCTTGTTCTTTTCACCCTTTCCTTATTGGATAAAAGAAAAGTCGGTGGCGACTCTTGCTATCCGCAATATTTGTGATGAAACACAAAAACAAGTCATTTCTCCCACTGTATTGCATTATACATACCATTAGTTGGTAGGTAGTCCCATCTATTAGATATGAAGGGACAAACGTAGGGTCATTAAATTGTCATTAAAGGCAACTTATAGGGTTGCTTTAGAAATTTATATCAGAGGGACTAGATCATTTTTGTAGGCAACTTTGAGGGGTCATTGAGGGACTATGATCTTTATTCGTAAGGGTTCTTTGCTAAAGTATCCCCATTTTTCGAGGGGCATGACTATTATTTTTTAAGGCAACAAAGAGAGGTTACCCTAGAGGTGTGAGTGTGAAAAGTGTGTTTAGTTTAATCATATTATCTTGTATTAGGGTTTTCTAATGTCATGTTTTAGATCTTGCCATACATGCATAGTTACTAGCAGTATAAAATATAGCAGGAAAAAAGGTGCGGAAAGTAAACCCTACGCTATTACAAGGCTTTGGGGCAGTTACAGGAAAGTAAAATGCAGAATTTAAACCTAACCTATTACATCCTGTGAGTAGTTACATAATAGAAAAACACGGAAAAATAAATCTAAGTTATTACAAGAATTGTACGACCTATACATTCGTCTAATAATTTAAAAGAAATAAGAAAAATGTTAGGAAAAGTGTTTGAATGTTTGTTAATGTTTTTTAGAAAATAATTTGATGTTAATTAAATAATTAAAACCATAAGTCAAATTAATTTTAATTAATAAAAATACCTAAATTCTAATTAGTTTTAATATTAAGAACATATTAAATAACCTAATTAATTAGTAAATAATAAAAAAAATCAAAAATTAATTATTGATTGAAAAAAAATTAAACCTAATTTGTTAGGATTTTAAAAAAGAATTAAAATTGGTTAATGGTTGTTTAAGAAAATAATTAGGGTTAATAATAATTAGGGTTAATAGTTAAAAAAAACAAGATAAAATAGGTTAACAAAATAAGGAATAAGGATTTGTATTGGGTGGGTATTGAACCCACACCCTCTAGCTTCATGCACTGCACTGCTTTCCACTAGGTTAATCTGTTGTTTGTGTTAGAGAATAGGACGTTGTATAATATATGTAAAACCTGCATAATTTGGAAAATAGAAAAAAAACATTGTGAAGCGCATGGATCGAACCCACACCCTTGAAGTAAGAAGTGACTTTGTACGTGCGCTCTTGCCACTGGGGTGGCTGTTACATCTGTTATTATAATAATACAAAAGTAATATATACAAAACAAAATCAATGCACCGGAGAAGCGCCGGAGCCCTAGCTCCGATCGTCTTCTCTGGCTAGGAGTTTCATGATCCTGCAAAAACAATGCGTGTTAGAAATAAAAGAGGACTCTATCCCCATAAATCCATGGCTGCAAATTCAATGGTGCTATCCATTTATTCTAAAAATGCTTGTACATGGAGATGCAATGAACCCAATCCTTCATGCCCTAACAATGGTATTTTCTGATTCCTGTGTTAAATCTTCATGTAATGCGTCAATCGTGTTCTAATGATGCATATGAATTGATCTAGTATGTTAGCAACGGTTAAAACTGTATGAAATCAAAAATATGAAACTCACCAAACTTATCGACCAATGTAGTTGAAAGGAGGTGTTCTGGACACGATTTGAGGTGCTTAAGGACTTGGATGGATTCCTAGGAACTTCAGGATGATGATGCAATGCTTGGTTCCGATTAAAGGAGGCTACAAATAGGATTTTGCAATTTCCCTAGTTCTTGAGAATTTTTGTGATTTTTGGAGTTTTCTTGGAGGCAGTAGTTCATGGTCCTGAGTGTATGAATATCTTGTATATTTATAGAACAAGGTATTAGGTCAACAAAACTGAATTGAATCTAAGTCTTTCATGGTAAAATATTTGATTTAGAATTTTTATGAAAAATTTCCAAATTTGCTTCAATCATGTATCAATTATCTCCACACGGTTTCTTCATCATTTTCACGAAATATTGGGCCTCTATGTGACTGAAATCAAAAGCCCATGCGCCTTGATCTAATGCTTCATATTTTTATTGATTTAATTTGCATTTAAATGAATAAAAATTCAAATAAAATAAATAAAAATCATAAAAAAAATATGTGAATGGTTTTGCGGGTCCCCTAATATGTCATAAACACGTTTGAACTTTAAAAGTTAGGTCCGTTAGTCAAAAAGCTCAAAATTGTTCAATGGAGGTTTCATGCAATTTCATAAAATTATCCAACTTGTGAAACTCATGACTTGCTCAACTTTTGTCATACGAAGGTAATCTTTGACTTTTTGGAAAGCTCAAGATGGCTCCTAAAACTCTCATGTTGGTCATTTTTCTATTTGAAGATTTTAACTTGATGTAATTTGCTTTGACAAAAAGTGTCTTTTTGTTGACTTTTAAAATGACCTATAATGTTTTGGTCCATATCTCTCAAATGAAGCATTTTTGGCCTTGAGCTTAGAGAGACAAAGTTGTAGAAAATTGAATTTCCTTCAATATAGGCCTTGATTGAAAATTTTCTGATGAATTATGTGAAAGTTATACTTGGTCAAAGTTCAGTTAAATTCTTCTAAAGAAAGCCCTAATTTAGTAACTCTTGACTTTTGATGAATCTAGAGTTTTCTTGATGAATCATGATCAACCGTTGATCAAATTATGAATGTGAGTTCAAAATGTTGATGTTGACCAAAAATCTTGAAGTTTGATTGTATGTTGACCACAATTGACTTTATGTCCAATAAAGTTAATTTTCAGTCATCTAACCAATTGACTAGAAACTTGGTATGAGGATGCCTTGAAGCATATGAGAAACCATGAAGTCCATCAGGATCATTAAAAGTCAAATTTTCTTTGAGAAAACAAAAACCCTAATTTTAGGCCACTACTTTGAAGGAGGGTTCATCTCATCAATTATTGAATAGTCTTGAGCACTTCAGAACTTTAGGAGCATGAGTAGATGTCTTGAACCAACTTGTCTTAAAAATGGGAGGGAAAATTTTGGGGTACAACAGCTTCCCCTGTTCAATCTTCTTAGACTTGAAGAGTTAGATTGGCATACCCGTCATTCATTATCTGAAGGTGGAAGAGGATTGAACACCTAAGTGCCTAGAAATTTGCACTCACATGTACATGAAGTAACACTGTTGGTTAATTATACCGGGAACGGGCTTAAAGATGCCTTTCAGAGAGGTGATAAAGTTTCATTGAATACGGGCTTACAGATGCCATCCAAGGTAACTGTTGATAGGAGTATCAAAATGAGTCTACGCCTGACTGTATTTGAAGAATGGTTTTTAGAAAAATTTTGAAGGAAAATTATTTTCAGAACAAAGCCCTGAAGGATATGCTTTTCAGAATTCAGTCTCTGAAGGGAGATGCTTTTCAGAACGAAGTCCCTGAACGAGATGCATGCCACAATTTATTCTATGAAGGAATGCTTTTTAAAACTCGATCTCTAAAGGGGAAATGCTTTTCAGAACGAATTCCCTGAAGGAGATGCTTTTCAGAATAAACCTCTGAAGGAAATGCTCACCAGAATTCGGTCTCTAGGGGGGATGCTTTTCAAAATAAACTTCTGAAGGGGAATGCTTTTCAGAATGAAGCCCTGAAGGAGTTGCTTTTCAAAATAAATTTCTGAAGGAGATGCTTTTCAGAATAAACTTCTGAAAGGGGATGCTTTTCATAACGAAGCCCTGAAGGAGATGCTTTTTAGAATAAACTTCTGAAGGAGATGCTTTTCAGAATAAACTTCTTAAGGGAGATGCTTTTCAGAATGAAGGCCCTGAAGGAAATACGTTTCAGAATAAACTTCTGAAGGAGATGCTTTTCAGAATAAACTTCTTAAGGGACATGCTTTTCAGAACAAAGGCCCTGAAGGAAATGCTTTTTAGAATTTGGTCTCTAAAGGGAATCACTTTGTCATGTAGATAATCGCCTCGTCTTGTTTCGAGAATTGATCCATAACTTGTCTATAAATTACTGGTAGTATTTGTGTGTTTGTGAACTTAACCTGAAAAGACAAAGTTAGTTCTGTGTAATGTCATGATGTACGTAATGCATTGTGTAATGATGCTCTCAAAATAAATGAGAATAATATATGTGTTTTGTATGCATATGTCATGATTTTTTCAATGATGTATAGATGAAATATGTTATTGGAACGTATCAGTAGATTCGTATAACAATGTCTGACTGAGGAAAATAAATCGCTGACTGTTGTTGGGGATGAAGATAATAGTTCTTCAATTTCTGTTTAGAACGTCCTTACTGGAGATTTCTGTTTTCTGTTTAAGGACACCCCACTGGGGATGATCGAATTCTGTTTAGGGATGGAAGCATTCAAGGAGAATAGGCTACTCGTCGTTCTTTTATTGAAGGATTTGATCTTTATGCATCCTGATTGGGGGTAAAAGAGATGGATAATCCTCTGATGTGCTATC
The DNA here is from genome assembly GCA_948472305.1 of Vicia faba. Taxonomy (NCBI): domain Eukaryota; kingdom Viridiplantae; phylum Streptophyta; class Magnoliopsida; order Fabales; family Fabaceae; genus Vicia; species Vicia faba. The sequence goes on from OX451736.1 coordinate 31,225,754, forward strand.
TTACCAAGTTTCAGATATGAGTATTAGCTCTTCTGGAGAGGACAACGTTAAATGTCATCTGGTCTGAGAAGAGGGTCTTGTCCAGGAATAACAATATTGGAGAAATAAAATTCATTGGGGAAGTAAACCCTGTAGACGGTGCTGATGAGATGAACTCTGACGGGGATTAACTTGTGGAAAAATATTTGAGGAAATTTCTATGTGGGAAGTTATGGTCAACTTCGAACGTTATCCCAACTCCTAGAGTCTTTCATAAATGCTAATCATGTTTTCATGCATATATTTGTAAACAGTAATATTATTCAAATGCATATGTTCATTCAATGTAATCACTGGACATTTTTGCAAGAAAAATAGAGTAAGTAAAAAAATGTTTTGAATTTGAAATTTAATTGCATTGATTTGGAAAGTTTGCCTATAAACAGACAACTTCATACAAGGAGACATAAATCCTAGTAAGAGGAAGTCGTCGTAAAAGAAAAAGTGTACAAAGAGTAACAAAGAAAACAGATATGTAGAAATGATCTCATCGAGTTTTAACTCTGCTATTGCCCCTATGTCTTCAAGCATCTCTTCCCTTTCTGTCGGAAGAAGTTGATTGAAATGATTTGTACCATTTGAACATGACGTCGGTAATTATGCTGGCTTTCAGTAGATGGGTGATCCAACAGAACAAAGTCGTACGCTTTAATCACTAACTTTTTACTGGACCGCCCTTTCAGGTTTTCAGTCCACCGAGATATCCTTTTTTTCCAAAGTCGCCTTTTCTGGTTTTCTACTTGTCTGATGTACATTTTGTATATATATCCCTAATTTTTTCCTAGACCCTTTTGGTTCGCTGGGATGCCCTTATTTTTGCCTAGGCCAGTCAACCTAGCGGGCCTCTTTTATGCGTAGTATTTTGTGACTATCTCCACGTTCACAGGGTGTAGAAAATCTTCACCGTCCATGGTGGTAAGTATCATAGCAACGCCAGAAAATATCTTTTTGATTACAAATGGTCCTTCGTATGTAAGAGTCTATTTTCTCCTGAGATCACCTTGTGGTAGGATTATGCGCTTTATTACCAAATCACCATCCTGGTACACCTGGTGTTTGACTTTATTATTGAAGGCCTTTATCACGCGCTTCTGATACATCTGACCATGACAAACAGCTGCAAGCCTTTTTTCATCAATTAAATTTATTTGGTCCAACCTAGTTTGAATCCACTCGTCTTTGTAACACCCATAATTTAATTAATTATTTAATTAAATTATTTTTGGAATATTTGTGAAGCTTTGTTATTGTGTTAGATGTTGTGTTGTGATTAGTTGGATTTAATTATTTTATTAAGTGGTGAAATATTATGAGAAGGATAATATTATTTGATGTGGGCTTGTTTTAAAGGAATAGAAGTAGAAATAAGGGGGTGTGGTAGTCTTAAGCCCATTAAAGGTATTTTGAGAGAATAATAGGGTTATTTTATTATTGTTAGAAATAATAGAAAAGAAGAAGCAGTAAGAAGAATAAGGGTTAGAGAAAGAACGTGAAAGTTGTTAGAAAGGAGGAAAGAGACCGAACGGAAATCAACCGGAAAAGTTATAGAGCAACCTTCAATCCAAGGTAAGGGTGGGGTTCTGACTCTATAATAGGGTTCATGATAATTAGTATGTGGGGTTAGAGGTGAAATGTTGTTGTGTTCATGATTGAATTATATATGATGTTGTATGATGGAAATTGATGATTGAAAGATGAATAACGATGTTCTAATATTGTATATTTGATGTAGAATTATAGGGTAATGATAATCGATGAATTACCTATGATTATGAGATGTTTTTAGGGCCTAAACTGTGGAACCCATAGTGAAAACGCAGAGAAATCATAGAAAATATCCATAGCAGCGTAGTATGTGTCGACCCCAAACGCTATGTGTCGATACAAGAATGCTATTAGACTTAGTATGAGTCAATACGAAGGAGCCATGTGTCGATACATGAGGGCTTTCAGACTCGGGATGAGTCGATACGTAAGGGCATGTGTCGATACATGCAGTATGGAAGACTTAGTATGAGTCGATAAAAGAGAGTATATGTCAACTCATGTAGCATGTTCAGTTCAGTACGCGTCGACCCAGGGCATTACGCGTCGACCCAGGGCATTACGCGTCGATCCATGTTATCTGGTTTATGGCAGAATCAGTTTGAGAATGCTGTAACTTGAGTTTTCGGACTCCGTTTGAGGTGTCGTTCAAAGCGTTGAATAGTTAACGCAATGAACTTCATTCTTAAGGATTAAAATGAAGAATAGAAAGGATAATCCTAGTATCCAAGTTAGGAATCAGATTAGTTCCCGTGTTGATCGTTATGTCGGTTTTTGTGAAGAATGATGAGGATGAAATGTTTGTAGATTACTGTATGGTTTGTAACAGTGGGATTAATGATGATAATGAAGTGGTATTACAGAATAGTAATATGTAGAGGTTTGGTGATTTAGAAGTAAGCCTTAGATGATTAATTAATTATAGGCAATATAATGTTGTAGGCATATGGCCAACGTTTCGAGATTGACGAATTGCTGTTGTAATGTTGTGGTGGCTGAATTACCGTGAACTATAATGATATATGATGTTTGATAAATTATGATGTTATATGATGTTTGATGAATTATGACGATATACGATGTTTATGAAAGATGTTGAGATGCCTCTAATAATTGGCAACTCTTAAGATGTAGGCTTTTGGCTAACAATGATGTTTTGTTGAGATGTTGATAATTATGGTGTTTTTATTACATTCATGATTGTGTCGCATACATTGCAATTCAAGATGGAGCTTATGCTCGTTAAGATGGCTTGTATTGGTGAATATTAAGATGAAGGCTTATGCCTTGTTGATGCCTCTATTTATTGGTATATTTTTAAGATGGGAGTTCTGCTCCAATGGTACCACATGAATTTGCATAGTATTGAGTCACATTATACGATTGCATAAAGAAGTTGTGAATTTTATGTGATGAATGTGTGTTACAGTTGGTATTTTTGTTGCAATTATTGTTGATTATGAGATGAGAAGTGGTGATATTATGTGATCTAATTCAATATATTAATTATCACACGCTTTATTATATTGTTAGATATCTCACCCCTTCTATTTGAATGTTACCCTTATGTTGGTAACATGCAGGTAATCGAGAGTGAAGGTTGTATACCTTCAATAGTTCGAGTCGGAGTCATTTCTCTGATATGTAACACTCGGGGGGATCAACGTATGTTGCTTTTAATTGTTGATTATTTCAGTTGTTGAACTTTAATTTGATTATTATTAAGTATGTGTTGTTTATAAGTTGTTGTAACGATGATAAAGATGTTATAAGAATTATGTTGCGTAGATGTTTAAATTATTGAATTAAGAGATTTAATTACTATGCTGATAGTTCATCCGAAGTTTTAAAGTGGTATGTATCGACGTTGAATGCAATGTGTTTTTAAAGTTGAATTTATGGCATCCTGATTCGTTTGTATGAACTTTATGACTCTGATTTATTTTTAATTGCGGGGTAGAATTGGGGTGTTACGAAGTTGGTATCAAAGCAAAGGTTGGTCCGACCTTGTCGTCGAGTCGTAGTTGTCTAACAATTGAGTATTGTTAATTTGAGTTCTAATTGTTGTTTATATTAAAGTGATAAGTTGAGATGGCTGGAAGGAATGATGTTGCATGTCCAGCTGCTTTAGAAGCAATGGCTCATGCAATGGAGAATCAGCCGAATACTGACGGGAATGCTAGATCTCGTAGCTTGGCGACTTTCCAGAAAGAGAATCTGTATACGTTCAAGGGAAAGTATGATCCTGACGGAGCATTGGATTGGTTGAAAGAGATTGAGAGAATCTTTGGTGTGATGGACTGCACTCCAGCGCAGAAGGTTTGATATGGTACTCATATGTTAGTAGTCGAGGCTGATGACTGGTGGCTAGAGACTTGTCAGAGATTGGAAGTTGCAGGGGAGAATGTCACTTGGGCTGTGTTCTGTAGGGAATTTATGAGGAAGTACTTTCCTGAAGATGTTCGTGGTAAGAAGGAAATTGAGTTCCTTGAGCTGAAGCAAGGTAGTATGTCAGTTGTTGAGTATGCTGTCAAGTTTTCTGAGTTGGTTAAGTTCTATCCGCACTATGCTGAGGCAGATGCTGAGTTTTCAAAGTGTATCAAGTTTGAGAACAGGTTGCGCCCGAAGATCAAGAAGGCAGTTGGATACCAGAAGATCCGTGTCTTTGCTGATTTGATCGATAGTTGCAGAATTTATGAGGAGGATAATAATGCTCATTACAAGATTATCAGTGAGAAGAGGGGTAAGCACCAACAGAATCGTGGTAAGACTTATGATACCTCAGCTGGTAAAGGTAAACAAAAAGTTTCTCAGGGTCAGAGCACTAGTGGAGGAGATGCTCCTACCGGTGTGGTTTATTTTAAATGTGGAAAAGCTGGGCATAAGAGTAATGTGTGTACTACTGAAGTAAAGAGGTATTTCCGTTGTGGTAAGAACAAACATGTTGTATCTGAGTGCATGTATAAGGATGTGATTTGTTTCAACTGTAGTGAAGAAGGGCACATTGGTAGTCAGTGTCAGAAACCAAAGAGGGCTGACCAGTGCATTTTGATGCACATTCTTTCATGATTATACTTATGCATTTCCATGGTTTGTTTAGCTTATTTTTGTACTTTATAGTATTTTTCTATTTTAGTTTATTTCTACTCTTATTTTATTTTCGCACTTTATTTTCAACATTAGCAGTCTGCACGAATAAATTCATAACTTGAGCTACGAGAGTCAGAATGAGGCTTTCTACCAGTCGTTGGAAAGCTAAGAGAAAGAGTTACGATTTTCATTCAGAAGTCGAGAGCTGAATCAGAACGTAGCAGGGCCATAAAATTCGTTGAAGTTGCTGCATTTTATATTTAAGTTTTGCGTCATTTGTTTTGGGTCAGGGTTATGTTTTTTATCTAGTTGGGTTATGAACCGAATCCTTGTCCTTGCTATACCTAGCAGCCGCTACAGTAATTTAGTTTTGACCTTTTGATTATTGAGAAAATATACATTTTGCTTTTACGGTTGTGATGAGGAATTAAACATCCAGAGTTGATCTACAGTAATCGTGTTCTGATGCTTTGAGGTTTTTAACTTATCAATTCAATTTCGCTTATCTTTCAATTTTATTTTATGAAATTGCATTTGCTTAATCTGTTATTTCATGGAATGTGTTGATTAAATTCGTATGATTGTATTCCTAATCTTTAATCGTTGTTTACGTCGCTTTATCGTTAAATCGCGTTTTATATCGTGTTTGCTTAATTCACGATTGTATTAATCCATTTGCTTAATTCGGAATGGGAATTCAATCTATTTTATATCTATTACGCTTGTCAATTGGTATTGAAATTGAATAGAGGTCAAAGCCGCTTAGGGAATTGGTAAGGTAAAAACCAATGATTAGCAGGAACCTGAAAACAGTAGATCGACTTATTTTTATAATCACTTATTTTGTGTTATAAATCGATCCTAAAATCAACCCCCATTCGATTCCTATTAGTTAATAATAAAATCAAGAATCCTTGCGATACGACTCGAGCCATTATCGTTATACTGCATTTTACAAAATATTCGTTTTTGATCTGTGTGCGACAGCGGATCAAATTGGCGTTGTTGCCGGGGATTCTTGTTGTTATTAATTAATATTTTAGTCATAGGTATAGTGTTCTTTTTTCTTGTTTTTTTAGTTGTGTTTGTTGATTTTCAGGGTTGCAATTTCGGTTGCAGTACAATTTTTCAGCCTAGCAGATAAGTTTGAAACCCACTGTTTCGATTTGCTCTGAATTTTTTTCTGAAGTTCAGAAAAAAATCGACAAACAATACTCCTTTTGAATAAAATTCTAAAAGATTTTGACCCTCAAAATCACAAATTCCTCCTTTTTCTATTTTTAAATATTTTTTTACTGTTTTCATTGAGTCGAAAAAATCAAAAAAATTCTCAAAATTGTTATTTTTCCAAATTAGATTAAATATGGTGTTATTTTATTTTTTTGAATTTATTTTAATCGTTTTCTTTCTTTCTATTTGTTTCTGTCTGTTTGGGACATAGTTGGTATTTTTGTGTTTATTGATAATATGGTTGAACAAAGAACTTTGAGGAAGTTGGCTGGCTTTGATGTGAGCTATAATGGTTTATGTATTGACTATCTTGCAGCTGGTACACCTTTTGAATCGAAATCTGATTTAATACACTTGTTGTCAAAGCTTAATAGTCTTACAGGTGAGGATCCGCATAAGCATCTGAAATAATTCCAGGTTGTGTGCTCAGTATCTTCTGAAACTTCGCTAGAGGACATTGTCAAACAAATGGCTGCAAATAATCTCCAGTATGAACAATAAATAGATTCTACTCTCCAGACTTTACAAACACAGATTGACAACTTGCCTTTTTGATGAATATCATGCAACAAGCTCAAGGATCTAACCAACAACCCTTGGAAGAGAATTATGTTTTTCCAATAAAGTTGCTTTCCGAGACTGTTGATGATACTTGTACTGATTTATTTGCAGTTGATTTTCCATCATTATCTGATTTTGATGATGTTTACTCTTGTGATGTTTGTACTGATATTAAAATTTGCTCTGTTTGTGCTGAAATTGAGGCCGCCTTGCAAGTTGATATTCTTACTGCAGATGGGGTTATAAATGAAGTTGTTCATGAAGATGAAGCTCTCGACACTCTGGCTTCCCGAAACAAATCATCCATCGAACAACCACCTTCCCGAGAGCTGAAACTAATTCCTGAAAATCTTAAATATGCTTATTTAGAGATGAATGAAAAACTTCCGGTTATAATTTCTTCTAAACTTTATTTTGATCAAGAAAGTAAATTTTTGCAGGTATTGAAGAAGCATAAGAAATGAATTGGATGGATCTTGGATGATATTTATGATACTAGTCCGTCCATGTGTATGCATAGGATCTCACTTGAAGATGTAACAAATATAATGAGGCAACCTCCCAATCTTTTGATCTTTGGTGTTATGGAAAAGAAGATCACGTGCCCATTCAACACTTTTACTTATCAAAGATTCTTCTTTGATCCTGGAATAAAAGGTGAAGGCACTAATAAAAATTTCAATTTCAATGCACATTACCCAAAGCTACTCCATGAGAGTCCCACGTTGGAAGAAGAAACTATAGAAGAGATCTCATTGGGAAAGGCTACTTATGCGATCATCTATCCACCTTGACTCCTCTGGTGTGTTCTTTCCTCTCTCCTCGCTCTTATTTTATGCTTGTTTCTTTCATTGAGGACAATGTGTGTTTTAAGTATGGGGGAGGGAATCATTTACTGGTTTTGTTTTCTTTGCTTTTGTTCTCTGTTTTCTTGTTTTGTTTTCATTTATAAAAAAAATAAAAAAATATGCATCTTTTTGAAAGTTTTGGGTTATAGATTAATATGAGGTTAGTTGTGGAGACTTGGGAAAAGTTCACAAGATCGGTATCATCTTAACACTATAAGTCTCATGCATATGGAAGTTAATTTGAATTTTTATTATGACGTAGCCTTGAATTCTCATCTTTTAATAGCTCTTAAGTAGTTTATTTCAACAGTTAGCACCATCTCACACGCACTGTACGCAGGGAAGTCGATGAAAATAAGTGAGTAATTCAAGTTTTATTTGAAAAAAAAAGGAATGCACCTTCTAAGTTTGGTGACCCTCACCCGGTCACTTAACCCAACGGTCATAGAACCTACAAAAAAAGTTGATAATAAGACTCGTTGTTAGTTGGTTCAGCGGTTTCTGGTGCTGAACTCGGTAGGGCGGATTACGGTCCGATCCCCCGCAACTACAACCGAGTAAGAAAAGGGTTATGCCACGTAAGTACCAAAACCCGTGCAAAAAGGATCAGAGTCACTAACCGGTCGCCTTGCTAAAAGTGTGTGGAGATAACTGGCTTAATGTGATTGCGTCTGAATGAAAAAGAGCAAAAAGAAGGATGAGTAAGTTAGGCTTTGGCATAATAATATGATTCGAATTGGTTTTCATATTCAAGAGACAATATTAGTGTTCCTACGATATCCTTAGTGTGTAAGATTAGTACCTATTGATGCAATCTTAACCGAAGAAGAGTTTGTAGCCTAGAATGAGTAGCTGATGATGCTGTTGTGTTTCTTTTGATTTTATTTTGCTCGGAGTGCAAAAGTTCAAGTGTGGGGGAATTTGATCAGTGCATTTTGATGCAAATTTTTCATGATTATACTTATGCATTTTCATGGTTTGTTTAGCTTATTTTTTTATTTTATAGTGTTTTTCTATTTTAGTTTATTTCAACTCTTATTTTATTTTTGCACTTTATTTTCAGCATTAGCAGTCTGCACGAATAAATTCACAACTTGAGCTACGGGAGTCGGAATGAGACGTTCTACCAGTCGTTGGAAAGCTAAGAGAAAGAGTTAAATTTTCATTTAGAAGTCGAGAGCTGAATCAGACTGTAGCATGACCATAAAATTCGTTAAAGTTGCAGAATTTTATATTTAAGTTTTAGGTCATTTGTTTTGGGTCTGGGTTATGTTTTCGACCCAGTTGGGTTATGAACCGAATCCTTGTCCTTGCTATACCTAGCAGCCGCTACAGTAATTTAGTTTTGACCTTTTCATTATTGAGAAAATATACATTTTGCTTTTACAGTTGTGATGAGGAACTAAACATCCAGAGTTGATCTACTGTAATCGTGTTCCGATGCTTTGAGGTTTTTAACTTATCAATTCAATTTCATTTCTCTTTCAATTCAGTTTTATGAAATTGAATTTTCTTAATATGTTATTTCATGGAATGTCTTGATTAAATTCGTATGATTGTATTCCTAATCTTAAATCGTTGTTTATGTTGCTTAGTCGTTAAATCGCGTTTTATATCGTGTTTACTTAATTCACGATTATATTAATCTGTTTGCTTAATTCGGAATGGGAATTCAATCTATTTTATATCTATTGCGCTTGACAATTGGTATTGAAATCGAATAGAGGTCAAAGCCGCTTAGGGAATTGGTAAGGTAAAAACTATTGATTAGCAAGAACCTGAAAATAGTAGATCGACTTATTTTTATAATCACTTATTTTAATCACTTATTTTGTGTTATAAATCAATCATAAAACCGACCCCCCCATTCGATTTCTATTAGTTAATAATAAAATCAAGAATCCTTGCGATACGACTCGAGCCATTGTCGATATACTGCATTTTACGAAATACATGTTTTTGATCCGTGTGTGACAGCGGATCAAGGGCGCATACAAGCGGTAAAGTGTTCATTTTGGTTGAGGATCAGACAGCTATTGAGGACAGACTTATCAGAGGTACATGTTTCATTAATAGTACCCTTTTAATTACTATTATTGATACCAGTGCTACTCATTATTTTATTGCTGCTGATTTTGTTGAAATATTGGGTCTTATGTTGTCTTCTTTGAATGGAGAAATAGTCATCGATACTCCAGCCAAGGGGTCAGTGACTACTTATTTTATGTGTTTAAAGTGTCCCTTGTTGATCTTCGACAGAGACTTTGCTGTTGACTTGGTTTGTTTACTGTTAAGAGGGTTAGATGTGATTTTGGGTATGAACTGGTTAGAGAATAACTATGTTCATATTAATTGTTATGACAAGTCTGTGAGGTTTTCTACTCCTGAAGAAGAGGAAGATAGTCTGTTATCTACTAAATAGTTGAGAAAGTTGATACAAGAAGAAGCACAGTTGTTCTCGTTGATGGCGTCGCTATCTGTAGAGACTCATTCTATAATTGAGGAATTACAGGTGGTGTGTGAGTTTCCTGAAGTTTTCCCCGATGAAATTCATGATGTACCGCCAGAGAGGGAAGTTGAGTTTGCTATTGATCTTGTACCTGGTACAAGACCTGTGTCTATGGTTCCATACAGGATTTCTGCATCTTAATTGTCAGAGTTAAAGAAGCAATTGGAAGAGTTACTTGAAAAGAAGTTTGTGAGACCAAAAGTATCGCCGTGGGGTGCTCCAGTGTTGTTAGTAAAGAAGAAAGATGGAAGTATGAGACTTTGTGTTGATTATAGATAGTTGAATAAAGTGATGATTAAGAACAAGTACCTCTTCCAAGAATAGATGAATTGATGGACAAATTGTTGGATGCTCGTGTGTTTAGTAAGATTGATTTGAGGTCGGGTTACCATCAGATTAAAGTGAAGGATGAAGATATCCAGAAGACGGCTTTCAGAACACGTTATGGACATTATGAGTATTCGGTGATTCCTTTCGGTGTTACTAATGCACCGGGAGTATTCATGGAATACATGAATCGTATCTTTCATACTTATTTGGATCGGTTTGTAGTGGTGTTTATTGAAGATATTTTGATTTACTCTAAGTCAGAAGAAGAGCATGCTGAACACTTAAGAGTAGTATTGCAAGTATTGAAAGAGAAGAAGTTGTATACAAAGCTGTCCATGGGTGAATTTGGCTAAAGGAGGTTAGTTTTCTTGGTCATGTGATCTCAGGTAGTGCATTGATGTAGATCCATCGAAGGTTGATGCTGTGTTGCAATGGGAAACTCCGAAGTCAGCTACTGAGATTAAGAGCTTTTTGGGATTAGCTGGTTACTATAGAAGGTTTATCGAAGGTTTTTTTAAGTTGGCACTTTCGTTGACTAAGTTGACTTGTAAAGGTAGAGATTTTGTGTGGGATGTTCAGTGCGAAGAAAGTTTTACAAAATTGAAGAAGAGGTTGACGTCGGCTCCGATTTTGATCTTGCTTAATCCAGGAGAGCCTTTTGTGGTATATTGTGATGCTTCTAAGATGGGTTTAGGAGGTGTGCTTATGCAGAATGATAAGGTAGTTGCTTATGCGTCAAGGCAATCAAGGACTCATGAGAAGAACTACCCTACGCATGATTTAGAGCTTGCTGCAGTTGTCTTTGTGTTGAAAATTTGGAGGAATTACCTTTATGGTTCTAGATTTGAAGTGTTTAGTGACCATAAGAGCTTGAAGTATTTATTCAATCAGAAGGAGTTGAATATGAGGCAACAGAGATTGTTGGAATTGTTAAAGGATTATGATTTCAGTTTGAATTATCATCCAGGAAAAGCAAATGTGGTAGCTGATGCGTTGAGTCGAAAGACTTTACATATGTCGACAATGTTGCTTAGAGAGTTGGAATTAATTGAGCAGTTCAGAGACATGAGCTTAGTTTGTGAGGTGACACCGCGAAGTGTTATGTTGGGTATGTTGAAGATTAATAATGAATTTCTAGACAGTATCAGAGAAGCTCAAAAGTTGGATGTGAAATTGGTGGATTCGATGGTTGGAATCGATCAGCCTGAGAACAATGATTTTAGGCTAGATGCGCAAGGTGTGTTAAGATTTCATAACCTGATTTGTATTCCTGATGATGCCGGAATGAAGAAGGTGATACTTGAGAGAGAGTCATAGAAGTAAGTTGAGTATTCATCCAGGAGCTACAAAGATGTATCAAGATTTTAAAGGTTTGTTTTGGTGGCCTGTGATAAAGAGTGATGTGGCTTGGTTTGTGTATGCATGTTTGACTTGTCAAAAGTCGAAAGTTGAACATCAAAAGCTAGCAGAGTTGATGCAACTGTTAGAAGTTCAAGAATGGAAATGGGATAGCATTTCAATGGACTTTGTGACGGGGTTGCCTAATACTTTAAGAGGACATGATTCAATTTGGGTGATTGTTGATAGGCTTTGGAAGTCGACTCATTTTATTCCTATTAACATCAGTTTTCCAGTGTCGAAGTTGGATGAGATTTACACTAGTGTGATCGTGAAGCTGCATGGTGTTCCTTTGTGCATTGTGTCAGATAGAGATCCAAGATTTACTTATGATTTTTGGAAGAGTTTGAAAGAAGCATTGGGTTCTAAGTTGAGGTTGAGTTCAGCATATCATCCTCAGACAGATGGTCAGACTGAGCAGACTATTCAATCGTTGGAAGATTTGTTGAGGGCATGTGTTCTTGAGCAAGGAGGTTCATGGGATACTTATCTTCCGTTGATAGAGTTCACTTATAATAACAGTTACCATTCCAGTATTGGGATGGCACCTTTTGAAGCATTGTATGGTCGAAGATGTAGAACTCCTTTATGTTGGCATGAATCTGGTGAAAGTGTGGTACTTGGACCTGAACTTGTTCATGAAACTACTGAGAAGGTGAAGTTGATTCGAGAAAAGATGAAAGCTTCCCAAAGTATACAAAAGAGTTATCATGACAATCAAAGGAAAGATTTAGAATTTCAAGCGGGTGACCATGTGTTTTTGAGAGTTACACATATGATTGGTGTTGGGTGAGCATTGAAGTCTAAGAAACTCACTTCTCGTTTTATTGGACCATATCAGATTTCAGAGAGAGTGGGGAATGTTGCTTATAGAGTGGCTTTACCGCCTAATCTTTCAAATTTTCATGATGTGTTTCATGTGTCACAACTCCGGAAGTATATTTCAGATCCATCTCATGTGATTCATATGGATGATGTGCAAGTACGGGATAATCTTACGGTGGAGACGATGCCTATACGGATCACGGATCGTGAACTAAAGACTTTGAGGGGCAAGGAGATTGCTTTGGTTAAAGTGGTTTGGCTAGGAGCTTCCAGTGAAAGCATGACTTGGGAGTTGGAGAGCAAGATGCGAGACTCATATCCTGAGTTTTTTGATTAAGGTAAATTTTCGAGGACGAAAACATTCTAAGTGGGGGAGAGTTGTAACGCCCGTAATTTAATTAATTATTTAATTAAATTATTTTTGGAATATTTGTGAAGTTTTGTTGTTGTGTTAGATGTTGTGTTGAGATTAGTTGGATTTAATTATTTTATTAAGTGGTAAAATATTATGAGAAGGATAATATTATTTGATGTGGGCTTGTTTTAAAGGAATATGAGAAGCAATAAGGGGGTGTGGTAGTCTTAAGCCCATTAAAGGTATTTTGAGAGAATAATAGGGTTATTTTATTATTGTTAGAAATAATAGAAAAGAAAAAGCAGTAAGAAGAATAAGGGTTAGAGAAAGAACGTGAAAGGTGTTGGAAAGGAGTAAAGAGGCAGAAAGGAAATCAACTGGAAAAGTTATAGAGCAACCTTCAATCCAAGGTAAGGGTGGGGTTCTGACTCTATAATAGGGTTCATGATAATTGGTATGTGGGGTTAGAGGTGAAATGTTGTTTTGTTCATGATTGAATTATATATGATGTTGTATGATGGAAATTGATGATTGAAAGATGAATAACGATGTCCTAATACTGTATATTTGATGTAGAATTATAGGGTAATGATAATCGATGAATTACCTATTATTAGGAGATGTTTTTAGGGCCTAAAGTGTGGAACCCATAGTGAAAACGCAGAGAAATCGCAGAAAATATCCATAGCAGCGCGGTATGTGTCAACCCCAAACGCTATGTGTCGATACAAGAATGTTGTTAGACTCAGTATGAGTCGACACGAAGGAGTCATGTGTCGATACATGAGGGCTTTCAGACTCAGGATGAGTCAATACGTAAGGGCATGTATCGATAAATGCAATATGGCAAACTCAGTATGAGTCTATACGAAAGAGTGTGCGTCGACTCATGTAGCATGATCAGTTCAGTACGCGTCGACCCAGGGCATTACGCGTCGATCCAAGTTGTCTGGTTTTTGGAAGAATCAGTTTGAGAATGCTGTAACATGAGTTTTCGGACTCCGTTTGAGGTGTCGTTTGAAGCGTTGAATAGATAACACAATGAACTTCATTCTTAAGGATTAAAATGAATAATAGAAAGGATAATCCTAGTATCCAAGTTATGAATCAGATTAGTTCCCGTGTTGATTGTTATGTCGGTTTTTGTGAAGAATGATGAGGATGAAACGTTTATAGATTACTGCTTGGTTCGTAACAGTAGGATTAATGATGATAATGAAGTGGTATTATAGAATAGTAATATGTAGAGTTTTTGTGATTTAGAAGTAAGCCTTAGATGATTAATTAATTATAGGCAATATAATGTTGTAGGCATATGGCCAATGTTTTCGAGATTGACGAATTGTTGTTGTAATGTTGTGGTGGCTGAACTGCCGTGAACTATGATGATATATGATGTTTGATAAATTATGATGATATATGATGTTTGATGAATTATGACGATATACAATGTTTATGAAAGATGTTGAGATTCCTCTGATAATTGGCAGCTCTTAAGATGCAGGCTTTTGGCTAACGATGATGTTGTGTTGAGATGTTGATAATTATGGTGTTGTCATTATATTCATGATTGTGTCGCATACATTGCAATTCAAGATGGAGCTTATGCTCGTTAAGATGGCTTGCATTGGCGAATATTAAGATGAAGGCTTATACCTTGTTCATGCCTCTATTTATTGGCAGATTTTTAAGATGGGAGTTCTGCTCCAATGGTACCACATGCATGTGCATAGTATTGAGTCGCATTATACGATTGCATAAAGAAATTGTGAATTTGATGTGATGAATGTGTGTTACAGTTGGTATTTCTGTTGCAATTATTGTTGACTATGAGATGACAAGTGGTGATATTATGTGATCTAATTCAATATATTAATTATCATACGCTTTATTATATTGTTAGATATCTCACCCCTTCTGTTTGAATGTTACCCTTATGTTGGTAACGTGAAGGTAATCGAGAGTGAAGGTTATATATCTTCAATAGTTCGAGTCGATGTCATTGCTCTGATATGTAACACTCGGGGGGATGAACTCATGTTTCTTTTAATTATTGATCATTTCAGTTGTTGAACTTTAATTTGATTATTATTAAGTATGTGTTGTTTTGAAGTTTCTGTAACGATGATAAAGATGCTATTAAGAATTCCGCTGCGTAGATGGTTAAATTATTGAATTAGGAGATTTAATTACTATGATGATATTTCATCTGAAGTTTTAAAGTGTTATGTATCCATGTTGAATTCAATGTGTTTTTAAAGTTGAATTTGTGGCATCCTGATTCGTTTGTATGAACTTTATGACTGTGATTTATTTTTAATTGTCGGGTAGAATTGGGGTGTTACAGTCTTCATCCATACTTGTGTCTTTAATAATCTTTAGGGAAGTAATATGAACTTCGACAGGTAAGACAACCTGCATACTGTAGACTAGAGAGAACGGGGTTGCCCTAGTTGATCTACGTGTTGAAGTGCGGTAACCATGAAGAGAAAATGGTAACATCTCATGCCAGTCTTTGTATGTCATTGTCAATTTCTGTAAGATCTTCTTGATATTCTTGTTGGAGGCTTCCACAACACCATTCATCTTTGGTCGATACGGAGAATAGCTGTGGTGTTTAATCTTGAATTGCATGCCGAGTTCTGTGATCATAGTATTGTTGAGATTTGTACCATTGTCACTGATGATTCTCTTGGGTATGCCATATCGACAGATAAGGTTATACTTAATGAACCAGGCTACAACATTCTTGGTAACGGAAGCAAACAAGGTTGCGTCTACTCACTTTGTGAAGTAATCAATAACGACTAGGATGAAACGATGTCCATTATAAACGGTAGGCTTAATCTATCCAATCATATCAATGCCCCACATTGCAAATGACCAAGGAGAAGTCAAGACATTCAAGGGAACCAGAGGCACTTGTACTTTGTCAACATAAATCTAGCATTTATGACAAGTTCTAGAATGATGGTGGCAATCAGTTTCCATAGTCGACCAATAATAACCTGTTCTCAAAATTTTCTTAGCCATCGTATGCCCACTGGAGTGAGTACCAAAAACTCTTTCGTGCATATCTTCCATAATCTTCTCATCTTCCTCCTTGTCTACACAGCGAAGCAAAGTCGAATCATGGTTGCGCTTGTACAAGATTCTGTTACTCAGGAAGAACTTGGCAGATAACCTCCGTAGAAATTTCTTATCGTTAATAGATTCCCCTTCAGGATAATCTTGAGTCTCGAGGTATCTTTTTACTTTATGGTACCAAGGATTTTCCTCTACTCCATCAGTACCAATTTCGTAGTAATATGCCGGTTTGTCTAGTCTCTCGATAGTAATTCGGGAAGCTTCATTTTCCCATCTGACTTTGAACATAGATGACATGGTAGCTAATGCATCTGCCAATTGATTTTCTTCTCGTTGAATGTGTTCAAAAGTGATTTCTTTAAAGTACGGAATTAATGTAAATACACACTCTCAATAAGGGATGAGATTTGGATGCTTCATATCGCATTCTCCCTTAATCTGACTGATTACTAGGGTTGAGTCCCCATACACACTAAAAAGTTTATTTCTCATATCGATAGCAGCCTTGATACCCATGATGCATGCTTCATACTCTTCCATGTTGTTGGTACATTCAAAACATAATTTGGTGGTGAAGGGCATATGGAAACCCTTGGGAGAGACAATTATAATGCCAATTCCATAACCAAGCGCATTGGAAGCTCCATCAAAAACCATAATCCATCAGGATCCCAGCTCAGTTCCTTCAAATGGTCCAGGTTCTTCATAATCAGTAGTTAGCATAATATTCTCATCCGGGAACTCAAAACTCAAAGATTGGTAGTCATCTACTGCTTGATGAGCCAAATGATCTGCCAATACACTTGCTTTGATTGCCTTCTGAGTAGTGTACTAAATGTCGTATTCTATCAAGACCATTTGCCATCTTACTATTCTTCCAGAGAGAGCGGGTTTCTCAAATATGTATTTTATCGAATCCATCTTAGCGATCGACAAGGTAGTATGAGTCAACATATATTATCTTAGTCAGCGAGCAGCCTATGCCAAAGCGCAACACGTTTTCTCGAGCAGTGAGTATCTTGTTTCGCAGTTGATAAACTTTTTGCTAAGATAGTATATTGCATGATCTTTTCGACCAAACTCGTCATATTTCCCAAATACACACCCCATTGAATTCTCAAATATTGCTACGTACATGATCAGAGAACTTGCTTCAACCAGTGGCATCAAAATTGGAGGTTCTTGAAGATATTCTTTGATTTTGTCGAAGGATATATGACAATCATCTTTCCAATTCACTACCTGATCCTTCTTTAGTAATTTAAAGATTGGCTCACAAGTAGCAGTTAGATGGGAAATAAATCTGACAATGTAGTATAATTGTCCTAAGAAACCTCATACTTCTTTCTAAGTATGGGGAACTAGAATATCTTGAATAGCTTCAACCTTGGAAGGATCCACTTAAATTCCTTTACCATTGACAATGAAACCTAAGAGTTTATCGGATCTTACCCCGAAGGTGCACTTTTTTGGATTCAAGCTCAACTTGTATTTCTTCAATCTCTCAAACAGCTTGTGCATGTGGATTAATCTCTTTTTACGACCAAGCATGTCTTCGTATGACCAAGAAAATATATCAACATAGTCATGTAACATATGGGTTAATCTCTTTTTGACACTGCCCTCTAGGTTGGCACTTATCTTGATTTCTTTCTTGTTCTTTTTAGTACCCAAGTTCACAACCTCAACTGGTTCTTCATGTGGTCGTATGGCTCTTTCTTCTTGCATTAACAACCTAGCAAGCTCTCTAGGTATTTCACAATATTCCTCACTATTGTACCCTAAAATTTTCCCTCCCATTTTCTTTAAGACATTCTCCTAAGTTTCTCAAATGCTCAAGGTTGCTCAAGAATTGATCAAACAAGTTCTCCTCCTAAGAAATGGATTTGCACCTAGGGTTTTACTTTTCTCAAGGAAGATTGGGTTTCTAATGCCTCAAGTTGATTTTATGGTTTCTTATATGTCTCCAAGAATGCTCATACCAAATTTCAAGCCTTACATCACAAGTTTGCTTAGTCAATGGCTCATATGACTGAAAATCAATTGTATTGGACAAAAAGTCAACTATGGTCAACATACAGTCAAACCTCAATACATTTGGCCAACAAAAAGGTTTTTAATTTATATTTATCATTTGATCAAGGGTTGATCATGATTCATCAAGAAAAACTCTCAATTCATCAAAAGTCAAAAGTTGCCAAATTAGGGTTTTATTATAGAGAAGTCAACTAAACTTTGACCAAGTGTAACTTCCACACGATTCATCAAATTCTCCTCAAACAAATCTCATTTTGAAGGAAATTTGATTCACTACAACTTTTTCTCTAAGCTCAAGTCTAAAAAATGCTTCATTTGAGAGATATGAGCCAATACATTATAGATCGTTTCAAAATTCAATAAAAAGACACTTTTTGTCAAGGCAACTTACATAAACATAAATTCTTCAAATGAAAAAATTATATAAATATAGGTTGTAGAGGACACCTTGAAATTTCCAAAAAGTCCAAGATAACCTTCAAATCATAAAAATTGAGAGAGTTAAGACTAGTACAAGTTGGGAAATTTTGAGCAAATGCATGAAACCAAAAGTGACCAAACTTGGAATTTTGGGCTATTTGGCTTGTGATTCAAGGTCCAAATGTGTTTTGCCGCTTATAATGAACCCCTGAATTACTTCATGCACCCCTTTACCTTTTTATTTTATTTATTTTAATTTTTATTAATTTAAAGTCAAAATTATATGAAATAAAACAAGGACTTTTCTTACAAGGTCCAAGCCCAAATGGTTTGACCTAATTGCAAGCATTATATATCCTTATCACTCAAACAAAGGTAGGCACAAACTCTTGCACAAAAGAAACCTCTTCTAAAACTCAAAAAATATCAACAACTAGGGAAACTGGAAAACCCTAGTTGTAGCTTCTTTCCACGCGAACCAGCCATCCAATTCACTTCCAGCAACACTATAGTGTAAGAATGGAGCATCTTTGAAGATCCCAAGAGCATGAAGCGCTCGTATATGCATCATCGATCTCCATCATTGCATGATTTTGATATCTTTGATTTCATTATATTTTTATGCATACTGACTTTTCTAACATGTTCATGAGGTATACAAATGTAGGAATAACCCAAAGCACGATCCCCATAATGGCAAAACCGAAGCTTACCATACTCATACCGATCTAATTTATTTTCTTCGTATCTCTTAAACCAGCGCATTTTAGCCCAAGATAATGGTCCCATGGAATTCGCCGGCCTTGATCTAGGGGGTAGGGTCCCCTTAGATCTCTAACAATGTTTATTTTGCAGGAATGAGAAAAAGTGCCACCGGAGCTAGCGCTTTGGAACTTCTCCGGTCCACACAATGTGTTTATTATTTATTTATTTTGTTTCAATGATAATAATGGATGTATCACCACCTTAGTTGTAGAAGTGCGTATGATAAAGCCTTACAATGCCAGGGCGTGGGTTTGATCCCTGGTTTTGGCAAAATTTTTCATATTTTCTGATTTCTATTGATCACATGGAGCGCTCTTCATGATGTCAACCGTGCACCCAGCCACGCCTCATCATCAGATCTTCATATATCTTATCTAACATTCCAGATGCACTCCCCCATGATGCACCATCACTGATGCCACACACTGGATCTTAAAGGCCAGCGCTTGGGCCTGGGCCTCCATTGCAAATCACACCCCTCCTGTTTACTATAATCAGGCCCAAACTCTTTCTTTTTTAAAATATCAGAATATTAGTTTTAGGTTAATTAATTAGGTTTAGTTTTAATTACCTTTATTTAATTAATTAATTAAACTAATTAATTTTCTTAGTTAAAATTGATTAGATTCTTAGGTTGTTCTAATTAAATTAATTTACTTTTTTAAAATAAATTTGGTTTTAAGTTTTTTATTAATTAAACACAAATCATTTTTCATAAAAACAATCACCAAAAATATTTTCACATTCTTTTCTATTTATATTTTCCTATTTTAATTTCATAGATCAATTGTATAGCCCACCTGTTTCCTATGTAATAGCTTAGGTCTTTATTTCCTGCTTTCTTTTTCACTATTATGTAATTGCTTCGAGTATGTAATAGCTTAGGGTTTATTCTCTTGCATCTATACTTATGTATCTGTCCCGAAGCCATGTAATAGCGTAGGACCTTTATTTTTCTACACTTAATGTTTTTGCTATTATTTTACTACATTGCTGCTTAGTAATTAAGGTTTGCATGAAAAGGCTAAAAAGAATCGTTAGAAAACCCTAATTCAAGACAAAACAACTGAAAAATAATACACTCGCACACTTACATCTCTAGGGTAACCTCCCTTATTGCCTTTGGAAAACAGTCATGTCCCTCGAATGTGGGGACGCTTTAGCAAAGTCCCTCGATACAAAGATCATAGTCCCTCGATGACCCTTTCGATGTTGCCTTTCGGTAAATGGTTTAGTCCCTTACGAAAATTGCTAAAGCGTCCTTACTAGTTGCCTTCGATGATTGTACGATGACCCTCGCTTGTCCCTTCACATCCAACGATATGGCTTCCTACTAACTAATGGTATGGATATCACTATCTAAAGGAGGGGAAAAAAAACAAGAATGACCTTGAGTAGGGTAGATCTTAATCGCTTGCTTGTAAAAACAAAACATTTTCTCACAATCACACTTTTCAATAAATATTTTCAAACAAACACTTTGTACGCAATCTCGAGGACAAATACGAGAATCATTACAAAGTTTTTCCTTACATTGGAAAGCTTTCCAAAATATTTTTTTAAATCCACAACACAACGCAATTTTCAAAAATTGAGCTAAGTGGTTAAGAGCCCGTAGATAACTATGGATGAAAAGGGTGCTAACACCTTCATTTTTTCACAACCTACCCCCTGAACTCAAAATCTTCAAGGTATTTCCTATTCTTTTCACCCTTTCCTTATTGGATAAAAGAAAAGTCGATGGCGACTCTTTTTATCTGCAACATTTGTGATAAAACGCAAAACAAAGTCAGTTCTCCTACTATATTACAGAACCGGCGACTCTACTGGGGACTACTTAAAAAAGAGGGGTTACCTTAGAGTCTTAGATCACTTTTACTTGCTTTTACTTGTCTTCCTTGTTTGCTTTAAAATTTAGAGTTTCTTGGGTTTAATTTCTTTCAAATATCCTACACCAGGATCTAGGGATACCTTTGGTAAGTATAAATTGATCATAAAAACTGTACGACATAGACCGATATGTTTGAAGTGATGGCTATGTTAGTGTGACACTTTGGTATGTACAAATGTTCCTTGAGTCAGTCGAGGATAACATTGGACTGTTGCATGGTGTCATAAGCACTAACTGACTATTAGAACCTTAATTGACCCATATTAGCCATTAGAAGGTAGTGGGAAGGCCGAATTTGGTGCAGTCTGAGGTTGGTTGCTACTCGATGCTACACTCATTGAGATTTGACTCGTAGGATGTTTTAGTGGAAAATCAGTTGTTGTACTAAAATAAAACCTTCAAGAAAGATCCATGATATGAGATCCCTAGAACCCGGTTACTATTTTAGGACAGGTTAAGCCAACTTAACTTTAATAGAAAAGGGTACTTACCTATGGACCCCGTGCAAGCCTTTAAACCTAAGGCTCTTGTGTGATTTGTTTGTGTTTTCTATTTGTTTAAACATAAACACAACATCATGACATCATAACATCCGACATGGAATTTACTAACCATTTCAAGGATCTTAGGGATCTTTGTTGCAGGATTTTAAGCCAGACTGCTAGCAAGGGGCAAGGGGATTTATTTTCCTCTAACTAGACACCATCAAAGATTAAAACATATTATTTTGAGTCAGAGGCTAGGACCTACTCGATATGGTGAGCTTGATTCTAATAGAAGGACTTCCAAAAATGAAGACTCGAAGTTCTTCAGTCAAAACTGCAGCGAGACTCAACTTCTAACATTTCCTTTTGTTTATCCCGCGAGATCCTTGAAAACATTGCATCCATATATCATGCATGTCATTACATAATAGGTATTTCCCAAGACAAGTTTTCTCATCTTCTTGTTGTTTATTTCAATAAAAGATGGCCTTGAACAAACCGTGAAAGACCTTCAAGCTCAAAATGCCCAATTCCAAGAGACGCACCTGAACCTAGCCAAGGGTAAGAAAGAACTGATGGTGCTCATTCCCAAGAAGAAAAAGACTATGAAACTGGTTGGTATCCTCAACATGGGAAGAAGGTTCAATGGTCCTCCTAAGCAATCTCAGAGATGTGATATTCCCTCTGATGAAGATGACAATCTGGGTGAAGAAGATAAGAGTGTGAAGGTCGAGAGAGGAAGTAACCTTGGACTGGCCAAGATTATAAAGAAGACTATTTTGATGAACAATATCCTCCCGCTGATGACAAGTACAAACAACTCGAAGATCGTCTAAATTTCATGGAAAATCCAGAGGGTGCCTGGGTTAGATTTTGAAGAGTTGGGATTAGTCTCAGGGGTTATTATCCCTCACAAGTTCAAGGTCCCTACCTTTTCCAAATATGATGGTGTTTCTTGCCCTAAGCTTCATCTGAGATATTATGTCTGGAAGATCCAACCCCATACTGCTGACATAAAGTTAAAGGTTCACTTCTTTCAAGAGAGCTTATCTGGGACACAAGTGGAATGGTTCTATCAGCTGGAAGGAACCAGTATACGTACTTTGAAAGACCTGGCTGCTGCTTTTTACAAACAATACCAATACAATGCTGATCTTGCACCAACTCGTGTGCAATTGCAAAGTATGACTATGGGTTCAAATGAAGGATTTAAGGAATGTTCCCAGAAGTGGAGATATATGGATGGAAGATTTAAACCTCCTTTGTCTAATAGGGAGCTGGTTTATATGTTCATGGGAACTCTGACACGACCTTTATTTAATCATCTGATCGAAAGCTCTTCATCTAGTTTTACCGAGTTGATACTAACATGAGAACATGTCGAAAGTGGTATCAGAAATGGAAAGATTCAAGTAGATCCATCTTCAAGTACTATAAATAAGACGTTCAACGGTAAGAAGGAAACAAATGTTATGTATGACTAGAAGGGTCATGTTAGAGGTGACCGCAATCAGTCTGTAGGAGCGGTGTTAATTTCTAATCTTGCACCTGTGCAACAACATCAACAAGGCAATCACTGTAGGACAGGCGCATCAAGAAGACAGTTTACAAAGATTAGCAGGCCCTTGTCTCATGCATTGCAACATATTTTGAAGGTGAAGTTAATAATATTAAGGGATCCTCCTCAGAATCGCAACACCTTCTCTCCTCGTTACAATCCCAATGTGAAATGTGCTTATCATTCCAATAGTCCAGGGCATGACACCAATAGTTTATGGGCATTGAAAAATAAAATTAAGGATATGACTGACAACAAAGAAATTGAGTTTGATCCTCCCGAGATCCCCAATGTAATTACTACACATATGCCTAAGCATGACAAAGACATTAATGTTATTGATGATGTTCAATATGTTCCTCCTATAAATGAATTGACTACTCTCCTCTCAATTATTAAGAAGAATTTGTTGCAAGCCAGTTTATTTTCAGGTTGTATTGAAAGATGTTATTATTGCATAGCCCAACCTAATGGCTGTAAGTTATTGAGAGAAGGTATTCAGCGTCTGATGGACAATCACATAATTTTGGTTGAGAAGATTCCTTCTATGGAGAATTTGTTTCAAGACTTGAAGCTGGAAGAGGTATCTGTAGTTTACAGAATTCCTATTAGAATCACTGCCAAAGGCCCTGTAAGGATTATGGCTGAACCTATAGTCGCTCCTCTAATCATCACTACACCCAGACCAATTCCGTATTCCTCGGACAAAGTTATCCCTTGGAACTATAGAGCCGTGTCTAATACCATGGCGTAAAGAAATAACTATTGATCACTGAAAATGAAGGTACTCAAGTTACTGATTCCAACATTGACAATATTGCAGGGAACAGTAAGGTTACTTGAAGCGGAAGGGTTTTCTATTCGAAAATCTCTTCGAAGATTGTCACCACACCAATTCATATTACTGCTACTGAATAAACTACTGAGACGTGGGGAAAAGAGAAAATGGCGAAGCCTGCCAAGACGAAGGCACCTAAAGAAGTTATTGCTGAAGACACCTCCAGGCAAGAGTTGGAAGAGGTATTGAAAATTATCCGAAAAAGTGATTACAAGATTGTTGAATAGTTGGGACATAGTCCCTCTAAAATCTTCATGTTATCACTGTTACTGTGTTCAGAAGCCTATGCACATGCTTTGGTGAAGTTCTTAAAATCCGCTCACGTGCCACAAGAAATTTCTGCCAATCAATTTGGAAGTTATGTTGCTAGCCTAACTAATGATAATGGGCTAAGATTTTCTGATGCCGATTTGACCCATGAAGGAAGGAACTACAAC
Organism: Vicia faba; assembly: GCA_948472305.1. Classification (NCBI taxonomy): domain Eukaryota; kingdom Viridiplantae; phylum Streptophyta; class Magnoliopsida; order Fabales; family Fabaceae; genus Vicia; species Vicia faba. Next base: position 31,250,002 of record OX451736.1, read on the forward strand.
AAGGCCATGTATGTCTCTATTGAATGCAGGGGCACTACTTTAGCGCATGTATTGGTTGATACGGGTTCCTCGCTGAATGTTCTTCCGAAGGGTGCCCTCGGCAGGCTTGACTGTGAAGGGGTTATGTTAAAACCCAGTGATATTATAGTCTGAGCCTTTGACGAGTCAAAAATGATGGTACACAGAGAGGTGGATCTCCCGATTAAAGTGGGTTAGCAGGTTTTAAATTCTACCTCCTATGTAATGGATATTCGACCGAACTATTCTTGTTTACTTGGATGCCCATGGATTCATGGGGAAGGTAATGTTACTTCAACCCTACACCAAAAGTTGAAATATCGCATGAAAGGAAAGGTTGTTACGGTTTGTGGCGAAGAAGAGTATATCGTGAGTCACTTAAACTCATTCAGGTATGTTGAGGTGGACGGAAAATTCATTGAAACTCCTTTCCGTAATTTTAAAGTTATCCCTCCTACCACTACTGAAGACGTTTATGCTATTCCCAAGGTTACCAGGGTTCTACCCAGAATGGCTTCTTTGAAGGATGCTAGAGTTGTAGTGGAAGAAGGTGGTTGCACTAGTTGGGGTCAGCTTCCTGACATTCCATATAAATCTGACAAATATGGTTTGGGTTTTACTGCAGAGGCTCAAAGGGTTATTCATCGTGCTCATGCTGGAAGACCACCATTCTGCGTCAGCAACAATGGAGTCAATGCTGTAGAAGATGATGACAATGATTATGACCTTGACAGCTAGATCTTTCCTACTGTCTGCAACGGGCTCAACAACTAGAAGAATGAAGACCTTATTTCATTATCCTTTAGTCAAGAGTAATGGCTATTTTCTATTTTATTGCTTTCAAAGTTTTGGTTATGTAATCTTTAAACAATAACTTTAAGCCTTGTGTCTTACCCGAGGCACAATGGTCCACTTGTTAAGGGTTGTCATTTCATTCGCATAATTTCATTCAACAAAAACATTGGATGTTTTTCATTCAAATTTTGCGCTCTTTATCTTTCTTTTTACTTTTTACACTCTCAAAATAGCTATGTGTTCTTACATACACCCACACAATAAATTGCAAATCCACATCCACTCTGGATCCCATTGATAACAATTATGCTATTACCACTTTTGACTTTTAAAATCAAATCTATCAAGCCAAGGACGAAGGTGAGGAAGATTGTGAAATACCTGGAGAACTTGCCAGACTGTTAGTGCAAGAGGAAAAGGCTATACAACCGCATGATGAGCCAGTTGAGGTTGTAAACTTGGGTAGTGAAGCAGACAGGAAAGAAGTTATGATATGTTCCAACCTAGAAGACAATGTCAAGAATAGGTTTATTAAGATGTTGCACGACTGTGTTGAGATCTTTGCTTGGTCATAAGAAGACATGCAAGGGCTTGATAGTAATATTGTGGTTCACCGTCTACACATGAAAGAGGTTTGTTCTCCAATAAAGCAGAAGGTTCGTTGTATGCATCCAGAGATGTCATAAAAGATTAAGGTTGAGGTTATGAAGCAATTCAACTTAGGTTTCTTAGTTGTTACATACTATCCTCAGTTGGTTGTGAATGTGGTCCCAGTACCAAAGAAAGATAGCAAAATGAGTATGTGTGTAGACTACAGGGATCTGAGCAGGGCGAGCCCCAAAGATGACTTCCCACTTCCACATATCGATGTTGTGGTTGACATCACCACTGAAAACAAGGTGTTCTCCTTCATGGATGGATTCTCGGGTTATAATTAGATCAAGATGGCACCAGAAGACATGGAGACAAAAAACTTTGTCACACAGTGGGGCACTTTCTGCTACAAATTTATGCCTTTTGGGTTGAAGAACGTCGGTGCAACATATTAGCGTGCCATGGTAGCCCTGTTCCATGACATGATTCACCAGGAGGTAGAGGTTTATGTTGAAGACATGATAGTCAGGTCTCAGACTGAAGAAGAAAATCTTGATCATCTACATAAGTTGTTTGAGAGACTAAAGAAATACAAGCCGAAGTTGAATCCAAACAAGTCCACCTTTGGGGTGAGGTCCGGTAAACTCATGGGTTTCGTTGTCAGTGGTAAAGGTATTGAAATTGATCCTTCCAAGGTTAAAGCTATTTAAGAAATTCCCGCTTTCCAAACTAATAAGGAAGTTAGAGGTTTCTTGGGATGACTAAACTATATTTCCATATTCATTTCCCATATGACCGATACTTACGAGCCAATCTTCAAGTTGTTGAAGAAAGATCAAGTAGTGAAATGGAACGACGATTGTCAGACAAACTTTGACAAAATTAGGAAGTACCTCTAGGAACCTCTGACTTTGATACCAACAGTTGAAGGAATACCTCTGATCATGTACCTAATAGTGTTAGAGAGCTCAATGGGGTGTGTATTGGGCCACCATGACGAGTCTGGCCGAAAAGAGCATGCAATATATTGCCTTAACAAAAAGTTTACCAAATGTGAAACAAGATACTCACTGCTCGAGAAAACTTGTTGCGCTTTGGCATGGGCTGCTCGCCGACTAAGATAATATATGTTGACCCATACTACTTTGTTGATCTCTTAAATGGATCACATAAAGTACATATTCGAAAAGATCTCTCTCTCTCCGGAAGAATAGCCAGATAGAAAATTGTCTTAATAGAATACGACATTTAGTACAACACTCATAAGGAAATCAAAGGAAGTGTATTGGTAGATCATTTGGCTCATCAAGCTATAGACGACTATCAGTCTATGAATTTCGAGTTCCCGGATGAGAATATCATGCTAATTACATATTTCAAAGAACCTGGGCCGTATGAAGTACCTGAGCCATGATCCCGATGGACTATGGTTTTCGACGGAGCTTCTAACGCGCTTGGTAATGAAATTGGTGTTGTGATTATATCTCCCAAAGGTTGCCATACGCTGTTTACTACTAGATTTTGCTTTTACTGTACCAATAACATGGCCGAATACGAAGCATGCATCATGGGTATCAAAGCTGCTATTGATATGAGAATCAAATTCTTGAATGTATACAGGGACTCAACCCTAGTGATCAGCCAGATTAAGGGAGAATGGGATACGAAGCACCCAAATATCATTCCTTATCAAGAGCATGTATTAACATTAATTGTGTACTTCGGGGAAATCACTTTCAAACATTTCCACGAGATGCCCTTATCATGAGTCATCGAACATTAATATATATCCCTGATTTTTGCTCAAACACTTATTGGTTCATCGGGATGCCCTTATTTTTTACTAGATACATATTCATTCTGACACTCATTCCAGAATCTCTTCTAGATACAGTGCATATACTATCAAGATACAGATCCATTTTGATACTCATTCAGTATATCTTTCAGATACGATTCAGATACAATCCAGATATGGATATCATTCTGATACCCATTCAATACATCTTCAGATACAATCAAGGCGTAGATTTATTCTGACACTCTACAACTTGAGTATGCTTTTACCATAAATCACCGGCTAAAATCCTCTCCCAAGTGAAGTTGCTACTATCCCCAGAGAGTTGCTACTGAATCTAAAATCTAATCAGATGCCAGTCAACCTTATCCTCCTCAGACGAGCCGGAAGGTTATCCAACTCTTTTATCCCCAGTCAGGGTATACAAAGAATTATAAATCCCCAATAGAGAAAAGAACGACCAAAGTTCTAAACTCTACTTCCCAATCTGGAATTAACACTCTCCGGCAGAGTTTCCTCAGAAAGCAGAAGTCAACATTCCCCAACGAAGTTTCCTCAAACAGCAAGTAGGAATCCCCAACGGAAAAAATTCCCAGAAGATTGAAGATTACACATAATCTTCATCCCCAGTGACAGTCAGGGATATATTTTCCCAGACAAAAATGCTGCTCAAGTTTACAAATTCACTTCAACAACATTCCACATTCATACGTCATTTACAAAATATCATAACATATGCATATGAAACGCATATAGCACAATCTCATTTATTTTGAGAACATCGTTACGCAATACATTTCATACATCATGACATCGCATACAATTAACTCTTTACCTTTTCAGGAAAAATCAATCGGCAAATATCATCAACTACTTATATGACCTGACAGTCTTTTTAAAGGCTACACCTGACGAAGGGCTATTTCAGCATTTTCCTCATAAGGTCATTTTCAAGTACAAACATCCACTGGTTCATTTTAAATCGACCAATGATTTATCCTGATTCGTTTCTGGTAGACTTCTTTATCTAGTTCAGTTAAATCGACCCTAATATTTTTCTGATTCGTCTCTAGTTAAAGATAATTCAAAACCTTTGCTAGTTCAGTTTAAATCGACCAATGATTTATCCTGATTCGTTTATGGTAGAATTATTTCCCTGGTTCAGTTAAATTGACCCTAATATTTTTCTGATTCCTCTCCAGTTAAAGATAATTCAAGACCTCTGTTAGTTCAGTTTAAATCGACCAATGATTTATCCTGATTCGTTTCTGGTAAACTTCTTTCTATGGTTCAGTTAAATCGACCCTAAGATTTTTCTGATTCGTCTCCAGTTAAAGATAATTCAAGACATCAGCTGGTTCAATTTAAACCGCCCAATGATTTATCCTGATTCATTTCCGGTAGATACTTTCTCTGGTTCAGTTAAATTGACCCTAAGATTTTTCCGATTCTTATCAAGTTAAAGTCAATTCAAGACCTCTGTCGATTCAGTTTAAATCGACTAATGATTTATCCTAATTCATTTCTGGTAGACACTTCTCTGGTTCAGTTTAAATTAACCCAAAGATTTATTCTAATTCTTATCCAGTTAAAGACAATCAAGGACATCTACTGGTTCAATTTACGTCGCCTAAAGATTTATTCTGATTCTTCTTCCAGTCGAAATCAACAATTACTGTGGATGGCATCGAACCTACGCCCTTGAAGTAAGTTGTGACTTTGTATGCACGCTCTTGCCACTAGGGTGGTTGTTACATCCATTAATATAACAAAATAAAAGTAATATATACAAAACAAAATCAATGCATCGGAGAAGTGTCGGAGCCTTAACTCTGGTCGTCTTCTCTGGCTAGGCGTCTCATGGTCCTGCAAAACCAATGTGTGTTATAAATAAAAGAGGACCCTATCCCCCTAAATCCATGGCTATAAATTCAACGGTGCTATCCATTTGTTCTAACAATGCTTATACATGGAGATGCGAAGAACTCAATCCTTTATGCCTTAAAAATGGTATATTCTCATTCATGCATCAAATCTTACATGTAATGCATGAATCGTTTCCTAATGATGCATATGAATTGATCTAGTATGTTAGCAACGATTGAAACTGTATGAAATAAAAAATATGAAACTCACCAAACTTACCGACCGACGTAGTTGAAAGGATGTGTTCTGGACACAATTTGAGGTGCTTAAGGACTTTGATGGATTCATGGGAACTTCAGGATGATGATGCATTGCTTGGTTTCGATTAAAGGAGGCTGAAAATAGGGTTTTCTATTACCCCAATTCTTGAGTTTTTTTTTTTTTTTGGAGTTTGCTTGGAGGTAGTAGTTCATGGTCCTAAGTGTATGAATATATTGTGCATTTATAGGACAAGGTATTAGGTCACCAAAACTGAATTGAATCCAAATTTGCTTTAATCATGTATCAATCATCTCCACATGGTTTCTTCATGATTGTCACGAAATATTGGGCCTCCATGTGACTAAAATCAAAAGCCCACGCGCCTTGATCTAATGCTTCATATTTGATTTGATTTAATTTGCATTTAAATAAATAAAAATTCAAATAAAAAAAAACGTAAATCATAAAAAATATGTGACAGGTTTTGGGGGTCCCCTAATATGTCATAAACACATTTGAACTTCAAAAGTTAGGCCCATTAGTCCAAAAGCCCAAAATTGTTCAATGGAGGTTTCATGCAATTTCATATAATTATCAGGCTTGTGCAACTCATAACTTTCTCAATTTTTGTCATATGAAGGTGATCTTGACTTTTTGAAATCTCAATATGTCTCCTACAACTCTCATGTTGGTCATTTTTCCATTTGAATATTTTCACTTGATGTAAATTGCTTTGAAAAAAATTGTATTTTTGTTGACTTTTAAAATGACCTATAATGTTTTGGCCCATATCTCTCAAATGAAACATTTTTGGCCTAGAGCTTAGAGATACAAAGTTGTAGAGAATTTAATTTCCTTCAAGATATGCCTTGATTGAAAGTTCAAATGACTTCTCCTAAAGAAAACCCTAATTTAGTAACTTTTGGCTTTTGATGAATCTTGAGTTTTCTTGATGAATCATGATCAACCCTTAATCAAATGATGAATGTGAGTTCAAAATGTTGATGTTGACTAAAAATATTGAAGTTTGACTGTATGTTGACCACAATTGACTTTTTGTCCAATATAGTTAATTTTCAATCATCTGACCTGATGACTGAGCAAACTTGTGCTGCAAGGCTTGAAATTTGGTATGAGGATGCCTTGAAGCATATTAGAAACTATGAAGTCAATATGAAGCATTAGAAGTCCAATTTACTTTGGGAAAATCAAAACCCTAATTGTAGGCCACTGCATAGGAGGAGGGTTCATCTGATCAATTCTTGAATAGTCTTAAGTACTTGAGAATTTTAGGAGCATGAGAAGATGTCTTAAACCAACTTGTCTTAAGAATGGGAGGGAAAATTTTAGGGTACAACAGTTTGTAAGCTTTAATGCAAGAATAAGGAGATATCATTATTAGGGCATAATCTAAGTTTTGTTTCGAAACACACGATACAATCAGTTTCAGGCCAAAATAACATCACCATTGGATTCAAGAGGTCCAAATTAAGGGGATATGGTCCATCTTGATCTCTAACTTGTGTTATTTTTGCAGGTTGATATTTGGCCTTACCAGAGAAGACGACCGGAGCTAGGGCTTCGGCTCTTCTCCGACTCACTTGTTTATAATGTATTTATTGGCTTCTATTATGTTAACATAATTGAAGCGTAATGCAGTTGGTTGAGACAGAGGCATGTAATGTGAATGGCGTGGGTTCGATCCATGCGTCTTACAATATTTTTTGTTATTTTTCTAACTAATGCGCATGTTTCATAAAAATTATTCAGTTCCAATTTCCCAAACACCAACAGGCGCTTGGCCTAGTTGGATGCAGTAGAGTTTGTGAAGCCAGGGGGCGTGGGATCAACACCCACCCCATGCAAATGTTTTTACCCTATTTTTTAAAACCTAATTTATTTTCTTTTTCTTTTATAACCCTAATTAATTTCTAATTAATAATCAACTAAACTAACCTAATTGTTTTTCTCAATACTAATAAATTAGGATCGGGGTTTTTAACTAGTATTTAATTTTCTTATATATTTTTATTTTTACTAATTAATTAATTATTTAATCAACCTTTTTTCTAAAATATTAAAATCAATTAGAATTTAGGTTTTTATTAATTAATATCACTTAAATTATTTTCTATAAAACATCAAAAATATTAATACTTAGAACTTTAGGTCTTTTAGACATTTTTCCTATTTTCTTATTTCTTTGTTATTTAATTTTCTTAGACAAGTGTATAGGACACACTCTCTAATGTAATATCATATATTTGTTTTTCGCATCTTTTTCTTATTATGTATTTGCTTCGAGGATGTAATAACGTAGGACATTTATATTCTCGCACTTATATTTTTATGCTATGATTAGTAATTAGGGCTTGCATGGAAAGACTAATAACCAAAAATAGAAAACCCTAATTCTCAAAATAAATAACTGAATTAATACACTTTGCACACTTACACCTCTATGGTAACCTCTCTTGTTGCCTTACGATAGTTGGTCACGTCCCTCGAAAGTAGGGATACTTTAGCAAAAGACCCTCAATCAAATCATCATAGTCCCTTACGAATAAAGATCATAATCCCTTTATGAACCTTCAAGTTACCTACCAAATGATCTAGTACCTACGAACAAATGATGATAGTCCCTTCGATACAATAGCTAAAGTATCCTTACATGTTTCCTTCAATAACCATACAGTAACCCTATGCCTGTCCCTTCACATCCAATAGATAGGGCTAACTACAAACTATTAATATGGATAGAACTATCTCCACAAGAGAAGGAAAAGAATAAGAAAGAAATTAGTGGGTAGGACTCCTAATTGCTTGCTCTCAACTTTTCTCACAAACATCTTTCACTACACTTTTAAACAAACATTTTCAAGAAAAAAACACTTTATATACATTCTTGAGGACTGATAAGAGAATCATTACAAAGTTAGCCTTACATTGACATTTAAAAATATTTTCAAACAAATCACACACACATAAAGAATGTTTTCAAAAGTGAGCTAACCAATTAAGAGTTCGCGGATAACTACAGATGAAAAGGGTTCTAACACCTTCCTTTTTCATAACTTACCCACCGAACTCAAAATATATCAAAGGTCTTTCTTGTTCTTTTCACCTTTCTTAAATATTGGATAAAAGAAAAGTCGGTGGCAACTCTTGCTATCTGCACATTTGGATAAAACCAAAAAAGTCAGTTCTCCCACCGTATTACAGAACTGGCAACTCGGCTAGGGAAAATACTTTAAAAAGAGGGGTTACCTTATGTTTTTATCACTTTTACTTGCTTTAATTTTTTGAACTGTTTGCTTTACTTTAAGGGTTTGTTTGGGTATAATTGCTTGTAAGATCCTACACCCGGATCTAGGAATTCCTTAGGTAATTAACAATAGATCATAAAGATTGTACGGTGTAGACAGATATGGTTAACACGATGGATATAGTTAGTGTGACAATTTGGTTTATACTGATGTTTCTTGAGTTAGTCAAGGATAACATTAGGCTTCCCTGTGGTGTCATTAAGTCTAACTTACTTGTAGAACCTTAATTGATCCATCTTGGCCATTAGCAAGTAGTGAGATAGCCGACTTTGGTGCAGTATAAGGTTGGTTGATACTCGAGGCTATGCTCATTGAGATTCGACTCTCGGGATGTTTTGGTGGCAAACTAGTTGTCGTGCTAAAATAAATCCTATGAGAAAGATCGGTGATATGAGATTCCTAGAACCCGGTTACTATTTTAGGATAGGTTGAGCCAACTTAACTTAAATGGGGAGGGTATTTACCTATGGACTTCATGCAAGCCTTTAAACCTAAGGCTCTTGTGTGACTTGTTTGTGTTTTCTACCAATTTAACATGAACATAACATCATATCATCATAATATAACATTTTAACTAACCTATTGAAGGACCTAGTGATTTATCTTTGTTCCTTGTTGTAGGTCATGGCCTCCACTCTCAGAAATACTATTTGAATCAACTTTGTAAGGATACCTTCCAAGCTTTAGGAGTTAGTCTCAAAGGTTCCTGGAAACTCCCAATTCACCAAGAGACATGGTTATCTACTCAGTTTGGTCACTTCAGGTTTTGAAGAAGACATGATGACTGTTCTGTTCCAGTTCTTTGATCCTAAGCATCATCATTTTACCTTCCCGGATTATCAAATGGTACCCATAATGGAAGAGTTCTCTAAGCTACTTGGAGTACCTATTCTTGATCAGACACCCTTCACCAGTTTAGAGAATGTTCCAAAACCTAAAGATATTGCAGCAACCTTACATCTGAAGCGGTTAGACATTGTATCTAATTGGGAAACAAGAAGTGGAGTCAAGGGTCTTCTTACTAAATTTCTATATAGAAGGATGAGTTATTTCTAAATGCTATGGGCTTTCATGCTTTCGAGGAGATCTTGTCTTTGTTGATCTATGGTTTGGTACTATTCCATAATCCAGACCAACTCATAGATGTGAATGCCATTAAAATATTTCTTACTCATAATCTTGTGCCTACTTTGCTTAGAGTAATTTTACACTCGCTCACACTCGTACTATGAGAAAGAGAGGGACTCTCATGTGTTACATACCTTTACTAGCAAGGTGGTTTATTTCGCACCTTCCCTGATCAGTTATGAAGAATGAACAAGGTTTAAGGTGGTCTCAAAGGATGATGTCACTCTCTCATTCAGATATCTATTAGTCAACCTCAGGAGGATATCACTATTATTGACTGTTGTGGGGAATTCCCTAATGTGCCAATCTTGGGCATAAGGAGAGGTATCACTTATAACCCTTCTCTAGCTCTATGTCAATTTGGTTATGCTCGAAGAGACGGTCCTCATGATATGCTTATCCTGGGTATTATTTTCAATTACGAGAATGGTCCTCAAGGTTACCGTAAAAGGTTTATACGTGCTTAGGGCATGGTGAATAAGATTAATAGCAAGACTTTGGGAAATAAAAACTCCATCCCTTTGGATCCTTACCTCAGATGGGTGCAATCTCGTGCTCAAAATCTTATAATGTCATATCCTAGTATCCTACCAATAATTGTGGAGCCTATTCTTGAAGGAGATATTCCTCATACCATTTTTCATCCAGATATGCCTACTAACCTTGAAAAGCTACAGAAGTCTTGGATTCAACTGAAAGAAGAAATGGAAACCTTTGAGACTTAATTCTATGCTAGCGAGAAGAAAGTGTTGGAGCTGACAAAACAACTTCATGAAGAGCAGAGCCTTAATGCATATGTCAACACAAAGAGGAAGCGCCCATGGGAGACTTAAGTTCATATTTTGTTTCCTTGTAACCTTTATTGTTTTCATTGTAAGCCTAAAAGGCATTTATAATTTGAACTTACAAAAATCTTTGTTTTTGATCCCTTCTTATTAACAAATTTAAATCCCACGAGGTCCTTGAAAACATTGCATATGCATCTACATGCCATACATATCATTGCATAACAAGTTTCCAAGACAGGTTTCTCATCTTCCTGCTATTTATTTCAGCAAAAATGACTCTCGAATAGACAATCAAAGATCTACAGGCTCATAATGCTCAGTTCCAAGAGATGTTCCTAAGCTTATCCAAGGGGCAAGAAGGATTGAAAGGAATCTCGTCGAGAACATGACCGAGAAGAATCCTGAAGACAACAAGGATGACCAGTTGGAACAACTGCAAGCTGAGATGGCAGAGATGATAATCCAGATGATAGGTCAGATGACTCTTACCCAAAATTTAGTTATGGGACAAGAAGAGTTGAGAATAATCATCAACAAGCTTCATCTGGTAGGATACAATTGTATGATATGAACTACTAGAATTGGAGATCCAATCACTAACCAGCCTCTGATGAGACAGGAAACTAACTTGGTCTATATTTCTAATCATTCAGTTAATGGAGAAGGGCCTTTCCAGATTGTTACTACATCACAAGCTCAACAATAACCTCGCTAGTAACAACGGGGTAATCAGCGTAAGCATGATACACCCAAAAGACAATTTACCAAACTCAACATGTCATTGTATCAAGCATTACAACACATGTTGAAGATGGAACTAATTACATTGAAAGAACCTCCTTGGAATCCCAATACTTCCTCTCCCAGTTATGATCCTAATGCAAGGTGTGCATATCACTCCAACAGTCCTGGACATGACACTAACAGTTGTGGGACCCTGAAACGTAATATTCAAGACCTGATTGACGAAGGAGTTTTCGATTCACATAAGATGGTCAGGTTGAGTTTTTCTATCATCCTTCAAATATTGAAACTGCAAGGCACGCCATATGAAGTAACAAGTTCAGGAGGAGAAGCTTTAAGATCATTTGAATTTCAATTTGTAATTTCTTTTGTTTTTTTTTCAAACAATTATTGTCATGTCAAACTTTGGTTTTTCCCATTAATGCATTGCATATGTCTGTCTTGAATTAATCCATTCGTTTCACTATATTTAAATTATACTTCTTACTTCCTTTTTGTGATATTCAACTCTCCTTAAAGTTATAAGCCTTAAGAGGGAGGATGACAAAAATGGTACCATAATCTCATACAGTATGATTTTAAACAGACCTTGATGATGATGTACAAGCATTGCTTTAATTCCTAAACAATGGAGATATAAGAAGGTTAACCCCTAGTCAACCCCTTTGAGCCTAAGAAGTATGAGTTTTCTTTTTCACGCAAATTGAAATCCTTAAACATAACCTGGGGCAGGGTAGTTTCTTAATCAAATCAATTATGCATTCACAAGCTTTACGTTCGTACACGACAAGTCGAAGATACTCATCTGAATCAAAAAAAGATAATGGTTCCCTGTAATCATTGAGTCAGGCAGTTATTATCTTTCAAAAAGGGAAGCTCTCTAAGTCAAAACCTATGAAGGAGACTTAGGAAAAACTGGGGCATCCCGCTGACTGTAATCTCAAACAAAGCAGTTCAGGAAAATATCAGGGATAATAAAGTCAAAAATAGGTCGCTAAAAATACTCAACAAAATAAAAATGTTACAAGAAAGATGATTGTCTTTCCAAATAAATTTCTGATTTTTGAACCATCACCAAAATATTAGTTCCATAATTGGAACTTGAGGGCATAATTAATTGAGTATAGGACTGAAGAACATCACGGAGAATGGTTTGGGTACAAATAAACTTTGAGCCTTTATCCTTTATTTCTTAAACTGTGAACCATGCCATGTTACAACCCTTAAAAGTCCTAATTGAAGCATGAGTTAGTTCGAAAGCATACTGTTACAAAAAGGTATCCTGACTCCTGTAAGGCTTACTATAAATCCTGAGTTGATGTCACGTTCTTACAAATTTTATTTTACTAAAAATTGTTTTTTTGAAAACATCAAGACAGACATAAGCTTTGAATTTTAATACCACTATTTGCATATGACTAAGTGTTTGACAGCAGAAAAATTCACATGACGAATATTCAATGAATGAAAATCCTCCCAATGGATAAAAGTACTTCAGGTGATGTGTCAAAGAGAAAGACACTTCCAGTAATAGGCCTTCCATGGATCCAATTGGTTACAAATCAAGGGAAATGACAAGTTATTGTCCAACTCATATATGGCAGTTAAGTCAAGATTCAAAGAATCTCTTAAAAGTGTTGAATAGTCTGGGGCAGATCTCCATCTGAATCACTAAGGGCATATTACATTGATCATGAGTTTCAGCAAAAGCCACTACAACAATTGAATCTTCGGTATCATAAATTTCTTGTCTATGTCAGTAGTATCAGATGGTGCCATTCTTCCTTGATAATTCTTAGAAAAATACTAAGGAAGGTCAAGACTATTAGAAAATTGGCAATCAATGGTTGATCAATAACTTCAAGCATCGGGAGAACCTGACTAATACCAGGGGAAAAGGGATTCCCGCATACTAAAGGCCACATATGATCAAGAAAATATTTTCTGGCAGTGCTACAACACTTACAACCATGGACAGTGAAAATTCTCCACACCCTATGAACGTGGACATGGACAAAAAATACTATACATGAAAAAGAGACCCGCTAGGTTGATTGGCCTAGGAAAAAACAAGGGCATCCTGACGAACTAAAAAAGGTTCGGGGAAAAATTAGGGATATATAAATAAAATTGTAAACCCGACAAGTCAAAAACCTAAAAAGGAGGCTTAGGCAAGAAAGGATATCCCGGTGGACTAAAAATCTGAAAAGGAGGTCCAACCAAAAGTTAGGGATTAAAGCGTACAACTATGTCCTGTTTATCAGTAGAAGATTTATCACTCTGATAAGCATTTTCTAAAGACTTTAGGAGTTTGGATAATGTTCAAAGTTATCCATAAATTCCCACAGAGCAATCTCCATGGAACTATCTCTACGGAGCTATCTTCACAAGCTCATCCCCATCAGAGATATATTCCCCAACAAATCTAATATGCTCTCAGACAGAAATTTGGGCATCTTCCGGAAGTTTATCTCCATATCCCTGATAAATAGCTTGACATGATCATCTTCCCCAATAGGTCCCCTAACAGATAAGAAAGTTTGATCATTTCCCCGACATATAATGGAAACTTCCTTGGCGCAACCTATGGATTTCCAATCCTCGTCAAATATTATTTCCTCAACATAGTCTACAAGGTTTATTTCCTCAACAGAGTTTATTTCTCTGATATTGCAATTCCCCGACAAGATTCTCTTCTCCGGCCAAATATCATTCAATGTTGTCCTCCCTAGAAGAGCTAATACTCATATCATAAACCTAGTCAAATAGTGTATTAGAGGTTTATTCATCTCCTTTTATCCCCAATTTAGGTATATAAGAATCAAATCATTCAAATAACAATGAATGACCGACTCTCCTTGAATGCTTCTACACCCACGCAAAACTCGAACATACTCAACGGAGTATCCTCAAACATAAAGCAAAAATCCCCAGTAAGGACGTTCTAAATAAAAATTGAAGAACTAATGTCTTCATTCCCTGCAATAGTCAAGAATTTATTTTCCCCAGTCAGACATTGTTACATGAAGCTACCGATACGCTCCAACGACATATAGCATCCATAATTCATTTACAAAAACATCATAAAACATGCATACCAAATGCATATAATATTCTCATTTATTTTGAGAGCATAGTTATGAAATGCATTTCACGTATCATGACATTGTATAAAAACTAACTTTGCCTTTTCAGGTTAAGTTCCCGAACAGACAGATGTTATCAACAATCTATAAACAGGTTGTAGATCAATTCCCAAAACAGGACACGGATACTATCTACGTGACCATATGATTTCCTTCATAGATTCATTCAGAGAAGCATTCCATCAAAAACTAGTTCTGACGAGCATTTCCATTAGAAACTAATTCTGACAAGCATTTCCATCAAAAACTAATTTTGAAAAGAATTCCCCTTAGAGATTGAAATTTGACGAGCATTTCCTTCAGAGATTCATTCTGAAAAGCATTCCCCTCAGAGACTGAAATTTGACGAGCATTCCTTCAGAGCTTCATTCTGAAAAGCATTTCCTTCACAGATTCATTTTGAAAAGCATTCCCCTCAGAGACTGAAATCTGACTAACATTTCCTTCAAAGCTTCATTATGTAAAGCATTTCCTTCAGATCTTCATTCTGAAAATCATTTACTTGAGAGATTCATTATGAAAAGCACTCCCCTCAGAGACTGAAATCTTACGAGCATTTCCTTCAGAGCTTCATTCTGACAAGCATTTCCTTCAGAGGTTCATTCTAAAAAGCATTTCCCTCAAAGACTAATTATGACGAGCATTTCCCTCAGAGACTAATTCTGACGAGCATTTCCTTCAGAGATTCATTCTGAAAAGCATCTCCCTCAGAGACTTATTCTGACGAGCATTTCCTCATAGACCAATTATAACGAGCATCTCCTTCAGAGATTCATCATGGAAACCATATCCCTCAGAGACTTATTCTGACGAGCATTTCTTAAGAGACCAATTCTGATGAGCATCTCCTTTAGATATTCATTTTGAAAAGCATTTCCCTCAGATAAGATCAGATATATTCATTCTGGAAAGCATTCTTTAGATAAAGTCAAGTGTAAACTCATTCAGATACTCCTATCAATAGTTACTTTGGATGGCATCTATAAGCCCATCTTATACGACACTCTATCACCTCTCTGAATGGCATCTTTAATTATATTCATGCAATCAACCAATAGTGTTACTTCATGCACATGTGAGTGCAAATTTTTGGGCACTTAAGTGTTCAATCCTCTTCCAACTTCATATCACGAATGGCATACATGCTAATATAACTCTTCAGGTTTAAGAAGATTGAACATGGGCAGTTGTTGTACCATAAAATTTGCCCTCCCATTTCCAAGACAAATTAATTCAATATACCTCCTCATGCTCATGAAAGTCTCAATTGCTCAAGACTACTAAAAGATTGATTAGATAAACCCTACTCCTAAGCATTGACCTAGAATTAGAGTTTTGTTATTCTCAAGGAAAATTGGACTTTTAATGCCTTAAGTGGATTTCATAATTTCTAATGTCTCAAAGTATCCTCATGCCAAATTTCAAGCCTTACAGTACAAGTTTTCTCAGTCAATTGCTCTGATGATTGAAAATCAATTGTATTGGACAAAAAGTCAACTTTGACCAACTAATAGTTAAACCTCAATATTTTTGGTCAACATAAATACTATTAAGTCACATTCATCATTTGATCAAAGTTTGATCATAATTCATCAAGAAAACTCAAGATTCATCAAAAGTCAAAAGTTACTAAATAAGGGTTTTCTTAAAAAGAAGTCAACTGAACTTTGACCAAGCATAACTTTCACATACTTCATGAGAAAATTCTTAATGATAGCCTATATTGAATGAAATTCAATTCTCTACAACTTTGTATCTCTAAGCTCAAGGCCAAAAATGCTTCATTTGAGAGATATGAGCCAAAACATTACATGTCATTTTAAAAGTTAACCAAAAGACACTTTTTGTCAAGGCACTTTACATCAAGATAAATGCTTCAAATTGAAAAATGACCAATATGAATGTTGTAGGGGGTATCTTGAGCTTTCCAAAGAGTTCAATATAACCTTCATATGATAAAAAATGGATAGAGTTATGATGGGTGCAAGTTTGACAATTTTGAGAAAATGCATGAAGTTCAAATTGAGAAAATTTGAATTTTTGGGCTAATGGGCCTATCTTTTAAGGTCCAAACGTGTTCCTGACCTCATATTAGACCTCTAAATCCATTCACATATTTTTTATGTTTTTTATTTCTTTTATTTGGATTGTATTCATTTAAATGCAAATTAAATCAAATAAATGGTATAAGGTAATGGGGATCTATTTTTGAATCAAATCATAAGTCTAAAAAGCTGGTGACAACTTGCAAAAAACGTGATTGTTATGAGATTGGCCTAAAAAAGAAATATTTCATGAAAAACATCAATCAAATATTTGATCATGAAATTCAAATCTTTTGTAATTTCATCAATATTTGATCATGAAATATTTGATCATGAAATATTTGATCATGAAATATTTGATCATGAAATTCCAAATCAAAATTTGGTCTGAAATCCTTCTTCTGCATGCTCTTGGAACCAACTGATGACATTCATTCATGTCATAAAATACTCCATATTAGGTTAGTGGCTTGACCTTAGCTGAACTCTAGACAATAACAACGTTCTTGGTTGAAGGAATAACACAAACTTTGAGATGATGTTCCACCATCGAATCTGACATCACTCTCAAACACCTGGATTTCACCATTAACTATGGTCTGGAGACACCATATTAACGATAACTCTTACAAGGGATACAAGAGGATCAACCATCATTAGATGATTATTTTTCCACACCGAATCATACATACATGCAGAAACATGCATATCATCTCAAGAATCTTCTTCTTAAATTTCTAAACTTCGGACCTTTTATCTAACTTTGAGATGTTGGACGCCATTCATCTGCACATAAAGAGGAGATTCCCTCTAACAGGTATCTTGAGCTAACTTCAACAACCATGACAATGTATGATCATGCTACACCACAAGCAGACTATTTAGACTAAGTCTGTTTCTCCCAATACACAAGGATTCCCTTCAGTCCTTATAGAAACACCAGTTCCATTATGTGAAGACACCACATAACTGAACCCTAGAAGAGAGAGGAACTTCCCATAGATACCAGAGATTCATAATCCTTTGGTCCCAACTAGTAACTCCTCCATGCTTCAAACAGTTGAAATGCTCGTCCTAGGTGAAATAGATGTTATTTCAACAGTGCAGACATCAATCAACCACAGAATTTCGGTTGACATACCTCTAATGCTCATCATCCCTTGGATGACTTTTCCATCAGAACAAGAGTTCCATGATTTCATAGACTTGATAGGATTACATAGTTAGAGTAAACAACCTCCATCCTAGGAAAAGTACCACCACACACATTGAGAAAAATAAATCGTCAATACAAAGATGTCAAGACATTATGTATGACACTTCTTCAAGTTTTTCTAGCTTCAAATTAAAGACTCCCCCTTATCAACTACTAATAATTCCTTGAGAATCATATAGTAGCTGCACATCATATGATTAGTACATAGCTTACCTCAACTAGAATTTGTATCATTGTCATAAACATGATTCCCTTGACCAATCTCCTTTGATCAGAAGGATCTTCCAAATGTTAGAGAGAAAGTCCTTCATACTATAGATTATTCTCCACACATAAAGTATTCGAATGTGATACCTTTATCAAGCCTCCATAACAAATCACAACCACTGCTCACCAACTCACATGTTGTCTATTAATAAAAAATGGTATAACTCAAGGAGAGACTTTTTAGGAGGCATTTTTCTACTACAAGTCACTCTAGAAAAAGTAATGATCTGAATCTTAGTAAAGCTTTTAAGTAACTAACAATTGTTAGAGTTTCAAGTGACTTTACACCTAGTATGCATGATATCTTGTCGATTCATTAGGTCATGATATAGTGTGCGGAACTTCGAGGAGTCATAAGGCTTAGATATATTCTCATGGAGTGAGAATATCTTACTCAGAATTAACTCTTTTGAGAGATTTGGTGTTCAACATGTAGAAGTGTTGGTCTTCGTCATGAAAGCATGAAGTCTTTCATGAGTATTCATCAGATGCTCAAGCTCTCATCTTCAGCTGGAGCATTGGTTATTCATGACAGAGGGAGTCATGTATTTGTCTGTGTATTGTTGTTGCAATGATACAAATATGGTTTGTGTGCTATTCAATCTTGTGGATATCTTATTCCCCTTATGAGGATGTGATGTTAGACAATATGTTGTGACATTATGAAATTATTGGTGATCTTGACAAGGCATGGTTGGTCTTAGCCATGTGAAATTGGTCGATCAGAAGTTCACATATCTCTCTCGTGATTAATGGTTATGTTTGGGAGAATTTATTTTTCTCTGTAGATGTTAAAAGGACTCTTCAAGTCTTTATTATTGAGAGATGTCACAAATGTGATGTTCTGATATCTTGGTGAGTACCACTAAGTCTAAGTGAAAGGATAACACTTAGAATCTAGTAGAAGACAATATGGATGAAGATGTTTTGGTCAATGTGCAAGCAAAGTAAGACAATGTCTAACTGGATGTCAGGACATTATTCAGAACATGTTCATGTATGATCAACAAAGGAGTTTTGCTGGATTGTTTGATAAAACATGGGTCAGTAAGCGTATTTGATGGAGGATGTGCATTTATTAGGACTTGTTTTACTCAAAAGAAATAGTCCAGAGCAGATAAGACGATGCACATTTATTTTGGTGGAAGTTTCTCCTCAAATAACATTTCCTTTTTTACCATGATTATAACTTCTTTCAAGGATTATTTCCCAAGTAAATTTACCAATTATTTATAGATGGTTCTCCTTTCCTCTTTCACCCTGTGAAGATTGTGTTGTGTCCATAATTCTTATGGCTTTTGTTTGGGTTTGGGTGAACTTTGCTTGGGTCTGGTTTTGTAAAGTCCTTCTTTTTCATTTTTTGGCAAAAAAGGGGGAGAGAAAAGTTGTTTGCTCAGATGTTCTGTCTAGAGTTTATTTTTCTAGAAGTCACACAAATGTGTCACAATGAATTTTCTATCCTATGTCTGTTTGAGTTTATGACTTATGATCTAAGTTATGAACACAGTTATGACCTGTGTTCTGAGCTACCTAGGTGGTGGTTGGATGCTTCATGGTCCTATTTTTCCACCAGTTGAAAGGGAGATCTATTCCTCTGGGACAAGAATAGGTTCCTGGGTTGAGGGGGAGTGTAGTCCTATTGTCTTCCTCATCTAGATTGGTTGTATCAAATACCTTCAGGACTTTCCTTCCTTTTATCCTTGTACTGCAATGGAGCTCATTCAAATTTCTGGGAAGTAGATGTCGAACAAAGATGTCCCAACATCTTTACTGAAGACTGACTCCATGGTGTTGTATTGTTGAGATCAGTAGTTTCTGAGGACTACTGTTGATTGAGTTTTTTGTTTATTGTTGTAATTTGGTTGTAATATTTATTTATTTATTTTAGCCAAATTTTGCCAAAGGGGGAGATTGTAAGTTTTCTAGTTTTAAGGATTGGCATTAATTTTTGTAAAACAAATAATACAAAAATATGTTAGATAGGATGTTGTAACTTGGTAACAGGAACTTGTTGAGTAAGAAGTCCTATCTTATGTTAGGACATGTTGAGTTGAAGAGTTTTAACATCTGGAACAACATGTCAGATAAGATGTCCTATGAAGGAGAATACTTCATCGCGCCTGAGTTGAAGTGGACAGTTAAATTTTTTTTATGATTTAACTAATGCAGAATATTTTGAGAAATATTATGCAACACTGTAGGGCGCTAATTAAAAGGTCAAGAAGAATCAATCAGAATATTCTAGAATATACAGTTTCTAAATTGGGAGATAATTTAGAAAGATTTGATTGTAGACCTTGTTTGTAGCAGAAGTTACTGTTGTTTGTTACTGCCGATATGTTGTACTATGATGGCCCAAATCCAGTTGGGTATAGGTTATAAATAGAAGTGTTTGTAAACTAGGAAAGGCACGAGTTCAAGATGTAGAAGTCTAGGGCTTTGTCTTTTTTCGGCTCTCTAGGAGAGGTTGTGTAAGTGAACCACTCGGGTTGTGAGATGGTAAGTTTTATTCTCACTCAGAAGCTGTGAAGTAATGAGTTAAGTATTATTCTTGGAGGAATCTTTGAAGCAACTCCAAGTTGTGGTCTTAGTCAAGAGTCTTGGCTAGTGATTGTCATGGAAGTGTGTCTTCCTTTTTGTTCATAATTATGTTGATCCAATCGCTGTCTATGATTGAAGAGGGATTGGGGAGGGCCTCATATCTAGGTGAGTCTTAGATAGAAATATAGGAAGGATAGTGGTTAAGTGAGAAGTTATAAACGGGGGAGTTTAGTTTTGAATTTATACTATCATAGTGGATTTTTCCCTGGCTTGGTATGACCCCAGAGTAGGAGAGTCACTCCGAACTGGGTTAATAATTGTGTGTGTTTTTTATGCTTTTCAGTACTGTTGTTTATTATTGATACATTGCATGTTTGTTCATATCGTATCATATGCCCCAACATGTCATAGGACATCTGAGTTCTGCCATACCAGAATTTCCCAATCAATATCAAATATTTGATTAATTTCTTCTATTTAGAAGTAGTCTACCTTTTACTTTTAATGTATTTGCTTGACCTATCCTTTTTAGCTTTCATCGCTCGACTTGTCAAACTTTGTATGCTGGTTTGGCCATATCTCTTAAATATTGGGTGTCTAACTTTTTCATGATGGAATATCTAGACCTTATATAGCCAATTCGACTAACTCATGTTCTCGCACTTAAGTGGAGCACCTTTATTTGGCTACCTTTCACCTTGAATTAGCTAACTCTTTGAGGCTAATCTTGGACAGGACCATGTATAATTGTTCATGGAATACCCTTTTTAGTTGGTTCCAAATACATATGAAACATGGAGGTAAGGTGGTAAACTAAGTAAAATCATTTTTAGTCAGGGAATTTGGGAAGCATTTCATTTTCAAATTCTCATTGGCTTATGTCCCCCACCTCTGACTGATACCGCACATCATGTTTGACAGTGGACTCATTAGTATCCCCTGCAAACTTAGTGAACTTAGGAATTTTCCAACCCCTTGGTGTTGGAGTTGAGAATTCACACACAAGAGGGGGATAAATTGTGTGGTTTGGAAAAACTTGGTTTTGAAAAGTTTTGACAAGTTAAATCAGAGTTTAAAAACATTTTCTAAATCTAAGCAGTAAAAATTAAATAATATAAAATAAAAGTTAAGGGAAGAAGATGAACGCAAATGATTATAGAGGTTCGGTCAAAACAAAAAGGACCTATTCCTCTCCCCAAGACTCAGTCTTAAGAGTTTCTAATAATACTTGAGAGCATTTAGTAGGAAAAGCTCACGAACCCCCTTATACAAGGAAATGGTGGTTGACCTTCAACCAAAATATTACAAAACTATAGATATGGGCATTTGCTTATTTTATCCAAAATATTATTTAGAGTGAAGTGGCCAAGCTTCCTTCCGAACTGTGGATTAAAAAGGTTAGTCTCTGTAATACGGTGGAAGAAATGACTTTTTTTATCACGAATGTTGCGGTTAGTGTAATACGGTGGGAGAACTGACTTTTTTAGTTTAATCCAAATGTAAGGATATCTAGAGTCGTCACCGACTTTTCTTTTATCCAATATTTAGGAAAGGTGAAAAGAACAGGAAAGAGTTTTGATAGATTTTGAGTTTGGGGGATAATTTATGAAAAGGGAAAGTGTTAGCACCCTTTTCATCTGTAGTTATCTACGGGCTCTTAATTTCTAGCTCACTTTTGAAAATTAGCTTTGTGTGTGATTTGAAAATATTTTGAAAAGCCAAAGTACGACTAACTTAAGGAGAGAGTTTTTAGGAGGCGTTTTTTCATCAATATTTGATCATGAAATATTTGATCAGGAAATTCCAAATCAAATATTATACCATGATTGCAAAAGATTTGATTCAACATTGTTGACCTAATCTTTTCTATTACAAATAAACAACATGTTCATACATCCAAGGACACGAAAATTGGCCCCAAGAACAAGTCCTAAAAAATATAAAAATTGTCAAAACTAGGGAAAACTAAAAACCTTTTGTGCTTCCACTTTCAATCCATTCCAAGTATTCCATCGTGTTCCTGAAGTTCTTAGGAGTCCATCCAGCCATCCTTGAAGCCTAAAGCACGCAAAACAGCTATGTCCAAGTATACCGGTTTGGTAACTTTCGTGATTCTCAAAACGTTTAATCTATGCATATTTAGTTAATTTGATGCATGCATACCTATTCATGATGATGTTTAGAATTATTTTGATCCATTATTTGTAAGCTTTAACGCAGGAATAAGGAGATACCATTATTACGGCATAATTTGAGTTTTGCTTTGAAACTCACGATACAGTCAGTTTCAAGACAAATCAACCTCACCATTGGATTCTCGAGGTCCAAATTAGGGGGATATGGTCCCTCTTAATCTCTAACTTGTTTTATTTTTGCAGGTTGATATTTGGCCTTACTGGAGAAGACGACCGTAGTTAGGGCTCTGATGCTTCTCCGATTCACTTGTTTATAATATATTTATTGGCTTCTATTATATTAATAGAATTGAAGTGCAGCGCAGTTGGTTGAGAAAAAGGCATGTAATGCGAAGGGCGTGGGTTCGATCCCTGTGTCTTGCAATATTTTTTGTTATTTTTCAAACTAACGTGCATGTTTCATATAGATTATTCAGTTCCTATTTCTCAAACACCAACAAGCGCTTGGCCTAGTGGCATGTGGTGTAGTTTGTGAAGCCAGAGGGCGTGGGTCCAACACCCACCCCATGCAAATGTTTTTACCCTTTTTTTAACCTACTTTCTTTTCTTTTTCTTTTCTAACCCTAATTTATTTCTAATTAATCATCAACTAAACTAACCTAATCTTTTTTCTAAAAACTAATAAATTAGGATCAGGGTTTTTAACTAGTATTTAATTTTCTTATATATTTTTATTTTTACTAATTAATTAATTAATTAACTAATCAACCTTTTTTTCTTAAATATTAAAATCAATTAGAATTTAGGTTTTTATAAATTATTATCACTTAAATTATTTTCTATAAAACATAAAAAATATTAATACTTAGAACTTTAGGTATTTTAAATTTTTTTCCTATTTTCTTATTTCTTTGCTATTTAATTTTCTTAGACAAGTGTATATGACGCACTCTCTAATGTAATAACGCAAATTTATTTTCTGCATCTTTTTCTTATTATGTATCTGCTCCGAGGATGTAATAGTGTAGGATATTTATATTCTCGCACTTATATTTTTATGCTATGATTAGTAACTAGGGCTTGCATGGAAAGACTAATAACCAAACATAGAAAACCCTAATTATCAAGATAAATAACTGAATCAATACACTTTTCTCACTTACACCTCTAGGGTAACCTCTCTTGTTGCCTTACGATACTTTGTCACGTCCCTCAAAAGTAGGGATACTTTAGAAAAAGACCCCCGATCAAGTAATTATAGTCCCTTTCGAATAAAGATCATAATCCCTCGATGACCCTTTGAGTTGCCTAAAAATGATCTAGTCCCTTCGAATAAATGATGATAGTCCATTTGATACAATTGCTAAAGTATCCTTACATGTTTCCTTCGATGACCATACGATAACCCTACGCATGTCCCTTCACATCCAATAGATAGGGCTACCTGCCAACTAATGGTATGGATGGAACTATCTCTAATGAAGAAGGAAAATAATAAAAAAGACCTTAGTGGGTAGGACTCCTACTTGCTTGCTCACAAATTTTCTCACAAACATCTTTCACTACACTTTCAAACAAACATTTTCAAGAAAAAACACTTTGTATACTTTCTTGAGGACTGATACAAGAGTCATTACAAAGTTAGCATTCCATTGGCATTTCAAAATATTTTCAAACAAATCACACACACAAAACAAGTTTTCAAAAGTTAGCTAAGCAATTAAGAACCGTAGATAACTACGGATGAAAGGGGTGCCAACACCTTCCCTTTTCATAACTTACCCCTCAAACTCAAAATCTATCAAAGGTCTTTCCTGTTCTTTTCACCTTTCTTAAATATTGGATAAAAGAAAAGTCAGTGGCGACTCATGCTATCTGCACATTTGGATAAAACCAAAAAAGTCAGTTATCCCACCGTATTACACATATATATCACAAGTTGAACCTAAAAACGCTAAAGATGTCTTACTTGATTAGAATTGGCTTATGTCAATGCAAGAAGAATTGAATCAATTTGAAAGAAATGACATTTGGGACCTTGTCCCTCATCTACAAGATCATCAAATTATAGGCACTTGATGGGTATTTAGGAAAAAAATTGATGAACATGGTGCGATAATAAGAAATAAGGCCCGTCTTGTGGTTCAAGGTTATAATCCAGAGGAGGGCATTAATTATGAGGAGACATATGCTCATGTTGCCCATCTTTAGGCTATACGCCTTTTATTAGCTTATGCATGCTCAACGAACTTCAAATTATATCAAATGGACGTAAAAGTGTGTTTCTTAATGGATATATAAGTGAAGAAGTGTGTAATACGGTGGCAGAACTGACTGTTATATTGGTTTTGCATTTTTTATTCGTAAATGTAGCGGTAAGCAAGAGTCACCACCTACTTTTCTTTTATCCAACAAAGGAAAGGGTAAAAAGAATAGAAAAAGACCTTTCGAGATTATTTCTGAGTAAGGGGTAGATTATGGAAAGGGAAGGTGTTAGCACCCTTTCCATCCGTAGTTATCTACGGGCTCTTAGTTGCTAGCTCAATTGAAAATGCCTTGTGTTTGTGAGTTTGAAAAATTATTTTGAAAAGACGCCTTAGTGCAGCAAACTTTGTAATGTTTCTCGTGTCGTGGAGAACGTATACAAAGTTTCTTTAAAAATATTTTTTAGAAAAGAGTGTATGTGTGGAAAATTATTTTATTTGACCAAGAATCTAAGAACTATCTACCTACTCAAAAAGGTTTATTCTTTTGCTCTTTTCCTTTAGATAGTTTTATCCTACTATTAGAGAATAGGTAGCCCTATCGTCGGATGTTTTGAGGGACTAGCTAGGTTCATCGTACGGTCACAAAGGAAACTAGTAAGATATCTTTGTAATTACTCTAGGGTTTTAAGATCATTTTACTGAGGCAACGTCGAAAGGGTCATCGAGGGACTTATGATCTCTTAAACCAAAGGGTAGCCACTAAAATATCTTACATTCGAGCATTGTGATCGTTTATTTTAAAAGCAACAAGTGGGGAAACCTTAGAGGTGCGCTCGTGCAAGTGTGTTTGTTTCAATTATGTTATCTTGAAAATTAGGGTTAGCTATCGTTTTGTTTTTAATTCTTGTCATGTAATCCTATTAGACATACAACTAACAGTTCAATATCAGTGTGGAAAATTAAAGTGTGGAAATTAAACCTAACTATTACATGGCTTCAGGGAGGGGGAATTACAAGTCTAAAATTGGGGATAAAGACAGTAAATAAAATCCTAGTTCTTAACTATTACAAACCGGGGGGCAGATACAATAATAATATGAAAAGTAACAAACGCGCAAGGATTAAAAAGAAATTAATTCTAATATATTTTTGTATTTTTATTATTGAGAAAAGACATGAAATTAATTAATCCTAAGTGTATTGATTTTAAAATTAAATAAAAAAAAGGGTTAATATAATTATAAATTAATTTACAAAAATTAGATTTAATTGGAAAACCTAAATCTATTTTTGTGAATTTTTCTGATTTTATCATAAAATAAAAATGATTTTAAAAATTAAATATAAAACAAATAATTAAAACAATCTGAAATAAAGGAAATAAAGAAAAGTGAAACATGGGCCTGATGTAAAGCCTAAAAGGGGGGTACAAGCTGAAATTCGTTACGCCCAGATACAACAAGCCCAACTCCTGTGCGCTTCAATGTTATTGACTCTTTGAAGGTCCATCTTGGGGAGCACTCCAGGAGCACTGAATCTGGATCCATTAGGATCTACTAGCTGGGATCTGAAAGTGAATGGTAGGCGCGCTGGAATTCAATACACAAAATCTGTAAGAAATAAATAACATGAAAACAAAATGCAAGAGGCATGGATCGAACCCCTTCCCTTGTATACGAACGCCTTATCACACACTACTTTTACCAACTAAGCTGAGACGCTTATCTATTAATCCAACACAAAACAATGATGATATAATAAAACAAATTAAAATATTAAATTCAAAAACTTTAGTCATCGTGGGACCCAGGGTGTGCGCAATAGCCAATTAGAAGAGCCTACAATGCCAGGTGGGAGTCAATGACATTCAAAAATTTGACTCACCAGAGAAGCGCCGTAGCCCTAGCTCTTGTCGTCTTCTTCAGCCAGCTCCACCATCAGACATTGCCCAAACCTGTGAAATCAAACGCTAATTGGACCCTACCCCCCTAATTTGGGGGCTGCGAATCCATTGGGATCATTGTTTTAGACTAAAGCGCGCGGATTTGTAAGATATGGTTCAATCAAACGCGAATCTGCATGAGCATGGTGATTCGTGGTTCAGGCAGCATGGGGTTTATCTAATGGCTCAAACCTGCACATTTGGATGTTAGCAACATGTTAGTATGGGTGGTATGAACTGAAACAAAACAAAAAGGAAGATACGGATTCACATGATATGTTAGCACCGGAGATGCATATGCGTGTGTTTTTACCAGCTTTTGGCCTTCAGTAATGACCCATTATTACCCTACAAAACCTTCAAGAGATAATTACAGTGCTTTGTTTGGATGGAAATGGCTTGGATTGGACTGTAAGCGCCTGCACTATTTTGACAAAATTTAAAATGCTCTTAGGGATTTGTGGAGGCAGCAGCTCGTGTCCTTTTGCTTTGGGGTTGTCATGCATATATATATATATATATATATATATATATATATATATATATATATATATATATATATATATATATATATATATATATATATATATATATATATATATATATATATATATATATATATATATATATATATATATATATATATATATATATATATATATATATATATATATATATATATATATATATATATATATATATATATATATATATATATATATATATATATATATATATATATATATCAGAGTTCCTTAGGTTAACAAAAGAGGAACAAATTGAATTGCATTATGATATTTTAAATTTTCTTCCAAAATTTCCATTTTTGAAGATCTTTTTTGCTCTTGGCTTGCACGTTTTTCCTTGTCATGTGACATCCTTACATGAGTTGTGTAATCGGTGGAAATAGAACTAACTGTTTTAAAGCTGGTTCGCGAAATGTCACGGTACGCAAGAGTCGCCACTGTCTTTTATATTCTCCAACAAGGAAAGGACAAAAGCACAGCAAAATTCCTTTTCGAGATGTTTCTCGGTTCGGGAGGTAGATTTATAGAAAGGGAAGGTGTTAGCACCCTTTCTATCTGTGGTTATCCACGGGCTCTTAGGTACTTGCTCACTATGTTTTCAAAAGAGTTTGCTTTTCTTGTGTATGTGGGTTTTGAAAAAGTTTCGTTTTGAAAACTTCTAGGTAACTCTTGTATCAGTCCTCAAGAGTGTATGAAGTGTTTGTTTGAAAACTTTCTGAAAGTGTAGGTGCAAAAAGTTGTTTTTTGTTGTTTTGAAAGAGCAAGTACCCAGGAGAAATCTACCTACTCTAAGGAATTAAGCTGTGTAAGAGTCCTTTAGACAGTACAATCCCACTATTGAGAAGTAGGTAGCACCGTCGTTGGAGTTATTCGGGTCAATTCGATTATTAGGGACATGTGTGGTCACCAAGGCAATAGTAGGACACCTTAGCGGTAACCCTAATGTCCTAGATCCTTTTTATCCGAGGCAACCGTTTCGAGGCAACTAGATCTTTAGACAGGAGGGCAACCTCTAAAACACCATATACTTGATGACCACGTCGAGGCAACCAAGTGAGGCGTACCCTAGGAGTGGCATGTGCACGTGTGTCAGGTTTCAATGTTTAAATTATCTTGTACATGCATCATTGTGAGCTACGGGTTGATTTTATTTTTCATACAAGTCTTGTCATGCATAATTAACAGTTATTAATTGCGGAAAATAAGTTGCGGAAAATTAAATCTACGCTATTACAAGGCGTCGGGTATTTACATCGCCAAAAACATAACCCTTGAAAATAAATTACGGAAAAAATAAATAAAGCGATAAAAGTCCTAATTATCTATTACATTCTCGGAGCAGTTACATAAATATGAAAAAATATTATGCGCGAAAAGAAATTGAATCAGGACGTCCTTAGGGTTTTGACCCTTTCTAAGAAAAGAAAGAAATTTGGTCCTTTTTGCATTAAATTAATATTTACTAATTAATTGATTATTTAAAAGAAAAAAAAAAGTATTTTTGTGTTTTTTATGTTTTCATGAAAATAAAAATAAAAAGGAAATTAAAAGTTATCAAAAGAAAAACCCTAATTCTAAGTTTGTTTTATTTATTATAAAAAAGGTCAAAATTACCTAATTAAAACAAGTAAACTAATTAATTAGAATTTATTTACAAAAATAATTAAAAAGTGAGATTAATAATAATATAAATAAATAATATAAATATTTACTGAATTTATTAGGAAAATAATAATTTGTGAGTTAAATAATAATAATAGTAGTTAATAAAATAATTAGTAAAAGAAAATAAAAAGTAAAAGAAATCAAAGAGAAAAATATGAAAGAACCAGGGGGGTGTTGGGCCCTTAGGAGGTTTTGTTAACAATTCCAAGGCCCATTAACATCAAGCCTTCGTTGACTTTCTGGATCATCCACGCCTGCATTGACTGGAGAATATCATGATCTTCATCTTTTGACCATTGGATTTGTGATAGTGGACACATGGCGCCTGATTACTTGAAGCGCATGGTGGGACGTTGTTGGAACGCTGCATGTAATCATGTTAGAAAAAATAGAAACAAAGGTTTGGGGGACCTGGGAATCGAACCCAGGTCCCAATGATTACATGCCAACTCACTAACCACTAAGCCAACTGAACGCCTTTGTTATTATAATGAACGAGGAATATAATATGTAAGAACAAAAATTATGCTGGAAACAAATCAAATCGCGCGTGTTATTTGAATACTCCAACCATACACGTACACGTCTTCATCTTCCCCAGATTCCCTGTAAAAACAAAGTTAAATAGAGGGGGTTTTTAACCCCCACAACCTACATCAACAAAAAATAGCGAATAGGCGTGTGATTATCATAAATGTTTCGCGACATATCCAACGCGTTCGTCTTGTCCTCACGAGTCTAACCATGTATCTCACCAGGCATAATTTTTCTTGGGCTGTAAAGCCCCAATTTGAGACCTTAAGAACCCTAAATTCCTTCAATGGCAATTCACGATTCTGCGTGTTATAATGCAATTAACCTATGCCAAAAGCTTCCTGTGGATTCATACAATACGAAACAAACAACAAATCGTGTTAATGATGCATGAAATATGGATTTCGATTCTGAGAAAATTATGCAAACCGTACGACTGTTCTTGATGATTCTGATAGCTTCAAGGCTTAGTTTTGATTGCAATACGTTCCTTACACCTCCAGCAATGTATTGGAAACAATAAAAGGCTTTGAATCGTGCTGGAACTTGGAAAACAGTTTTGGCTTTTTCTTGATTTTTTTAAATATGGTTATGGCTTTCTGTAGCAATTCTCACGTGTATGGCATTAGGGTTGAGTTGTGCATATATAGTAGAATGGATTTAGGTTAAAATCTTGCAAGGAAATCCATGAAATTGATGTTCCAATATTTGATTGAAAATCAAATATTTTTCAATCTTTTTGATTGAGAAAACTTGCTAAATTGAGAGATTCTTGTCCCCTTGATGTGTACACGAAATCTCCAGCACATGTAGGTCATATTTGCTTCATGAAAAGATTGCAAAACCATATCTTGATATTTTCCTACAATTAAATGAATTAAATGAATTAATATTGATTAAAAATTCAATTAATTAATAAAAAATAAGAAAATAATTCAGTTTAATCTCAATGGGTCGTGCATAAGCCTTGGATAAAGTTTCAAGAAGGAATTTGAGGCCCATTAGCAAAAATGATGTGTTTTGAGCAAAGTTGACTTTTGCAAATTCACAAAAATTTCCCAACTTCTCCAATGCATATCTTGCTCAATTTTGATCATATGAACATGTTCTTGGACATTTTGGAAAGGTCTTGAATTCCTCTAACCAATGCCTTTGGTCCCATGTAATTTGGATTTACCAATCTCAAGTTATGGTCTTTGACTTAAAGTGCATTTTTGTTGACTTTTGAAATTGACCTATAATGTAGAAATTGATAACTTTTTGTGAGAGCATTTCTTGGACTTGGAATGTGAAGATGAGTTGTAGGAAATGTCATCCCCTTCAAAATGAGCATTGGATGGGATTTTTCTGATGAACCATGAAAAAGTTATGCCCTGGTCAAGATACAGTTGACTTTTCTACTGTCCAAAAATAGTAACTTTTGGCATCTTGATGATTTTTGAGCCATGCTTGTGGAATCATGATCAAGACATGATCAGATGATGATTGTGTGCTCAAAATAAGATGTTGACCAAAAATTCTGACTTTTGACTGCCAAATGACCATTTTACCCCTGTAGTTGACTGTGGATCAAATAGAGCTTTT
Organism: Vicia faba; assembly: GCA_948472305.1. Classification (NCBI taxonomy): domain Eukaryota; kingdom Viridiplantae; phylum Streptophyta; class Magnoliopsida; order Fabales; family Fabaceae; genus Vicia; species Vicia faba. Next base: position 31,281,129 of record OX451736.1, read on the forward strand.
GACTGTGGAATTTGGCACTGTGAGTCTTGAAACTTGGCATGTAGATGCTTGAGAATGCATATAGGACTATTAGACTTGCTTGAGCCATTAAAAACCTCAAATTCCTTGAAGGAACCAAAACCCTAATTTTGACTGGCTTAGGAGGCACTTGGACTGTGCAACCCTTGAGAAATCTTAAACCATTTGAAGATGATTCTTGATAAAATTTGAAGAATATGGGAGGGCAAATTTTGGGGTACAACAGTTGCCCCTATTCAATCTTCTTAGACCTGAGGATGTAGATTGGCTTGCGTGCCTTTCGTGATCCGAAGGTGGAAGATGATTGAACACTAGAGTGCCCAAAAATTTGCACTCGTATAGTGTGGTATTAGCAATGTGATGTCGGGAATGGGCTTACAGATGCCATTTGGAGAGATGATGGATAGGAGGATGGGCTTATAGATGCCATCTGGAGATGTGACAGAATCTTGTCGTGAATGGGCTTATGGATGCCATTTGGAGACTGTTGGTAGGTGGATGGGCTTATAGATGCCATCTGGAAATTGTCTGTTGAATTGTAATTTTGTAAGTTGAAAGAGGGAACCTGTGTAGGGTTGCCTGATGATGAGCTCGTATAAAACTGCATCTTTGAAGGAAGGAAACCTGTGTAGGGTTGACTGATGATGAGTCCGTGTGAAACTGCATCTGGGAAGGAAGGAAACTTGTGTAGGGTTGACTGATGATGAGTCCGTGTGAAACTACATCCTTGAAGGAGCTGAGAAGAAAACCTGTGTAGAGTTTCTTGACAACGAGTCTGTGTAAAACTGCATCTTAAATGGAGAAGGAACCTGTGTGGGGTTACTTTGATGATGAGCCTGTGTAAAACTGCATCTGGAAAGAGAAAGGGAACCGGTGTAGGGTCGCCTCGTGATGAGTCTGTGTAAAACTGCATCCGGAATTGAGAAGGAAACCTGTGTAGAGTTTCTTGATGATGACTCCGTGTAAAACTTCATCTTGGAAGAAAGAAAACCTGTGTAGGGTTGACTGATGATGAGTCCGTGTGAAACTGCATCTTCGGAAAGAGAGAACCTGTGTAGGGTTTCTTGGTGACGAGTCCGTGTAAAACTTCATCTTTGGAAAGAGAGAACCTGTGTAGGGTTTCTTGATGACGAGTCTGTGTAAAACTCCATCTTTGGAAAGAGAGAACCTGTGTAGGGTTTCTTGATGACGAGCCCGTGTAAAACTACGTCTGGAGTTGAGAAGGAACCGGTGTAGGGTTACTTCGGGATAAGTTCGTGTAAAACTTCAGGATGAACCGGGGTAAGGTTACTACAAGATAAGTTCGTGTAAAACTTCTGGATGAACCGGGGTAAGGTTACCTTGACGATGAGTTCGTGTAAAACTACGTCTAGAGTTGAGAAGGAACCGGTGTAGGGTTACTTCGGGATAAGTTCGTGTAAAACTTCAGGATGAACCGGGGTAAGGTTACTGCGAGATAAGTTCGTGTAAAACTTCTGGATGAACCGGGGTAAGGTTACCTTGACGATGAGTTCGTGTAAAACTTCGTCTTGGAACTGAGGAGGAACCGGTGTAGGGTTGCCTGAGGATGAGTCCGTGTAAAACTTCGTCTGAAAGGGAGGGGAAACCTGTGGTGTAGGGTTACCTTGATGATGAGTCCGTGTAAAAACTTCATCTTGGAAATGAGAAGGAACCGGTGTAGGGTTGCCTGATGATGAGTCCGTGTAAAACTACATCTGAGAAGGAAGAAACCTGTGTAGGGTTTCCCGATGACGAGCCCGTGTAAAACTACATCTGAAGTTGAGAAGGAACCGGTGTAGGGTTTCCTGTTGATGAGTCCGTGTAAAACTACATCTGAAGTTAAGAAGGAACCGGTGTAGGGTTGCCCGAAGATGAGTCCGTGTAAAACTACATCTTGGAGAGAGAAGGAACCGGTGTAGGGTTGCTTCATGATGATCAAGTAGATAATTGTCCTGTCTGGTTTCAGGTATTAACCCACGATCAGTCGTCTACAGAATTTTCCTGGCTTGTTACCGGTGTTGATCTTCAATCTCTTCATGTAGATAATTTCCTGGCTGGTTTCAAGTATTAACCTACAATCAGTCGTCCATAGAACTTTCCTGGCTTATTACAGGTATTAAACTGGGACTTGAAAAGGTTGATGGTAGCCATTTGTTGATTGACTTTTTCCTGAAAAAGGTAAACGTTAGCTGTATGCAATGTCATGATGTATGAAATGCATGATGTCATGATGTTCAAAAATAAACGAGATCATGTCGTATGCACTTTATCATGTATGTAAATAGGAGGTATGAAATGTGAAATGTTTATGAATGTATTTTCGTCTGGGAAAATAAATCCCGGAGCTGCTGGAGAATAGAGTTGAATTCTTCATTTCCGCTGGGGATGATGAATGAAGATGATTGTGAGAATAAACCTGCAGGAGAAAAGAACTTCATTGGGGAATAAACTAGTGAAGAGATTACTCCGTGGGGGATTACTCTGTGGGGAAGAGATGCTTTGCTGAGATTTTAACGATAACTCCGCTGGGGATTCCGTTGATAAGCTCTGTTGGGGATTTAATATGAACTCCGCTGGGGGATAGGAAGAACTTCGCCGAGGACGATCTTTCCGTTGCAATTAGCTGAGGATAACCCAGTTAGGCTCTGGTGGGGAATAACCTCTGAATATGGTCGGGGAGATGCTTTTGCACTCTGCGAGGGACCAGCTTCCAGACTCTACCAGGGATAAGCTTCCAGAATCTACTGGGGATAAGCTTCCAGAATCTACTGGGGAGATGGTTCAACTCTCTTGGGGAAACTTTTTGGACTGCACTGGGGAATGGCTCCACTGGGGTGTCTGGTATTCCGCCGGGGAACAATCTTATATTAAGACTGCCGGGTATGCTTGTTGAGGAATATCTGTATACTCTGCTGGAGAATATTGAGATCTTCTAGGGGTACCAAACTTTCTTAAGGCTGACAGTAGACTAACTCTGCTTGGGAGAGTGTTGCTGACTTGCTAGGGGTACTGTTCCTTTTTAGGGCTGATGGGAGACCAACTCTGCTCGGGGAGAGTATTGTTGAATCTTGTCTTACTCTGCGGGGAGTGAAGGTATCTTGGTCATATTCTTCAGCTGAATCTACCTTGGTACCTTGAGTACAGAGCAACATGTACAGTTCGGACAACTCTTATTGCCCCAGTTTCGGTGGGAGAAGGTACCTGTGGTGGTGCTTGATAACTGCCGATTGACAAATCTTCTTCTGGTAGGCAAGTGACGAGATGATGGGACATAGTCGTACGCTTTGATCCCTAACTTTTGCCTGGACCGCCCTTTCGGGTTTTCAGTCCATCGGGATACCCTTTTTTGCCCAAGCCGCCTTTTCAGGTTTTCGACTTGCCGGGTGTACAAATTTTTTTTCATTTTCATCCCTTATTTTTGCCCGAACCCTTTTGGTTCGCGGGAAGCCCTTGTTTTTGCCTAGGCCAGTCGACCTAGCGGGTCTTTGATTATGTGCAGTATTTTTTTTGACTATGTCCGTGCTCAGGATGTAGGGAGTTGTTGTGTCGCCATACTACCAGAAGATGTCTGATCATGCAAGATTCGTTGCTGGAATTCATGTCCAATTCCCCAAGTGACTCATGTGGAGCTTTGCCCCTGGCTATTTGGCATTTTTGAGAGATTCCTTGAATCTTGCCTGGACTGCCCCAGATGATGGACAATGATCATGCCATGCCCCTGTATTGGAAGTGTTTTGTTCACTGGATATTCATCGTGCGAATTTCTCTGCTGTTTGAACAAATGATCATGTGCAAACAATGTTATTTTAAGAATGCAAAGCTTATGTCTGTCTTGACGTTTTTGAAAATGCAGTTTTTAATAAAACAAGTGAATTTTTGTAAAATGTGATGTCAACTCAGGATTTTACAGCAAGCCCTACAGGAGTCAGGATACCTTTTGTGACAGTATGCTTTCGAACTAACCCATGCTTCAGCTAGGACTTTTAAAGGTTATAACGTGGCCTGGTTCACGGTTTAAGAAACAAAGGATAAAGGCTCAAATTTTATTTGTACCCACCCACTCTTCGTGATGTTCTTCAAACCTAAACTCAGCTAATCGTGCATTAGATTTTGTTTGAGTCTTCGCTCTGATATACCGGTGATGGTTCGGATGCTGAGAGTTTATTTTGAACAGGCAGTCATTTTTATTTGTTGAGGGTTTGTAGAACCTCTTTCTTTTTTTTGATTTATTATCCCTGTTTTTTGCCTGAACTGTTTCTTTTGTGATTACAGTCAGCGGGATGCCCCAGTTTTTGTAAGTCTCCTTCATAGGTTTTGACTTGTTGGGCTTTTATTTTGAAAGATAATGACTGCCTGTCTTTATGATTATTCGGAACCATCACTGTCTTTTATTTTGTAAGGACTTCTTTGGTGCCATTCGTTGTGCACTTGGATTAGCTGAGAGAACTACCCTGCCCTAGGTTATGATTAAGGGTTTTAATTTTCGAAAAGAAAAACTCCAACTTCTTTGGCTCAGAGGGGTTGACGAGGGATTATCTTCCTTATAACTTCAGTGTTTAGGATTTGAAACAATGCCTGTACCTCATCAGCGGGGTCTGTTCAAAAGCATATTGTAGATCGTGGTATCATTTTCGTCATCCTCCCTCAAGAGACTTAGAATTTTCAATCGAGAGTTGAACATCAAGAAAAATAAAAGCAATTTGAATATAGTAAACACAATTACTTCAAAACAGACACGTGTAATGCATTAATAAAATAACAAAGTTTGACATGAATAAATGTTTGAATAAGCAAAGAAAAATACAATATCAAAATTCAAATGAACAAAAGTTTCTCAATCCTAGCCATGTTTTGGCAAGGGAGCAGTGATCACATTAGGAGTCTCAGAAGGCTCGAATTCGATCTCCTTAGCGTCAATCATATTCTGGATTTTGTATTTCAGTGCCCAACAATCCTCAGTATCGTGCCCCGGGCTACCGAAATGGTAAGCGCACCTTGCATCTGGATTGTAGTTTGGAGAAGAAGTCTTTGGATTTGCAGGAGGGTTTATCACTGCAATCAGATTCATCTTCAACATGTGTTGCAATGCTTGTGACAATGGCATGTTGATGTTGGTGAACTGTCTTTTAGGCTCGTCCGGCCTTCGCGGATTTCCCTTTTGCTGTTGTCGGCTTGGTGTAGAACTAGAGATCAGAACTGCCCCTACATGTTGGTCACGACGACTCTTTTGACTGTACACAACATTGGACTCTTTCTTCCCACTGTACGGATTTTTATGAGCATCGGAAGCTGTAGCCTCTTGAATCTTCCCAGCCTTGATACCAGCTTCAATTCTTTCCCCAGTCAAGATAAGGTCTGTAAACCCAGCAGGAGAACTTCCAATCAGATGGTTGAAGAACGGACCAGACAGGGTCCCCAAGAACATATCAACGAGCTCACGGTCAGTCAAAGGTGGCTGCACCCTTCCAGACAGGTCTCTCCACTGTTGCGCATACTCCTTGAATCCTTCACCTGTCCCTAGCGACATACCCTGGAGTTGGGTACGCGTAGGAGCAAGGTCGGAATTGTACTGATACTGCTTATAAAACGCAGTAGCCAAGTCCTCCCAGTTACGAATACTGGCTCCATCCAGCTGATAGAATCATTCGAGTTGAGTCCCTGAAAGACTATCCTGGAAGAAATGGATCCATAAATTCTTGTCTGCAGTATACGGTTGGATCTTCCTCACATATAATCTGAGATGCAGCTTAGGACAGGAAGCCCCATCGTACTTCGCAAAGGAAGGTGCCTTGAACTTGTGTGGGATCACCACCCCAGAAGATAAACCTAGATCTCCAAAATCCAACCCGGGCACATGTTGAATTTCCATAGCACTTAGACGGTCCTCTAGCTGTTTATACCTATCCTTAGCAGGAGGGTACTGTTCATCATTGAAATCCGTCTCATTGTCGGAGACCACGAGACTAGGAACCCTTCCCTCTTGGGGACTGTCTTTCCCTACAGAGGAAGTAGCCAGATCAGCCTCATTTTGCAATGCATTCCCAAATCTACGTCCAGTGTTGAACAGCACAGTCCTCTTCTTCTTCTTCTTCTGAATCAGAGTCTTCAACTCTTGTTGACCCTGGGCTAAGCTCATGACCAACTCTTGAAACTGGGCGTTCTGGGCCTGGAGGGCCTTGATAGCTTGTTCAGTAGTAGGTTCAGGATTCATGATGATTGCTGAAATAAACAGCGAAGAAGATAAGTGACCTGTAAAAAGGGTACCTGTAATGCAATGATATGTATGTATGCAATGTTTTCAAGGATCTCGCGGGGTAAACAGAGAAACTTGTTAGAATTTGAATCTGGTTGCTTGATTGAAGGAACTTCATGTTGATGAGTCCTTCTTCAAGAGTCAAAGCTCACCATATTGAGTGGGTCATAGCCCCTGACTCAAGTCATCATGTTTTGATCTCTGAACAACCATGGCTAGAGGAAAATAAATCCCCTTTGCCCCTTGCTAGACATTTTGATTCATCATGACCTGCATCACAGACCCTTGAGATCCTTGAAATGGGTTAGTCCTTATGCAGGATGTAAGCAATGGTATGATGGTATGATGTTATGCTATGCGTGGAGTGATGTAAGTAAACCCTGTTATAAGCCCAGATTAAGGACTGTAAACAAAACCTGCAAGAAACTCATGTGTCAGATAACAAGAATGTGCAAGTAGTTCAAGTTTGAAGGCACACAAGTCACACAAGACAACCCTTAGATTTTAGGCTAGCATGAAGTTTAGGTATTATCCTCTTTCAGTTTCGTTGGTTAAGACCTGTCCTAGAAAATAGTAACCGGGTTCTAGAGGATCTCAATATCACTGACTACCCTCAATCGGTCATAACGCCAGCGTCACAATCTTTTCTTGCGGCCAGAACCATCGCGAGAGTTTAGCCTCAATGCGTGTAGCATACTGCTACTGTTCTATGGCCAAGTTGGGTCAATTTAGGGTTCTAAGGTCGGTTGGTGCTTAATGACTCCTCAGAAGACCCATATTCTCCTCGTTGCAACACAAGGGATATCAGTACAGACCAAGGTGTCACACCAACGTAGCTACTGCTTCACCCGTGTCGGTCTATGCCGGACAGGTCCCTCACAGCTTATGCTACCTAAAGGGTATTCCCCAGATCCGGGTTAGGATCTATGAAACTCCGATGCAAGCCTACAAATATAAAAGCAATCAAGGCATACAATTGAAAACATAAGAGTGGTCTAATCCTAAGGTACACCTCACTTACAAAATATCCCCAGCAGAGTCGCCAGTTCTGTAATCGGTGGAAATAGAACTGACTGTTTTAAAGCTGGTTCGTGAAATGTCGCGGTAAGCAAGAGTTGCCACCGTCTTTTATGTTCTCCAACAAGGAAAGGACAAAAGCACAGCAAAATTCCTTTTCGAGATGTTTCTCGGTTCGGGAGGTAGATTTATAGAAAGGGAAGGTGTTAGCACCCTTTCTATCCGTGGTTATCCACGGGCTCTTAGGTACTTGCTCACTATGTTTTCAAAAGAGTTTGCTTTTCTTGTGTATGTGGGTTTTGAAAAAGTTTCGTTTTGAAAACTTCTAGGTAACTCTTGTATCAGTCCTCAAGAGTGTATGAAGTGTTTGTTTGAAAACTTTTTGAAAGTGTAGGTGCGAAAAGTTCTTTTTTGTTGTTTTGAAAGAGCAAGTACCCAGGAGAAATCTACCTACTCTAAGGAATTAAGCTGTGTAAGAGTCCTTTAGACAGTACTATCCCACTATTGAGAAGTAGGTAGCACCGTCGTTGGAGTTATTCGGGTCAATTCGATTATTAGGGACATGTGTGGTCACCAAAGCAATTGAGGACGCCTTAGCGGTAACCCTAATGTCCTAGTTCCTTTTTATCCGAGGCAACCGTTTCGAGGCAACTGGATCTTTAGACAGGAGGGCGACCTCTAAAACACCCTATACTTGATGACCACGTCGAGGCAACCAAGTGAGGCGTACCCTAGCAGTGGCATGTGCACGTGTGTCAGGTTTCAATGTTTAAATTATCTTGTACATGCATCATTGTGAGCTACAGGTTGATTTTATTTTTCATACAAGTCTTGTCATGCATAATTAACAGTTATTAATTGCGGAAAATAAATTGCGGAAAATTGAATCTACGCTATTACAAGGCATCGGGTGTTTACATCGCCAAAAACATAACCCTTGAAAATAAATTACAGAAAAAATAAATAAAGCGATAAAAGTCCTAATTATCTATTACATTCTCGGAGCAGTTACATAAATATGAAAAAATATTATGCGCGAAAATAAATTGAATCAGGACGTCCTTAGGGTTTTGACCCTTTCTGAGAAAAGAAAGAAATTTGGTCCTTTTTGCATTAAATTAATATTTACTAATTAATTGATTATTTAAAAGAATAAAAGGGTATTTTTGTGTTTTTTATGTTTTCATGAAAATAAAAATAAAAAGGAAATTAAAAGTTATCAAAAGAAAAACCCTAATTCTAAGTTTGTTTTATTTATTGTAAAAAAGGTCAAAATTACCTAATTAAAACAACTAAACTAATTAATTAGAATTTATTTACAAAAATGATTAAAAAGTGAGATTAATAATAATAAAAATAAATAATATAAATATTTACTGAATTTATTAGGAAAATAATAATTTGTGAGTTAAATAATAATAATAGTAGTTAATAAAATAATTAGTAAAAGAAAATAAAAATAAAAAGAAAACAAAGAGAAAAATATGAAAGAACCAGGGGGGTGTTGGGCCCTTAGGAGGTTTTGTTAGCAATTCCAAGGCCCATTAACATCAAGCCTTCGTTGACTTTCTGGATCATCCACGCCTGCATTGACTGGAGAATATCATGATCTTCATCTTTTGACCATTGGATTTGTGATAGTGGACACATGGCGCCTGATTGCTTGAAGCGCATGGTAGGACGTTGTTGGAACGCTGCAGGTAATCATGTTAGAAAAAATAGAAACAAAGGTTTGGGGGACCTGGGAATCGAACCCAGGTCCCAATGATTACATGCCAACTCACTAACCACTAAGCCAATTGAACGCCTTTGTTATTATAATGAACGAGGAATATATTATGTAAGAACAAAAATTATGCTGGAAACAAATCAAATCGCGCGCGTTATTTGAATACCCCAACCATACACGTACAAGTCTTCATCTTCCCCAGATTCCCTGTAAAAACAAAGTTAAATAGCGGGGGTTTTTAACCCCCACAACCTGCACCAACAAAAAATAGCGAATAGGCGTGTGATTATCATAAATGTTTCGCGACATATCCAACGCGTTCGTCTTGTCCTCACGAGTCTAACCATGTATCTCACCAGGCTTAATTTTTCTTGGGCTGTAAAGCCCCAATTTGAGACCTTAAGAACCCTAAATTCCTTCAATGCCAATTTACGATTCTGCGTGTTATAATGCAATTAACCTATGCCAAAAGCTTCCTGTGGATTCATACAATACGAAACAAACAACAAATCGTGTTAATGATGCATGAAATATGGATTTCGATTCTGAGAAAATTATGCAAACCGTACGACTGTTCTTGATGATTTTGATAGCTTCAAGGCTTAGCTTTGATTGCAATACGTTCCTTACACCTCCAACAATGTATTGGAAACAATAAAAGGCTTTGAATCATGCTGGAACTTGGAAAGCAGTTTTGGTTTTTTCTTGATTTTTTTTATAATATGGTTATGGCTTTCTGCTGCAATTCTCACGTGTATGGCATTAGGGTTGAGTTGTGCATATATAGTAGAATGGATTTAGGTTAAAATCTTGCAAGGAAATCCATGAAATTGATGTTCCAATATTTTATTGAAAATCAAATATTTTTCAATCTTTTTGATTGAGAAAACTTGCTAAATTGAGAGATTCTTGTCCCCTTGATGTGTACACGAAATCTCCAGCACATGTAGGTCATATTTGCTTCATGAAAAGATTGCAAAACCATATCTTGATATTTTCCTACAACTAAATGAATTAAATGAATTAATATTGATTAAAAATTCAATTAATTAATAAAAAATAAGAAAATAATTCAGTTTAATCTCAATGGGTCGTGCATAAGCCTTGGATAAAGTTTCAAGAAGGAATTTGAGGCCCATTAGCAAAAATGATGTGTTTTGAGCAAAGTTGACTTTTGCAAATTCACAAAAATTTCCCAACTTCTCCAATGCATATCTTGCTCAATTTTGATCATATGAACATGTTCTTGGACATTTTGGAAAGGTCTTGAATTCCTCTAACCAATGCCTTTGGTCCCATGTAATTTGGATTTACCAATCTCAAGTTATGGTCTTTGACTTAAAGTGCATTTTTGTTGACTTTTGAAATTGACCTATAATGTAGAAATTGATATCTTTTTGTGAGAGCATTTCTTGGACTTGGAATGTGAATATGAGTTATAGGAAATGTCATCCCCTTCAAAATGAGCATTGGATGGGATTTTTCTGATGAACCATGAAAAAGTTATGCCCTGGTCAAGATACAGTTGACTTTTCTGCTGTCCAAAAATAGTAACTTTTGGCATCTTGATGATTTTTGAGCCATGCTTGTGGAATCATGATCAAGACTTGATCAGATGATGATTGTGTGCTCAAAATAAGATGTTGACCAAAAATTCTGACTTTTGACTGCCAAATGACCATTTTACCCCTGCAGTTGACTGTGGATCAAATAGAGCTTTTGACTGTGGAATTTGGCACTGTGAGTCTTGAAACTTGGCATGTAGATGCTTGAGAATGCATATAGGACTATGAGACTTGCTTGAGCCATTAAAAACCTCAAATTCCTTGAAGGAACCAAAACCCTAATTTTGACTGGCTTAGGAGGCAGTTGGACTGTGCAACCCTTGAGAAATCTTGAACCATTTGAAGATGATTCTTGATAAAATTTGAAGAATATGGGAGGGCAAATTTTGGGGTACAACAAGTTGTCTTGGGCCTTAAGAGACCACCCATAGACTTGGCCCATTTATCTCACATTTTATTCCATTTTATTTTTTATTTATTTGAACAAGATCAAAATAAAATATAAATAAGTTGTGAGAAAAACCAAGTGTTGTACCCCAAAATTTGCCCTCTCTTTTTATCAAGATTTTCCTCACAAGACTGCTTGGACTCAAAACCAGATTAGGGTTTGCTCTGCTCAAGACATCTCCTTGCACTGTTAACCTGAAATTAGGGTTTGAGTTTGCACAAGGATTTTTTGACTTTCAATGCTTAATGTGACTTTCATACTTCATGTTAGACTTATAATATTTCCATACCAAGTTTCAAGCCTTGGATCACTTTTTTGCCCAGTCAATTGGACAGTTGACCTAAAAATCAGCAGTATTGGGGAAAAAGTCAATTGTGGCCAATTTACAATCAAACCTCATAATTTTTTATCCACATCAACATTATAGACTCATATGAACCATTTTATCAAGTTTGGACCACAACTCCTCAAGAAATTTATTCAGATCTTCAAAAGGGCAAAATGGTCATTTTTAGGGTTTTGACTGCTGAAGGGCAATTTCTGATTTTTGACCTAGCCAATGGAAAATTGGGTTCAAGCATGGATTCAAGGACTCAATGGAATCATCTTTACCTAATCACAAGGTTCAAAAGATCTCAAAAGCATTGGATTGATAGATGAATTTTCCAGTCAACTGATCAAAAATCAACTGTACACTCAAAAGTCAAACTTTGACTTTTTAGTCAAAATCAAGTGCCAAGGGTCATTTTTCATCAATATGTGTCAAAACATGAAACTTGTTCAACAAGAAACCTAATTTTGAAAATTAGGGTTTAAAATGGAAAATTTTCATAACTTAGAAATTTTCTAAGTTATGAAAATTTCTTATTTTTTCCCAACTTTTCCTAACATTTTCACCATGATGCAATTGGATTCAAAGAAAATTTCCAACATGAAAGTTGTATTCCTCCACAAAATATACAACTTTTACTCACAAAGTTTTCCCAAAAGATGCTTGGATCTCAAGTTATGATTTTGTGAATAAGGGTCCATGAAACTTTTAACTTAGTGAAATTTTGCCCTAGTTTAGGCAGGATTTTGACCTATCTTCATGGCAACTTTTCACCTAGTTCCAAGTGGAATATCAAAATTCATTTCAAAGATGGATTGTAGATAATGTTACAAGCTTTCCAAAATGTCAAAGAACTCTCCAAGATAATTTGTGGTTAGGGAGAATCGAAGGATTGAAAATGGAAAATCATCACTTTTGTCCAAGGCATTTTGCACCATGTTACAACTTGCAAATCTGTCCTAAGCATGCTTGTAATTCGTTTATAGGTGCTAATCTCTTCTACACTCAAAAATTGAATGCAAATATAATGGTTAATGGCTTTGTTTTTGTCTTGGAAGCTTTGTACAAAGGTTTAATCCAAAAATGGCATAAAGGTAACATTGCCACTTTGATAAAGCATGCTTTATGTCAAATTGTTTATCTTGAGCCATGGACAAAGCCTTTTACTTCAAACAAAGTTCACTAATATCAGGAAAAGTTCACCAACTATGTGCAGCTAGAATACAGGCCTGTACAGGCCTTGGCATTGTCAACTTCAACTTTTGCTTCAAAACCAAGTAACTTGCAAAAGTACACACATTTCTTGTATCTCTTAAAACCAAGTCTTGTGCATATTTCAAACAACCTCAACACATTGTAGCAAGCAGAATACACGAGTTACAAGCCTCTCAAACACCCAAATACACAAAACACTCCATTTCTACCCAAAACAGGGCAAGCCCTGCAGAACCACTTCCAAAACAAATTCCACTCGTGCGTTTTGTCCCAAACCACTTCAGACACATTGCATACAATACATCTGAACTATCCCAGCCCTTTTCAAGCAATTGTAACTACATTTTAAAGGTTCACCATTTTCAAATTCTGAGTTTGCAGGTTGAGTTCTATAGAGACATTCAGATTATTTCAAAGCAAACTAAGCATTGGGAAAGGTCAAGGGAACATCAAGCAAGCTCAAACGTCCTTCAGGCCTCATTCAAAACTCCTGCATTGCCATATTCGAACTTGACTGAAACAGGTATTTCTCAAACTTCTATCTCCTTATTTAGGAATCATTAGGCTTAGGTTTGTGAAGCAAAAATGTAGCCCTTAATGTCCTTGAACTGTACATATGCATAGAATTCATTTATGTTAGCTGAGCTAGGAGAGTTTGGATGTTGAAGTTGCTGAATTTTTTAGGTCAGAAACTGGGGGTGATAAAATTCTCCCTGGTTTCTTAGAGTTGGATCAAGTTTTTTATATGGTTAGAATCGTGTGATGATGAGCTATAACTTTCATGTTGCAAGTTTTTGTTTTTAAGCACGTATGCAGGAGATACATATTTGAAGAACAAGGCGTGCCTTTTTGTTCCAAGGACAGGGACGAAGTGAGTTGGGCTGGGTCTGGCTTGCTTCTACTTTTGACACCCACATTCTGCTTTTTGCACCCCCTTGGCCCATTTCTTTTATTTTTTATATTTTCCATTTCTTTTTATATTTTCTGACTTTTATTATTTTTTCTAAATATTAAAAATCATCAAAAATATTCTCTTAATTTTCACATTTTTATTTTATTATTTTTATTATTTTTTTTATGACAAAAAATAGTTTATTAGGTTAAATACTTTTATTTTCTTAAATAAACTCATAAATAATATAAAAATATTATACATTTTTATTTTTATACTTAAAATATTATTTTCTCACATAATTTAATTTTTAACATTTTTGTATATATTTTTATTTATTTTCTTGTATATAAAAATGAATAAATAAATAATATAATACATTTTCTTTTAAAACCAAAAACTAGGGTTTCCACCCTTTCCAAAAATAATCATTTTATTTCTTTTTTTTTAGACATAAATAATTTATTTTACATACATAAAATAAATACAAAAAAAAAATCCTTTGCATATTTACATTTATTTGTACATTTAAATATTTGACTATTTATTTATTTGTGCAATATTTTAATTTGGTTGTAATAATAGTTTTAGGGTTTATTTTTGAGCAATATCCCCTTATTCAAACTTGTACCCCCCTCTCCCCATAATAATGTTGTAATAGTCTTAGATTTACTTTTACGCGTTTTATTGCTTTCAAATATGCATGATAGTAAGATTAGGGTTTGTATGCAAAAAACCAAAAATCAAAATAAATAGCATGACTAAATACAAGACAAAAATGTATGAAAAGTGACAACACAATGCACACAAGCACCCCTAGGGTTTCACCCACTTGTTGCCTTAAAAAACATGGCCATGGTATGCATGCTAGGTATCTTGGCAAAACAAAATCAAAACAAAAGATCATAGTCCCACGATGACGCTATCTTGGTTGCCTAAACAAAAATGATCTAGTCCCTTAAAAAACTTGCTAAGATACTTGGCAATATTGTTATCATGGTCATACGATGACCCACGCCTGTCCCGTTTAACATCCAAAGATAAGGTTGTTTACCAAATGTAATGGTAAAACAACAATATCAAAGGAATAAAAATGTATAGGAAATATCTTTGAGTAAGGTAGACAACTCCTAGTTACTTGGTCAAAGTTGCAAACCATCCTTGCTATTTTCAAAAACACACAACACAATTTCAAAACAATTTCCCAACAAACTTTCAAACATTGAAACATTTTTCAAAAGACAAACACCTTTGTATACATTCAAACAAGAATCATTACAAAGGTTGCCTAAACAAAGGCCTCTTTTCAAAATACTTTCAAAACCACACACAAAAGCACCATTTCAAACAATTGAAAAGCAAAAGCAAGTGATCTAAAACAAGTAACTAAGAGCCCATGGAAAACCATGGATGAAAAGGGTGCTAGTACCTTGCCTTTTCATAATCTACCCCTCGAACCCAAAAACAATCTCAAAGGTCTTTCCTGTGCTTTTTTACCTTTCCTTTTGGATAAAATAAAAGTCGGTGGCGACTCTTGCTAAACCAAAACATTTGTGAACAAAAAACGCAAAACCTCAAGTCAGTTCTTCCACCGCATCACAGAACTGGCGACTCTGCTGGGGATTGACTAAAAGTGGGGTTACCTTAGGTTTTTAGATCACCTTTACATGCTTATCTTGCTTGACTTGTTTGCTTTACACTTTGGTTCTATTGTTTGGGTTTGAATCCTCTACCCGGATTTGGGAAACATTCATAGGTAAATAGCAATACATTATGGAAACTTTGCGGGGTATACCGACATGGTTGAAGCAATAGCTATATTAGTGCGACATATTTGTGGGTACCGATAGCCTTTGAGTCAATCAAAGAGAATACGGGGCCGCTGAGTGATGTCATGAAGCACTAATGGACTTTTAGAACCTTTACTTAACCAACTTGGCCTGTTTAGGGGTAGTGAGATGACCGGCTTTGTGTAGTCTGAAGTTGGTAGATACTCGATACTACACTCATTGAGGGTTGTTTTCTTGGAATATTTCGGTCGCCATTAAAGTGGCTAAACTGAAACAATGAACACAGAAAGTAATCCAGTGATATTGAGCTCCTTAGAACCCGGTTACTATTTCTAGGACAGGTTGAGCCAACTAAACTTCAAGAGGGTACTTACCTATGAAACCCCATGCAAGCCTGAAACTAAGAACTTGTGTGATTTGTTTGTACATATATACTTGTGCATAACATCATGGACATCATGAAACATCATATGCATCCACTAACCATTTTAAGGATTTGGATTTTCATCTTTGTTCCTGTTTTGTAGGTAATGGATTCACTTCGCAGGAAAACTATCCAAGTCAACCTTGTGAGAGTTCCCCCTCAAATCAAAGAGCTAGCTTCAAGGATTCCTAAGAATTATCCATTCACCAAGAGGCATGGTCGTCTTCTCAACTTAGTCAACACCAACACTGAGGAAGACATGGTGAAAGTTCTCTTCCAATTCTTTGACCCCCTACACCACTGCTTCACATTTCCTGATTACCAGCTTGTGCCTACTTTGGAGGAATTTTCTCAACTCCTGAGGATTCATATTCTCCATCAACTACCCTACAACGGTACGGAAAGAGATCCAAAGCCTGAAGATGTTTCTCAAGCCCTACACTTGCAACCATCTGATGTCATAGGCCATTGGGAAACTAGAAGTGGTGTCAAGGGTTTCTTGGCAAAGTTTTTGTTTGAGAAGGCCCAAAGCTGCTGGAATTCATTGGACTTACAAGCTTTTGAGGAGATGGTAGCTCTTCTCATCTATGGGTTAGTCTTGTTCCCTAACCCTGACCAACTTATAGATGTGAGTGCTGTCAAAATATGCATGGCTCGCAACCCGGTGCCTACATTGCTTGGGGATATCCTCCACTCTTTTCACACTCGAACAATGAGGAAAAAGGGTGTTCTCATCTGCTGTACTCCTCTACTGGAAAGATGGTTTATTTCTCATCTTCCCTAATCAGTTTTGAGGAATGAGAAAGGTTTGAGGTGGTCACAACGATTGATGACCCTTACACATTCAAATGTTCATTGGTGTTCTCAATCCCAAGAAAATGTCATCATCATTGACCATTGTGGAGAATTCCCTAATGTCCCCCTACTTGGCATTAGGGGAGGCATCACCTACAACCCTTGCTTGGCTCTGAGACAGTTTGGGTATGCCCGAAGGGATAGCCCACATGACATGCTGATTCCAGATTTGGTTTTTGACTTCGACAACGACGATCAAGGACTTCGACAAAGGTTCATCCAAGCTTGGAGGATGACCAACAAAGTGGACAGTAAGACCTTGGGTCACAAGAATTCCATCCCCCTTGAGCCTTACCTCATGTGGGTACGAATCCCGCCCAAAGTCTTATGATGCCTTACCCCTACATTCTCCCTGTGATCAAAGAGCCTATTATGGAAGGAGAGGTTCCATACACCCTCCTACATCCTGACATGCCAACATCACTTGAAGATTTACAAAGGAGTTGGATACAGCTCAAGGGGGAATGCGATACTTTTGAAGCCCAATTCTACGCTAGTGAGAAGAAGGTTTTGGAACTTACTCGTCAACTCTACGAAGAGCAGACTCTCAACACCTACATTGCACCAAAGAGGATGCGCAATGTCTTTTTATCTTAGAATTTTGTATTATTTTTCCCATGGGGCATTTGATGTACTAACAAATTCTTCTTATTAATATGACGTGTGTTCCTTTTTGTTTAAAACAAATTTGAATTTCTGAATCCTTTAATTCATTACATGAATACATATCATTCATCATATGCATAAACAGGTCATCACACCAAGTTTCCTTATCTCTCTGTTGTTTATTTTAGCAAGATGGATATTGAGCAGATGGTTAAAGACTTACAAGCGCAGAATTCACAGTTTCAACAACTACTTATGACCTTGGCAAAGAGGCAGGAGGAGCTCAAGACTCTACTGGAAAAGGAAAAAGAGAAAAAGAAAAAGAAGAGAGTTGGTGTGGCTATCTTAGGTAGAAGATTTGAAGGTCAAGCTAGAAGGGTCCTGGATTTCCCCTCAACATCTGATGAAGGGGTAGGAAAAGGAAAGGGAGTTGTAGTACCAACTGAGTCTGAGGAAGAAGAAGAAGAAGAAAATGAAGACTATTCTGAACAGCAGTACCCTCCTGCAGATGATAAATACAAGAACCTAGAAGAACGTCTGGCAGCTATGGAGGTACAGAGAGTGCATGGGCTAGACTTTGAAGATTTAGGGCTGGTTTCTGGGATTGTGATCCCTCCTAAATTCAAAGTACCTCTTTTTGCGAATTACGATGGTTTGTCTTGTCCAAAGATGCATTTGTGATCTTACATCAGAAAAATTCAACCGCATTCTTCTGACAAGGATCTGTGGGTCCATTTCTTCCAGGACAATCTTTCGGGGATGCAGTTAGATTGGTTCTACCAGCTAGAGAGGTCTGATGTGCATAATTGGGAAGATTTGGCGGCCGCCTTCTACAGACAATATCAATATAATGCGGATTTAGCACTAACCCGTACTCAATTACAGAGTATGGGCATGGTCTCAAAAGAAGGTTTCAAAGAGTATGCCCAGAAATGGAGAGACTTGGCGGGACGAGTACAACCACCTCTATCTGAGAGGGAGCTTGTGGATATGTTCTTGGGTACACTGTCAGGTCCCTTTTTCCATCACCTGATTGGAAGTTCGTCTGCAGGGTTCACCGAGTTGATTCTAACTAGTGAGAGAGTTGAAGCCGGAATCAAGAGCGGAAAAATTCAAAAGGATACATCTGCTTCCGCTGCCATCAAGAAGACTTTTCCAGCAAAGAAAGAAGTATCAGCTGTCTATTCCCAAAGAGGTAAAGGAAGAGTTGAGCGTCGGCCAGCGGTGGGGGCCGTAATGATTCAAAAGTATGCAGTTGATCAGCCTAGAAACAATCAACCCAGAACCAACCAAGCAAGGGTGGAAAGGCCTGCATGGAAATTCACCCGGATCAACATGACTCCCGCTCAGGTTTTACCCCATCTCTTGAAGTTAAACCTTGCAAGTTTGAAAGAGGCACCAAAGAATCCGAATACATCTTCTCCTTACTACCATGCGAATGCCAAGTGTGCTTATCATTCAGACAGCCTGGGGCATGACACCAACAATTGTTGGGCCCTCAAGAATAAGATTCAGGATTTAATAGATGCTAAAGAAGTTGAACTCGACACCCCTGAAAATCCAAATGTGATCTCTTCTCCAATGCCAAAGCATGGCCGCAATGCTCATGCTGTTGAAGAAGATATTTTTGTTGCTACTGTTGATGATTTGATGACTCTGCTACCGATAATCAAGTTGAATTTGCTGAAGGCTGGGATTTTCCCAGGATATGAAGAAGATTGCTACCTTTATTCATCCTTACCAACCGACTGTCTGTTGTTGAAGTTAGGCATACAGCGCCTAATGGATAACCAAGAAATCCTTTTTGAAAAGACTGTTGTTACACCGACTCCTGTCAATGATGTTTCGATAATTACCATATCCGCCAATCATTCCAAGGTCTCCAAAAGACCTGTTAAGATTACATCTGATCTGAAGATTGTACCTTTAAAGATAACCATGCCGGGGCCTATCCCGTACAAGTCCAACAAATCAATACCGTGGAACTATGGGGGAGAGATCTTTTACCATGGTGTTAAACAAATTGAATCAACTGAAGAGAGTTCTGATGAAGAGACTTCCGACATTGGAAACATTGCTGGAACGAGTAAAATCACCCGCAGTGGAAGAATTTTCTCTCCGGAGATTGCGCCTCCAAAGGCAATCTTCGGACCCTCAGCTGCTCCTAAGGTTACTCCTGAACCGATAAACATATCTGCGAGAACTCCAGTTATTGAAGAAGTTGTAGCTCTTGTGGTTGTCCCCTCTGCTGATGCTAATGATAGAGGGAAAGGGATCCAAGAAGAGCCCGTCAGGACGAGGGATCAGCCGTTGATCATCCCTGAAACCTCTCAAAAAGAAATGGAAGAGATTTTGAAAATAATCAAGAAAAGAGATTATGATGTTGTGGAGCAACTGGGGCAAAGCCCCTCAAAGATATCTATGTTGGCTTTGCTGCTTTGTTCAGAAGCTCATGCTAAAGCTTTGATCAGATTTTTGAAGACGGCCCATGTGCCACAGGAAACCTCTGCGGACCAGTTCCAGGAATGTGTAGCTAGCCTAACAGATGACAATGGTTTAGGATTCTCCGATGCCGATTTAACATCAAAAGGGAGAAAACATAATGACGCTTTGCATGTCTCGGTGGAATGCAGAGGGACTACTCTAGCACACGTTCTGGTAGACATTGGTTCTTCGCTGAATGTCTTGTCGAAGAAGGCCTTGGATAGGTTGGATTGTGAAGGCTTAACCCTGAAACCCAGCAATATCATTGTCAGAGCCTTTGATGGTTCTAAAAGGATGGTCCACGGGGAGGTGGACATCCCGATCAAAATGGGAACTGAAATCTTCAACTCCACATTCTACGTGATGGACATCCGTCCTTCCTATTCTTGCTTGTTGGGAAGACCTTGGATTCACCATGCTGGAGCCGTCACTTCAACTTTGCATCAAAAGCTCAAGTACCCTATCCAGGTGAAATTATAACCGTTCATGGCGAAGAGGAATACATGATAAGCCATCTAAATTCTTTCCGCTATGTGTAATTGGATGGTGAGTTCATCGAAACCCCCTTTCAGCATTTTAAAGAGGTAGCTCAGGAGATTGCGGAAACCAAGACCGTGGCTTCTGTACCCATGATTACAAGACCTCCGCCTCGGATGTCTTCTTTAAAAGATGCAAAGGCTGTGATTGAAGAAGGAGGAAGCACAATCTGGGGGCAGCTTCCCGATTTTCCTTTCAAGACAGACAAATGCGGCTTGGGTTTCACTTCGGCTAGTCAAAAGGCTGTGCGCCACTCCCGGGATGGAGGGCCACCAGTGAAGATCACCCATCATGAAGTCAATGCTTTGGAGGATAGTGAAGAGGAGAGCAACTTGGAAGATTGGATTTTCCCTGCTGTGGATGGAGGACTGTGCAACTGGAAAGCAAAAGACTTTGTTCCCATTACTTTCATGAATCAGTAATTTGTCTTTCAAACATTTATGTTGGTTTGTAATAATTCTTGAACAATTCGTACACTTTTAACCTTGTGCCTTACCCGAGGCACATATGTCCATTTGTAAGGGTTTGATTTTTCATCTTCATATGCCATTTTAATGAATCATGGACGTTTTCACATATAAACGTTTGTGTTAATTTTCTTTCTTTTTACATTTTAATTATTTAAAGGTGGCTATCCCTTACACACACCCACACTTACAAATGCAGGTACCCTTCCATTCCAGATTCCATGGGTAACAATTCTGCTATGGCCTTCAGTGACTCTGAAGATCTGGTCTACCACGCCAAGTACGAAGGAGATGAAGACTGCAAAGTGCTGGGAGAATTGGCTATTCTACCTCATGAGGAGCTGTTAGAGACAATCAACTTGGGAACTGAGGAAGACAGAAAAGAAGTTAGAGTGGGTGCCAACCTAGAGCCAAGTTTCAAAGAGCGATTAATTCAGCTGTTGAATGAATATGTTGAGATCTTCGCCTGGTCATACGAAGACATGCCGGGACTCGATACAGATATTATGGTTCACCGTCTCCCCACCAGAGAAGACTGTCCACCAGTTAAACAGAAAGTCCACCGTATGAGGCCCGACATGTCTGAAAAGATCAAAGCTGAAGTTATGAAGCAGTTCAATGCTGGATTTCTCGCTGTTACTTCCTATCCACAATGGGTTGCTAACATTGTGCTCGTGCCCAAGAAGGACGGCAAAGTCAGAATGTGCATGGATTGCATAGACTTAAACAGGGCTATCCCTAAAGATGACTTTCCACTTCCGCACATTGACATCTTGGTTGATAACACAGCTCAGCACAAGGTATTTTCTTTCATGGACGGATTTTCAGGGTACAACCAGATCAAAATGGCCCCTGAAGACATGGAGAAAACTACTTTTGTTACACAGTGGGGTACGTTCTGCTACAAAGTGATGCCATTCGGACTGAAGAATGTCGGGGTAACCTATCAGCGCGCCTTGGTAGCTTTGTTTCATGATATGATACATCATGAGATAGAGGTCTACATAGATGACATGATAGCCTGATCACAGACGGAAGAAGAACACCTCGATCATTTGCAAAAGCTGTTTGTCAGGTTGAAAGAGTACAAGTTCAGACTGAACCCTAACACATGCACTTTTGGAGTCCGGTCCGATAAACTCTTGGGTTTCATAGTCAGCAACAAAGGCATCGAGGTTGATCCTGCCAAAGTCAAATCTATACAAGAAATACCTTCCCCTCGCACGGAGAAGGAGGTCAGAGGTTTCTTGGGACGCTTAAACTACATTGCAAGGTTCATTTCTCACCTAACACCTACCTGTGAACCAATCTTCAAGTTGTTGAAGAAAGATCAGGTGGTTAAATGGAATGATGACTGTCAAGTTGCTTTCAATAAAATCAAGGAGTATTTGCTAGAACCTCCTATCTTGATGCCTCCCTTCGAAGGAGGACCGCTAATCATGTATCTGACTGTCCTAGAGAATTCAATGGGGTGCGTACTGGACCAACATGACGAGTCTGGCCGAAAAGAGCATGTCATTTATTACCTTAGCAAAAAGGTTTACCGACTGTGAGACCCGATACTCACTGCTCGAGAAAACTTGCCGCTCTTTGGTATGGGCTGCTCGCCGGCTAAGGCAGTATATGTTGAATCATACCACTCTGCTAATATCTAAGATGGATTCGATCAAGTACATCTTTGAGAAGTCTGCACTATCTGGAAGAATAGATAAATGGCAGATGATCATAACGGAATACGATATACAGTACACGACCCAAAAATCTATAAAGGGAAGTGTGCTAGCCGATCATCTTCCCAATCAAGCTGTCGAAGATTACCAATCCATAAGGTTTGACTTCCCCGACGAAGACATTATGACTTTGGACGACATTGAAGGTTTCAGACCATATGATGGACCTGAACAAGGATCCTGATGGACCCTGTACTTTGATGGTGCCTCCAACGCACTTGGCAACGATATCGGTGTTTTACTTATATCTCCAGAGGGTTTCTATACACCTTTCACCGCCAGACTTTGCTTCAGCTGCACCAACAACATGGCCGAGTATGAAGCTTGTATCTTTGGTCTCAAGGCTGCCATAGACTTGGGAATCAAATCTTTGATTGTATTTGGGGACTCAGATTTGGTCATCAGTCAGATCAAAGGAGAGTGGGATACTAAACATCCAAACCTCATCCCTTACAAAGAACATTTCCTGACATTGTTACCACATTTCGAGCAGATTACCTTCGAGCACTTCCCACGAGAAGAGAACCAGCTAGCAAATGCTCTAGCTACAATGTAATCCATGTTTAAACCTAACTGGGATAATGAGGCTCCCCAAATCACCATTAAGCGGATGGACGAACCTGCACATTGTCACGAGATTAATACCAAAGAAGTAGTGGACCGACCCTGGTTTCATCAAGTCAAAAGGTATCTCGAGGCTCAGGAATACCCTGAAGGTGCTTCAGTCAACGACAAAAAGTTCTTAAGGAGATTCTCAGCTAAGTTCTTCTTGAGCAATGGTATCCTGTACAAGCACAATCATGATTGCATTCTGCTCCGTTGTGTGGACAAGGTTGAGGCTAAACAGATCATGACTGAACTGCACAATGGTACCTTTGGCACTCACTCTAGCGGACATACGATGGCTAAGAAGATTCTGCGGACAGACTATTACTGGTCTACCATGGAAGCTGACTGCTATCAACATTCCAGGACATACCATAAATGTCAAATCTATGCGGACAAGGTACATATACCTCCAGTTCCTCTCAATGTCTTAACATCTCCTTGGCCATTCGCTATGTGGGGGATCGACATGATTGGAGAGATCAAGCCTACAACATCCAACGGACACCGCTTCATTCTGGTGGCCATTGATTACTTTACCAAGTGGGTCGAAGCAGCTTCCTTCACATCCGTCACAAAGAATGTTGTTGCCCGCTTCATCAAGCAGAACCTCATTTGCCGGTACGGCATCCCCGAATGGATCATTACTGACAACAACACAAACGTTAATAATACTATGATCACTGCTCTGTGCGAACCGTTCTAAATTCAACATCACAATTCATCTCCCTATCGGCCCAAGATGAACGGTGTTGTCGAAGCTGCGAACAAAAATATCAAGAAGATCATACAAAAGATGACAGTCACCTACAAGGACTGACATGAAATGCTACTGTTTGCTCTGCACGGGTACCGTACCACAACACGCACTTCAACTGGGGCAACACCCTATTCTTTGGAATATGGCATGGAAGCTGTTTTACCTATTGAGGTTCAGATTCCCTCCTTGAGAATCATGAAGGATGCTGGTTTGAGTGAAGATGATTAGATTCAGACCCGGCTTGATCAACTTAACTTGATTGACGAGAAGTGGCTTACTGCTGTTTGCCATGGTCAGGCGTATCAAAAACGGATGATCAAGGCATTCAACAAGAAAGTCAGGCGCCAGACATATCAAGTCGGGGATCTTGTAATTAAGCGGATCATCTTTCCGCAAAGTGATCCCATGGGAAAATGGACTACAACCTACGAAGGACCATTTGTGATCAAAAACATCTTTTCTGGTGAGGCAATGATTTTAACCACCATGGACGGTGATGACCTGCCTTACCCTGCGAACGCAGACATAGTCAAAAGATACTATGCATAAATGACCCGACAAGTTGAAAACCCGAAAGGGTGACATGGGAAAAAAAGGGCATCCCGGTGAATCGAAAACCCGAAAGGGCGGTTCAGGCAAAAATTAGGGATAAACAAAAAAATATGTACACCCGACAAGTTGAAAACCCGAAAGGGCAACTTGGGCAAAAAAGGGTTTCCCGGTGGATCAAAAACCCATAAGGGCGGTCCAGGCAAAAATTAGGGAATTAAAGCGTATGACTATGTCTCGTCAGATCACTTTAAGGACAATCTCTTCACAGACAAGCTCCGGGCTTCTGATCAATCCAATCATCTCTGGACAAAGCAACGAATGGACAAGATATCCAAAGTTACGAAGGCTATAGCAGAATGGGAACCCCATGGAATTTTCACACATAGCCATCTTTCTTTGTATAAATTTTTCTCATTTTACGATAACATTCTCTTACTAGGATGTCTGTTTCCTTTGTACAAAATACTTACACAAAGTTAATACAAAGATACTTCAAAGTGCAAAAAACTATTTGCATTTTCTCCCTTTTTACACTTGTGTTTTATTTGAAAACGTCCAATGATTTATTAATAAGCATATGCATTTGAATATAACCACTGTTTACAAATAAACGAAATGGGAAAGAATAATTACTGACAGGTTGAAAGTATAGGAAAACTTCTTTAGGCTATTCCAGGAACAATCCCCTGTAGTACATCATCTAGATCCCCAGTGGAGCTAAAACCTTGAAATACATATCCCCATCAGAATTAAATTTCAAAATCCCCGCCGGAGCCAAAACTTCAAACTCCCAATCCCCGGCGGAGTTATATTTCAAACCCTTAATCCATCATCAGAGTTAAACCTCCAAACTCCCAATCCTCAGCGGAATAAAAATTTGAACTACAGACCCTCAGCGGAGATGAAACCTTCTTCCCCAGTCAAGTCAAATTTCCAACTACCAATCCACAGCAAAAACCATCCAGTTTCTCCAGATTCCCCAGCAAGTTGTCTTAAGGTCTGAGAATCAACCAGATAATAGTTAACTTTTGTCTTATCCTCACACTATGATAATTCCCCAGTAGATTGCCATATAACCCAAACTCCTGATCTCCCCAGCAGTATAGCTACTCCCCCAGAATCCTGATCCTACTCTCCAGCGGGAAGCCTTCTTCCCCACAGAGTTTTTACTCCCCAACAGAATGAAGATTCTCATTCTTAACTCCCCAGCTTGAAGTACCCATGGATTAAAATTCCCCTAGAAGATTGAAGATTCTCATTCTTGATTCCCCAGTGAAGTTTCCAAAGTCTTCATTACTCCACAGCATGAATTTGTCAAAAATTTTTTTAATCCCCTGCAGATCGAAGATTCTCATTCACCGCTCCTCAACAGATTGAGGATTCTCACTCTTAATTCCCCGCAGAGGCCATCAGATTCTTCCTTATTCTCCAGCAGATCAAGGTTTTTCTTTCGTCTGACCCCCAGTAGAGATCGTCAGAGTTTTCCCTATCCCCCAGCCGAGTAGGGATTCCCATTACTTAACCCCCAGTAGAAGTCTTCAAAGTTCTCTGGATTCCCCAAGCAGGTTTCTCAAGAAGACTTGAAGGATCCCTATATCCCCAGGAAAGTCATGAAGGATTCTCACATCCCCACAGAAGTTGTCAAAGTTTTTGATAATCCTCGCGAGTTGCCAAGGATTTTCTATCAACAACAGTCAGTGAGGATTTCTCATCCTCAGTGGTCAGAGATTTTGAACCTTCAGCAGCGGTCATGAATTTATTTTCCCCGGCAGCAGTCAAGGATTTTTATTATCTCTATCTATCAAGAATTTATTTTCCTCAGCAATACAGCGAATCAGCTTACATGCGCATACATTACATTCATATATCATAAACATTGATAAAACACATTTTATTGCATCATACATTTCATGCAACATAACTTTGTGTTTCAGCTAACATTTTACCCTTTTCAGGATACAATTAAAAGCTATCTTTAACAAATATTCAAAGATTTCAGATACAGTACGGATACACTCCAGACACGAAAGTCATTATGTCAGTCATTCAGATTTCTTATTCAGATACAATATGGATACACCCCAAACACGGAGGTCATTCTATTACTCATTCAGAATTTCAAGTCAAAATACAGTACGGATACGCTCCAGACACGGAAGCCATTCTGTCACCCATTCAGACATCAACAATTAGATTCAGATTAGATACGCTCCAGACACGGAAGCCATTCTATTTCTCATTCAGATTCAACTATCAAATTCAAGTTTAGATACACTCCAGACATGGAAGTCATTCTGTCACTTATTCAGATCCCAGTTACAGTACGGATACACTCCAGACACGAAAGTCATTCTGCTACTCATACAGATCTCAACTTCAGATACAGTCCAGATACGCTCCAGACACGGTTGCCATTCTGTCACTCATTCTGACTTTATCCCCAGCCCAGAGATGCTCCAGACACGGACGTCATTCTATCGCTTATTCATATTTTAGATTTAAATACAATACAGATACACTCCAGACACGGCAGTCATTCTGTTATTCATTTAAGAATCAAATACAGTTACATCTCGGATACGCTCTAGACACGGACGCCATTCCATTGCTCATACAGACTCAGTCCCCAGATATAGTTCAGATACGTTCCAGACACTGATACCATTCTCATACTCATTCTTCTGACTTACAACATACAATTCAACAAAAATTTTGATGGCATCTTTAAAGCCCGTCTCCGACAAGATTCTGTCACCTTTCCAAATGGCATCTTTAAGCCCATTCCCTCAACTACATTTTGACGAGTGCAAATTTACGGGCACTCTAGTGTCCAATCATCTTTTACCTTCGAGTCACGAACGACAAACTCTCCAATCTAACTCTTCATGTTCAAGAAGATTGAACAGGGTAAGCTGTTGTACCCCAAAATTTTCCCTCTCATTTTATCAAGATTTTCCTCACAAGACTGCTTGGACTCAAGACCAGATTAGCGTTTGCTCTGCTCAAGACATCTCCTTGCACTGTTGACCTGAAATTGGGGTTTGAGTTTGCACAAGGATTTTTGGACTTTCAATGCTTAATGTGACTTTCATACTTCATGTTGGACTTATAAGATTTCCATACCAAGTTTCAAGCCTTGGATCACTTTTTTGCCCAGTCAATTGGACAGTTGACCTAAAAATCAGCTGTATTGGGGAAAAAGTCAATTGTGGCCAATTTATAGTCAAACCTCATAATTTTTTATCCACATCAACATTATAGACTCATATGAACCATTTGATCAAGTTTGGACCACAACTCCTCAAGAAATTTGTTCAGATCTTCAAAAGGGCAAAATGGTCATTTTTAGGGTTTTGACTGCAGAAGGGCAATTTCTGATTTTTGACCTAGCCAATGGAAAATTGGGTTCAAGCATGGATTCAAGGACTCAATGGCATCATCTTGACCTAATCAAAAGGTTCAAAAGATCTCAAAAGCATTGGATTGACAGATGAATTTTCCAATCAACTGATCAAAAATCAACTGTACACTGAAAAGTCAAACTTTGACTTTTTAGTCAAAATCAAGTGCCAAGGGTCATTTTTCATCAAGATGTGTCAAAACATGAAACTTGTTCACCAAGAAACCTAATTTTGAAAATAAGGGTTTAAAATGGAAAAATTTCATAACTTAGAAATTTTCTAAGTTATGAAAATTTCTTATTTTTTCCCAACTTTTCCCAACATTTTCACCATGATGAAATTGGATTCAAAGAAAACTTCCAACATGGAAGTTGTAGTCCTCCACAAAATATACAACTTTTATTCACAAAGTTTTCCCAAAATATGCTTGTATCTCAAGTTATGATTTTGTGAATAAGGGTCCATGAAACTTTTAACTTAGTGAAATTTTGCCCTAGTTTAGGCAGGATTTTGACCTATCTTCATGGCAAATTGTCACCTAGTTCCAAGTGTAATCTCAAAATTCATTTGAAAGATGGATTGTAGATCATGTTACAAGCTTTCGAAAATGTCCAAGAACTCTCCAAGATCATTTGTGATTAGGGAGAATCGAAGGATTGAAAATGGCAAATCATGACTTTTGTCCAAGGCATTTTGCACCATGTTACAACTTGCAAATTTGTCCTAAGCATGATTGTACTTGGTTTACAGGTTCTAATCTCTTCTAAACTCAAAAATTGAATGCAAATACAATGGTTAATGGCTTTGTTTTTATCTTGGAAGCTTTGTACAAAGGTTTAATCCAAAAATGGCATAAAGGTAACATTGCCACTTTGATAAAGCATGCTTTATGTCAAATTGTTTATCTTGAGCCATGGACCAAGCCTTTTGCTGCAAACAAAGTTCACTAATATCAGGCAAAGTTCACCAACTATGTGCATCTAGAATACAGGCCTGTACATGCCTTGGCATTGTCAACTTCAACTTTTGCTTCTAAACCAAGTAACTTGCAAAAGTCCACACATCTCTTGTATCTGTTAAAACCAAGTCTTGTGCATATTTCAAACAACCTCAACACATTGTAGCAAGCAGAATACACGAGTTACAAGCCTCTCAAACACCCAAATACACAAAACACTCCATTTCTACCCAAAACAGGGCAAGCCCTGCAGAACCACTTTCAAAACAAACTCCACTCGTGCGTTTTGTCCCAAACCACTTCAGACAAATTGCATTCAATACATCTGAACTATCCCAGCCCTTCTCAAGCAACTGTAACTGCATTTTCAAGCTTCACCATTTTCAAATTCTGAGTTTGCAGGTGTAGTTTTATAGAGACATTCAGGCCATTTCAAAGCAAACTAAGCATTGGGAAAGTCAAGGGAACATCAAGCAAGTTCAAAAGTCCTTCAGGCCTCATTCAAAACTCCTGCATTGCCATATTCGAACTTGACTGAACAGGTATTTCTCAAACTTTTATCTCCTTATTTAGGAATCATTAGGCTTAGGTTTGTGAAGCAAAAATGTAGCCCTTAATGTCCTTGAACTGCACATATGCATAGAATTCATTTATGTTAGCTGAGCTAGGAGAATTTGGATGTTGAAGTTGCTGAATTTTTTACGTCAGAAATTGGGGGTGATAAAATTCTCGCTGGTTTCTTAGAGTTAGATCAAGTTTTTTATATGGTTAGAATCGTACGATGATGAGCTATAACTTTCATGTTGCAAGTTTTTATTTTTAAGCACGTATTAAGTTGGGCTGGGCCTGGCTTGCTTGCTTGGCTTTCTACTTTTGACACCCCCATTCTGCTTTTTGCACCCCCTTGGCCCATTTCTTTTATTTTTTATATTTTTCATTTCTTTTTATATTTTCTAACTTTTATTATTTTTTCTAAATATTAAAAATCATCAAAAATATTCTCTTAATTTTCACATTTTTATTTTATTATTTTTATTATTTTTATTATTTTTTTATGACAAAAAATAGTTTATTAGGTTAAATACTTTTATTTTCTTAAATAAACTCATAAATAATATAAAAATATTATACATTTTTATTTTTATACTTAAAATATTATTTTCTCACATAATTTAATTTTTAACATTTTTGTATATATTTTTATTTATTTTCTTGTATATAAAAATGAATAAATAAATAATATAATACATTTTCTTTTAAAACCAAAAACTAGGGTTTCCACCCTTTCCAAAAATAATCATTTTATTTTATTTTTTTTGAGACATAAATAATTTATTTTACATACATAAAATAAATACAAAAAAACATCCTTTGCATATTTATATTTATTTGTACATTTAAATATTTTACTATTTATTTATTTTTGGAATATTTCAATTTGGTTGTAATAATAGTTTTAGGGTTTATTTTTTAGCAATATCCCCTTAGCCAAACTTGTACCCCCTCTCCCCATAATAATGTTGTAATAGTCTTAGATTTACTTTTACGCGTTTTATTGCTTTCAAATATGCATGATAGTAAGATTAGGGTTTGTATGCAAAAAACAAAAAATCAAAACAAATAGAATGACTAAATACAAGACAAAAATGTATGAAAAGTGACAACACAATGCACACAAGCACCCCTAGGGTTTCACCCACTTGTTGCGTTAAAAAACATGGCCATGGTATGCATGATAGGTATCTTGGCAAAACAAAATCAAAACAAAAGATCATAGTCCCACGATGACACTATCTTGGTTGCCTAAACAAAAATGATCTAGTCCCTTAAAAAACATGCTAAGATACTTGGCAATATTGTTATCATGGTCATACGATGACCCACGCCTGTCCCGTTTAACATCCAAAGATAGGGTTGTTTACCAAATGTAATGGTAAAACAACAATATCAAAGGAATAAAAATGTATAGGAAAGATCTTTGAGTGAGGTAGACAACTCCTAGTTACTTGGTCAAACTTGCAAACCATCCTTGCTATTTTCAAAAACACACAACACAATTTCAAAATAATTTCCCAACAAACTTTCAAACATTGAAAAAAATTTCGAAAGACAAACACCTTTGTATACATTCAAACAAGAATCATTACAAAGGTTGCCTAAACAAAGGCCTCTTTTCAAAATACTTTCAAAACCACACACAAAAGCACCATTTCAAACAATTGAAAAGCAAAAGCAAGTGATCTAAAACAAGTAACTAAGAGCCCATGGAAAACCATGGATGAAAAGGGTGCTAGCACCTTCCCTTTTCATAATCTACCCCCCGAACCCAAAAAAAATCTCAAAGGTCTTTCCTGTGCTTTTTTACCTTTCCTTTTGGATAAAATAAAAGTTGGTGGCGACTCTTGCTAAACCGAAACATTTGCGAATAAAAAATGAAAAATCTCAAGTCAGTTCTCCCACCGCATCACACCAAGTAAAGGTGGAAATTATTTTAGGGGTCTTCCATAATGTCAAGGAGACATGTTTGGATTTAAAGAAATAGGTCCATGAACTTAAAAATGCAATTTTTCTCAAAGTTGACTTTTTTGATTTTCACCAATTTGCATTGGTAATAACATGCTGAATTTTCATATTTTGAAGATGATCTTGGACTTTTTGAAAGCTCAAGATATCCCCTACAATCTCTATGTTGGCCATTTTTGCATTTGGAGAATTTATCTTGATGTAACTTGCCTTGACAAAAAATGCCTTTTTGTTGACTTTCAAAAAGACCTGTAATGTATTGGATCATATCTTTCCAATGATGCATTTTTTAAACTTGAGGACAAAAGAAAAGTTGTAGGTAATTGAGTTTTCTTCAAAATGAGCTTTGGTTGGGGGAAAATGGATGAAGCATGTGAATGTTATGCCTAGTCAAAGTTCAGTTGACTTTCTCTAGGAAACCCTAATTTAGAAAGTTTTGATTCTTGATTATTTGAGAAAATTCCTTGAGGAATCATGATTAAACCTTGATAAAATGATGGATATCACTTCAAAATGTTGATGTTGACCAAAAATCTTGATGTTTGACTGTATATTAACCATAGTTGACTTTTGACGAAAAATAGTTGATTTCTAGTCATCTGAGCAATTGATTGAGCAAACTTATAAAGCAAGGCCTGAAAATTAGCATGAGTATTCTTGAGGATATATTAGGAACCATGGAAATCAATTGAAGCCTTTGAAACCCAAACTTCTTTGTAAAAAATGAAATCCTAGTTGGAAATCCATTGCTTAGGAGGAGAATTTGTCTGGTCAATTCTTGATCAACCTTGAGCACTTAGGGACCTCTAGGAGTATGTTTTGAATAAAAATGAGAGGGAAATTTTGGGGTACAACAGCTGCCCCTGTTCAATCATCTTAAACCTAAGGATTTTAGATTGGCTTGTCCGCCTTTCGTGATCTGAAGGTGGAAGATGATTGAACACTAAAGTGCCTAGAAATTTTCGCTCTCCAGTGTACAGAGTAACGTTGTCGGCTTATAGTGTGCTTGAATAGGCATAGAAGATGTAGTTCGGAGAGATGACTAAGAGTTGTCGGAGATGGGCTTATAGATGCCATCCAAAGTAAATATTGACTTTAAAATAGAAGAAGTATCAGAATAAATCATTGGTCGATTTAATCTGAGCCAGAAAATATGCATATTCGTCTTTAACTGGAGAAGTATCTGAATAGATCATTGCTCAATTTAATGTGAGCCAGCAAAGGTCTATTGGGAGAAGTATTAGAATAAATCATTGATCAATTTAATCTCAGCCGGGAAAGGTCTACTGGGAGAAGTATCAGAATAAATCATTGGCCGACTTAATCTGAGCCAGTAGATACTTATGCATGTTATTATCTGGAAGGAGTATCAGAATAAATCTTTGGTTGATTTATCTGAGCCATAAAATGTCTATGACTGGAAGAAGCATCAGAATAAATCATTGGTAAATTTAATCTGAGCTAGAAAATGATCTAGTGGAAGAAGTATCAGAATAAATCATTGGTCGATTTACCCTGAGCCAGAAGATATTTATGTTCGACTTTAACTAGAAGATGTATCAGAATAAATCTTTGGTTGATTTATCTGAGCCAGAAAATGTATACGACTGGAAGAAGTATCAGAATAAATAATTGGTCGATTTAATCTGAGCCAGAAAATGATCTACTGGAAGAAGTATCAGAATAAATCATTGGTCGATTTACCCTGAGCCAGAAGATATTTATGTCTGACTTCAACTGGAAGAAGTATCAGAATAAATCATTGGTCGATTTAATCTAAGCCAGAAGAGGTCTTTGTTGTCTTTAACTGGAAGAAATATCAAAATAAATCATTGGTGGATTTATCTGAGCCATAAGAGGTCTTTGTTGTCTTTTACTGGAGAAAGTATCAGAATATATCGTTGGTCGATTTAAACTCAGCCAGAAAAAAATCTATTGGAAGATGTATCAGAATAAATCATTGGTCGATTTAATCTGAGCCAGCAGATATTTATGTTTACTTTTACCTGGAAGAAGTATCAGAATAAATCCTAGGTTAATTTATCTGAGCCAAAAAATGCCTACGACCGTCTTCAGCTGGAAGAAGTATCAGAATAAATCAATGGTCAATTTAACTTGAGCCAGAAGAGGTCTCTATATCTTTAACTGGAAGAAGTATCAGAATAAATCATTGGTCGATTTAAACTGAGCCAAAAAAATATCTACTGGAAGATGTATCAGAATAAATCATTGGTCGATTTAATCTGATCCAACAGATTTGTATGCTTATTTTTATCTAGAAGTATCAGAATAAATGTTTGGTTGATTTATCTGAGCCAGAAAATGTCTATGGTTGTCTTCAACTGGAAGAAGTATCAGAATAAATTTTTGGTCGATTTAATCTGAGCCAGAAGAGGTCTTTGTTGTCTTTTAACTGGAGGAAGTATCATAATACATCATTGGTCGATTTAAACTGATCCAGAAAAAGGGTCTACTGGAATATGTATCAGAATAATTCATTAGTCGATTTAATATAAGCCAACATATATTGTTTCTGATAAGATTATTTGGTCCTATTTGTAATTGATGATGTTGGTCTGTTGATATATATTTTCCTTGAAAAGGTAAAAGGGTCAGGTGTATGTAATGTCATGATGTATGAAATGCATTGCGGAATGGTGTTCTCAAAATAAATGAGATTGTGTCATATGTATATGCTATTACGTTTGTAAATAATGTATGAATATGAGCGCATCAGTTGCTCTTTGTAGTGTCGTTGAACTAGTGGAAAATAAATCCCTGACTGCTGCTGGCGAAAAGTGTTCCATTGGAAGGTTTTATCAACTTGGAGAAATAAGCTTCGCTGGGGGGTGATCTTCTGTAGCTAGAGAAATAAACTCTACTAGGGAAAGAAATTTCATAAACTGCTTGGGGACTTTATGGAATTCTGTTGGGGAATTCTCTAAGATGTTAGGGAGATGATTGAAAATCTTTATCTGTTGAGAAGTGTTAGAATATCTGAAATCATTAGGCTATATGCTAAAGATACGTCGGCGACCTATGGGAAGATGCCCCTGTTTCTGTACCTACTGAGGAATGTACCATTGTTGATGATAAATTTTGTGAAAATGGTCCCCTAGGGGTGTTCTGTAGGAATGTACAGATGGATTTTCAATGTTGACCCAACTCTTAAAGCCCTTAGTAACTGTCTTTCCCTTTTTATGCATATATTTGTAAACAGTAATCATATTCATATGCATATGTTCATTTAAAATAATCACTGGACATTTTCGCAAACAAAACAAAAAAATAAAAAACAAATCGTTTTGAACTTGGAAAGAGGTGATCTTGTATTAATTTGAGAAAGTCTGCCCATAACAGGCGTCCTTGTACAAGAAAACGGAAATCCTAATAAGAGGAATGTCGTGAGAAATATACAACGTGGTACACAAAGGAAGAAAAAAATCTATGTGAAATAATCCCATTGGGTTTCAATTTTTCTATTGCCTTTATATCTTTGAGTGTCTCATCACTTTGTTGTTTGGCAGAAGCTGACTGGATTGATCTGTACCATTCGAACTTGAAACTTGATAATGAAGTCTGGTTGTAAGGTGATCCAACGGGACATAGTCATACGCTTTTAATCCCTAACTTTTTCCTGGACCGCCCTTTCGGGTATTCAATCCACTGGGATACCCTTTTTTGCCTAGGCTAGTCAACCTAGCGGGTCTCTTTTTCATGCGTAGTATCTTTTAACTATGTCCATGTTTACAGGGTGAGGAAGGTCGTTAGCATCCATAGTGGTTAATATCATGGCTCCACCAAAAAATATACTCTTGATCACAAATGGTCCTTCGTATATTGGAGTCCACTTGCCCATGGGATCACCTTGTGGCAGGATGATGCGCTTGGTTACTAGGTCACCAACCTGATATACATGTTGTCTAACCTACTTGTTAAAAGCTTTAATCATACGTTTTTGGTACATCTGACCATGAAAATAGTTGCGAGCCTCTTCTCGTCAATCAAGTTCAATTGGTCAAGTTGAGTCTGAATCCATTCGTCTTCTTTTAAACATGCATCCTTCATGATTCTCAAGGAAGGGATCTGGACTTCGACGGGTAAAACAACTTCCATACTGTATGCGAGAGAAAAAGAGGTTGCCCTTGTTGAGGTGTGCACTGAGGTACGGTAGCCATTAAGAGCAAAGTCTAACATCTTGTTCTATTCTTTATACGTTACCATCATTTTTTGTACTATCTTCTTTATATTCTTATTGGCGGCCTCCACAACGCCATTCATCTTCGGCCGGTAAGGAGAAGAGTTATGATGCTGGATTTTAAATTGCGTACAAAGCTCGATGATCATAGTATTATTGAGGTTGGTACCATTATCTGTGATAATTCTTTCTGGGATACGATACCGACATATAAGATTGTGTCTGATGAACCGAGCCACGACGTTCTTGGTAACAGAAGAAAATGAGGCTGCCTCTACCCACTTCGTGAAGTAATCAATGGCAACAAGGATGAAACGGTGTCCATTGGAAGTGGTAGGTCTAATATCTCCAATCATATAAATACCCCACATTACAAATGGCCAAGGAGAAGTTAAGACATTTAACGAAACCTGAGACACGTGTACTTTGTCAGCATAGATTTGACATTTGTGACAAGTTCGAGAGTGATGATGACAATCTGTTTCCATGGTGGACCAGTAGTATCCTTCTTGTAGAATATTCTTATCCATTGTGTGTCCACTAGAATGGGTGCCAAAGGTACCTTCGTGCATATCCTCCATAATCTTCTCTGCTTATCTCTTGTCCATACACCGCAGCAAAGTGGAATCATGGTTGTGTTTGTAGAGAATTTCGTTACTCAGGAAGAACTTGGCAGAGAACCTTCTTAAAAACTTTTTGTCATTGACTGATGCTCCCTTAGGGTACTCTTAAGCTTCGAGATAAGTTTTCACCTCGTGGAACAAAGGCTTTTCTTCTACTCCCCCAGCATCAATCTCATAACAGTAGGCCGGTTCGTCTAATCTTTCAATATTGATCCGAGGGGCTTTATTATCCCATTTGACTTTAAACATGGATGACATGGTAGCTAGCGCATCCGATAACTTGTTTTCTTCTCGTGGAATATTTTCAAAGGTAATCTCTTCAAAATATGGGATCAAAGTAATCACATGCTCTTGGTAAAAGATGATATTAGGATGCTTCGTGTCTCATTCCCCTTTAACTTGGCTGATCACCAAGGATGAATCTTCGTATACTTGTAAGAACTTGATCCTCATGTCAATAGTAGCCTTGATACCCATAATGCATGCCTCATATTCGGCCACATTGTTGGTAAAATTAAAACATAGTCTGGAAGTGAAGGGTGTATAGCAGCCTTCAGGGGAGATAATCACAGCACCAATTCCATTACCGAGTGCGTTGGAAGCTTCGAAAAAGACCATAGTCCATTGGGATCCTTTCTCAGGTCCTTCATTCGGTCCAGGTTCTTCACAATCAGTTACTAACATAATATTCTCGTCCGTGAACTCAAAATTCATTGACTGGTAGTCCTCTACAGCCCGATAAGCCAAATGATCAGCTAGTACACTCCCTTTGATTGATTTTTAGGTAGTGTATTGAATGTCGTATTCGGTCGGGACCATTTTCCATCTTGTTATTCTTCCGGAGAGAGAGGGCTTCTTGAATATGTATTTGATAGGATTCATTTTAGATATCAATAAGGTAGTGTGAGTCAACATATACTATCTTAGTCGGCTAGCAGCCCATGCCAAAGCGCAACAAGTTTTCTCGAGCAGTGAGTATCTTGCACAATCGATAAACTTTTTACTTAGGTAGTATATTGCATACTTTTTAGACCAGACTTGTCATGCTACCCCAGCATACACCCCATTGAATTCTCTAATACTGTTAAGTACATGATCAAAGGACTTCCCTCAACCGGCGACATCAAAATTGGAGGGTCTTAAAGATATACCTTGATTCTGTCAAAGGCATTCTGGAAGTCATCATTCAACTTCACTACTTGATCTTTCTTCAGTAATTTGAAGATTGGCTCACAAGTAGCGGTTAGGTGGGAAATGAATCTGGAAATGTAGTTTAGACGTCCCAAGAATCCCCTAACCTCCTTCTCAGTGTGGGGAGTTGGCATTTCTTGTATGGCTTTAACCTTTTCAGGGACTACTTCAATACCTTTTCCACTGAAAACGAAACCTAAGAGCTTACCAGATCTTACTCCAAAGGTGCATTTGTTCGGGCTCAGTCTTAACTTGTACTTCTTCAACCTTTCAAAAAGTTTTTGCAAATGGTCCAAGTGCTCTGCTTCAGTTTGAGACATGGCTATCATATCATTAACATAGACCCCTATCTCGTGATGGATCATATCATGGAACAAAGCTTAGCACGCTAATAAGTGGCCCCAACGTTTTTCTACCCAAACAACATAACCTTGTAATAGAAAGTGCCCCACTATGTGACCAAAGTTGTTTTCTCCATGTCTTCGGGCACCATTTTGATCTGATTATAACTGGAGAAATCGTCCATGAAGGAGAATATCTTATGTTGTGTGTTGTTGTCAACCAGAACATCAATATGGGGAAGCGGAAAGTCATCCTTGGGGATTACCCTATTCAAATCTCTGTAATCCACACACATACGCACCTTACCGTCCTTTTTAGGTATTGGTACCACGTTCACAACCTATTATGGATAATAATTAATAGCTAAGAATTCGGCATTGAACTGTTTCATGACTTCAGCCTTGATCTTTTCTTACATCTCAAGACACATACGTCGAACATTTTGCTTCACTGGAGGGTAGTTTTCTTTCATTGGCAGACGATGAACCAGGATCTCAGTATCCAACCCTGGCATGTCTTTGTATGACTAGGAAAAGATATCAACATAGTCACGTAGCATCTGAATTAATCGTTCTTTGACACCATTCTCCAAGTTGGCACCTATCTTGAATTCCTTTTTATTCTCCTCAGTACCCAAACTTATTGTCTCGATCGGCTCTTCATGAGGCTATATTTCTCTTTCCTCCTGCTGTAATAGTCTAGCAAGTTCTCCTGGTACTTCACAATCTTCCTCACCTTCGTCCTCGGATTGGTAGATCGGATTTTCAAAGTCATAAATGGCCATAGCAGAACCGTTATCAATGGGATCCAGGGTAGATGTGGATCTGCAATTTGATATATGGGTGTGTGTAAGAGCGTATAGCTAATTTGACAAAACAAAGTAAAAGAAAAACAAAGAGCGTAAAATTTTAATGGAAAAACGTCCAATGATTTATTAATGACATAAGAAAATGAAATGTGATAACCCTCACAAATAGACCGTTGTACCTCGGGTAAGACATAAGGTTTTAGAGTTTAAATTGTTTAAAAATTAAATATCCTCAAAAATAGAAAAATAATTACTCCTGGATAAAAGAAATAGGCACAAAGTCTCTAGCCGTCCAATTATTGAGTCCACAGTTGATAGTAGGGAAGATCCAATTGTCCAGGTCACAGTCATTGTCAGCATCTTCTACATCATTGATTTTATGGTTCTTGATGCGTAGTGGTGGTCCTCCGGAACGAGCATGAAGAACTGCTTTTTGAGCTCCTTAAGTGAAACCCAAACCAAATTTGTCAGACTTGTAGGGGATGTCAGGAAGTTGGCCCCAAATAGCACACCCACCTTCTTCAACTACAACCTTAGCATATTTTAGAGAAGCCATTTTCAGTGGATGTCTGGTAATCTTTGGAACAACAGCAACAACTTTGGAAATAGCGATCGTCTGAGGAATCTCTTCAAAATTATGACAGGGAGTTTCAATGAACTTGTCGTCTATCTCGACATATCTAAAATAGTTCAAGTGGCTTATCATATACTCTTCTTCACCACGGACTATAACAATCTTTCCATTAACCGTATATTTTAACATCTGATGCAAGGTGGATGTGACAGCATCGGCCCCATGAATCCAAGGGAATCCTAGTAAGCAGGAGTAAGACGGGAAAATTTCCATCACATAGAAAGTGGAGTCAAAAGTTTGTTAACCAACTTTGATCGGGATGTCCATCTACCCATTTACCGTCCTTTTGGAGCCATCAAAAGCCCTCACCACAATGTTACTGGGCTTTAATGTAAGTCCTTCACAGTCCAATCTGTCTAAGGCACCCTTGGGTAGAACATTCAGAGATGAACCAGTGTCCACCAACACATGAGATAGAGTAGTTCCCCTGCATTCAATAGAGACATTTCGGGCATCATTATGTTTTCTTCCCTTAGAAGTTAAATCAGCATCAGAGAAACTTAGTCCATTGTCGGCAATCAAACTAGCAACACAATCTTCAAATTGGTCAGCCGAAGTCTCTTGTGGCACATGAGCAGACTTCAGGAACTTCACCAAAGCTTTAGCATGGGCTTCGGAGCATAATAACAAGGCTAGAATTGAAATCTTTGAGGGGGTCTTCTCCAATTGTTCCACAACATTGTAGTCACTTTTCCGTATGATTTTTAAAATTTCCTGCATTTCTCGCTTAGAGGCCTCAAGAATGGATTCTTTAGGTGCCTTCGTCCGGACAGGCTCAACCGATACTTATTTGCCCCGAGTCTCAGCTGGCTCAGTAGCAGGAATAACAACAGGAGTAGTAACAGGAGTAATAATAGGAGTATTAGCTGGAATAACAAAAGGAGTGGCAACAGTCTTTGGAGAGATTTCAGGAGAGAAAATCCTTCCACTTCTGGTAACTTTACTGGTCCCAATAATGTTGTCAATTTTAGGATCAGTATCTTCAGTAACTTCATTTTTTATGGCCAATAGGTTTTGCTTGACGCCATGATAATAAACGTCAGCTCCATAATTCCAAGGAACGACTTTGTCGAAGGAATATTGTATGGGCCCTAGAGAGGTAATTATCTGGGGAGCAATTTTAGGGTTGTCAGTAATCCTTATAGGCCCTTTGGAGGAGAACCTTGTAGGATTATTAGAGATGGTAATAATTGACACATCTTCACATCTTACATCTTCACATAGGATTTTCATAGAGGGAGTCTTCTCAAAAAAAAAATTCCCTGTCGTTCATCAGGCGGTGGACACCTATCTTCAGCAATAAACAACCATTGGGTAGGGATTCACAAAGGTGGCAATCCTCATTATAGCCGGAAATAAGCCGGCTCGTAGGAGGATCTTCTTAACAATTGGGAGAGGAGTAGTCAAATCATTAACGGAAGAAACAAAAAGGACATCATCATCAATATTGATACCTTTGTCATGTTTGGGCATCGGTGCAGTTATTACATTGGAAGTCTCAGGAGGCTCAAATTCAATCTCCTATGCATCAATAAGGTCTTGAACTTTATTCTTTAGAGCCCAACAATCATTTGTTTCATGCCCCGGACTGTTGGAGTGGTAAAAACACTGTGCATTCGGATTGTAACAGGGAGAGGAAGTGTTTGGGTTTTGGGGAGGATCCTTCAGAGTGACCAGGTCAGCCTTTAACAAATGTTGCAATGCCTGAGACAAAGGAATCTTGATTATGGTGAATTATCTTCAAGGCACATCCTTCCTATGCTAATTATTTTATCGTTGAGTTGGTGCAGGGTTGGAGATCATTACAGCGCCTACAGTTGGACGACGTTCATCTTTACCATGATTTCTCTGACCATAGGCAGCACTAACCTCCTTCTTTCCACTGAACGACTTCTTCACAGTACTTGAAGATGTAGCCCCTTGGATTTTACCACTCTTGATACCAGCTTCCACTCATTCTCCTGTAAGTATCAGCTCGGTGAATCCAGCTTAAGAGCTTCCAATTAAAATGGTTAAAAAATGGGCTTGTTATAGTACCCAAGAACATGTCCACCAACTCGCTATCAGACAGGGGAGGATGGACTCTACCAGCAAGATCCCTCAACTTTTGGGCATAATCTTTGAAACCCTCACTAGAATCCATAGACATGTTTTGAAGTTACATACGGTTTAGAGTGAGGTCATCATTGTATTGATACTGTTTGTAAAAAGCAGTAGCCAAATCTTCCCAATTGTGAATGTTGGTTCCTTCCAACTGATAGAACCACTCTAAATGCGCCCCCGACAAACTCTCCTGAAAGAAATGGACCCATAGTTTCCTACCAATTCTATGGGGTTGGATCTTCCAGACGTAAGACCTCATATGCAGTTTGGGACATGAAACCTCGTCATACTTTGCAAAAATGCGAACTTTGAATTTTTGTGGGATGACCACTCTCGAGACCAACCCTTTCTCTTCAAAATCCAGACCAGGTACCCTCTGAATATCCATAACTTTGAGACGATCCTCCATCTGTTTATATTTGCCATCAGAAGGAGGATATTATTCTTCAGCATAGTCTTCTTCCTCTTCATTAGTCCATGGGATGTTATCTTCTTGTCATCTTCTTCCTGATTATCCCCCTCATTTGATGGAGTTACGAACTCTAGAGATCGCTTGGCCGGTCCTCTAAATCTTCTTCCCATATTCAGGACACCAACTGGTTTCTTTGCCTACTTTGTTTTCTCTTTAAGAATGAGAGCCTTCAGGCCTTCTTGTCCCTTAGCCAGAGCCATGAACATCTGCGGAATTGAGCATTATGTGCTTGAAGATCCTTAACTATTTGTTCAAGAGCCATTTCTTTTTGTTGAAATAAATAGCAAAAAGATAAGAAACCTGTTTTGAAATACCTGCTTATGTAATGATATGCATGACATGTTTATACAATTTTTTCAAGGACCTCGTAGGATTTAAACTCTTTTAATCAAAACAGAAACAAAGACTTTTTATTAGTAAGTTAAAATGAAATCAAAGTCTACAGAGAAATAACAATTAAACTTCTAAAACTTCTAGGTTTCCCATGGGCGCTTCCTTTTCGTGCTGATATAGGCATTAAGACTCTACTCCTCGTGAAGTTGCTTCGTCATTTCCAACACTTTCTTCTCACTGGCATAAAATTGGGTCTCGAAGGTGTTTCGTTCTTCCTGGAGTTGGATCCAAGACCTTTACAATTCTTTGAAGTTTTTGGCATATCAGGATGAAGAATGATGTGAGACTCGTCCCCTTAAACAATAGGCTCTAAGATCACTGGTAAGATGACAATATATGGCATCATAAGACTTTGAGCACGAGCTCATACCCATTTGAGTTAAGGTTCCAAAGGGATGGAGTTCATGTGCCCTAAAGTCTTACTATCAGTCTTCTTAACCATGCCCCAAGCGCGGATGAACCTCTAACGATAACCTTGCAGATCAGCTGAATAGTCGAACACAATACCCTAGATGAGCATATCAGGAGAACCATCTCTCTATGCGTAACCAAACTGACGTAGGGCTAAATAAGGGTTATAGGTGATGCCTCCTCTAATGCCAAGGAGTGGCACATTAGGAAATTCTTCGCAGCGATCAATAAAAGAGATGTCTTCTTGAGAGTGAGGACATCAATAGATATCTTCTTGAGAGCGAGGACACCAATAGATATCAGAGTGAAAAAGATACATTAACCTTTGATTCCACCTTAAGCCTAACTCATTCTTCATTACTGATCGAGGAAGGTGCGAAATAAACCACCTATAGAGCAAAGGCATACAACACATAAGAGTTTCTCGTTTCTTCATAGTATGGGTGTGGAGTGAATGCAGAATATCGCCGAGCAATGTAGGTACTGGATTGTGAGTAAGGAAAATGCTGATGACATTTACGTCTATAAGTTGGTCTGAATTAGGACACAAAACCAACCCATAGATCAAGAGATCCAAGGTATCTTCAAAATCATGGTAACTCATGGCATCTAGGAATATCTGAGCTTTCTCCATCAGAAACTTTGCAAGAAGACCTTTAACTCTACTTCTTCTTCCCCACTTGGATTCAATGTCAGATGGCTTCAAGTGCAAGGCTATGGCAACATCTTCAGCAGTTGGATCTTGTTCTAAACCATTGAAAGGTATCTACTCTAATATAGGCAAACCAAGTAGCTTAGAGAATTCTTCCAACGTGGGCACCAACTGATAATCTGGAAATGTGAAGCAATGGTGCTTAGGATCGAAGAACTAGAATAGGACGCTCATCAAACCTTCATAAAAACCGGTAGTAACCAAACTGAGCAAGTGACCATATCTTTTGTTGAATGGTGAGTTTCAGGAACTTTTAAGACCAAATCCCTATGCTTGGAAGGAATTTCTACAAAGTTGATCCGGATGGTTTTTCTGCGAGCGTAATCCATAACCTACAAAACAAAGAAGAGATAAATTCCCAGGTCCTGGAAATGGTTAGTGAGAATGATATGTTATGATGTTCATGATGTTATGATTATGCTTAATAACAAAGATAGCAAACACAAACAAGTCACACAAAGACCTTAGGTTTAAAGGCTTGCACGAGGTTTTAAAGGTAAGTACCCTCTTGAAGTTTCAGTTAGCTCAACCTGTCCTAGTAA
Organism: Vicia faba; assembly: GCA_948472305.1. Classification (NCBI taxonomy): domain Eukaryota; kingdom Viridiplantae; phylum Streptophyta; class Magnoliopsida; order Fabales; family Fabaceae; genus Vicia; species Vicia faba. The sequence goes on from OX451736.1 coordinate 31,324,719, forward strand.
TAGTAACCAGGTTCTAAGGGATATCCTATCATTTACCTTTCTCTCAGGTATTGTTTCATCTCTAGCATCGAAATATTGCAGCCGAAATATCCCGAAAGTCCAATCTTAATGAGTGTAGTATCGAGTATCAACCAATATTCTGTCGGAACCAAAGCCGGCTATCTCACTACTTTCTAATGACTAGGTTGAGTCAATTAACGGTTCTAAAGGTCAGTTAGTGCTTAATGACACTATGAGGAAGCCTAATGTTATCCTTGACTGACTCAAGGAACATTAGTACAAGCTAAAGTATCACGCCAACATAGCCATCACTTTGTCCATATCAGTCTACAACGTACAACCTCCATGATTTATTCCTACTTACCTATAAAGGTGCCCCAGATCCGAGTATAGGATCTTTAACAATAACCCCAGCAAACCCTTTAAAAATAAAGTAGTCAAAGAAAATAAGGAAAGCAATTTTAAAATGATCTAACTCTAAGATAACCCCACTTTTATAACTCCCCAACAGATTCACCAGTTATGTAATACAGTTGCAGAACCGACTGTTATATTGGTTTTGCATTTTTTATTCGCAGATGTTGCGGTAAGAAAGAGTCGCCACCGACTTTTATTTTATCCAACAAAGGAAAGGGTGAAAAGAACAGAAAAAGACCTTTCAAGATTACTTCTGAGTAAGGGGGTTATATTATGGAAAGGGAAGGTGTTAGCACCCTTTCTATCTGTAGTTATCTACGGGCTCTTAGTTGCTAGCTCATTTGAAAATGCCTTGTGTTTGTGTGTTTGAAAAAAGTATTTTGAAAAGACGTCTTAGTGCCGTGAAGAACGTATACAAAGTGTCTTTAAAAATATTTTTTAGAAAAGAGTATATGTGTGGAATATTATTTTATTTAAGCAAGCATCTAAGAACTATCTACCTACTCGAAAAGCTTTGTTCTTTTCCTCTTTTCCTTTAGACAGTGATATCCTACTATTAGTGAGTAGGTAGCCCTATCGTCGAATGTTTTGAGGGACTAGCGAGGGTCATCATACGGTCACAAAGGCGACTAGTAAGATATCTTATTAATTACCCTAGGGTTTTAAGATCATTTTACCAAGGCAATTTTGAAAGGGTCATCGAGGGACTTATGATCTCTTAAACCAAAGGGTAGCCAATAAAATCTTTTACATTCGAGAATCGTGACCTTTATTTTGAAGGTGACAAGTGGGGAACCTTAGAGGTGCTCTTGTGCAAGTGTGTTTGTTTCAGTTATGTTATCATGGAAATTAGGGTTAGCTATTGTTTTGTTTTTAATTCTTGTCATGCAATCCTATTAGGCATACATCTAACAGTTCAATATCAGTGTGGGAAATTAAAGTGCGGAAATTAAACCTAACTATTACATGGCTTCAGGGAGGGGGAAATTACAAGTCCAAAATTGGGGATAAAGACAGTAAATAAAATCCTAGTTCTTAACTATTACAAACCGGGGGGTAGATACAATAATAATATGAAAAGTAACAAACGTGCAAGGATTAAAAAAAAAAGAATGTCTAAAAACCCTAAAAAGTTCTAAGGACATTAAGACAATTTTTGTTGTTTTGTTTATTTTAAATGAAGTGTTTAAATTAAAAATAATAAAAATAATAAAAAAGGTGATTAGAAATAAATCTAAAAAGAAATTAATTCTAATATATTTTTGTATTTTTATTATTGAGAAAAGACTTGAAGTTAATTAATGCTAAGTCTATTGATTTTTTAAAATTAAATAAAAAAGGGTTAATATAATTATAAATTAATTTACAAAAATTAGATTTAATTGGAAAAAATCTAAGTCTATTTTTGTGACATTTTCTGATTTTATCATAAAATAAAAGTGATTTTAAAAAGTAAAAATAAAACAAATAATTAAATCAATCTAAAATAAAGGAAATAGAGAAAAGTGAAACATGGACCTGATGTGAAGCTTAAAAAGGGGGTACAAACTGCAATTCATTAGGCCCAGATACATCAAGCCCAACTCCTGCGCACTTCAATGTTATTGACTCTTTGAAGGTCCATCATTGGGGAGCGCTGGATCTAGATTCATTAGGATCTACTGGCTGGGATCTGAAGGTGCATGGTAGGCGTGCTGGAATTCAATACACATAATCTGCAAGAAATAAAAAACATGAAAACAAAATGCAAGAGGCAGGGATCGAACTCCTGCCCGTGTATACTAACGCCTTATCACACACTAATTTTACCAACTGAGTTGGGACGCTTATTTATTAATCCAACACAAAACAATGATCATATAATAAAACGCATTAAAAATATTAAATTGAAAAACTTTAATCATCGTGGGACCCAGGGTGTATGCAATAGCCAATCGGAAGAGCCTACAACGCCAAGGGGAGTCAACGACGTTCAAAAACTTTGACTCACCGGAGAAGCGCCGGAGCCCTAGCTTCGATCTTCTTCTCTGGCCAGCTCCACCACCGGACCTTGTCCAAACCTGTGAAATCAAACGCTAATTGGACCCTACACCCCTAAATTTAGGGGCTGCGAATCCATTGGGATAATTGTTTTGGACTAAAGCGCACAAATTTGTGAGATATGGTTCAATTAAACGCGAATCGGCATGAACATGGTGATTCGTGGTTCAGGCAACATGAGGTTTATCTAATGGCTCAAACCTGCACATTTGGATCTCAGCAACACGTTAGTATGGAGGGTATGCACTGAAACAAAACAAAAAGGAAGATATGAATTCACATGATATGTTAGCACCGAAGATGCATATGTGTATGTTTTTACAAGCTTTTGGCCTTCAATAATTACCCATTCTTACCCTACAAACCTCCAGGAGATAATTGCAGCGCTTTGTTTGGATGGAAATGGCTTAGACTAGACTGTAAGGGCCTGCACTATTTTGAGAAAATTTGAAACCCTCTTAGGGTTTTGTGGAGGCAGCAGTTCATGTCCTTTTTCTTTGGGGTTATCATGCATATATATCAGAGTTCCTTAGATTAACAAAAGAGGAACAAATTTAATGGAATTATGATCTTTTAAATTTGCTTCAAAACTTTCTATTTTTGGAGATTTTTTCTCCTCTTGACTTGCACGTTTTTCCTTGTCATGTGACAGCCTTACCTGAGTTGTCTTGGGCCTTAAGAGACCACCCATAGACTTGGCCCATTTATCTCACATTTTATTCCATTTTATTCTATATTATTTGAACAAGATCAAAATAAAATATAAATAAATAGTGAGAAAAACCAAGTCAAGGTGTAAATTATTTTAGGGGTCTTCCTTAAGGTCATGGACATGTTTGGATTTAAAGAAATAGGTCCATGAACTTAAAAATGCAATTTTGCTCAAAGTTAACTTTTTGCATTTTCAGTAATTTGCCCAATTTGAACTGGTAATAACTTGCTAAATTTTCATCTTTTGAAGAAGATCTTGAACTTTTTAGAAATCTCAAGATATCCCCTACAATCTCTATGTTGACCATTTTTGCATTTGGATAATTTATATTGATGTAACTTTCCTTGAGAAAAAATGCCTTTTTGCTAACTTTCAAAATGACATGTAATATATTGGCTCATATCTTTCCAATGATACATTTTTTGAACTTTAGGACAAAATAAAAATTGTATGGAATTGAGTTTTCTTCACAATGAGCTTTGGTTGGGGAAAAATGGATAAAGCATGTGAAAGTTATGCCTGGTCAAAATTTAGTTGACTTTCTCTAGGAAACCCTAATTAAACAAGTTTTGATTCTTCATGATTTGAGAGCATTCCTTGAGGAATCATGATGGACCCTTGATCAAATGATGGATATCACTTCAAAATGTTGATTTTGACCAAAAATATTGAAGTTTGACTATATATTGACCATAGTTGACTTTTGACCTAAAATAGTTGATTTTCAGACATCTGAGCAGTTGACTGAGCAAACTTGTAAAGAAAATCATGAAAATTGGCATGAGTATTCTTGAGGACATATTAGGAACCATGGAAATAACTTGAGGCCTTTAAAACCCAAACTTCTTTGTAAAAAATGAAACCCTAGTTGGAAATCCTTTGCTTAGGAGGAGAATTTGTCTGGTCAATTCGTGGTCAACCTTGAGCACTTGGGGACCTCTAGGAGTATGTTTTGAATAAAAATGAGAGGGAAAATTTCGGGGTACAACAAAGTGTATGTTTCTCAACCTCCCGGTTTTGAAAATAATGAGTTTCCTAATCATGTGTTCAAGCTAAAATATGCATTGTATGGTCTTAAATAAGCCCCCAGGGCATGATATGATCAACTTAGTAAGTTTTTGCTAGAACAAGGATACTCTAGAGAGAAAGTAGACACTACACTCTATTAAATGTCAAGGAAAGCATATTTAACTAGTTCAAATTTATGTTGATGATATTATTTGTTGCTCAACTAATATGCATCTTGTCAAGGAGTTCTCTAAGCTTATGCAAGGAGAATTTGAAATGAGTTTAATGGGAGAGTTAAACTACTTCCTCAGACTACAAATTAAGCAACTTGATGAAGGCACATTTGTATGTCAATATAATTATTGTTTTTAATTGCTCAAAATATTCGGTATGGACGGTGCTAAAGAAATTGACACACCTACGACAACAAATGGTAATCTAGATAGAGATGAAAAGGGTAAGGATATTGAGGTAAAAAGGCATGGAGGTATAATAGGCTCACTTCTTTATCATATGATATCTAGGCCAAATATTATGTTTAGTGTTTGGTTGTGTGCATGATATCAATCCTTTCCTAAGGAATCACACTTAAAAGACGTTAAGCGCTTTCTTAGATACCTCATTGGTACCTCTAAGTTTGGGCTTTGGTATTCCAATGGAAACAATTGTAGCTTTGTTGGTTATTCCAGTTCCGATCTTTCCGGTTTCAAATTGGATAGGAAACTTACTAGTGGAACTTGTCACATGTTTTAAAAATCCTTGGTAAGTTGGCATAGTAAAAAGCAGGTTTATATGGATTTGTCAATTGCCGAGGCAGAATAAGTGGCATCTGGTAGTTGTTGTGCACAAATTCAAATTGCTCATATTCTCAGCATCAGAGCTTCTATGTTTGAACCAAAGTCTTCAGAAAGGCTCAGAGTTATCCTCTCCAATATGCATGAATTCGAATGCCCATCATTAGAGCTTCTACGTTTGAACCATAGTCTGCAGAAAGGCTCAGAGTTATCCTCTCCAATCTGCATGAATTCGAATACCCGTCATCAGAGCTTCTGGAAACCTCTCAGTTCTTGCCCTTTTTGATCTAATTTTCTTTAACTTGGACACTCATTATATCGCCATGTTGATATGCCATTCGAAACATCACTTGGTTAACATGCCTGTCGAAAGGAACTTTGTATGCTCTAACGAAAAACAACCTCATTTAAGATGCCCGTCGAAGCTTCTTTGTTGAAAAATGCCCACCGAAAGGCCCTATGCCAATCGAAGGAACTTTTGCAGATGCTAATCGAAGGACCTTTTGCATATTCCAATTGAAGGACCTTTTGCAGATGCCAATCGAAGTACCTTTTGCAGATGTCAATCGAAGGACCTTCGGCAGATGCCAATCGAAGGATACTTAACCATTATTTGAAAATTTTCCCTTTTCTTTAGGCAAAGGTTTCTAACCACCTATGTAAGAGGAAATCTTAGAAAAATATGAGAGGGAAAATTTTGGGGTACAACACATAGTCACTTGTCCCATTCACATATTTAAGAATTCTCTTCACATGGTTGGCATGGCTAATTTTAGGATCAGCTTGATATCTAGCACACACGCCTACAACAAAGGCAATGTCATGTCTGCTAGCTATGAGATATAGAAGACTGCCAATCATACTTCTGTAAAGACTTTTATCCTCACTTACTCCTTTTTCATCTTTAGACAACTTCATATTTGTGGGAGCAGGTGTTCTCTTGTGACTGGCATTTTCCGTCCCAAATTTCTTTACTATATTCTTCGCATATTTGCTCTTAGATAATAATATGGAGTCTTCCATTTGTTTAACTTGTAGACCAAGAAATTAGGTTAACTCATCAACAAGGCTCATCTCAAATTCTGACTGACAAAATGTTGAACCATCTCATTTGACATCCCACCAAACATAATATCATCAACATAAATTTGTGCAATCATGATCTTCCCTTCTTCTTCCTTGACAAAAATATTTTTGTCAATGCCACCTTTCCTATATCCATTCTCACCAAAAAATATTGTCAATCTCTCATACCAAGCTCTTGGAGCCTACTTTAATCCATACAGAGCTTTCTTCAGTTTGTACACATGGTTAGGAAAGCTTGGATCAACAAATCCCTTAGGTTGTTCCACATAAACTTTCTCATTCAGATAGCCATTTAAGAAGGCACTCTTTACATCCATTTGAAATAACTTAAATCTCAGAATGCAAGCAACTCCTAAAATTAGTCTGATTGATTCAAGTTTGGCCACAGGGGAAAAGGTTTCATCAAAATCCACTCCTTCAATTTGAGTGTATCCTTGTGCAACTAATCTTGCCTTATTCCTAGTAACCACCCCTTTTCATCGGATTTATTCTTGTACACCCATTTAGTGTCAATCACATTTGTCCCTTCAGGTCTTGGAACCAGATCCCAAACTTCATTTCTTCTAAATTGTTCTAACTCTTCTTGCATAACATTAATCTATAACTCATCAATTAAGGCTTCTTTGACATTCTTAGGATCGATATTTGAAACAAAGCAAGAGTTTGACATCCCTTCTCTTGATCTAGTAGTAACTGTTTTATTTAGATCTCCTATAATAAGTTCCTTAGGATGATCTCTCTGAGTTTTGATTGAAGGCCCTTTATTGAGTTGACTGGGATCAGTATCTTCTTGATTTGGATTAGGATCAGTACTTCTATCATTAGATTCTGTTGGAATGTCTGACAGAGATGTTCCAACATCTTCTAAGACATCTTCTTCATCATTCCATCCTCTATCATCAATAATAACATTTATGGATTCCATCATAACCTTAGTTCTGGAGTTAAAGACTCTATAAGCTCTGTTATTTGTAGAGTAACCCAGGAATATTCCCTCATCACTCTTGGGATCCATCTTCCTTCTCTGTTCAGCTAAGATGTAACATTTACTTCCAAAAACATGAAAGTATTTGACAGTAGGTTTTCTTCCCTTCCATATTTCATACAAGGTGGCTGAGGTGCCTTTTCTTTGAGTGACTCTGTTATGGATATAGCACGCAGTATTCATAGCTTCAGCCTAAAAATGATAGGGTAACTTCTTAGCATGAATCATAGCTCTGGAAGATTCCTGAAGAGTTCTATTTTTGTGTTCCACGATCTCATTTTGTTGAGGAGTAATGGGAGAGGAAAATTCATGATTGATTCCTTTAGAAGAACAAAAATCAACAAATTTATTATTCTCAAATTCCTTTCCATGATCACTTCTGATTCTGATGACATGACTATCCTTTTCTCTTTGAAGTTTTTGACAGATATCTTTAAAGACTTCAAAAGTTTATGATTTTTCTATGATAAAACTTATCCATATGTACCTAGAGAAGTCATATACAACAACATAGGCATACTTCTTTCCACCAAAACTTTCAACCTGCATGGGTCCCATCAAGTCCATGTGAAGAAGTTCCAAAACTTTTGATGTGGTGAGATGTTGGATCTTCTGATGAGACATATTAGTTTGCTTTCCAATCTGGCATTCACCATATAATCTCCCTTCTTCTATCTTGAGCTTAGTAATCCCTCTCACGGCTTCTATAGATATGATTCTTTTCATTCCTTTCAGATGCAAGTGGCCCAGTTTTTTATGCCACGGTTTAACTTCATTTTCTTTGTGTGATACGGTGGCAGAACCAGACTGTTTTAGGAAAATGCTGGTTTGTGTTTTGCGTTTGTGTTTGCAAAATGTATCGGTAAGCAAGATTCGCCACCAACTTTTATTTTATCCAACTGGAAAGGAAAAAAGCACAGAAAAATTCCTTTTTCGAGATTTTGAGTGCGGGTGGTAGATTATAGAAAGGGAAGGTATTAGCACCCTTTCTATCCGTGGTTTTCCACGGGCTCTTAGGTACTTGCTCATCTTTTTTAAAAATTGCTTTCGTGTTTGTGTATTTTGAAAAGTTTTTGTTTTACTTCGATTTAACCCTTGCTTCTATCCTCAAGAGTGTTACGAAGTCGTTTTGAAAACTTTGTTTGAAAAAGTGTAAGTGTGGAAAAGTTTGATTTTGAGCAAGTAACTACTAGCATCTACCTACTTGAAAAAAAAAGGAATTTTTCTGTTCTTGTTTCCTTTAGACAGCTATATCCTACTATTAGTGAGTAGGTAGCACCGTCGTTGGAGTTGTAAGGGTCAATTCGAAAAGGACATACGATCACCAAAGCAATGTTAGGACGTCTTAGCAATAACCCTAGTGTCTTAAGATCATATTCGAGGCAACATTTCCTAGGTAACATTTCCGAACGGGACATTTGATCTTTGTTTAGACAATAGAGCAACCACTAAAACACCCTATACTTAATGATTGTTTACCGAAGGCAACCGAAGTGAGAGTATATCCTAGGAGTGCGCATGTGCGAGTGATTTGATTTCAAGTTATTATCTTTGCACATTTAGGGTTTGCTAACCATTTTAAAATTAACATACATTCTTGTCATGCAATCCTATTATCATACATCTAACAGTTAATATTTGTGAAAATTAAAATGCGAGAAATAAAACTACGCTACTACAAGGCTTCGGGGAGGGAGATTAATTATATAGCCAAAAACCTGTAAAAACGATAAATAAACGAAAAAAATCCTAATTAAACTATTACATCCCATGAGCAGTTACATTAATATTGTAAAAAATAATAAGCGTGCGCGACGAAACGAGAACGAGAAAAAATTAGGGTTTTGACCCCGTCTAAACCTAATTGAAAGAAAAATTATGTTTTTGTTGTTTTTGATTATTTTGAGGAAAATGAGGTTTTAATTAAATACAAACCTAGTTACTAATTAATTTAAATTGAGAAAAGTAATTAATTTGACCTATTTTTATATTTTTGTTATTTTAAGAAAAGAAAATAAAAATAAAAATTAAATCAAACCCTAATTTCTATTTTATTTTAATTTATTTACAAAAGGGTTAAAGTTACCCTAAAATTAAATTAAACTAATTAAATTAAATTAAATAAAAAAAGCTTAAATTCTAATTTGACGAAAATTGATTTTTATGAGTTTTTGTAAAAAAAAGGAATTAATTTTAGGTTAGAAAGCGATTTAAACAAAAATAAATATATAAAAGAAAATATAAGAATAAAGAAAAGAGCCTGGTGTCAGCGGCTGTGATCAGAGGATGATGATCCAGAGGATGGTGGTCCAGAGGATACTGGTCAGAGGATAATGATCCAGAGGATGGTAGTCCAGAGGATGTTGGTCAGAGGATGATGGTACTGGGCCTGGTCGTAGCGGGTGGATCGAGCAGAACATGATCAGAGGATGCTTGATCTGGTCCTGGTTGATGGGTCCGGAAGATAACCCTCAGAAAGTGCAGGAGTTGGATCTGGTGAACACAAAGGGGAAAATGTCAAAAGCTCACGCCTGGGGTCAAATCCAGAATCATAAGCTTCTGACTTCCTTCTTCTGACCACCTGCGCTGGGTGTTAGCTTGTCAAAACAACATAAACAAACGAATAGATCAGAACTATAGGCTTCTGGCTAGAATAAACCCGACAGAATTTAAACCGACCATTAAAGTTATAACACGCCGTCATCTTCTTCCCTGGATCTATCGTTTAAAACTCTGAACCTTTACCTACAGACATGGCGATGTAGCTATAACCCCGTGCATTTCAGAAATTGCATACAAGCAATGTAAATAAAAATTCATGATCATGGACCAACTAGGTTTGACCTGCTGATCACAATGGTCTCCTCCACTAGGGCCAATTGTTCCTGTATGGAAAATCCCTAAAAACGAACCATGAACCCTAGCCATGGAATCTTGGTATATAGTCAGAAAAAATGCAATTAAATACAACCATTAGCTTGCAAACATCTTAAGGATTATGAATATACCAATAAAACATGCCAAACATGCCATAATTATGATTTTTGAATTCAAGAAAATATGGAAACCGTGTGAAACTTACAGCGCGATTCTGAGTGTGGGGATGCTTGTTAGTGGTTGAAACACGTTCTTGGGATGTCCAACAAGCGAATGGTGCGCTTGGAATGGATTGAAGAAGCTTGGAAATTGGAATTTGATTCACCACTTTTCTTGAGTTTTTTCAAGCTTGCCTACTGCTTCTCACGCCTCCAATCCCTATTCTTTTTGTCTGCCAATGTTCTATATGTACTCTTGAGTGAATTAGGTTTACAAATTTGCTTCAAATCTTCTCCAATAATGATCATTGATCATGATTTCATTCTCATGTAAATCTTTCCAAATCAAGCCAAAATCCAATCTTTTTGTGTACAAACAAGCCTTTCACGATTTGATCTCATTTCCAGCTATTCATGGACCTTAAATATGCACAAAATCTCAAGGTTTAAATGATTTTTGATATTTTCATTATTTATTATTGATTTTATTTGATTTAAATGAAGTAAAATCAAGATAAATGATAAAAATAAAAGAATGACAAGTGGCAGAGCTCATGGGTCGTGGACCATGATGCCAACTCAATACAATCACAAAATGTTAGGCCCATTTGACAAAAATTGCAATTTGAGACATATTTGACTTTTGGCAATTTTGCAAAAAAGGTCAACTTTGCCAATGCATAACTTCCTCAATTTTGACCCTAGAGATGTGTTCTTGGACTTTTTAGAAAGCTCAATATGTCCTCTAAGCAACCATTATGGTCTCATATCAATTGAGTCTTCCATGTTCATGTATGAAGCTTTGACAAAAAATGTGTTTTTATTGACTTTCCAAAATGACCTATAATGTCCAAATTCATAACTTCTTGTGAGTGCATATTTTGAACTTGGGAGTTTAAGATAAATTGTAGGGCATTTCATCCTATTAAAAATTAGCTTTGGATGGGTCATTCTTGATAAAGTATGAGAAAGTTATGTTTGGTCAAAGTTGAGTTGACTTTTCCTACAAAACCCTAATTTAGCAACTTTTGGGTTTTGATGAATTGTTAGCAATCCTTGATGAATCATGATCAACCCTTGATCAAATGATGAATAATACTTCAAAATTAGGATGTTGACCAAAAATCTTGACGTTTGACTGTATGGGGACCACAATTGACTTTTTCCCTAGCACAGTCGATTTTCAGGCCTTTGAGCAATTGACTGAGCAAATTTTCTCTGCAAGGCTTGAAACTTGACATGGATGATCTTGAGAACATATTAGGACAATGGTGATAATTTGAGACCCTTTTGATTCAAACATCTTGATGCAAACTGAAACCCTAATTTGGGGTAGACTGCCTTAGGAGAGAGTTTGTCTGGTCAACCCTTGGACTTCCTTGAGCAATTTGAGGACCTCACTTGAAATGTATTGAGAAATATGGGAGGGAAAATTTTGGGGTACAACAGCTTCCCCTGTTCAATCTTCTTAAACCTGAGGATGTAGATTGGCTTGTCTGCCTTTCGTGATCCGAAGGTGGAAGATGATTTAACACTAGAATGCCCAGAAATTTGCACTCACATGAAGTGGTATCCGTCTTGCGATGTCGGAAATGGGATTATAGATGCCATTTAGAGGTTGGTGTCGGACGGTGGGCTTAAAGATGCCATCAGGAGAAGTGTCGATCGCATAAGAGATTCCTTTGCGAGAGCTCGTATACTAGTTATTGAGGAGGACTTCGCTGGGGAATGTTGATCTCTGTCTTGGGAGAAATAGAATTTTAGGAGCTTCGGTCGTCCGTTATTCTACTGGGAAATCATCTCTTAGTCTAAGAGGTGAAAATGAACTACTATCTGGTCGTGATCCAAGCTTCATAGTGATAATATCGACTGTTATTTGGTCGTGCTCCAGGCTTTACAGTGACTTACTGGGGAGATGAGATTAAACTTGCTATCCGGTTGCAATCCAGGCTGTGCAATTTCTCAATTCTTATCTGTTCGTACTCCAGGCTTCAGAAGGAATTAAATTGTTATCCGATCGCATTCGGGCTTCAACTTGAATTTAGGGCATACTAATATCCGGTCGATTCCAGGCTTCTTAGTAATTGGCCAGGTAAACTGCTATTTGGTTGAAATCCAAGCTTCATAGTGTCCCTTACTATTATGTTGTCGTAATCCAGGCTTCGGTATTCTTTGCCGCTATCTGGTCGTAATCCAGGCTTCACGGTGTCCTATACCATTATCTGGTCGAATCCAGGCTTCACGGTATTTGGAGAAATCAAGATATTATCCAGTCGAATCCGGGCTTCATAACTTGCCTTAAAGATATACCACTATCTAGTCGATTCTAGGCTTCGTAGTATTCTTTGCTACTATCTGGTCGTAATCCAGGCTTTACGGTGTCCTATACCATTATCTGGTCGAATCCAGGCTTCACGGTATTTGGAGAAATCAAGATATTATCTGGTCGAATCCGGGCTTCATAATTTACCTTAAAGATATACCACTATCTGGTCGATTCCAGGCTTCGCAGTATTCTTTGCTGCTATCTGGTCGTAATCCAGGCTTCACAACGTATCATACCATTATCTGGTCGAATCCAGGCTTCACGGTATTTGGAGCAATCAAGATATTATCCGGTAGAATCCGGGCTTTATAACTTGCCTTAAAGATATACCACTATCTGGTCGATTCCAGGCTTCTTAGCATTCTTTGCTGCTATTTGGTCATAATCCAGGCTTCACAATGTCTCATACCATTATCTGGTCGAATCCAGGCTTCATGGTGATTGGAGAAATCAAGATATTATCTGGTCGAATCCGGGCTTCATAACTTGTCTTAATGATATACCACTATCTGGTCGATTCTAGGCTTCATAGTATTCTTTGCTGCTATCTGGTCGTAATCCAGGCTTCACAACGTCTCATACCATTATCTGGTCGAATCCAGGCTTCATGGTGATTGTACTGCTATCTGGTCGTAATCCAGGCTTCACAGTAACTTGCATTGCTATCTGGTCGTAATCCAGGCTTCACAATAACTTGCTGGGGATTAAACTATTATCTGGTTGAATTCGGGCTTCATAGCTTAAATTTAAGATAATCCACTATCTGGTCGATTCCAGGCTTCGTGGTGTTTGATACTGTTATCCGGTCGTTCTTCGGGCTTCATAGCTTGAACTGGAATAGAAATCTTTAGCATTGATTTGACTGAACCAGATAAAACTTGTGAGAATTTTGATTGTACCTTTTCCCTGAAAGGTAAAGAGTTAGTCGTATGTAATGTCATTATGTATGAAATGTATTGAGCAATGATGTTCTCAAAATAAATGAGATTGTGTTGTATGATGCTTATGCACATGTCATGATGTATGGATATGCAATGTTTTTATGATATTCTCTAACTGGGGAAAATAAATCCCGGACTGCTGCTGGAGAATATAAAGAGTTGAATTATTCGTTCTCGCTGGGGATAATGATCAAAGATTATTTGAGAATAAATTGGTGGGAGAATAACTCTGATGGAGATTACACTGGTGAGAGAATAACTCGACTGGAGAATAAACTGGCGAGAGAATGATTCTGTGGGGAAGAGAGATATTCTTCCAGAAGATCTGTTGACTTGGAGAAATAACCTCGGTTGGGGATGAATTACCGTTATTGGCGATAATGAACCCTGTTGGGGGTTGAATTTCTGCTTGTGGAAGAAATAAACTCCACTCGGGATGGTCCTCCATTGTTGGTGATAGATGAATTCTGCTTGGGGAGAATTAACACCACTGTCTTTAGATACCTCTTATTCTGCGGAGAGTGTATGCACTTTTAGTCATATTCTTTAGCTGGGTCTATCCCCGTACCTAGTGAATAGAGAAACTGTAAGGTTTAGACATTTCTTGTTTGCCTCTGTTCCTGGAATTACGAGCAATTGTCTTTTGTTTCGCATGTAAATATTTATGAGCAACAATTATTTTAAAATGCATATATCAAAAATGAATCATTGGACGTTCTTGCAAACCAAAACAGAAAAAGAAAAGAAACTTTGAAATTTGTTGTAAAATGAATTGTATTGATTTTTGAAATTAGCCTGTGATAAGCGTTTTGTACAAGAGGCTGACGTCCTGGTAAGAGAATGCCGCCGAACAAACAGAATTTATACAATTTGTGTAAAAGAAAGAAAAACAGCTATGTGAAACAATCCCACTGGGTTCCAACTCTTCTATTTCCCTTATATCTTCGAGCGTCTCATCACTTTGCTACTTGGTTGAAGGTAGATCAGATTGATCAGCGCCGTCCGAGCTTGACAGTCGATACCGAAGTCTGGTTTCAAGACGATCCAATGAGACATAGTGTTACGCTTTGATCCCTAATTTTTTTCCTGGACCGCCCTTTCGGGTATTCAGTCCACCGGGATACCCTTTTTTGCCCAAGCCGCCTTTTCAGGTTTTCGACTTGCCGGGTGTACAGTTTTTTTTTTCATTTTCATCCCTTATTTTTTCCCGAACCCTTTTGGTTCGCCGGGAAGCCCTTATTTTTGCCTAGGCCAGTCAACCTAGCGGGTCTTTGATCATGCGTAGTATTTTTTCACTACGTCTGCATTGACGGGGTGAGGAAGGTCGTCACCATCCATGGTGGTTAGAATCATAGCTCCTCCTGAGAAAATGTTCTTAACCACAAATGGCCCTTCGTATGTAGGGGTCCATTTGCCCCTGGGATCACCTTGCGGTAATATGATGCGTTTGATCACCAGATCCCCAACTTGATACTCTTGTCGTCTAACTTTCTTGTTAAATGCCTTGATCATCCGCTTTTGATACGTCTAACCATGAAAAATAGCGGTAAGTCTCTTTTCATCGATTAAGTTCAGCTGATCAAGCTGGGTCTGGATCCAATCGTCTTCGCTCAAACCTGCATCCTTCATAATCCAGAGAGAGGGTATCTGGACCTCAATGGGTAAGACTGCCTCCATTCCATACACCAAAGAGTTGGGTGTTGCCCCTGTTGACGTCCGTGCTGAGGTACGGTACCCATGAAGAGAGAATGGTAACATATCGTGCCAGTCTCTGTATGCCACCGTCATCTTCTGCACAATCTTTTTGATGTTCTTATTAGCTGCTTCAACAGCCCCATTCATCTTCGGACGGTAAGGAGAAGAGTTGTGATACTGTATCTTAAATTGTTTGCAGAGCTCGGTGATCATCGTGTTATTAAGGTTTGTACCATTTTCCGTAATGATCCTCTCTGGTACACCATATCGACAGATTAGATTGTGTCGGATGAAATGCGCCACGATGTTCTTGGTTACTGTAGCAAAGGAAGCTGCCTCAACCCACTTCGTGAAATAATCAACAGCTACCAGAATGAAATGATCCCCGTTAGACACCGTAGGTCTGATCTCGCCAATCATGTCGATTCCCCACATTGCAAAGGGCCAAGGAGCTGTCAAAACATTCAGAGGAACTGGAGGTACATGCACCTTATCAGCATAGACTTGGCACTTGTTACAGGATCGAGAATGCTGATAACAATCGGGTTCCATAGTGGACCAATAATATCCTACCCGTAGGATTTTCTTCTCCATGGTATTTCCACTGGAATGAGTTCCAAAGGTACCTTCATGTAACTCTACCATGATCCTTTCTGCCTCGCTTTTGTCCACACATCGTAGTAAGGTTGAATCATGGTAACGCTTGTAAAAGACACCATTGCTAATGAAGAACTTCGCAACAAACCTCCTCAAGAACTTCTTATCATTAACAGATGCACCCTCGGGGTACTCTTGAGCCTCAAGATACCTTTTCACCTCGTGAAACCAAGGTTTATCTGCTACCTCCTCAGTCTCGATGTCACAGCAATGTGCGGGT
The DNA here is from genome assembly GCA_948472305.1 of Vicia faba. NCBI lineage: Eukaryota > Viridiplantae > Streptophyta > Magnoliopsida > Fabales > Fabaceae > Vicia > Vicia faba. The sequence goes on from OX451736.1 coordinate 31,340,635, forward strand.
TCATCCTGTAAGGTCAGATGCACCTAAGAGGGGGGGGGGGGGGGGGGTGAATTAGGTTCTTTAAAACTTTTTCTGAGTTGTATGAATATTTTTTCACGAGTTTCTTTTCTTTCTTTTTCTGATAAGTGATGAAAGTAGTAAATGCGGAAAGTAAAGAACACAAAGATGTATCTTGGTTCCCCTCACAATCCGAGAGTACTCCAGTCCCCTTTCAACATGAAAGAGATTTCCTTATAGTTGGTAATTTGTACAAAGACTACCTAACAACCAAGAACAATCCTCTTGGACCAAGAACAATCCTCTTGGATTTTCACTAAGACCACAAAGAGAACAATCCTCCCTAAGTGTCTTTCTTGTTTCCAACAATCCTGAAAACAAGGATGCAATAGTTTGTTTGATTTGTATAAGAGTTTGAATAACGAAAGAGCAATGTCAATCACTTGATTGATCTTTTCTATTCAATATGAAATTTAAGATGGAATACTCTTATAAGTGCTCAAGAACAATTTCCAGTATGCATATGAAAATGATGAACAAAAATCTTGAGTATAGAGAGTATGATCAAAAGAATAGAAAATAATAGTTGTTAGTGATTGTTGTTTTATTTGTTGTTCTTTTTAAAATTCTAAACAAAAATAATTTATAGTGTAATAATACCTCTTCAATGAATCATAGCAATGTTTAAACCATTTTTACTAAAAAAATGTATTTGAAAAGATACAAAGATTGCCATGAAAAGGTGTTACAAAAAGTTGCTGGAAAAATAAAAATTTTCAAAATCTAAAGCACAACAACCGGTTGCACTAAAGCAACAACCGATTGCTGTAAAAGCAACGTGTAAAAAAAATTGAAAAATATAATTATGACAACCGATTGTCATTGAGGAGAAATCGGTTGCTCATAAGCCAACATTTAAAAAATTTGAAAACAGAACACATGACAATCGATTGCTGCTAGATGACAACCGATTGTATGTCAAACATAAACTTTTGTTTTTTGGATGCAACCGATTGTCCTAGCATGAAAATCGATTGCTTGTGTACAAAAATTGAAAAATCATTATTTTCAAATATTTTAAGCAATTTAAAACATCCTTCTTCAATCATACATAGTATATACTCAAAATATTATTTTAATAAAGTAAATGCATGATTAAAAATAGTTTTGAGCACTAAGAGCATAAGATCAAATAATTCATATACCTAAAGCCATAAGTCTTGAAATGTTGATCTTGATCAATGAATCTTTGCTTGAGCTAAATCTTCTATCTTGATCCATTCATTTTTGCATGCTAGCTTGTCTTCATCAAAACATTTGGAAAGCTTGATTTCACAGTCTCCCCCTTTTTTATGATGACAACCATTGCTTGAAGTTTGGAGTGCATCTTGGTTTTCTCTAATCAAGTTGTTTAAAACTCCCCCTAAGTCAAAGACTCCCCCTTGATCTATTGCATGAGGGTTTTGAAGATTGCTTGCTTGCTGCAATTAGGGTTATAGAAACACAAAAGAAACTACAAAGTCTTCTCCCCCTTTGTCATTAGCAAAAAGGAATGGGAAAGAAGATCATAAAATTTTGCACATAGAAATAACATAGCATAAAGAATGTTTGCATACATAGTTATAACAGAAACAAAGTGCACAAAACGAAAAGGATCACAATACATGAAGTGTCTTAAACGAATCATCCATGCCTTCAACAACGTCTTCATCATCTTGATCTTCACCATCATTACCTTCATTGGTTTGAGGTTGAATGAAAGGGTAATGATGGGGTTTTGGTTGGGCTTTTATAGATAGATAGGCATTCAATGGATAGGTAAGGCAATAAAGACTTGTAGCATAGAGATTCTTTGAGTGTGTGACTATCCAAAAATTGTGTCATAGGAAAGGACTAGTCATTTAAAAAGTTGTTGACCAAACACTTAAAACATTCAAAAAGGAGAATAAAAATCTGGTACAAAATAAATAATAGTAATGGCAATGGAAAAGAAAGAATAAAAGAGAGTGTAACTGAAAAAAAAATAAAAAAAATCAAAATTTTGAACTGTGCAATAGATTGTTGTTTGATGACAACCGATTGCATCTTTTGAAAATTTAAACAGGGGCGAAAATAATTAGAGAGCAACCGGTTGTCGTGGAGTGACAACCGATTGATGTGAAGACAGAATCTAAAATTTTTTAGATACAACCGATTGTCATTAGTGAAAAAGTGAAAAAATACTTAATTTTTGGGGATTTCATGGTCATATATCAAAAATTTAGTAATAAAAACATGGATCATGATATATTATCATAAAGTTAAGATTAAGATCATAGCCATGTACCTTGATTAGATAATGTCATTTTCGTCCAAGATACCTAGCTCTCTTCGGATCTTGAAAAATGGTTCTCTTGCCAACGGTTTAGTGAAGATATCTGCTAGTTGATTATGCATATCCATGAAGGTGACTTCGACATCTCCTTGAAGTACATGATCACGAAGAAAGTGATGTCGAATGTCGATATGCTTTGTTCTAGAATGCATCGCAGGATTTTTTGTAATGTTGATTGCACTTGTGTTGTCGCATCGGAGTGGAATGCATCCAAGGTCGAGTCCGTAGTCATGGAGTTATTGCTTGAGCCATAGAATTTACGCACATCAACTACCCGCTGCAATATATTCCGCCTCGGCCGTACTAAGAGCCACACAAGCTTGTTTCTTGCATGCCCAAGAGACTAATGCATTTCCCAAAATGTGACAAGTGCCACTAGTGTTTTTCTATCTGTTTTACATCCTGCATAATCAGCGTCAGAATAACCAATTAAATTGCATATATTACCTTTTGGGTACCATAGGCCGACATTGGTTGTTCCTTTGAGATATTTCATGATTCTTCACAGAAATCTTCAAAGGAGGAATTCTGGAATTCTCCACCATGGTCGCTTCTTATGGAGGCAATAGATAGTGACTTCTCATTTTGAACTTGCTTTGCATATTTCTTGAACGCCTTGAATGCATCATTTTTCTGCACTAAAAAGAGTTTCCAAGTATATCTAGAAAAGTCATCAACAATAACTAGAGCGTATACATTACCTCTGAAGCTCCTCGTTCTAGAAGGGCCAAACAAGTCCATATGAAGCAATTGTAGTGGCCTAATAGTGGACACCACATTCTTGGATTTGAAAGTTGATTTTGTTTTCTTTCCCTTTTGACATGCATCGCAAAGTCTATCTTTGATGAACTTTATCTTAGGCAGTCCAATAACAAGGTCATGCTTAATCAATTTGTTTAAATGCTCCATATGAATATGAGCGATTCTTTTGTGCCATAACCATGAGTCGTTATTGTTTGCCATGAGACATTTAACCTTCAAATACAAATCATTAAGGGATATCATAAAAATATTATTTACTCTTTTACCTTTAAGTTTAGCCTCATGTGTGACTTCATCTTCTATCAAACATTCATCTTTAGTGAAATTGATCTTGAATCCTTTGTCACATAGTTGGCTAATACTTAGAAGATTGTGCTTTAGTCCTTCGACATAAAGAACATCTTCAATTGATGTGAAAGGTGGACCACCAACTTTTCCTATGCCAAGAATATTTCCTTTGTTGTTATCTCCATACGTCACATAACCCTTGGCCTTAAGCGTTAGATGTGAAAATTTGTCGATATCTCCCGTCATATGCTTGGAACAACCACTATCGGGATACCATAGATTTGAAGTGGTCATCAAGCTTACCTACAAAACAAGATTAGGTTTTGTTAGGTACCCAAGTTGCTTTGGGTCCTTGATAATTATTTCCTTTCTTAACCCACACATAATGCCCATTTGCCATGCCAAAGTTTCTAACATAACAAGCATTAGGTGTGTGTCCTCGAATACCACAATAAAAACAAGTAGGTTCAAATTTACTTCTATATCTAGAAGGATAAGATTTCTTCTTAGAGGGTATTTTCTTTTTAGGATAGTGATGAACTATTTTGGGAGTGATTTCTTTCTCTTTGGTTGGTTGGTCGCTAGCCTTGACAAAGATGGTTTTGTTGGTACTTGGTTTTGAAAATTTTGAGTATCCAAGACCACTTTTGTCATTTGAGTATCTTTATTGGCTAAGAACACCTTCCAATCTAATTTGTCCTTTTTCATACCTTTCAATAACCCTTTTCAATTGGACAACTTGGAAAGAGAGAGATTCACACTTTGTGCATACAAAATTCTGTTTTTCATCACTAACTTTTTTCTTTTCATCTTTGAGATCTTTTTCAATAGATCCACATTTTTCTTCCAATGATGAAATTTGTTTCTTTTGTGATGAGATAGTTTTGTACAGAATTTTGAATTCATTTAACAGTTCATTTATAGCACCTTGTGCATCACTATCAAAAAGAGAGAATACGTTACTAACCTCATCATCTTCGCTTTCGGAGTGGTGTGAGGCCATTAATGCAAGATTGGTACTTTCGTTGCTATCGGAGTCGGATGACGAACTCAGTTCAACATCTTCCCATGCAACATATGCTTTCTTATGTTTTGATTCCTTCTTTCCTTTGTAGCCACTTTTCTTTGAAAGTTTTGGATAATCCGGTTTGATGTGACCTTGTTTACCACATTCATAGCAAGTAACTTCTTGTGTTGATGAGGATCCTTCCTTCTTCTTGAAGTGTTTCTTCTTCTTTGAGTGCGAGAAGGCTTTGTCATTTTTACCAAATAATTTTCCAAGTCTTCTAACGAGAAGCATGAAGTTTTCATCTTCATCAAGATTATCTTTCTTTTCGTCTTCTTTGGAGTCAATCTTCAAGGCAATTTTCTTAGACTTCTTTTCTTGATTTTCACGCTTTTCCAATCTACCAAGTTTTGTCTCGTATTCTTGAAGTTTCCCGAACAAAGTTGCAGATGTCATAGTAGCGAGACTCTTATTTTCTGAGATTGTCGTTACTTTTGGTTGCCATTCTCTAGTCAAGGATCTGAGCACTTTTAGGTTCAACTCATCATTGGTCAATGTTTTGCCAAGTGCCCTTAGATGATTTGTTAGATGTACAAATCTCTTTTGTAAATCAAGAATGGATTCTTCGGGTTGCATGCGGAATAATTCATATTCTTGACTTAACGTATTAAGTCTCGATCTCTTAACTTCAGTTGTTCCTTCATGTGTTTCAACCAGTGTATCCAAAATTTCTTTTGTCGTTGTGCATGCTGAGACACGGAAGAATTCATCCATACTAAGTGCGCTTTGAAGGAGGTTTATTGCATTTTTGTCATACAGGACCTTTTTCTTATCATCATCATCCCATATAGTTTTAGGCTTTGATGAACCAACGTCGTTTACTACAGTTACCGGAACAAAAGGACCATTTTGGACAGTATCCCATATTTCTTCTCCTTGTGCTTCTAGATGAGCCTTCATACGGATCTTCCAAAAATCAAAATATTCACCACATAATAGAGGAGGCTTATTGCTACTGCCACCGTCTCTGAACACAAAATTGTTGTTTGCAGAAGCCATTCTGGATCTAGTAGGAACAGGTTACCTATAACCTTCTCTGATGCCAATTGTAAGTTCAGATGCGCCTAAGAGGGGGGTGAATTAGGTTCTTTAAAACTTTTTCTGAATTGTATGAATATTTTTGCACGAGTTTCTTTTCTTTCTTTTTCTGATAAGTGATGAAAGAAGTAAATGCGGAAAGTAAAGAACACAGATATATCCTGGTTCCCCTCACAGTCCGAGAGTACTCCAGTCCCCTTTCAAAATGAAAGAGATTTCCTTATAGTTGGTAATTTGTAAAAAGACTACCTAACAACCAAGAACAATCCTCTTGGACCAAGAACAATCCTCTTGGACCAAGAACAATCCTCTTGGATTTTCACTAAGACCACAAAGAGAACAATCCTCCCTAAGTGTCTTTCTTGTTTCCAACAATCCTGAAAACAAGGATACAATAGTTTGTTTGATTTGTATAAGAGTTTGAATAATGAAAGAGCAATGTCAATCACTTGATTGATCTTTTCTATTCAATATGAAATTTAAGATGGAATACTCTTATAAGTGATCAAGAACAATTTTCAGTATGCATATGAAAATGATGAACAAAAATCTTGAGTATAGAGAGTATGATCAAAAGAATAGAAAATAATAGTTATTAGTGATTGTTGTTTTATTTGTTGTTCTTTTTAAAATTCTAAACAAAAATAATTTATAGTGGAGTAATACCTCTTCAATGAATCATAGCAATGTTTAAACCATTTTTACTAAAAAAATGTATTTGAAAAGATACAAAGATTGCCATGAAAAGGTGTTACAAAAAGTTGCTGGAAAAATAAAAATTTTCAAAATCTAAAGCACAACAACCAGTTGCACTAAAGCAACAACTGATTGCTGTAAAAGCAACGTGTAAAAAAATTGAAAAATATAACTATGACAACTGATTGTCATTGAGGAGCAATTGGTTGCTCATAATCCAACATTTAAAAAATTTGAAAACAGAACACATGACAATCGATTGCTGCTAGATGACAACCGATTGTATGTCAAACATAAACTTTTGTTTCTTGGATGCAACCGATTGTCCTAGCATGAAAATCGATTGCTTGTGTACAAAAATTGAAAAATAATTATTTTCAAAGATTTTAAGCAATTTAAAACATCCTTCTTCAATCATACATAGTATATACTCAAAATATTATTTTAATAAAGTAAATGCATGATTAAAAATAGTTTTGAGCACTATGAGCATAAGATCAAAAATTTCATATACCTAAAGCCATAAGTCTTGAAATGTTGATCTTGATCAATAAATCTTTGCTTGAGCTAAATCTTCTATCTTGATCCATTCATTTTTGCATGCTAGCTTGTCTTCATCAAAACATTTCGAAAGCTTGATTTCACACATCCAGCCTCTCGATTGTAATCTGGGGAGCTTCATTTTCCCACCTGACTTTGAACATAGAAGACATGGTAGCTAGCGCATCCGCCAACTGATTCTCCTCTCTTGGGAAGTGTTCAAAGGTTATCTCCTCAAAATGTGGGAGCAATGTCAGTACATACTCCTTGTAAGGAATAATATTTGGGTGCTTCGTATCCCATTTGCCTTTGATCTGACTGATCACTAGAGCAGAATCTCCGAATACACTCAAGAACTTAATCCTTAGGTTGATAGCAGCTCGAAGACCTAAGATACACGCTTCATACTCCGCCATATTGTTGGTGCAGTTAAAACATAATTGGGTGGTGAATGGAGTATGACAACCCTCAGGAGATATAATCACAGCGCCAATGCCATTACCCAATGCGTTTGAAGCTCCATCAAAATACATAGACCATCGGGATCCCTCCTCAGGTCCTTCATCCGGTCCAGGTTTTTCACAGTCGGTCACCAACATGATGTTCTCATCCGGGAACTCGAAATTCATGGATTGGTAATCATCCACGGCCTGATGCACCAAATGATCTGCCAATACACTCCCCTTGATTTCTTTTTGGGTTGTGTATTAGATGTCATACTCAGTTAAGATCATCTGCCATCTCGCTATTCTTCCGGACAAGGCAGGCTTCTCGAAGATATACTTGATTGGGTTCATCTTTGATATCAATAGGGTAGTGTGAGTCAGCATATACTGTCTCAGCCGGCGAGCAGCCCATGCCAAAGCGCAGCAAGTTTTCTCGAGCAGTGAGTATCGGGTCTCACAGTCGGTAAACTTTTTGTTAAGGTAGTAAATAGCATGCTCTTTTCAGCCAGACTCGTCATGCTGCCCCACCACACACCCCATTGAGTTATCCAGTACTGTCAAGTATAAGATCAAAGGTCTCCCTTCAACTGGAGGCATTAAAATAGGTGGCTCTTGGAGATATTCTTTGATCCTTTCGAAAGCGGTCTGACATTCATCATTCCATTTTACCACTTGATCTTTCTTCAGCATCTTGAAGATCGGCTCACAAGTAGCAGTCAGATGTAAAATGAATCGGGCAATGTAATTCAGACGTCCCAAAAAGCCTCTAACTTCCTTTTTTGTGCGGGGGGCCGGGATCTCCTGTATGGCTTTCACCTTTGTGGGATCCACCTATATACCTTTATCACTAACAATGAAACCCAACAGCTTACCAGACCTTACCCCAAAGGTGAATTTGTTCGGGTTTAACCTTAGCTTGTACATCTTCAACCTGTCAAACAGTTTCTGGAGATGGTCAAGGTGTTCTTCTCCAGTCTGGGACCTTGCAATCATATCATCAACGTAAACCTCAATCTCATGGTGAATCATTTCGTGGAACAAAGCGACCATGGCGCGCTAATAAGTTGCTCCAGCATTCTTCAATCCGAAAGGCATTACCTTGTAACAGAAAGTGCCCCACTGTGTAACGAAAGTTGTCTTCTCTATGTCTTCGGGAGCCATCTTAATCTGATTGTAACCAGAAAAACCATCCATAAAGGAGAAGATCTTATGTTTCACGGTGTTGTCGACCAGAACATCAATATGAGGAAGTGGGAAATCATCCTTGGGGCTCGCCCTGTTCAGATCCCTATAGTCCACACACATCTGCACCTTACCATCCTTCTTGGGCACCGGAACAACATTGGCAACCCACTGCGGATAAGAAGTAACAGCTAGAAATCCGGCTTCAAACTGTTTCATGACCTCAGCTTTGATTTTCTCACACATCTCAGGGCGCATACGGTGAACCTTCTGCTTTACCGGAGGACAATCTTCTTTAGTCGGTAGACGGTGTACCACAATGTCAGTTTCCAAACCAGGCATATCTTCATAAGACCAGACGAAGATCTCAACATAGTCGCGTAGAATCTGTATCAACCACTGCTTGACACTAGGCTCCAGGTTCGCACCTATCTTGACCTCTTTCTTGTCTTCCTCCGTACCCAAATTCACTAATTCCAATGGCTCTTCATGAGGCTGTATGGCTCTCTCTTGTTGTAGTAACAGTCTAGCAAGTTCCCCAGGCACTTCACAATCATCCTCACCTTCATCCTCGGCTTGGTTGATCGGATTCTCGAAGTTATAACTGGCAGTAACAAAGTTGTATCAATGGGATCCAGAGTGGATGTTGTTGTACCCCAAAATTTGCCCTCGCATTTTACCACAAGAAATCGCAGCTTCAGGCGTGTCCTGATTTTTTCAAATTGGCTCAAGAATCGGACAAACGGACTTTTCTCGTCAGTCAAACAAAAATTAGGGTTTTATTAATTTTTCAGGGCTCTGGATTGTTTCACACAGTTGGCTTAGGGTTTTGGTTGATTTTGGCTCAATTTTGATCAGGCGAACGCTCTTTGGAATTTAATCAGGAATTAGGGTTTTTTGGGCACATTCTCAGAAAGATTTAAGTGCTTTGCAAGATATTCCGAGATTTGGGTTGAATTCGCATTATTTGACTTAATCAGTAAAAAGAAGGCAGTTGGTTTGAATTCACGTTCGTTTGATTGAACCAGTCAAAAGATATGCGCAGTTTGGATTTACAGTGCTTGGTAAAAAATCAGGGAAAAAAGGAATGCGCCTGATCAGTGTTTTGATTAACTGTTGCTTTGCTTTGGAGATACCAGGTTTAACTGATCAATGTGTTAAAGCATTGTTTATTTAAATTATTTATTATTCTAAATTAAGTGATTGAAATTTATTTTTCAATTATTTTAATTCAAAGAGTTTTAAATAATAGATAAACAATAAAGAAGGAGGAAATAGAATTGATTGGATAATAAAGACTTTTATTGATTCTAGAATTATTTGTACAATTATTGTTTATAATTTAATTACAAACAATGGTTTTACATTAATTTAAATTTAAATAAAAAGAAAACTATCCTATTTTTTCTAATTCTTCATTCTTCACTTTGCTCCCCTCCATTCAATTATTCATCTGCAAAAAGAAAAGGAGAAAAGTCAGTGACTGATAAATAAATAAAGACAGATAAAAGAAATTCATCATTAAGGGCCACTGATTGGGATCAGTTAACCCTCTCTGCAAATCACGGGATTTCTCCCGGTTCACAAAGAGGGAAGAATTTTATTTGCTAATCATGAATGCAAAGTTGAGAAAAAATGCAAAGTGTCAAAACTGCATAAATTCAAAATCTCAAACTCCAAGTTCAAACCCAACTAAAAATCAAATTGCAACTTTCTGTCAAAATGCAAAGTGTCAAACTTGCTGTCAAATGCCAAAAGGTACAAGTTACTGCACAAAGATATCAAAGAAGATAAAAAGTACAAAAGCTGTCAAAGAAGAGATAAGATATGCAGAGGAAAACTATTGTGCAAGCAAGCATATTGACTTTTCATCATTTCCCAATGGCCCTTTCAGAAGAAGTACAGAAAAGAAACATAGTTTAATATTCAACTGTACTGAGAGAGAAGAGTGGAGAGATAAAAGAATGCAGGTTTTTAGGCTTTAGGCAGGCATAGATAGAAACATAGATAAAAAAGAATAAAAGACAGTAGAAAAGAAGAGGAGAAACCAACACAAAGAATAGATACAAACTGCTAAGCAATAAACCTGAAGAGGCCAAAAACCAGCAGTAAAACCTGTAAAGCCTCACAACCAGTAAACACAAAGCCATACCAGCATATATGCCAAACCTGCCTCAACATACAAACCTGAAGCTCAATCCAAGTCCATAACCAACAATAACCAAGCATTACCTGCTAAGACCCTCAAACCTGCTGAGCCTCAAGAAACCAAACCTGCATTAACTTTACCTCCAAAAGCCTCATCCTGCCTGAAGCTTTGAAACAAGCCTAACATAAAACCTGTCAAGCCTCAGCATCATGCTTGCCTGAAGCTTTGAAACAAGCCTAACATAAAACCTGTCAAGCCTCAGCATCATGCCTGCTTGAAGCCTTAAAGCAAGCCTAAGCATAAACCTGCAAATGGCCTAAAAACCCAAAGCCAGAACTGATAAACACAAAAACTATCAAACACCTTAAACCTGCAAGCATAACCTGCGCAAGACCTGCAGAAGCCTTAACCACCAAACAGTAAAGCCAAAAATTGTTCCAAACCTTTCAAAACATCCAAACCCACAAACCTTCAGATTTACATCATCATAGGGTGTTTCAAGAACCATCCTAAGCCAACATTAGGAAAGCAATAGCAAGGCCAGAAAGAGAAGAGAGAGCATATTCAAAAGGCAAAGGTATCAACCATCATCAAAAAGAGGCAACTCAGTGTCAAAACCCTCGAGCCCTCAGTGAATACATCATTGGGAAAAAAGCAACTATCAAGCTCAACAATCAAAAGGCAATACGTTCAAAGGCAATCAGGAAGGCAACTCAAAGCAAAGTACCAAGGCAACAAATATTCAAAAGCATACCAAACTCAAAGGCGACAGAAGTGAGCAACGTAAGCAACGAGTACATAGAAAGAGAAGAAGAAAAGAGGACATGTGTATCAAGCCTTCAGATTGACATCATAAAGCTTAAGAAAAGTACATAAATACCAGGGTCACCAAGAAGTTGAGCTCATCGTGCAATTCCTTCATCGTCGGACCTCAACGCCTCCAAAATCCCTCTTCCGCCATCTCCAAAGGTAGTACTCTTATACCTCCTTACATGCATGTCAATAACGAAAGAAAATATAAGTCGAAACCCAAATTGAAATTAAAATCAAAAGAGGAACAAAACCCTAATGCATTTGAGATTGAAATCGTACCCTATAACGTGGTCTGGTTGGTCTATGGAGGGTGAAAGGGGGATGATGGCGTTTATTGGCCTTGTGTGAAGGAGTTGCACTCAAGTATCCATGGCAAGAGATGAACGATTGGAGAAAGACTAACAAGTGAACGAACGGCGCGCTGCTCACAAAACTCTAAAGCCTTGTCCCAAATGAAAACATTCAGTGAACCCTAACAAAAAACCTTTGTCTCAACTCTGGGCCTAACCCGTTTCCAATACAAAGCCCAACGCATTCATCTACTCTTTTAGTTCTTTTACATAACCTAATTTTCTTTTATTCTCTCCTTAATAAACTTAAACAAACACTTTTTTTCTTTACAATAATTCTTTTTATTACTAATAAAATACATTTGTTCAATACTTAATTAATTGAAAATACATCTTTTTCTTTAAACATATAATTAAAATATTTTTCTTATACTTAATCAATACACTTTTCTATATACCTAATTTAGTTAATTTAAAACACGTTTGAATATATATATTAAACACATATACATAAAAATACATTTTATTACACAATATAATTAAGATTGAAAACATTTTTTTCTTTTCCTTTAATTAAAATTTTCTATTTGTACATAATAGATAAATACATTTTTGCATAATTTAAATTTTAAACATTTAATTAAAATATTCTCTTTTTGTATATAATAAACTAAGATACATTTTTATACATAATTTAATTAGAATTTAAAGCATTTGTTTAAAACACTTCTTTTTGTACATATTAAGAAAATACAAGATTATTAATTAAGTTTAAATAGACATTTAATTTTTCCTTAGGTCAAAGTAAATACTTAACAATACTTTCTTAAATTCACATTGTCGCACCTGTAAATAATCAAATACACGTACACTTACACAATACATTTACATTGCTCCTATACACATTTGTTTATCTGATACACGTTATTTACATTTGATCGCAAATTCGATTTGGTTGTAACTTATTGGATACTATAAGTCTCATCCCCATTGATAAATTTGTACCCCCACTCCCGGATACTTATCTTGTAATAGCGTAGATTTTACATTTTCGCAATTTACCGCTTTCAATTATACCATGATTAGACCTAGGGTTTGCATGTACATAAAATCAAACGCTAGATAATCTAATACAAGACAATTACATGAAATCAATACACAATCACACTTGCACCCTCTAGGGTAATCCCACATGTTGCCTTCCAAAATGGGCCATGCTTGCACGTCGAGTATCTTTGGCAAAACAAATTCAAAATGATCATAAGTCCCTCGATGACGCTTTCAAATGTTGCCTAAACGGAATGATCATAGTCCCTTCAAAGCAAATTGCCAAAGACACTTGGCATCATTGCATTCATGGTCCATACGATGACCCGTGCCCGTCCCGAACAAACTTCCTAAACGCAAGATTGTCCATCAAATTCAATGGTGGAACAAAATTGTTAAAAAGGGTTGAAAACATAGAGAAAACCTTTGAGTACAATAGGGGTAGACCAAACTCTTAGTTACTTGAGATCAACTTGCAAAAAACACTTGCCTTCTTTTCAAAAAAAACCACACTTCATACACACTTTCAAAACAAACTCTCAAAAACATTTGAAACATCTTTTCGAAAAGATACACACCTTTGTAAAACATTCGAGTAAAGAATTGTTACAAGGGTAGCCTAAGACAAGGCATCTTCTTCCAAAACATTTTCAAAAAAACACACACACACACACACACAACATTTTCAAGCAATCGAAAATCAAGGCAAGTGATCTAAAAACCAAGTAACTAAGAGCCCATGGATAACCATGGATGAAAAGGGTGCTAATACCTTCCCTTTTCATAATCTACCCCCCGAACCCACGAAATATCTCAAAAAGGTTTTTGCTGTGCTTTTTAACCTTTCCTTTAGGATAAAATAAAAAGTCGGTGGCGACTCTTGCTCAACTGAACAAGTGCGAATACAAACGCAAACCTCAAGTCAGTTCTCCCACTGTATCACAGATGTGGATCTGCATTATGATATTTGAGTGTGTGTAAGACAATAGCTGTTTTGATAAAGTGTGAGATAGAAAAGAAAAACAAGGAGCGTAAAATTTGTAATGCAAGAAAAAGTCCAATGCTTTATTGATGATATATGAAAATGACAAATAATAAGCCCTCACAAACAAAGCCAAGGTGTCTCGGGCAAAGCACCGGGCCATAAAGTTTTAAACTATTTATTACAAATCTCAAAACCAAAGTCTATTACTGTGTAATAAAAGAAACGGGCATGAAGTCCTTCACCGTCCAGTTGTTCAATCCACCATTGGCAATCGGGTAGATCCAGCTGTCGATATCTGACTCTTCTTCATCATCCTCAATTGCATTCACTCCCTGATTACTGATGTGAAGGGGAGGTCTTCCAATCCGCGCGTGCCGAACAGCCCTTTAAGCCTCTGTAGTAAAGCCCAAACCAAACTTGTCAGTCTTGTGTGTGAAATCAGGGAGCTGACCCCAATTTGCACACCCACCTTTTTCAATTACAGCCCTGGCATCCTTGAGGGAAGCCATCTTCATCAGAAGTTTGTCAGCAGCAACTTCAGTCGATGCCAAAGTCTGGGGGACCTCTTCAAAGTTCTGACAAGGGGTTTCAATGAATTCCCCATCCATTTCCACATAGCGAAAGGAATTAAGATGACTCACCATGTACTCCTCTTCTCCTTGCATCGTAACAATCTTCCCTTTTACTGGATATTTCAACATCTGATGGAGCGTAGAAGTCACTGCCCCAGCCTTATGAATCCACGGGCGACCCAACAAGCAAGAATATGATGGCCTGATATCCATCACATAGAAAGTAAATGCAAAAGTCTGAGAGCCAACTTTAACAGGGACGTCCACCTCCCCGTGCACCATCCTTTTGGACCCGTCGAAATCCCTGACCATAATATTGCTCGGCTTCAGAATCAAACCTTCACAGTCCAGACGGTCTAATGCTTTCTTTGGCAAAACATTCAAAGAGGACCCGATATCCACCAGTACATGGGCCATAGTAGTTCCCCTTCACTCGATCGATACGTGAAAAGCATCATTGTGATTTCTTCCTTTAGCAGTCAAATCTGCGTCTGAGAAACCTAACCCATTGTCGGCAGTCAAGCTAGCTACGCAGTATTTGAATTGATCGGCAAAAGTTTCTTGCGGCACATGCGCAGTTTTGAGGAAAGAAATTAAAGCCTTTGCATGGGCTTCCGAACACAATAACAAGGACAACATGGAGATTTTTGACGGGGTCTGCCCTAGCTGCTCGACTACGTTGTAGTCACTCTTCTTGATAATCTTCATAATTTCCTCTATCTCTTGCTTAGAGGTTTCTACAATGATATTTTTAGGTGCCTCCGTCCGGGCAGGCTCACCTGTGATTTCTTTGCCCCGATTGCCAGATGGCTCGGTGACAGGGGTGATGACTGGAATAGGAACTGGGATAGTAGCTGATGTACTAGCAGATGGAATGACAACAGGTTTGTGAACAGTCGGAGGGGAAATCTCGGGAGAAAAGAGTCTTCCGCTTCTGGTGACCTTGCTAGCCCCGTCATCAATCAAGTTCAGTTGATCAAGTCGAGTCTGGATCCAATCTTCTTCATTCAGCCCTGCATCCTTCATAATTCTCAAAGAGGGGATCTGGACCTCTATAGGAAAGATAGCCTCCATGCCGTATACCAGAGAGTAGGGTGTTGCCCCGGTTGATGTGTGTGCTATGGTACGATATTCGTGGAGAGAGAATGGTAGCATCTCATTCCAGTCTTTGTATGTTACTGTCATTTTCTGTATGATATTTTTAATGTTCTTATTTGCGGCTTCGACAACACCATTCATCTTTGGCCAGTACGGGGAAGAATTGTGATGTTGGATCTTGAATTGCTTGCACAGGGCGATGATCATAGTATTGTTTAGATTCGTACCATTGTCTGTAATGATCCTCTCCGAGATACCATATCGATAGATGAGATTCTATTTAATGAACTGGGCTACAACATTCTTGGTGACGGAAGCAAAGGAGGTTGCCTCAACCCACTTTGTAAAATAATCAATGGCCACTAAGATGAAACAATGTCCATTAGATGTTGTTGGCTTGATTTCCCCAATCCTATTGATGCCCTACATAACAAAGGGCCAAGGATCCGTCAAGACATTCAGAGGAACCGGAGGTACGTGCACCTTGTCAGCATAAATCTGACACTTGTGGCAGGTTTGAGAGTGTTGATAGCAGTCTGCTTCCATGGTAGACCAGTAATAGCCTGCCCGTAGGATTTTCTTTGCCATCACATGTCCACTGGAATGTGTGCCAAAAGTTCCTTCATGTAACTCATCCATGATCTTTTCCGCTTCGACCTTGTCTATGCACCGAAGTAACATTGAGTCATGGTTGCGTTTGTAGAGAATGCCATTACTAAGGAAGAATTTAGCAGAGAATCTCCTTAAGAACTTCTTATCATTGACTGAAGCTCCTTCTGGATATTCTTGAGCCTCGATATACCTCTTGAATTTGTGAAACCAAGGTTGGTCCACTACTTCTTCAGTATTAATCTCGTGACAGTGAGATGGTTCGTCCATTCATTTAATGGTGATCTGGGGAGCTTCATTATCCCATTTAAGTTTAATCATGGATGCCATTGTGGCTAGTGCATCTGCTAGCTGATTTTTCTTCTCGCTGGAAATGCTCAAAGGTAATCTTCTCAAAATATGGGAGCAATGCCAACACATGTTCTTTGTAGGGGATAAGGTTAGGGTGTTTGGTGTCCTATTCACCTTTGATCTGGCTGATAACCAAAGTTGAATCTCCGAATACATTTAAGGACTTGATCCCAAAATCTATGGCAGCTTTGAGACAAAAAAATGCACGCCTCGTATTCTGCCATGTTGTTTGTACAATTGAAGCAGAGTCTTGCCGTAAAAGGAGTATGACATCCTTCAGGAGATATGAGTACAACACCAATACCATTGCCGAGTGCGTTAGATGCTCCATCAAAAACCACGGTCCATCGGGATCCTTGTTCAGGTCCGTCATATGGCCTGAATTCTTCATAGTTGTTTACCATCATGATGTCTTCATCTGGGAATTCGAACTTCATGGACTGGTAGTCTTCCACTGCTTGGTGAGCAAGGTGATCAGCTAGTACACTGCCCTTTATTGCTTTCTGGGTAGTATATTGTATATCATATTCTGTCAGGATCATCTATCATCTCGCTATTCTCCCAGAGAGGGCAGGTTTCTCGAAGATGTATTTTATTGGATCCATTTTTGATATCAATAAGGTAATATTGGTCAGCATGTATTGTCTTAGCCGGCGAGCAGCCCATGCCAGAGCGCAACAAGTTTTCTCAAGCAGTAAATATCTTGTTTCACAGTCGATAAACTTTTTGCTCAGGTAGTAAATAGCATGCTCTTTTCGGCCAGACTCGTCATTCTGCCCCATCACACACCCCATTGAATTTTCCAAAATAGTCAGATACATGATCAATGGTCTTCCCTCAACTGGTGGCATCAAAACAAAAGGCTCTTGCAAGTACTCTTTGATCTTGTCGAAGGCAGTTTGGAACTCATCATTCCATTTGACTACATGATCTTTCTTCAGCAACTTGAAGATTGTTTCACAAGTAGTTGTCAGGTGGGAAATGAATCTGGCAATTTAGTTTAAACGTCCCAAGAATCCTCTGACTTCCTTCTTAGTATGAGGAGCAGGCATATCTTGTATCGCTTTCACCTTGGCAGGATCTACTTCAATACCTTTATTGCTGACGACAAAGCCTAGGAGTTTACCAAACCTCACCCCAAATGTACATTTATTTGGGTTCAACCTCAACTTGTATTTCTTTAGTCTCTCAAACAGCTTCTGTAAATGATCGAGATGCTCTTCTTCTGTTTGAGATCTAGCTATCATGTCATCCACATATACCTCTATTTCGTGATGTATCATGTCGTGAAATAAGGCTACCATGGCACGCTGATAGGTTGCCCCAGGATTATTCAGTCTGAATGGCATAACCTTGTAGCAGAGTGTGCCCCATTGTGTGACAAAGGTTGTTTTCTCCATGTCCTCAGGCGCCATTTTGATTTGGTTGTAGCCTGAGAAACCGTCCATGAAGGAAAACACCTTATGTTGTGTCGTATTTTCAACTAGAACATCAATGTGGGGTAGTGGGAAATCATCCTTAGGGCTTGCCCTATTCAAATCTCTGTAGTCCATGCACATTCGTACTTTGCCATCCTTTTTGGGCACGGGAACAACATTGGCAACCCATTGCAGATAGGAGGTGATGGCCAAGAATCCGGCATTAAATTGTTTCAAAACTTTTGCTTTGATATTCTCTGACATGTCTGGTCGCATGCGACGGACCTTTTGTTTTACCGATGGACACTCTTCTTTTCTTAGTAGACGATGTACCACGATATCTGCATCAAGTCCTGGCATGTCTTCATACAACCAGGTGAAGACCTCAACATACTCGTGTAGCAATTGAATCAGACACTCTTTGACACTGGGTTCCAGGTTGGTACCCACCTTGACTTCTCTTTTGTCTTCTTCGGTACCTAGGTTGATTGTGTCCACTTGTTCTTCATGGGGACGAATGGTCCTCTCTTCTTGTTGTAGTAACCTGGTGATTTCCCATGGTACTTCAAAATCTTCCTCACCTTCGTCTTTGGCTTGGTAGATTAGATTTTCAGAATCACAGAAGGCCATAGCAGAACTGTTACCCATGGGATCCCGAATGGATGTAGACCTGCATTGTGAGTGTGAGTGTGTGTAAGGGTATAGCTATCTTTGAAAGAAATGAAAAATATAAATAAAAAAAAACAATAAGCACAAAGTTTGTATGCAAAAACATCCATGATTCATTTATGTCATATGAAAATAAGATAATAACCCTTACAAATGGACCATTGTGCCTCAAGTAAGACACAAGGTTTTAAGAGTCTGAATTGTTTTAATATTACAGATCCAACAAAATGTAAAGACAAATTACTTTGGGATAAAAGTGATCGGGATAAAATCTCTAGCCTCCCAATTGCTGAGCCCTCCACTGACAGTTGGGAAAATCCAATCCTCCATGTTGTAGTTGTCTTTATCATCATCCATGACGTTGACTTAGTGGTTGCTAATCTTCAAGGGTGGTCCCCCGGCACGAGCGCGGCGTACAGCCTTCTGGGAACCTAAAGTGAAACCTAGACCAAATTTTTCAGATTTGTATGGGATATCTGGAAGTTGACCCCAAATAGTGCACCCACCTTCTTCTATTACTTATTTGGCATCCTTCAAAGATGACATCTTGAGCGGAGGCCTTGTAATCTTGGGAACTTGAGATACAGCCTTGGTTACCGCCACAGTCTGCGAGACTTCTTCAAAGTGCTGGAATGGAGTATCAATAAATTCACCATCTAGCTCCACATATCTGAATGAATTTAGATGGCTGACCATATACTCTTCTTCTCCATGAACGGCGATGATCTTCCCTTGAATTGGATAATTCAGCATTTGATGCAACGTAAAAGTAACAACGCCAATGTTGTACCCCAAAATTTCCCCTCTCATTTTATCAAGATTTTCATCACAAGACTCTTTGGACTCCAGACAGAATTAGGGTTTGCTCTGCTCAAGACATCTCCTTGCACTGATGACCTGAAATTAGGGTTTGAGTTTGCACAAGGATTTTTGGACTTCCAATGCTCAAAATGACTTTCATACTTCATGTTGGACTTATAAGATTGCTCATACCAAGTTTCAAGCCTTGAATCAAATTTTTGCCCAGTCAATTGGACAGTTGACCTAAAAAGCAGTTGTATTGGGGAAAAAGTCAACTATGGCCAATTTACAGTCAAACCTTATATTTTTTTATCCATAACAACATTATAGACTCATATGAACCATTTGATCAAGTTTGGACCACAACTCCTCAAGAAATTTGATCAGATCATCAAAAGGGCAAAATGGTCATTTTTAGGGTTTTGACTATAGAAGGGAAATTTCTGTTTTTTTGACCTATCCAATGGAAAATTGGGTTCAAGTATGGATTCAAGGACTCAATGGCATCATCTTGACCTAACCACAAGGTTCAAAAGATCTCAAAAGCATTGGATTGACAGATGAATTTTCCAGTCAACTGATCAAAAATCAATTGTACATTGAAAAGTCAAACTTTGACTTTTTGAATTTAATTTCAATATTCCCCTTGGAAATATATGAAAAAGTTCCATGAAGTTGGGTCAAAATCCTCACCAAATTAGGGCAAATTTTCACTAAGTGTTTTATTTTATGACCACATGTTCTTAAAATTATAAATTGAGATCCAAGCACTTTTGGAAGAAGTTGTATGAAGAAAAGTTGTAGATTTCATGGAGATCTACAAATTTCATGTTGGAAGTTTCTCTTAAATCATCTTGCATCATGGTGAAACTTTTGCTAAAAGTTATGAAAAAATAAGAAATTTCCAACACATAGAAAAATTTCTAAGTTTAGAAATTTTAACTTTTCAAAATGAAATCTTGAATTTTTTATTTCTTGATGAATAAGTTTCATATTTTGACATGTTTTGATGAATTGTGATCTTTGGAATTTGAATTTGACCAAAAAGTCAAAGTTTGACTTTTCAGTATACAATTGACTTTTGATCAGTTGACTGAAAATTCATCTGTCAATCTTTTGGACTTGCAATGTTTTGAGCCATGTCATTAAGTCAAAATGATGCAATTGGACTCTTGATATCATGCCTTGAACCAATTAATCATTTTCTAGGTCAAAAATCAGAAATTTCCCTTTCCCAGTCAAAACCCTAATTTTGACCATTTTGCCCTTTTGGAGATTTGATCAAATTTCTTGGGGAATTATGGTCCAAACTTTATCAAATGATACATATGAGTCTAAAATGTTGAAGTGGATAAAAAATTATGAAGTTTGATTGTAAATTGGCCATGGTTGACTTTTTTCCTAATACAACTGATTTTTAGGTCAACTGCTCAATTGACTGAGCAAAAGTGTGGTCCAAGGCTTGAAACTTGACATGAGTGATCTTGAGGGTCCATAATGATCCATTAAAATCATATGGGGTATTGGAAGTTCAAAAATACTTGTGCAATCTCAAACCCTAATTTTGTCATCAGTGTTTAAGGAGGGTACTTGAGCTGATCAACCCTAGTGCAGTCTTTGAGCCAAAGGAGATCTTGTGAGCAAATTCTTGATAAGTGAGAGGGAAAATTTTGGGGTACAACAGTTATAAAATCTATGCTTTTATTCTTATTTTCAGATCTTTCATTGATGCTTAATTCAAATATCTGAAGGGATCCAACAAGTTCATCCACTCTCATCTTGTCAATGTCTTCTGCGTCTTCTATGTTAGCCACTTTCATATCAAATCTCTTAGGGAGAGACCTAAGCATCTTTCTCACTAATTTGTATTCGGGTATTTTTCTCCTAAAGCACTGGATGCATTAGAAATCTCAAGAATGTTCATATGGAAGTCATTAATACTTTCATCATCCTTCATTCTTAGATTTTCAAATCTGGTGGTGAGCAACTTAAGTCTTGTCATCTTAACTTTGGATGTGCCTTCATGGGTAGATTGAAGAATCCCCCAGGCATCCTTAGCTACTTCATATGTATTTACTAATCTGAAAATGTGAAGGTGGAGAAAACACTTAAGGAGGGGGGGGGGGGGGGGGGGGGGGGGGGAGGAGGGGTTGAATAAGTTTCTTTTTCTTTTTCTTAAGGGCACAACAATAAAGGAAAGACAGGGTTATTTTTATCCTGGTTCGTTTGAACTCAAACTACTCCAGTCCACCCGCCAAGGTGATTTTTCCTTTCTCAACAAGGACTTAATCCACTATAATCAACTGATTACAATCACACAACAACTGTTGTGACTAACAATGCACAAGTAACCTTACAAGTGACTCACACCACTAAGACTTAAACTAGTCCTAGTCTACCTGAGAATTCTGACCAACCTTGGTCTCTCAAGGAACAATTACAAGATATAAATCTTTACAGATAGTGAAACAAACTTTGCTTCTAAGAAAGCTATATCACAACTGTGATTTTTCACTAAGAATATTATAGCACAAAGTGTATGAATAATGAATTTGTGAGCCCAGAATCTTTCACGTTGTTCTTGCTTCTTTTGAATTTGTTTAGTTCTATTCAGAACACCAGTTGTTTAATCTTTCAGCGTTTCAGCAATTGTGCGTTTGTGTATTTTTTTGCGTTGGTTGGCTAGCAATTAATGTTCTTCTATATATAGCATGAAGAAACATGACAGTTGTTGCCTTCAAATGGAGAGTGTGATACGGTGGGAGAACTGGACTGTTTTAGGAAAATGCTGGTTTGCGTTTTAGGTTTGTGTTCGCAAAATGTCGCGGTAAGCAAGAGTTGCTACCGACTTTTATTTTATCCAACTGGAAAGGACAAAAGCACAGAAAAATTCCTTTTTCGAGATTTTGAGTACGGGGGGTAGATTATAGAAAGGGAAGGTATTAGTACCCTTTCTATCTGTAGTTTTCTACGGGCTCTTAGGTACTTACTCATCATTTTAAAAATTGCTTCTGTGCTTGTGTGTTTTGAAAAGTTTTTGTTTTACTTCGATTTAACCCTTGCTTCTGTCTTCAAGAGTGTTACGAATTGTTTCTTGAAAACTTTGTTTGAAAAAGTGTATGTGTGGAAAAGTTTGACTTTGAGCAAGTACCTACTAGCATCTACCCACTCGAAAAAAGAATATTTTTGTTCTTATTTCCTTTAGACAGCGTTATTCCACTATTAGTGAGTGGGTAGCACCGTCGTTGGAGTTGTAAGGGTCAATTCGAAAGGGACGTACAATCACTAAAGCAATATTAGGACGTCTTAGTAATAACCCTAATGTCTTAAGATCATATTCGAGGCAACATTTACGAACGGGACATTTGATCTTTGTTTAGACAAGAGGGTGACCACTAAAACACCCTATACTTAATGATTGTTTACCAAAGGCAACCAAAGTGAGAGTATACCCTAGGGGTGCGCATGTGCGAGTGATTTGATTTAAGTTATTATCTTTGCACATTTAGGGTTTGCTAACCATTTTAAAATTAACATACCTTCTTATCATGCAATCCTATTATCATACATCTAACAGTTAATATTTACAAAAATTAAAATACGAGAAATAAAACTACACTATTACAAGGCTTTGGGGAGGAGGATTAATTACATAGCCAAAACCCGCAAAAACGATAAATAGACGAAAAATCATAATTAAACTATTACAACCCATGAGCAGTTACATCAATATTTGCAAAAATAATAAATGTGCACGATGAATCAAGGACGAGAGAAAATTAGGGTTTTGACCTCGTCTAAACTTAATTAAAAGAAAAATCATTTTTTGTTGTTTTTGATTATTTTGAGAAAATAAGGTTTTCGTGAATAAATACAAACCTAATTACTAATTAATAAAAATAATTAATTTTGACCTATTTATTTATTTTGGTTATTTTAAGAAAAAGAAATTAAAAATTAAATTAAACAAAACCCTAATTTTCTAATTTATTTTAAGTTATTTACAAAAGAATTAAAGTTACCCTAAAATTAAATTAAATTAATTAAATTAATTTTGACAAAATATATTTAAAAAAAACCTAAATTTGATGAAATTGATTTTTATGAGTTTTTTTGTAAAAAAAAAGAATTAAATTTGTGTGAGAAATAATTAATCAAAATAAATTAAAAGAAAAAAATATAAAAGAAAACAGAGAAATGGGCCTTGTAATTAGCAAACAGGGGGGTGTCCATAGCAGTTTTTTGGTCCAATAAGCCTTGGTCCATGTTGACCTTTCTGATTCCATGTTGCATGTTGACTAGGGTGCATTGTAGACTTTCAAATGATGGCCTTTGGATCCAGCTTGTGGACATCTGGTTGGCTGAGTGTTGAAGGCGTATGGTGGATATCTTGGAAACTTGCACACCTAATCATGTAAAATAAAATGGTATTGAACAAATATGGGGGACCTGGGGATCGAACCCAGGCCCTTTGGCAATTTCCAACGCCTCCTCACCAACTGAGCTGGCATGCTTTGTTGTATATCAAATAACAAATAAAAATTATATTGAGAAAACAAATTAATTCATCAAAATCGCGCGAAATTCAAATGGGCCAGTCAGGGGGTGCCACGCCACCCTTCTTCTTCCTTCCTCCGTTGGTAAAAGTCCAAGACTTTTACCTACAGACAAAAGTCTGTAGCTATATCCCTGTGTATTTCCAGAATCTCACACAAGCATAATAAATGAAAACTAATGGTGCAGATCAATTCGTCTTGGCCTGGTGAACACCATGGTACCCCTCTTTTGGGCCAATTTTACCTGCAATCAAAACCCCTAAAAACAAAACCCAAACCCTAACAATGGTGGATCTCAGTATGGCTAACAAAAATGCAATTGAATATATCCATTAGCTTGCAAATGTTTCACTGAACAAGAATATGTAAAGAATTCATGCTAACAATGCCAAATTCATGAGATTCAATTTCAAAAAGGTAAGGGTATCGTGAGGCACTTACAGTGCGTTTTTGGGCACGAACATACTTGTTGGTGATTGGGATAGACTCCTTGAATGCCCAGCAAGTGAAAGGTGTGCTTGGAATGTCTTGAAAGCGCCTAGAACTATGAAAACAGATTGCTACTTTTCTTGAGTTTTTCCAAGTTTTTCCTCAGCTTCTCACGCCTCTAACCCTTTTTCTTTTGGTCTGCAAACATTCTATATGTATCCTAGAATCCATTAGGGTTCCAAGTTTGCATCAAATCCTTGCAATTATGAAGATTTGATCCTTGTTCTCACTTGTATCCAATATTTCCAAAACAAGAAAAATTTAATCTTTTTGTGTACAAACTAGCCTTGCACGATTTGATCTCATTTCCAGCTATCCATGGACTAGAAATATGCACAAAATCTCAAGGTTTAAATGATTTTGATATTTTCATGATTTTATTTTGATTTAATTTGATTTAATTGAAATAAAAATCAAAATAAATGACAAAAATAAAATAAAGGCAAGTGGGAAGGATCATGGGTCTTAGATCATGTTACAGACTCAATGCAAGCACAAAAAGTTGGGCCCATTTGACAAAAATTGCAACTTTGGCCACTTTTGACTTTTGGCAATTTTGCAAAAAAGGTCAACTTCACCAATGAATAACTCTTTCAATTTTGACCCTAGAGATGTGTTCTTGGACTTTTTAGAAATCTTAGAATGTATTCTAAGCAAAACGTTTGGTCTCATCTCAATTGAGTCTTCCATATTCATGTATGAGGCTTTGACAAAAAAGGTGTTTTTGTTGACTTTTCAAAATGACCTATAATGTCCAAATTTGTAACTTCTTATGAGTGCATATTTTAAACTTGGGAGATGAAGATGAATTGTAGGGAATTGCATCCTATTCAAAATGAGCTTTGGATGGGTCATTTCTAATAAAGTATGAGAAAGGTATGCTTGGTCAAAGTTGGGTTGACTTTACCTACAAAACCCTAATTTAGCAACTTTTGGGTTTTGATGAATTGTGAGAAATACTTGATGAATCATGATTAACCCTTGATAAAATTATGAACAATACTTCAAAATAAGGATGTTTACCAAAAATATTGAGGTTTGACTTTATGGGGACCACAGTTGACTTTTGCCCTAGCATAGTCGATTTTCAGGCCTTTGAGCAATTGACTGAGCAAATTTTCTCTGTAGGTCTTGAAACTTGACATGGATGATCTTGAGAACATATTAGGACAATGGTGAGAATTTAGGATCCCTTGGACTCAAGTATCTTGATGCAACATGAAACCCTAATTTGAGGTAGACTGCCTTAGGAGAGGGTTTGTCTGGCCAACCCTTGGACTTCCTTGAGCAATTTGAGGACCTCACTTGAGATGTATTGAGAAATATGGGAGGGAAAATTTTGGGGTACAACATCTGCCCCTGTTCAATCTTCTTAAACCTGAGGATGTAGATTGGCTTGCTTGCCTTTCGTGATCTGAAGGTTGAAGATGATTGAACACTAGAGTGCCCAGAAATTTGCACTCACATGAAGTGGTATTTGCCTTGTGATGTCGGGAATGGGCTTAAAGATGCAATTTGGAGATTCATGACATAGGATGGGCTTAAAGATGCCATCAGAGTAGTGTCGATCGCCTAAGAGATTCCTTAGCGAGAGCCCGTGTACCTGTTGTTGAGGAAGACTACATTGGGGAATGCTTGTCTCTGTCTTGGGAGAAATAGAATTTTAGGAGCTTCGGTCGTCCATTACTCTACTGGGGAATCACTTCTTGGTCGGAGAGGTGAAAATGAACTATTATCTGGTCGTGATTCAGGCTTCATAGTGATAAGGTCGACTGCTATCTGGTCGTGCTCCAGGCTTTACAGTGACTTACTAGGGAGATGAGATTAAACTTGCTATTCGGTTGTAATCTCAGCTTCGGAATTTCTCCATTCTTATCTGGTCGTACTCCAGGCTTCAGAAGGAATTAAGTTGTTATCCGGTCGCATCTGGGCTTCAACTTGAATTTAGGGCGCACTAATATCCGGTCGACTCCGGGCTTCTTAGTAATTGTCCAGGTAAATGTCTATTTGGTCTAAATCCAAGCTTCGCAGTGTCTTGTATTGTTATTTGGTCGTATCCCAAGCTTCAGTGTTTTTTGCCACTATCTGGTCGTAATCCAGGCTTCACGACTTCGTACTTCTTATCTTGTCGTAATCCAGGCTTCAGAAGAAATCATGTGTTTATCCGGTCGCATCCGGGCTTTCCATTTGGTTTTTTAGGCCTACTAATATCTGGTCGATTCTCGGGCTTCATAGTAATTGGCCGTGTAGACTACTATTTGGTCGAAATCCAAGCTTCGCTGTCTTTTACCGCTATCTGGTCGTAATCCAGGCTTCACGATGTATTATACCATTATCTGGTCGAATCCAGGCTTCAAGGCGTTTGGAGAAATCAAGATATTATCTGGTCGAATCCTAGATTTATAACTTGCATTAAAGATATACCACTATCTGGTCGACTCCAGGCTTCGTAGTATTCTTGGCTGTTATCTGGTCGTAATCCAGGCTTCACAACGTCTTATACCATTATCTGGTCGAGTCCAGGCTTCATGGTGTCTTGTATTGCTATCTGGTTGTAATCCAGGCTTCATAATAACTTGTCAAGCTGTTATCATGTTGATCTCCGGGCTTCACAGCTTGTGTTTATGATATACCACTATCTGGTCGATTCCAAGCTTCATGGTGTCTTGTACTGTTATCTGGTCGTAATCCAGGCTTCACAGTAATTTTCATTGCTATCTGGTCGTAATCCAGGCTTCACAATAACTTGTTGGGGGTTAAACTATTATCCGGTCGAATACGGGCTTCATAGCTTTAAGATAAACCACTATCTGGTCGATTCCAAGCTTCGCGGTGTTTGATACTGTTATTCAGTCGTTCTCCGGGCTTCACAATATGATGGAGAAATCAAGATATTATCCGGTCAGATTCGGGCTTCATAGCTTGAATTGAAAATAGAAATCTTAGCATCGGTTTGACTGAACCAGAGACAACTTGTGAGAATTTGATTGTATCTTTACCTGAAAGGTAAAGAGTCAGTTGTGTGCAATGTCATGATGTATCAAATGTATTGAGTAATGATGCTCTCAAAATAAATGAGATTGTGTTGTATGATGCATATGCGCATGCCATGATGTATGGATATGCAATGTTCTCATGATGTTCTCTAGACGGGGAAGATAAATCCTGGATTGCTGCTGGAGGGTACAAGGAGTTGAATTCTTCGTTCTCGCTGGGGATAACGACCGAAGATGACTTGAGAATAAACTGGCGAGAGAATAATCGGCTGGAGAATAAACTGGCGAGAGAATGACACTGTAGGGAAGAGAGATACTCTGCTAGAAGATCTGCTGACTTGGAGAAATAACCTCGATTGGGGATGAATTACCATTGTTGGCGATAATGAAACCTGTTGGGGATTGAGTTTCTTCTTGTGGAAGAAATAAACTCCACTGGGTATGGTCTTCCATTGTTGGTGATAGATGAACTCTGCTTGGGGAGAATTAACACCACTGTCTTCAAACATTTCCTACTCTGCAGGGAGTGTACGCATTTTTAGTCATATTCTCCAGCTGGCTCAATCCATGTACCTGGTGGGTAGAGCAACTGTAAGGTTTGGACATTTCCTGTTTGCCTCTGTTCCTGAAATTTCCAGTAATCGTCTTTTGTTTCGCATGTAAATATTTATAAGAAACAATTATTTTCAAATGCATATATCAAAAATGAATCATTGGACGTTCTTGCAAAACAAAACAGGAAAAGAAAAACAATTTTGAATTTTATTGAAAAAAAGAATTGTATTGATTTTGAAGTTGGCCTGTAATAGGCGTTTTTGTACAAGAGGCTAACGTCCTAGTAAGAGAACGCCGCCGAAAGATAGAAATTATACAATTTGTGAAAACAAATAAAAACAGCTATGTGAACAATCCCACTGGGTTCTAACTCTGCTATTGTCCTTATATCTTCAAGCGTCTCATCACTTTGCTACTTGGTTGAAGGTAGATCAGATTAATCAGCACCATCCGAGCTTGATAATCGATACTGATGTCTGGTTGCAAGATGATCCAATGAGACATAGTGTTACGCTTTGATCCCTAATTTTTGCCTGGACCACCCTTTCGGGTTTTCGGCCCACCGGGATACCCTTTTTTGCCCAAGCCGCCTTTTTAGGTTTTCGACTTGCCGGGTGTACAGTTTTTTTCATTTTCATCCCTTACTTTTTCCCGAACCCTTTTGGTCCGCCGGGAAGCCCTTATTTTTGCCTAGGCCAGTCGACCTAGCGGGTCTTTGATCATGCGTAGTATTTTTTCACTGTGTCTGCATTGACGAGGTGAGGAAGGTCATCACCATCCATGGTGGTTAGAATCATAGCTCCTCCCGATAAAATATTCTTGACCACAAATGGCCCTTCGTAAGTAGGGGTCCATTTTCCCCTGGGATCACCTTGCGGCAATATGATGTGTTTGATCACCAGATCCCCGACTTGATATTCTCGTTGTCTGACTTTATTTTTCTATACGGGAAGCCGGCATCTCCCGTATGGCCTTTACCTTGGTAGGATCCACTTGAATACCTTTATCACTAACGACGAAATCCAACAGCTTACCAAACCTTACCCCGAAGGTGCATTTGTTTGGGTTCAACCTTAGCTTATACATCTTCAACATGTCGAACAGTTTCTGGAGATGGTCAAGGTGTTCTTCCTCAATCTGGGACCGGGAAATCATGTCATCAACATAAACCTCAATCTCATGGTGAATCATGTCGTGGAATAAAGCGACCATGGCGCGCTGATAAGTTGCCCCAGCATTCTTCAATCTGAACGGCATGACTTTGTAGCAAAAGGTTCCCCACTGCGTAACGAAGGTCGTCTTCTCCATGTCTTCGGGAGCCATCTTAATCTGATTGTAACCAGAAAAACCATTCATAAAGGAGAAGACCTTATGTTGTGTGGTGTTGTCGACCAGAACATCGATGTGAGGCAGTGGGAAATCATCTTTAGGGCTCGCCCTATTCAGATCTCTATAGTCCACACACATCTGCACCTTACCATCCTTCTTGGGCACCAAAACGAAGTTGGCAACCCATTGTGGATAAGAAGTAACATCTAGAAATCTGGTGTTAAATTGTTTCATTACCTCAGCCTTAATTTTCTCAGACATCTCAGGGCGCATACGTCGAACTTTCTGCTTTACCGGAGGGCAGTCTTCTTTGGTTGGCAGGTGGTGTACCATAATGTCAGTGTCCAAACCAGGCATATCTTCATAAGACTAGGCGAAGATCTCAACATAGTCGTGTATCATCTATATCAACCGTTATTTAACACTAGGCTCCACATTTGCACCTATCTTGACATCTTTCGTGTCTTCCTCTGTACCCAAATTCACCGATTCTACTGGCTCTTCATGGGGCTGTATGGCCCTCTCTTCCTGTAGTAACAATCTAGCAAGTTCCCCAGGCACTTCACAATCATCCTCACCTTCTTCCTCGGCTTAGTTGATCGGATTCTCGAAGTCATAACTGGCAGTAGCAGAGTTGTTATCAATGGGATCCATAGTTGATATGGATCTGCATTATGATACGTGAGTGTGTGTAAGAGCATAGATGTTTTGATAAAGTGCGAGATAGAAAAGAAAAACAAGGAGTGGAAGGTTTGTAATGCAAGAAAACATCCAATGATTTATTGATGATATATGAAAATGACAAATAATCAGCCCTCACAAACAAAGCAAGGTGCCTCGGGCAAAGTACCGGGCCGTAAAGTTTTAAACTGTCTGTTACAAATCTCAAAACAAAAGTCTACTACTATGTAAGAAAAGAAACAGGCACAAATTCCTTCGCCGTCCATTTGTTCAATCCACCGTTGGTAGTCGGGTAGATCCAACTGTCGATATCAGACTCTTCTTTATCATCTTAAATTGCATTCACTCCCTGATCATGTTTGGGCATGGGAGCAGTTATGACGTTGGGCTTCTCCGGAGCGTCGAACTAAATCTCTTTAGCTTTGATCAAGTCTTACACCTTATTCTTCAAGGCCCAACAGTTGTTTGAATCATGATCTGGGCTATCGGAGTGATAGGTGCAACGGGCATTCGGGTTATATAGCGGAGATATGGTGCTGGGATTCTTTGGGGCTTCCCTCAGAGTTATCAGGTTGGTCTTCAACAATTGTGGTAGAATCTGAGACAAGGTCATATTAAGCCGAGTGTATTGTCTCTGTGGTCTCTCCATTCTTTGCTAATTGTTGCATTGTGGGGCAACTGTGGGTCTTGATATCACTACCGCATTTACTGCTTGATAACGTTCAGGTTGGTTTTGGCTCCTCAAGCTGTAAACTACACTAGCTTCTTTCTTACCGATGAAAGGCTTCTTTACTGCACTTGATGAAGTATCCTTCTGTATCTTACCACTTCGGATACCAGCTTCTACTCTCTCCCTAGTAAAAATTAATTCAGTAAACCCAAATGACGAATTGCCGATCAGATGATTGAAAAATAGACCAGACAACGTCCTTAGAAACATGTCAACCAACTCCCTATCAGACAGAGGGGGTTGGACTCTTCCAGCCAAATCTCTCCACTTTTGAGAATAGTCCTTAAAACCTTCACTTGCACCCATGGACATACCCTGAAGCTGAGTACGAGTGGGAGTAAGGTCGGCATTATACTGATATTGTTTGTAAAAAGCAGCAGCAAGGTCCTCCCAGTTTCAGACATTATCTCCTTCCAATTGATAAAACCATTCAAACTGAGTCCCTGACAGACTATCTTGAAAGAAATGTACCCACAGATTTTTATCCGCGGTGTGGGGTTGAATTTTTCGGACATACGAGCGGAGATAGAGTGTAGGACAGGACACTCCATCGTACTTAGAAAAAACCGGTGCTTTGAACTTATGAGGAATCACCACCCCAGATGCTAGTCCCAGATCTCCGAAGTCCAAACCAGGTATCTTCTGAATCTCCATAGCGCTCAGACGGTCTTCGAGTTGTTTGTACCTATCCTCAGCAGGAGGATACTGCTCATCATAAAAATTAGTATCATTATCAAAGACCACAGGACTGGGACCCTTTTCTTCCTCTTGGTTCTCCTCTCCTTTGGATGAAAGAGACATATCAGCTTCTTGTCGCAACCTATTCCCAAATCTGTTACCCATATTCAGAAGAACCACCTTCCTCTTTTTCTTCTTCTTCTCCTTTAGGATGAGAGCCTTCAAATCCTCTTTCCCTTTAGCCAAGTTCAAGAACATCTCTTGGAATTGGGCATTCTGTTCCTGAATAGCTTTGATGGCTTGATCGGTAGGTATTTCAGAAGACATTTCGTGCTGAAATAAACAGCGAAGAATATGAGAAACCTGTAATGGTACCTGCGATGATGTGCATGATAATGGGATGCGTATGTAATGATTTCAAAGACTTTGGGAGTTTTAAATTTGCAAACCAAGAAATAAACAAACTTTATTAGATTAAACTTGTAAAAATGTTTAACAATGTCTTTGAGGCGTTACAAAAGAAATAAATGAAAAACAAATCTGAACTAGAAAAGGCAAAAATCAGAAATCCCATGGACGCTTCCCCTTCATGCTGACGTAGTCATTGATCGTCCTTTCATTCTCAAGTTTCCTAGTGAGTTTCAAGATCTTCCTCTCTTGCTCATGGTACTTCTCCCGGTAGGTATCCCTCTCTTCTTTCAGCTGAATCCAGGATCTATTCAATGCTTCAAGATCAGTGGGCATGTAGGGATAAAGGACTGTATAAGGAATGCCCTCTTCATTGGTAGGCTCCACAATCACTGGCAACACATCTTCATAAGGCATCCCAAGCTTCTGGGATCGAGCTCGGACCCACTGGAGATAAGGTTTCATAGGGAGAGAAGTCCTTAGTCCTAGCTCTTGAGGGTCAGACTTGTTCACCATGCCCCACGCTCGTATAAACCTTCGGCGATGCTCGTCAATGTCCTCCTTGTAGTCAAATGCAATATCTGTAAGAAGCAGCTCATGAGGACGATCTCTCTGAGCACGACCGAAGTGTCGCAAAGCCAAGCAATGACTGTAGGTTATTCCCCCTCTGATTCCAAGCAACGGGACATTAGGGTATCTCCCACATTGATCAATGACAGCAACGCTTTCCATAACCTTAGAACTCCAAAGAATGTCAGTATGGGCAAGGGACATTATCCTGTAAGACCATCCTAAACCTTCCTCATTCTTCAACACGGACTTGGGGAGGTGCGAAATAAACCACCTCCTCAGCAGCAACATACAACACATGAGAGTCCCTCTTCTACGTATAGTACGAGTGTAGAGGGCGTGCAAGATATCACCCAAAAGAGTAGGTACAGGATTGCGAGACAGGAAGATCTTAACCGCATTCACATCTATGAAAGAATCTGGGTTCGGGAAGAGAACCAAACTGTAGATAAGGAGAGCTAAGATGTCTTCAAAAGCCTAAAAGTCCAAGTTATCCCAGAATAACTGAGCTTGATCCATTAGAAACTTGGATAAGAAACCTTCAAACCCACTTCGTGTCTCCCAATTAGATACTACATCAGCCCGTTTCAGATGCAGAGCTGAAGCAATGTCTTCTGGTCTAGGAGTTTCTTCCAAACCTGTGAAAGGCACCAGCTCTAGGATGGATATACCCAATAAGTGAGAGAACTCCTCCAAAGTAGGAACTAACTGATAGTCTGGGAAAGTGAAACAATGATGCACTGGATTGAAGAACTGGAAAAGCACACTCATCATTTGTTCATCAAACTTTGAGGTAACCAAGCTAAGAAGCTGACCATGTCTCCTAATGAATGAAGAAGTATCAGAAACTCTTGAAGCTAAATCTTTGAGTTGAGCAGGTATTTGCACAAAGTTAACTCGAATGGTGTTTCTGCGTACGGAAGCCATAATCTGCAAAACAGAAAAAATATAAATCCCCTCGGTGTTTGAAATGGTTAGTATAATGAAGTATGCATGTTATGTAATAATGCATGATGTCATGGTAGAACACACAACAGGTATAACAGATAACAGACATGGTAAAGGAAAACAAGTCACACAAGAGCCCTTATGTTTCAGGCTTGCATGGGGGTATAGGTACTACCCTCTTGAAGTTCAGTTGGTTTCAACCTGTCCTAATAATAGTAACCGGGTTCTAGAGGTTCTCAATATCACTGACCATCCTCCATCGGTCATGGTTTCAGCTCACGCAATCTTTTCTTGCGGCCGGAACTATCTCGAGAGTATGGTCTCAATGAGTGTAGCATCGAGTATCAACCAGTTCCCAGCTTTACAACGAGACTGATTATCTCACTACTTCCTATGGCCAAGTTGGTCAATTATAGGTTCTAAGGTCAGTTGATGCTTAACGACCCATATAAAAGCCCCGTATTCTCCTCGTTTCTCCACAAGGGATACCAGTACCAACCAATGTGCCACATCAATGTAAATACTACTTCAACTGTATCGGTCTATGCCGTACAGTTCCCTCACAGTTTATTTATACTTACCTAACAGGTGTCCCCCAGATCCGGGTTAGGATCTATAGTAATTCCCAATACAAAACACTCATAATTAAAGCAATAAAATCAAACAAGAGAAGCAATTTATGACAAACTAATCCTAAGGTATACCCTGAAATTCTGGCTGCAGATACTCAATGTCACGTTTAATGTTATGACACCGTATCTGACTTTCTATAAGACAGTAAATACAAAAACAGTAAAGAACACAGTCAATTGTTTACCCAGTTCAGTGTGCAACAACACCTACTCTGGGGGCTACCAAGCCAGGGAGGAAATCCACTATAAGAGATGTTAATTCAGGAATAAACCAACCAGTTTATCTCCTTCACTTAAGACCTACCCAATGCAATTTCAATCTAAGTACAACTTAAACCTGAGTTCCTACTCACTCCCCCTCAATCACAGCAGTGATACATAAAACAATTTGACTAATGAATTGATGAAGACACTCTTCAAAAACATACACTTGATTAAGCTTCACAGCTTTTTAATCAAGCAACACAACCACTCTTGCTTCACAGCTTTGAGTGATACACACACCTAACTTGACTCTATTTCACAGCTTTAGTCAAGGAACATTCAAACACTCTTGCTTCAAAGCTTTGAGTGCTACACAACCCTTACAATTAAAAACCTATTCCAAGTCACTTATCACAATGATAATTGCTTGAAGTACAATAAGTAAACCTATACAGTTTACAAATGATCTTCTGACCAAAAAGGGGTTACTTGCAAAACAGCAGCTCTGTTGAATATATAGCAGCTGCATCTTCAGTTAGGGTTTCCACAAAAAGCTAGGGTTAATTCCATTTGACCTTAAGACTAGGTCACAGGACTTTATCAACCAGGTTAGGGTTGAGCTAGGTTAACCCAAAGAAAACGCAGGATGCTGTTCTGGAAAGACTGAGTCATTTTCCTGAAAAAACTCAGAATTAACCAAACTGCAAACCTGTTAGTTCAGAACAGGATGTCTTAACATCTGTTATGACATCTGAAAAAACCTGTCTACTGATTTAGGAAAATGTGATCATTTTGCAAAATGCTCAGATACACACTTATAAACATCAGTACCTGAATGACACTATTTTTCTTCAAAGGTACCTAATGAATCAGTACAAACTAAACTAGAATGTTATGACATCAGTCATGACATTCACACATACACTTGGGTTTTACCAAAAATGCAAGCCAATAACTAAACAACTACATACCCCACTTATAGTCCCTAGCAGAGTCGTTAGTTCTGTGATACGGTGGCAGAACCGGACTGTTTTAGGAAAATGCTGGTTTGTGTTCGCAAAATGTTGCTGGTTTTGGAAAGGACAAAAGCACAAAAAAATTCCTTTTTCGAGATTTTGAGTACGGGGGGTAGATTATAGAAAGGGAAGGTATTAGCACCCTTCTATCCGTAGTTTTCTACGGGCTCTTAGGTACTTGCTCATCATTTTAAAAATTTCTTCTGTGCTTGTGTGTTTTGAAAAGTTTTTGTTTTACTTCGATTTAACCCTTGCTTCTGTCTTTAAAGAGTGTTACCAAGTGTTTCTTGAAAACATTGTTTGAAAAAGTGTAAGTGTGGAAAAGTTTGACTTTGAGCAAGTACCTACTAGCATCTACCCACTCGAAAAAAGAATGTTTTTGTTCTTATTTCCTTTAGACAGCGCTATCCCACTATTAGTGAGTAGGTAGCACGGTCCTTGGATTTGTAAGGGTCAATTCTAAAGGGACGTACAATCACTAAAGCAATGTTAGGACGTCTTAGTAATAACCCTAATGTCTTAAGATCATATTCGAGGCAACATTTCCGAACGGGACATTTGATCTTTGTTTAGACAAGAGGGAGACCACTAAAACACCCTATACTTAATGATCGTTTACCGAAGGCAACCGAAGTGAGAGTATACCCTAGGAGTGTGCATGTGCGAGTGATTTGATTTCAGTTATTATCTTTGCATATTTAGGGTTTGCTAACCATTTTAAAATTAACATACCTTCTTATCATGCAATCCTATTATCATACATCTAACAGTTAATATTTGCAAAAATTAAAATGAGAGAAATAAAACTATGCTATTACAAGGCTTCGGGGAGGGGGATTAATTACATAGCCAAAAACCCGCAAAAACGATAAATAGACGAAAAATCCTAATTAAACTATTATAACCCATGAACAGTTACATCAATATTTGCAAAAATAATAAATGCGCGCGATGAATCAAGGACGAGAGAAAATTAGGGTTTTGACCCCGTCTAAACCTAATTAAAAGAAAAATCATTTTTTGTTGTTTTTGATTATTTTGAGAAAATAAGGTTTTCATGAATAAATACAAACCTAATTACTAATTAATAAAAATAATTAATTTTGACATATTTTTGTATTTTGGTTATTTTAAGAAAAAGAAAATAAAAATTAAATTAAACAAAACCCTAATTTTCTAATTTATTTTAAGTTATTTACAAAAGAATTAAAGTTACCCCAAAATTAAATTAAACTAATTAAATTAATTTTGACAAAATATATTAAAAAAACCTAAATTTGATGAAATTGATTTTTATGAGTTTTTTTGTAAAAAAAAGAATTAAATTTGTGTGAGAAATTATTAATCAAAATAAATTAAAAGAAAAAAATATAAAAGAAAACAGAGAAATGGGCCTTGTAATCAGCAAACAGGGGGGTGTCCATAGCAGTTTTTTGGTCCAATAAGCCTTGGTCCATGTTGACCTTTCTGATTCCATGTTGCATGTTAACTAGGGTGCATTGTAGACTTTCAAATGATGGCCTTTGGATCCAACTTGTGGACATCTGGTTGGCTGAGTGTTGAAGGCGTATGGTGGATATCCTGGAAACTTGCACACCTAATCATGTAAAATAAAATGTTATTGAACAAATATTGGGGACCTGGGGATCGAACCCATGCCCTTTGGCAATTTCCAACGCCTCCTCACCAACTGAGCTGGCATGCTTTGTTGTATATCAAATAACAAATAAAAATTATATTGAGAAAACAAATTAATTCATCAAAACCGCGAGAAATTTAAAAGGGCCAGTCAGGGGGTGCCACGCCACCCTTCTTCTTCCTTCCTCCGTTGGTAAAAGTCCAAGACTTTTTCCTACAGACAAAAGTCTGTAGCTATATCCCTGCGTATTTCCAGAATCTCACACAAGCACAATAAATGAAAACTAATGGTGCAGATCAATTCGTCTTGGCCTGGTGAACACCATGGTACCCCTCTTTTGGGCCAATTTTACCTGCAATCAAAACCCTTAAAAACGAAACCCAAACCCTAACAATGGTGGATCTCAGTATGGCTAACAAAAACGCAATTGAATATACCCATTAGCTTGCAAATGTTTCACTGAACAAGAATATGTAAAGAATTCATGCTAACAATGCCAAATTCATGAAATTCGATTTCAAAAAGGTAAGGGTATCGTGAGGCACTTACAGTGCGTTTTTGGGCACGAAAATACTTGTTGATGATTGGGATAGACTCCTTCAATGCCCAGCAAGTGAAAGGTGTGCTTGGAATGGCTTGAAAGCGCCTGGAACTATGAAAACAGATTGCTACTTTTCTTGAGTTTTTCCAAGTTTTTCCTCAACTTCTCACGCCTCTAACCCTTGTGCTTTTGGTCTGCAAACATTCTATATGTATCCTAGAATCCATTAGGGTTCCAAGTTTGCATCAAATCCTTGCAATTATGAAGATTTGATCCATGTTCTCACTTGTATCCAATCTTTCCAAAACAAGAAAAATTCAATCTTTTTGTGTACAAACAATCCTTGCACGATTTGATCTCATTTCCAGCTATCCATGGACCTGAAATATGCATAAAATCTTAAGGTTTAAATGATTTTGATATTTTCATGATTTTATTTTGATTTAATTTGATTTAATTAAAATAAAAATCAAAATAAATGACAAAAATAAAATAAAGGAAAGTGGTAAGGATCATGGGTCTTGGATCATGTTACAGACTCATTGCAAGCACAAAAAGTTGGGCCCATTTGACAAAAATTGCAACTTTGGCCACTTTTGACTTTTGGCAATTTTGCAAAAAAGGTCAACTTCACCAATGCATAACTCTTTCAATTTTGACCCTAGAGATGTGTTCTTGGTCTTTTTAGAAAGCTTAGAATGTATTCTAAGCAAAACCTTTGGTCTCATCTCAATTGAGTCTTCCATATTCATGTATGAGGCTTTGACAAAAAAGGTGTTTTTGTTGACTTTTCAAAATGACCTATAATGTCCAAATTTGTAACTTCTTATGAGTGCATATTTTGAACTTGGGAGATGAAGATGAATTGTATGGAATTGCATCCTATTCAAAATTAGCTTTGGATGGGTCATTTCTAATAAAGTATGAGAAAGTTATGCTTGGTCAAAGTTGGGTTGACTTTTCCTACAAAACCCTAATTTAGCAACTTTTGGGTTTTGATGAATTGTGAGAAATCCTTGATGAATCATGATAAATACCTTATAAATTGATGAATAATACTTCAAAATGAGGATTTTGACCAAAAATCTTGAGTTTTGACTGTATGGGGACCACAGTTGACTTTTGCCCTAGCATAGTCGATTTTTAGGCCTTTGAGCAATTGACTGAGCAAATTTTCTCTGTAGGTCTTGAAACTTGACATGGATGATATTGAGAACATATTAGGACAATGGTGAGAATTTGGGATCCCTTGGACTCAAGTATCTTGATGCAAAATGAAACCCTAATTTGAGGTATACTGCCTTAGGAGAGGGTTTGTCTGGCCAACCCTTGGACTTCCTTGAGCAATTTGAGGACCTCACTTGAGATGTATTGAGAAATATGGGAGGGAAAATTTTGGGGTACAACAGAGAGCATTAAATTTTTGCGTGTTTCCTTGCACTATTCCATTTTACAATGCACTAGCGTAGACACTTGAGTCCATGTAGTCGTCTTTGCATTAAATGAGCAAACGACACTATGTAAGAACATGTTTCCTGAAGCTTGACAAGACTTGTTAGCTTTTGCATTCTTTCAAAACTTGGCTTCACGTCTTGAATTCAGAACATGCTTGCATATCTTTTAAACAATGTTTTGCTTTCTAAGTACTTCTGATCAGCATTTGCTTTCAAATATCTTCTGAACAACACTTGCTTTCAAATATCTTCTAAATAGCACTTGCTTTCAAATATCTTCTTAACAACACTTGCTTTCTAAGATCTTCTGAACAACACTTGCTTTCAAATAACTTTTGAAACATAGCTTACATATAAACTTGCTAAGCGTTAGAAGATGTAATAAAATAATTATATTACCAGAGTCAGCATCAGCATTAGCACTTGCGCTAAAATAGTTCTTTCATCAAAGAACTTCTTCATTTATTTTCAGCTCAGCACATCAAGATGCTTCTATCAGAACATTATCAGAGACAGCATCAGCATCAGCACTTGCGCTTAAAATAGTTCTTTCATCAAAGAATTTCTTCATTTATTTTCAGCTCAGCTTTTCAAGATGCTTCTGTCAGAACATTATCTGAAATAGTAAAATACGTTCATCAGAGTATCAATTATATAAAATATAATTTATTGTTATCATCAAAACTCTGAGATATGATCAGAACTAATCTTGTTCTAACAATCTCCCCCTTTTTGATGATGACAAAAATATATTCATATATAGAAATAAATTTGAATAAGAGATAGGAATCTCCCCCTAAAATAAACATTTCTATAAGAAAAACTTCCTGAGAATTTTCATCAGAGCTTTGGAATTTTTCTTCTGAGATTTCTTTATCAGGTTATTTTGAAGATAATGTTCATTTGAAATAAACTTCCAGAGTTTAAATGATACCTGCAAAGTTCTTAAAAGCATAGAAAGAAATCTTGTATTTTGTTAGAATGTTTGACTTAGTCCCATAACTGTTAATCAGAGATTAGATCAAAATACTCATTTTCTCCCCCTTTTTGGCATAATCAAAAAGTAAATGAAAAATAGTTGAAGAGCGTAAAAATTTTACTAATAAAAGATTCAGAGGTTCAACAAAACAACAAATGAGAAAGGTTTTTACAAAAGTATTTACATGAAGACTTTTTAGAGATAGGTTTTGTAAAAAAAAAAATTTAAAAATGACTTAGAATTTAATGAAAATGAAAAGTGAGGGGAAAGCGTGATATTTTAAACAAATCATAACAATTTCCTAGAACAGCGTCATTAGCTTAGCACGCGTAACCTTTCAGAAACACACCAAGTGTTCATCTTCTGAAGATTGCATGGGACAGTTGTTTGATCTAATGAACTTCTGAGCTATACTTGAATTGAAACGTTAGAACATTTCAGAACATTACATATAGCTTCTGATGTAACTTCTCTTCTAACTTCTGAAGAGTTGTTAATCAGAGCATTCATAACAGAATATTCTGAAGTCAAGCACAGAAGATAAATACAGTTTTATTCAGAACATAATTCCATACAAATATTTTTCAAAATGAATTTAAATCTATCTTCTAAAAGAGGTTTGGTAAAAATATCAGCCCATTGATGGTCTGTTTTTACAAAATTTAGATTTAAAATTCCCTTCTGAATATAGTCCCTTATAAAATGGTATTTAATTTCAATGTGTTTAGCTTTAGAATGTAAAATAGGATTTTTAGAAAGACAAATAGCAGAAGTATTGTCACAGAAGATAGGAATCTTACTTTCATAAAGATTAAAATCTTCTAGCTGACTTTTCATCCAAATCATCTAAGAACTACATCCAGCAGCAGATATATTCTCAGCTTCTGTTGTTGAGAGTGAAATTTTTGCTTGCTTCTTACTGTACCATGAGATAAGATTTTCACCCAGTAACTGACAGCTTCCAAAGGTGCTCTTTCTTCCAATTCTATCTCCAGCAAAGTCAGCATCACAATAGCCTACTAGTCTGAAATTATTTGATCTTCTGTAACACAGACCCAGATTAGTAGTACCTTTCAGATGCCTCAGA
This sequence comes from Vicia faba, assembly GCA_948472305.1. Taxonomy (NCBI): domain Eukaryota; kingdom Viridiplantae; phylum Streptophyta; class Magnoliopsida; order Fabales; family Fabaceae; genus Vicia; species Vicia faba. Next base: position 31,381,318 of record OX451736.1, read on the forward strand.
ATTCTCTTAACAGCAGTTAAGGGAGATTCTCTAGGATCTGATTAGAATCTAGCACATAAACATATGCTGAATAATATATCAGGTCTAGATGCATTCAGATAGAGAAGGGATCCAATCATACCTCTATAGAGCTTCTGATCTACCTTCATACTTACCTCATCTTTTCCTAGAATGCATGTTGGATGCATAGGTGTCTTAGCATCTTTGCTTTCTGACATCTGAAATTTCTTCAGAAGTTCTTTGACATACTTCGTCTGATGTATGTTAGTACCTTCTGGAGTCTGGTTGATTTGAATTCCCAGAAAGAACTTCAATTCTCCCATCATGCTCATCTCAAATTTTGCCTGCATGGTCTCAGCAAATTCTTTTCCAAGGGAGATATTAGAGGTTCCAAAAATAATATCATCAACATAAATTTGACAAATTAAGATATCATTTTTAAATGTATTTCTGAATAGAGTTGTGTCCATTTTCCCTCTGGTAAAATCTTTTTCTAAAATAAAATTACTTAGACGATCATACCAAGCTCTGGGAGCTTGTTTTAAACCGTACAAAGACTTTTTTAATTTAAAAACATGTTCTGGATGTTTTGAATCATTAAACCCAGGAGGTTGATGGACATAAACTTCTTCTTCTATATAGCCATTTAAAAATGATTTTTTAACATCCATTTGATATAATGAAATGTTATTTTGAACAGCAAAAGAAATTAATAATCTGATAGACTCTAACCTGGCGACTGGGGCAAAGGTTTCATTATAGTCAATTCCTTCTTGTTGATTATAACCTTGTGCAACCATTCGTGCTTTGTTTCTGATCACCTCTCCTTGCTCGTTCAGTTTGTTTTTGAAAATCCATTTGGTTCCTATAATGTTGAATCCTTCGGGTCTTGGAACTAGATCCCATACATCATTTCTGGAAAATTGATTGAGTTCCTCTTGCATTGCTAAGATCCAATCATTGTCTTCCAGAGCTTCATCAATAAAAGTTGGCTCAATCAGAGATACCAATCCAAACAATGATTCTTCATTGATTCTGAGAGAGGATCTTGTTCTGATGGGATCTTCTTTTCTCCCAATGATCACGTCTTCTTTATGAGATGAAGAGATTCTAGGAAACCTTTTCTGAGTGGTTTGTTCAGATATTCTGAGATTGTCCAGAGCATTGTCAAGAGGGTGATCTTCTGAGTCTTCCTTTACTTCTAAGTCTCTCTTTGCTTCTGAGTCTTTCTTTGCTTCTGAAGTTTCAGAGTTTGAGGGATGATCTTTTGTACCTACAGAAATATCAATTTGCTTTGGTTGTTGCTGGCCAAGCTTATCATCAAACCTAACACTGATTGACTCTTCAATAATTTGTGTTTCTGTATTGTATACTTTGTACCCTCTTGAGCGTTCAGAGTATCCTAACATAATACACTTTTATGCTTTAGAGTCAAGCTTGTTCAAATAATTTTTTGTATTCAGAATAAAGCATGTGCATCCAAATGGATGAAAATAAGAAATGTTGGGCTTTCTGTTCTTCCACAATTCATATGGAGTCTTTTCCAGAATAGGTCTTATAGAGATTCTATTATGAATGTAACACGCTGTGTTAATTGCCTCAGCCCAGAAGATCTTAGCAACATTAGTCTCGTTGATCATGGTTCTGGCCATTTCTTGTAATGTTCTATTATTTTATTCTACAACTCCATTTTGCTGGGGAGTTCTAGGACAAGAGAAATTATGAACAATACCATTCTCTTTAAAATATTTTTCAAAAAATGGTTTTCAAATTCACCACCATGATCACTTCTGACTTTTGTAATTCTAAAATCTTTTTCGTTTTGCACTTGGTTACAGAAGTCTACGAACACAGAATGTGACTCATCCTTGTGTTTTAAAAACTTGACCCATGTCCATCTGCTGAAGTAATCAACATTGACCAATCCATACTTCTTGCCTCTAATGGATGCAGTTTTAACTGGCCCAAACAGATCAATATGAAGTAGTTCTAATGGCCTAGAGGAAGAAACAACATTTTTGGATTTAAAGGAAGGTTTTGAAAATTTTCCTTTTTGACATGCTTCGCACAGAGCTTCTGAGTTGAACTTCAGATTGGGAAGTCATCTGACTAAATTTAATTTATTTAGTTGAGAGATTTTTCTTAAGCTGACATGTCCCAATCTTTTGTGTCATACCCATTGCTCATCGCTAACAGACAAAAGGCATTTTACATTCTGAGATTTAAGATCTGATAAATCAATTTTGTATATGTTGTTCTTTCTCTTGCCAGAAAAGAGGATTCATCCATCTTTTTTACTAACAGCTCTACATGAATTTTGATTGAAGATAATTCCATAACCATTGTCACTTAATTAACTTATGGACAGCAGGTTATGCGCTAATCCTTCTACTAATAAAACATTAGAGATAGAAGGAAGTTTACCGTTTCCAATGGTTCCAGAACCAATAATCTTCCCTTTCTGATTACCTTTAAACTTTACGTCTCCTCCAGCTTTAAATTCCAGGTTTTGGAACATAGACTTTTTTCCCGTCATATGTCGTGAGAACCCAGAGTCCAGGTACCGTGACTGGTGTCTCCATTGAGCTGTTAAGGACATCTGCAACAAATATTATTTTATCCTTAAGTACCCATATCTTTTTTGGTCCTCTTGGTTTAGAGTATTTCAAGTTTTGTTTGAACTTTTGGTTAGCATAAGAGTTTCCAGAATGTGATGTATATTTTATATCATATGTGTGTCCAAACTTGAACTGTTTGTTCAGAGGTTTATAAGAGAAAGTCATATTAGCAACAGGTTTTGGAATATATGTTTCCTTCCCATTGGGATGTTCATATCCAATTCCTCTTCTATTTTTCCCACTAACTCCACAAATCATTGAAGCTATTTTTCTTCTATCTATGTTTTTAGCTAGAAACTTCTGAAAGCTTTGATCATATTTCTTTATGATCTTATCAGCATAACTAGGATCTTCTGAGATTATTTCCTTTTGAGAGTTTTGTAGATCATTTTCTAGTTTTGAAATTTTTTCTTTTAACTTAGAATTTTCTGATCTCAGACTCTCAGTTACTTCAGAGTCAGAAGCAAGATCCTTTTTCAGATTCCTGAATTTTACTCGAAGTTGTTGATATCTTTCCAGAATTTCACTCAGACTTTCTCCTAGTTCAGCTTTAGTGAAATTAACAGTGAAGTCAGAGAATACCTCTTCAGTGTCTGATTCTGATTATAATTCTGATTCAGAGGATTCTGAGACATCTGATAAGTTGTCGGTTTGAGCTATATTGGCTTGTTCATCTTCTGATTTTGTTTCATCTTCAGAAGATTCAGAATCATCCCATGTTGCCATAAGACTTTTCTTCTTTTCCTTAACTAACTTCCCTTTATGTTTCTCCTTCTGAAGCCTTGGACACTCACTTTTATAGTGACCTTGTTTATTGCATTCATAGCAGGTAATGATTCTGTTACTTCATATTTTGTGTCCATAGGATTGTTCAAAGTCATTTCCTATTCTTCTGGAGTTTCTGAAATTCTTCTGCTTGTGCTTCCATAGCTGATTGATCCTTCTGGAGAGCAAGGATAGTTCATCTACTTTTGAAGCAGATTCTTCAGAGTTTTCTTCTTTACCCTGAAAAGCTTTAGTTTCATATTTTATAATTGATTTAAGGGAAATGGACTTACCTTTCTCTTGAGGCTCGTGCTCATTAAGTTCTATCTCATGACTTCTGAGAGCACTGATAAGTTCTTCAAGAGACACGTTGTCCAGATCTTGTGAAACTTTGAAAGCAGTGACCATAGGTGCCCATTTTCTGGGTAAGCTTCTGATGATCTTCTTAACGTGATCTGCCTTAGAATATCCCTTGTTCATAACTCTCAAGCCAGCAATCAGAGTTTGGAACCTTGAGAACATATCTTCTATAGATTCACTTTCCTTCATCTTGAAGGCTCCATACTTCTATACGAGAGCCAGAGCTTTATACTCCTTCACTTGAGCGTTTCCTTCATGAGTCATTTTAAGAGACTCAAACATATCATGTGCAGTATCTCTATTTGTAATATTTTCATATTCCACTTTAGAGATAGCATTTATAAAAATATTTCTAGCTCTATGATGATTTTTGAAATCAGCTTTTTGCTGTCTATCCATATTTTTCCTATCAATCATATTTCCTTCTGAGTTAGTAGGTTGTTTGTAACCATCCAAGACTATATCCCATAAGTCACTATCATGACCTAGAAAGAAACTTTCTAGTCTATCTTTCCAATAATCAAAATCTTCTCCATCAAATACAAGAGGTTTGTTGTAACTATTGTTGTTTTGCTCAGTATCCATGTGTGTTTTCTTGTGGATCTTTTCCTGACACGGTTAAGTGTTGAGCTCAGATTCAAGCTCTGATACCAATTGAAGGTGGAGAAAACACTTAGAAGGGGGGAGGGGGTTGAATAAGTTTCTTTTTATTTTTCTTAAGGGCACAACAATATAGGAAAGACAAGGTTATTTTTATCCTGGTTCGTTTGAACTCAAACTACTCCAGTCCACCCGCCAAGGTGATTTCTCCTTTCTCAACAAGGAGTTAATCAACTATAATCAACTGATTACAATCACACAACAACTGTTGTGACTAACAATGCACAAGTAAACTTACAAGTGACTCACACCACTAAGACTTAAACTAGTCCTAGTCTACTTGAGAATTCTGACCAACCTTGGTCTATCAAGGAACAATTACAAGATATAAATCTTTACAGATAATGAAAAAAAGTTTGCTTCTAAGAAAGCTATATCACAACTGTGATTTTTCGCTAAGAATATTATAGCAGAAAGTGTATGAATAATGAATTTGTGAGCCCAAAATTTTTCACGTTGTTCTTGCTTCTTTTGAATTTGTTCAGTTCTATTCAGAACTTCAGTTGTTCAATCTTTCAGTGTTTCAGCAATTGTGTGTTTGTGTGTTTTTTTGCGTTGGTTGGCTAGCAATTAATGTTCTTCTATATATAGCATGAAGAAACATGACCGTTGTTGCCTTCAAATGGAGGGCATTAAATGTTTGCGTGTTTCCTTGCACTATTCCATTTTTTAATGCACTAGTGTAGACACTTGAGTGCATGTAGCCGTCTTTGCATTGAATGAGCAAATGGAACTATGTAAGAACATGTTTCCTGAAGCTTGACAAGACTTGTTAGATTTTGCATTCTTTCAGAACTTGGCTTCACGTCTTGAATTCAGAAGATGCTTGCATATCTTCTAAACAATGCTTTTCTTGCTAAGTACTTCTGATCAGCGCTTGCTTTCAAATATCTTCTGAACAGCACTTGCTTTCAAATATCTTCTAAACAGCACTTGCTTTAAAATATCTTCTGAACAGAACTTGCTTTCTAAGATCTTCTGAACAACACTTGCTTTCAAAGAACTTCTGAAACATAGCTTACACAGAAACTTGCTAAGCGTTAGAAGATGTAATAAAATAATTATATTACCAGAGTCAGCATCAGCATCAGCACTTGCGCTAAAATAGTTCTTTCATCAAAGAACTTCTTCATTTATTTTCAGCTCAGCATATCAAGATGCTTCTGTCAGAACATTATCAGAGACAGCATCAGCGTCAGCACTTGCACTTAAAATAGTTCTTTCATCAAAGAACTTCTTCATTTATTTTCAGCTCAGCACTTCAAGATTCTTCTGTCAGAACATTATCTGAAACAGTTAAATACGTTCATCAGAGTATCAATTATATAAAATGTAATTTATTGTTATCATCAAAACTCTGAGATATGATCAGAACCAATCTTGTTCTAACAAAATGTTCTTGTCAATTCCATTGAATATAGAATTCAAGGCTTTAGAATTTCCAAGTCTAATTTCATCCTCTTCTTTATACCAGTCTTCTTCTGGCTTTAACACAGAAGTAGGTTCTCCATCTTCTCCCAATTTTCCAGGCTTTTTCCATCCTTTTAAGACAACTTTCCAAGTCCTATTGTCCATAGATTTTAGACAGGCCATCATACATGGTTTCCAATAGTCATAATTGCTTCCACCTATAATGGGTTGTCTGTTCACAAATCCTCCTTCCTTGTCCATAGTACCAGAAAGTATTTTCCCTAGATCTCACCCAGATACAGAGTAGGATGCCTGCTCTGATACCAATTGAAATTCTGATATCAGATATGTGATGTCGAAGGATATGTCACGACACAAATATATGAGGGCAATAAAAAAATCAACAATATAAAAGCAGTAAAAACACAAGGGATTGTTAACCTAGTTCGGTGTACAACAACACCTACACTGGGGGCTACCAAGCCAGGGATAAGTCCACTAAATAGTATAAATTCATATACCCTTAGTAAACAACCAGTTTACGATATAATCACTTAATCACTGACCATGCTATAATTCTACCTAAGACACACCTATGTATGAGGCCCTCCTCAAATCCCTCCAACAACTAACAGTGAAAAACAACAAAATTATTAAATTTGAAAAACCTCAATCATTCAATACTTAAAAGCTTATGAATGATCCACAATTAACAACTCAACTAACAAATTACAACTTTATTATTGAAACAATACTAAAGTGTATTAATATTTAAGGATTCGGACTTTTAAACACAAAGAATATATTTTTCTTCAATTGTTGCAAATGTATGAATAAGGATGCAAGTCTTTATAAAGGCGCAACAACTTCTTCATGGGCTTGGGCTAAAAAACAAATATCGAATCCCTTGAATCCATGAAAGAAGGCCAATATATAATCCATAAAGGTAAGATATGTCAAAAAAATATTCCTCCATATTTTCCGCAAGTTATAAACCACAAAAACTTAATAAGGTGCACTTAAAAACAGGAAACAGAAAATCTGAAAATATGTTCAGATCAGAAGGTAGATGTTAAGACATCTGCTTTGACATCATTCAAACACAGTTGATATTTTTTACTTCAAATGTCAAGACATTAAGCAAAACATTATCAAAGCAGTATTTTACCAAAATTGCTACCAATAAACACTTACACTTCGACTCCGCTATTTTTTATTTATGATCCCTTTCCTCCCCTCGTTTGTAGGTGCTGGCAATGTTTGAATATTTGAAGATGGTTATGTTGATGATGGAGCCGCAGCGGCGATTGAAGTATTAACGGTGGCGCGACATTGGGGATCTTAGGGTTTTTGTTTAAAAACCCTAGATCGATTGGGTGAGATAGAAGTTCCGAGTCATCTGTATCTTCTTCTTCTCCTTATACTGTTTTCAATATCATCCTCTTTTTCTTTTAGAATTTTTAGGGCTTTATATAGGTTTAGATATTAGATTGAATTAGTAAATTTCTTGTGATTGTCGTTACAAATTTTTGTTGATTGAAGAAATTAGCGTGATTGAGTTAGAGATAGATTAGATCTGTAACTAATTTGTATAATTGAGTTGATTTTGTTGTAATTTTCATAGATTTGATTTGTATAATTGGACAACTCTGTATGTAATTGATACAATTGATTTGTTATGCGTTTTTGGATTGAATCTCTACAGTAATTATTTTGTTGGGTTTTGGGCTTAGTTGATAAATAACAATAGGGAACAGGGCGCCGATGGGGTTTCGAAATTAGGGTTTCCTAATTTTGACCAATAGTCAACAAAAATAATAATTTTCAATAATAATAATAATAATAAATGATAATAAATAATAATAATAATTATGTCAATAATAATATTAATAAGTAAAATTAATAATAATCGCAAATGAGCCTCTGTTCAAGAGAAATTGGGCCTATCACTCCAAAGCGCATCCCCTCCTATTTTTATAAAAGTGAGTCGAAACAATCTCTAATTAGTAATTAGAATTTGATGGCCCACTTGAAATAAAAACCCCTTCTGTACAACAAAGCACCTCCCTCCTCTTTGAGATAGGCCTGAAGCCCAATGCGAAATCTAAAAGAATTCTCTCTTTTATTTAAATTGTATTTTTTCTAATGGACCATTATATATATATATATATATATATATATATATATATATATATATATATATATATATATATATATATATATATATATATATATATATATATATATATATATATATATATATATATATATATATATATATATATATATATATATATATATATATATATATATGTTGTACCCCAAAATTTGCCCTCTCATGTCTCGAGGACTCTTGGAATTACTTCAGTCAAGTTTCAAGCCTTAAACCACATTTTCTAAGAAGAATCATTCAAATTATCAAAAGGGGGCAAAATGAGTAACATTGGAGTTTCAGCCGGAAAAAGTCAATCGGATGCTGAAAAGTCAAACTTTGACTTTTTGATCAAATTTGAGTCCCAAAAATCACATTATGTCAAGACATCTAAAAAATGGAGTTTGATCATCAAAAATAAAGAGAATCAAAAATCCAACTTTGCAAGACTTTGAAATTTTTCTAAGTATTTTCTATACTTGATTAATTTCATTTACTTCATGACATTTTTTGCTACAATTCCAAATAATTCAAAATGATGCAAGTTATTACAAAGTGGCATTTTTGAAAAATTACAAATTCTAAAACTATGTCTTGATTGAGTTCTCTCAAAAAAAAAACCTTGCCACATTATTTTGCCCTTGACATAATGTACATGAAATATTCCACAAGACCAAATTTTTGTCATGCTACAAATCATATTGCCCAAGTTGAACAAAATGTGATATGCCACATTGCCACAACACCCCATGCTGCTCTGCAATAAAGCTTGTGCTATGATGCACCCCAAGTATACATGCTGCCCAATACAGTCCAAAACTGCTCTATGCAGTCTGCCCAAGCCTGCATCACAACAGCCACAGAATTGCACCAAAATGGCAAAGAAAATTTGTGGGATGAAAGTGTAAAAACAGTAAGCAAAAACAATTCAAAATAACTTATTTGGTTTCCCCCCTAAACCACAGTAAAAGGTCTACAAGAGGGAATGTCTCATAGGACAAAGGGGCTGGATTTTTGAAGTGGGATTTTAGCAGAGAGAGAATAGAGAGTTTTTTAGTAGAAAAATAGGATCCTTTGTAAAAAATGGACTCATTAATTTTCAAAACAAAAGTTATATTCTTATTCAAAAGAAGACCCCAACCCATTACAATACAAACTCTCCCATAAGCCAAACAACTCTTCACCCACAAAGACTGTCCAAACATAAAAAGAGTCCCTGTAGTATTATTCATCTTCACCTTCAAAAAAATACCAAAAACATCACGGCACAGCCTAACTTAGTTTCAACAGTCCGGAGTAGCTTTTTGGAGATTCATTGAGGTCATCTAAACACTTGGAAAACATCCAGATTTAAAACAGCCAGTGCAACCCAAAAGGTAAGTCTTCTTAACTTGATATCTTTTCATACATCATTAATGATTTGTTGTTTTTGAAGATAAGATGTAGTATTTTATTGTCCCTTTGAACTAATCATTTGCTTATGGTTTAGGCTTATTCAATCATGTTTTATTTACATTTGTCCATCATATTCTAACCTTGTACAGTAAGTAAAACAATGTTTAAGGCAGGAAAATGCAGCATTTATTGAGACATGTCCTCATGTATCGACTCATCCTAGTGAAAAAACAGCGTATGAGTCGACACATAACCCCCATGCATCAACCCATACTGAGTTCAAGTTACAAAACAGAAGCTGGAAAAGCCTATGAGTCGATACATATGCGTTTCATGTCGATGCAAAAAGGTGCATGAGTTGACACATCCCATTATGTGTCGACTCATACTGAGTAGATTTTGTTTTACAGGAGCAAGGAAAAGTTATGTGTCGATGCATAGCAGCATGGGTCGACACATAGCAGTTCAAAATGCAGTTTTCCTTTTAGTTTACACTGTTTTTACATTGTTTTCATTATCATTCGATATGGTTGTAATATTTCAGTCTCCACTTTATCCACATTGTTAAATTGTACCCCCATCCCCCTAAAGCGATGTAATAGCTTAGATTTTATTTTCCGCATTTTACTTGCTTTTCATATATTGTTAGTAAATAGGATGTATGGCAAGATAAAATCAATAAATAGATGACTTTTAAATACAAGACAAAATGCATGCAAACCAACACACTTGCACACTAGCATCTCTAGGGTAATATCATTTTTTTTGCCTTTTGGAAAAATAGTCATGTCCCTCGAACATGGGCGTTTTAGCAAAAGACCCTCGATAAAATATCGTAGTCCCTCGATGACCCTCGATGTTGCCTTTGATAAACGATCTAGTCCCTAAAACGACATTGCTAAAACGTTCCATGGGTTGTCTTCTATGACTATACAAACATCCCAACGCCCGTCCCTTCACATCCAACGATGAGGCTTCTTACCAAAACAATGGTAAGATAGCAACATCTAAAGGAGGAGGAAAAGCACATCTAAAACCTTTTGAGTAGGTAGGTTCGCTCTCAGTTAATCGCTTGCTCACAACAAAAACATTTTATACACCAACACTCTAATTTTGAAACACTTTTGAAAACAACACTTTATACGCGTTCTTATAGAAACGAGAGTCATTACAAAGAAAACCCTTTTCAAAATCACTTTCAAAAACATATCTCACAAACACTTTCTAGAAAACATTTTCGAAACAAACACTTTGTACGCATTCTTATAGAAACGAGAATCATTACAAAGTCACATTTTCAAAATACTTTCAAAACCCACACCATAAACACATTCAAACAAAAGCAGGTGATCTAGCGAGTAACGAAGAGCCCATGGAAAACCATGGATGAAAAGGGTGATAATACCTTCCCTTTTCATAATCTACCCCCCGAACTCAAGAAAATATCTCTAAAGGTCTTTACTGTGCTTTTTCACCTTTCCTTTTGGATAAAAGAAAAGTCGGTGGCGACTCTTGCTAAACTGCAACATTTGCGAACACAAACGCAAAACTCCTCAAGTCAGTTCTCCCATCGTATCACAGAACTGGCGACTCTGCTGGGGAATGATTCTAAAAAAAAGTGGGGTTACCTTAGGGTTAGATCACCTTTACTCGCTTTCATTATTTGATTTGTGTGCTTTATATTTAATTCTTCGTATTGGGCTTGCTTTGATCCTCCACCCGGATCTGGGACACCTTTTTAGGTAAATAGCAATAGATTGTGGAAAATGTACAGCGTAGACCGATATGGTTGAGGCAATGGCTATGTTAGTGTGACGCAATTGTGGGTACCGGTATCCCTCATGGTGAATCGAGGAGAATACGGGGCCGCTGAGTGGCATCATGAAGCACTAATTGACCTTAGAACCCTAATTGAACAACTTGGCCATTAGGACGTAGTGAGATAACCGGTTTCGGTGTAGAGCTGAAAATTGGTTGATACTCGATACTACACTCATTGAGGCTAGACTTTTGGGATATCTCGGCTGCAAGAAAAGATTGTTGTGCTGAGACAATGCCTAAGATAAAGGTCGGTGATATTGAGATCCTTTAGAACCCGATCATTATTGCTAGGACAGGTTGAGCCAACTAAATTTCAAGAGGGTACTTACCAACAAACTCCATGCGATCCTAAACCTAAGGACTTGTCTGCTTTGTGTGAATATGATTATTTGTATATAAACTTGCTTATCCCTCATATTTGTACATAACACCATAACATCATAGCATAGAATTTTCAATAACCTTTTCAAGGATCTCAAGGGCCTATGATGTAGGGTCGTGTTGAACCAGAAGCCTATCCAGGGGCAAGAAGATTTATTTTTCTCAAACCGAACGCCGTCAAAGATCAAGTACAACAATTTGAGTCAAGGGCTATGACCTACTTGACATGGTGAGCTTGATTCTCGTGGAAGGACATCCACCGATACAAAGTTCTCCAATCAAAGATGTTGATCAAAGTTCAACTTCTAACTTTTTCTCATGTTTACCCCGCGAGATCCTTGAAAACATGCATCCACATATCATGCATCATATCATGACAGGTTTCTCCCATACAGGTCTCCTTATCTTCCTACTGTTTATTTCAGTAAGATGGATATGGAACAAACGGTGAAAGACATCCAGGCTCAAAACGCCCAACTCCGAGAAATATTCTTGAACCTATCCAAGGGGAAAGAAGAAGTTAATGCTCTCCTCACTAGGGGCCTGATCATGGGGAATCTTGAGGGCAACAAGGATGATCAGTTGGAATGGCTACAAATTGAATTTGCCATAATGAGGGTCCAAATGATGGGACAGCCGGTGGACCAGATGGCTCTTATCCAAAATCTGGCTCGAGGACAGGAAGAGTTGAAAGTTCTTGTCAACCAACTTCGTCAAGACGGTTGCAACCGTATGGGGGAAACAATCAGGTTTTGAAATCAAGTCACTACTCAACCTCCCATGAGACAAGAAGCCAGAAGACCTTCCCAATTTGCTACTACCTCGCGGGCCCAACAACAACAGGGGAATCAGCGCAAAGAGGTCGCATCTAAGAGACAATTCACTAGGATCGGCATGTCACTAGCTCAGGTACTACAACACATGTTGAAGGCGGAGCTAATTACATTAAAAGCTTCCCCCCAGAATCTTAATACTGCTGCTCCTAATTACCGTCCCAATGAGAGGTGTGCATACCATTCTGATAGTCCTGGGCATGATACCAACAATTGTTGGGCTCTGAAGAACAAAATTCAAGACCTAATTGATGAAGGTGTGTTGGAATATACACAAGACGATCAAATGGAGCTCTTCTATCACCCCTCAAGAGTATCCATGTGAAGAGACGATCTGGGCGAGGATTTTTTCTGTTTATTCGAATTTTCAATTGTAATTTCTTTGTTTGACCAAACAATTATCTATTAATGTCAAACTTTGTTTCATTAATGCATTGCATATGTTTGTCTTGATTTGATCCACTCATTTTCATTACATTTAAACTATGCTTTTTACTCACTTTATGACATTCAACTCTTGTTAAAATTTACAAGCCTTTAGAGGGAGGATGACGAAAACAATGCCATAATCTCATACAGTATGCTCTTGAACAGACCTTGCTGATGATGTACAGGCGTTTTTTTCCAAATCCTAAACATTGGAGTTATAAGGAAGATAATCCCTAGTTAACCCCTTCGAGCCAAAGAAGTAGAAGTTTTCCTTTTTTCACAAAAAAAATTGAAACCTTTAATCAAAACCTGGGGCAGGGTAGTCTCTCATTTAATTCAAATGCGCGTTAAGCCGCAAACTCTCATCTCGTAATACAACAAATGACGTCAAGAAACATTCCTATGGAATCAAAATACAATGATCACATAGGCAGTCATTATCTCTCAAAAAGAAAAGCCCACTAAGTCAAAACCTACAAAGGAGACTTAAGAAAATTGGGGCATCCCGCTGACTGTAATCTCAAAACAAGAACAGTCAGGCAAAAATTAGGGATAACAAATTAAAAGAAAGAGGTCACTACAAATCCTCAACCACGGGAAAAAAATTACTGCAAAAATGGATGCTTTTCGACAAACTTAACTTGTTTGAACCATCACTAAAATGTCATTCCAGACTCAATTGGAATTCAAACGCATAATTAACTGGGCTTAGGACCGAAGAACGTCATGAAGAACGGGTGGGTACAAATACACTTTGAGCCTTTATCCTTTGTTTCTTAAACCGTGAACCAAGCCACATTACAACCCTTCAAAAGTCCTAATTGAAGCATGGGTTAGTTCGAAAGCATATTGTTACAAAAGGTATCCTGACTCCTGTAAGGCTGTGCTCTAAATCCTGAGTTTGAATTTTCTTAACAAAATGTTTTACTCGCTGAAACGAATTTTCAAAACTTCAAGACAACCATAAACTTTGCATTATTTGAATATCGTTGTTTTCATGTGGCTATTTGTTTGACAGCGGAGAAATTCACACGACGAATATCCGATGAACGAAAGCTCTCTCAGTGAACAAAATCAATTCAAGTAGGATGACACTCCCATTAACAAATCTCCTATCAACAAGGGGACATGACATGTCACTATCCAACACACCTGGGGCAGTCCAATCAAGATTCCAAGAAATCTCTCAAGAATTTCAGAGTAACCAGGGGCAAGTCTCTATCTTCGTCACTTGGGGCATTGAACGTCAATCCAGACAAATGGTTACGTACAGTCAAACATTTCCAAGCAGTGCCAGAAACACTCGCTACTAGGGGTAGTGACAAATCTCCCCAAAATCCTTCTCATAGGATGATTCCCGAGCAAGAGTTTAATCTCTGAAAACCTTTCTCCAACTGAGACAACCTCAAGAGTCCTCGAGGACTTTCCCCAACGAAGTCAGCACCTCTCTAGCAGACCGACAACAGGGTTTATTTCCCCAACAAACTATAGATTCCCCAGTTTTAGTTTGCCTTTATAACTACTACAAACCAAAGGACCACAACTCCCTTTCCCCAGTAGACTACTCTACAATCCTCAGCAAGTTACTGTGAAACCTAGACCCGACCAGATATCAGTTCAACTTTGACCCCAGTAGAGCGGACAACCGAGGCTCCAGAACTCTTTTCCCCAAGAAGGAATCAACACTCTCCAACAGAGTTTTCAATATTCCCCAACATAGTTCTCCTCAAACAACAAAACAGGAATCCCCGATGGAAATATTCTAAGCAAAGTTTGAAGACACACCAACTCTTCAACAGATGTCCAGGATTTAACAACTCCCTAGCATTTGTCAAGGATTTATTTTCCCGGACAAAGATACACTTCAATAAACATTTCATATTTCATACATCCTATTTACATACATGATAAGTTTACACGACACAATCTCATTTATTTTTGAGAAACATCATGACATCATGCATTTCATACATCATGACATTGCATACAGCTAACATTTTACCTTTTTCAGGAAAAGGTCAATCAACATATGGCTACCATCAACATTTTCAAGTTCCAGATTAATACTTGTAACAAGCCAGGAAAACTATCTGTGGACGACTGATTGTAGATTAACACCTGTAACAAGCCAGGAAAACTATCTCTCTTTCTCAGGTCAAAGATTAATACCTGAAACCAAACAGGGAAACTATCTACTCGACCAACTCAGGTTCTTTCTCACTTCCAGATGCAGTTTTACACTGACTCATCATCAGGAAACCCTACACAGGTTACTTCTATTTTCAAGATGCAGTTTTACACGGACTCATCATCAGGAAACTCCACACAGGTTCCTTCTATTTTCAAGATGAAGTTTTACACGGACTCATCATAAAGCAACCCTACCCAGGTTCCTTCTCACAGCCCTACTACCCAGGCTTTCATTTCAAAGTAACCCTACTATCCAGGTTCCTTCTCACAACCCTACTACCCAGGCTTTCATTTCGAAGTAACCCTACTATCCAGGTTCCTTCTCACAACCCTACTACCCAGGCTTTCATTTCGAAGTAAGCCTACTATCCAGGTTCCTTCTCATAGCCCTACTACCCAGGCTTTCATTTCGATGTAACCCTACTATCCAGGTTCCTTCTCACAACCCTACTACCCAGGCTTTCATTTCGAAGTAACCCTACTATCCAGGTTCCTTCTCACAGCCCTACTACCCAAGCTTTCATTTCGAAGTAACCCTACTATCCAGGTTCCTTCTCACAATCTTACTACCCAGGATTTTATTTCGAAGTAACCCTACTATCCAGGTTCCTTCTCATAGCCCTACTACCCAGGCTTTCATTTCGAAGTAACCCTACTATCCAGGTTCCTTCTCACAGCCCTACTACCCAGGCTTTCATTTCGAAGTAACCCTACTATCCAGGTTCCTTCTCAAAACCCTACTACCCAGGCTTTCATTTCGAAGTAACCCTACTATCCAGGTTCATTCTCACAACCCTACTACCCAGGTTTTCATTTCGAAGTAACCCTACTATCCAGGTTCCTTCTCACAGCCCTACTACCCAGGCTTTCATTTCAAAGTAACCATATTATCCAGGTTCCTTCTCACAACCCTACTACCCAGGCTTTCATTTCAAAGTAACCCTACTATCCAGGTTCCTTCTCACAGCCCTACTACCCAGGCTTTCATTTTGAAGTAACCCTACTATCCAGGTTCCTTCTCACAGCCCTACTACCCAGGCTTTCATTTCGAAGTAACCCTACTATCCAGGTTCCTTCTCACAGCCCTACTACTCAGGCTTTCATTTCGAAGTAACCCTACTATCCAGGTTCCTTCTCATAACCCTACTACCCAGGCTTTCATTTCGAAGTAACCCTACTATCCAGGTTCCTTCTCACAGCTCTACTACCCAGGCTTTCATTTCGAAGTAACCCTACTATCCAGGTTCCTTCTCACAGCCCTACTACCCAGGCTTTCATTTCGAAGTAACCCTACTATCCAGGTTCCTTCTCACAACCCTACTACCCAGGCTTTCATTTCGAAGTAACCCTACTATCTAGGTTCCTTCTCACAATCCTACTACCCAGGCTTTCATTACGAAGTAACCCTGCTACCCAGGTTCCTTCTTCCTTACCTCAGACAACAGTTTACAACACTGCGAGGCCTGGACTCGATCAGATACGGTCGATTTCACACTTCCCCAGCGAGTTACTGTACAGCCTGGACCCTGACCAAGTATACATTCTACTTTCACTCCCTCAATCAGGAGTTAATTCCCCATTGGAGTAATGGAAAACGGAAGCTCCTAGAATTTACTTCCCAGGACATAAACCAGCATTCCCCGGCAAAGTCTTCCTCGATAGCAGGAACATGATTTCTCGCTAAGGAATCCCTTATGCAACCAATCTTTTCTGGATGGCATCTACAAGCCCATCTCTGACAATTCTCCATCATTTCTCCAAATGGAATCTGTAATCCCATTCTCGACATCACCAATCAGTATTACTTCATGCGAGTGCAAATTTCGGGGCACTCTAGTGTTTAATCATCTTCCGCCTTCAGATCACGAAAGGCAGATCAGCCAATCTACATCCTCAGGCTTAAGAAGATTGAACAGGGGCAATTGTTGTACCCCAAAATTTGCCCTCTCATGTCTCGAGGACTCTTGGAATTACTTCAGTCAAGTTTCAAGCCTTAGACTACATTTTCTAAGAAGAATCATTCAAATTATCAAAAGGGGGCAAAATGAGTAACATTGGAGTTTCAGCTAGAAAAAATCAATCGGACGCTGAAAAGTCAAACTTTGACTTTTTGATCAAATTTGAGTCCCAAAAATCACATTATGTCAAGACATCCAAAAAATGGAGTTTGATCATCAAAAATCAAGAGAATCAAAAATCCAACTTTGAAAGACTTTGAAATTTTTCTAAGTATTTTCTATACTTGATTAATTTCATTTACTTCATGACATTTTTTGCTACAATTCCAAATAATTCAAAATGATGCAAGTTATTATAAAGATACATTTTTGCAAAATTACAAAGACACATTATTTTTGCCCTTGACATAATGTACATGAAATATTCCACAAGACCAAATTTATGTCATGCTATAAATCATACTATCCAAGTTTAACAAAATGTGATATGCCACATTGCCACAACACCCCATGATGCCCTGCAATAAAGCTTGTTCTATGCTGCACCCCAAGTATACATGTTGCCCAATACAGTCCAAAACTGCTCTATGTAGTCTGCCCAAGCCTGCATCACAACAGTCCCAGAATTGCACCAAAATGGCAAAGAAAAATTGTGGGATGAAAGTGTAAAAACAGTAAGCAAAAACAATTCAAAATAACTTATTTGGTTTCCCCTCTAAACCACAGTAAAAGGTCTACAAGAGGGACTGTCTCATTGGACAAAGGGGCTGGATTTTTGAAGTGGGATTTTGGGAGAGAGAATAGAGTTTTTTAGTAGAAAAATAGGATCCTTTGAAAAAATTGGACTCATTCATTTTCAAAACAAAAGTTATGTTCTTATTCAAAACAAGACCCCAACCCATTACTCCACCATACAAACTCTCCCATAAGCCAAACAACTCTTTACCCACAAAGACTGTCCAAACATAAAAACAGTCCATGTAGTATTATTCATCTTCACCTTCAAAAAAATACCAAAAACATCATGGCACAGCCTAACTTAGTTTCAACAGTCCGGAGTAGCTTTCTGGAGATTCATTGAGGTCATCTTAACATTTGGAAAACATCCAGATTTAAAACAGCCAGTGCAACCCAAAAGGTAAGTCTTCTTAACTTGATATATTTGCATACATCATTAATGATTTGTTGTTTTAGAAGATAAGATGTAGTATTTTATTGTCCCTTTGAACTAATCATTTGCTTATGGTTTAGGCTTATTCAATCATGTTTTATTTACATTTATCCATCAAATGCTAACTTGTACAGTCAGTAAAACAATGTTTAAGGCAGGAAAATGCAGCATTTATTGAGACATGTCCTCATGTATCGACTCATCCTAGTGAAAAAACAGGGTATGAGTCAACACATAACCCCTATGCATCGACCCATACTGAGTTCAAGTTACAAAACAGAAGCTGGAAAAGCCTATGAGTCGATACATACGCGTTTCGTGCCTATACAAGAAGTTGCATGAGTCGACACATCCCATTATGTGTCGACTCATATTGAGCAGATTTTGTTTTACAGGAGCAAGGAAAAGTTATGTGTCGATGCATAGCAGCATGGGTCGACACATAGCAATTCAAAATGCAGTTTTCCTTTTATTTTACACTATTTTTACATTGTTTTCATTATCATTCGATATGGTTGTAATATTTCAGTCTCCACTTTATCCCCATTGTTAAATTGTACCCCCATCCCCCTAAAGCGATGTAATAGCTTAGATTTTATTTTCCGCATTTTACTTGCTTTTCATATATTGTTAGTAAATAGGATGTATGGCAAGATAAAATCAATAAATAGATGACTTTTAAATACAACCCCTAAAACGACATTGCTAAAACGTTTCATGGATTGTCTTCTATGACTATACAAACGTCCCAACGCCCGTCCCTTCACATCCAACAATGGGGCTTCTTACCAAAACAATGGTAAGATAGCAACATCTAAAGGAGGAGGAAAAGCACATCTAAGACCTTTTGAGTAGGTAAGTTCGATCTCAGTTACTCGCTTGCTCACAACAAAAACATTTTATACACCAACACTCTCATTTTGAAACACTTTTGAAAACAACACTTTATACGCGTTCTTATAGAAACGAGAGCCATTACAAAGAAAACCCTTTTCAAAATTACTTTCAAAAACACATCTCACAAACACTTTCTAGAAAACATTTTCGAAACAAACACTTTGTACGCATTCTTATTGAAACGAGAATCATTACAAAGTCACATTTTCAAAATACTTTCAAAACCCACACCACAAACACATTCAAACAAAAGCAAGTGATCTAGCGAGTAACTTAGAGCCCATGGAAAACCATGGATGAAAAGGGTGCTAATACCTTCCCTTTTCATAATCTACCCCCTGAACTCAAGAAAATATATCTAAAGGTCTTTATTGTGCTTTTTCACCTTTCCTTTTGGATAAAAGAAAAGTCGGTGACGACTCTTGCTAAACCGCAACATTTGCAAACACAAACGCAAAACTCCTCAAGTCAGTTCTCCCACCGTATCACAATATAAAAAAAATTGAAATGGGCCAGTCTAAGAGTAACACGAAAATAAACCTCCTTCTATAAGAAAGCCTCATGAAAAGCCTAATGGGCTTTCCAACAATGCATCGATATGGGCCTTTAGTCACACTTCCTTAGTCTTAAAAAAACATACTCCCCTCCATATTAAATGGGCCTCAAAAACAGCATACTGGACTGGTCTGCTTTTGCTATTCATACCCCTCTTCTGTTAATTATGGACCAAGAAAAGAGATCCTTAATGGGCCAGCAAATGATAAACATACCCATTTTATTATTGAAACGGGTTTAAAAGAATTGTAATGAGCCATTGATATTCTATATGCACACCCCCTTTGTAACCAACACATCCCCCCTTTATTCACCAAACTTTAATGGGCTGAGATATAAATAAAAAATGCACCCATCTTTCTAATTGTAAGAACAAACTTAATGGGCCATCAGATTTTGATGGTCCATTTTGAAACAATGCACCCCCTTTATAAATTTAAACCCCCTAATATATAAACAATTTTGAATTAGGCAATAATGATCTAAACTTTATATTATGATAACACTACAAATTTATAACAATGAGGAATAATTTTTTTAGAAATCAATAGGGAAAATTTGGGGTATGACACCATGTGGTGTGAGTCAACATGTATTGTCTCAATCGTTTAGTAGCCAAAGCATAATAAGTCTTCTCGAGGAGTGAATACCTGGTTTCTCAGTCAGTGAATTTCTTGATAAGGTAGTAAATTGAATGGTCTTTCATACTTGTTTCATCATGTTGTCCTAATACACATCCCATTGACCCTTCAAGCACTGTTAAGTACATGATGAGTGGTCTTCCAGGAAGTGGTGGCATCAAGATTGGTGGATCTTGTAAATATTGCTTTATTGTCTCGAAGGCTATCTTACAATCACTATTCCATACCACTGTCTGATCTTTTCGAAGTAATTTGAATATAGGTTCGCATATAGCAGTTAAGTGCAATATGGACCTCGAAATGTAGTTTAATCGTCCTAAGAAACCACGAACCTCTCTTTCTGTTTTTGGAGCTGGCATTTCTTGTATGGCCTTCACCTTGTCGGTATCTACCTCAATACCGCGTTAACTTACAATAAAACCCAATAACTTGCATGACCAGACACCAAATGTACACTTGTTTGGATCCAACCTCAGCTTGAACTTTCGCATACGTTCAAATAATTTTGGTAAATGTATGATGTGATCCTTCTCTGTATGAGATTTGGCAATCATATCATATACATATAGATCAACTTCTTTATGGATCATATCATGAAATAGTGTGACCATAGTTCATTGATAGGTTTCCCCTGCATTCTTTAGACCGAAAGGCATCACCTTGTAACAGAAAGTTCCCCAAGGAGTCATGAAAGTAGTCTTTTCCATATTCTCGAGTTCCATTTTGATCTGATTATAACCTGAGAAACCATCCATGAATGAAAATACTGAATCTTAAGTTGTATTATCCACCAAATTATCTATGTGAGGTAACGGGAAATCGTCTTTGGAACTTGATTTGTTCAGATCCCAATAATCTACACACGTGTGTACTTTGTCGTCCTTCTTGGGAACTGGCATGATGTTAGCTATCCAAGGTGGATAATCTACCACCTCTAAGAACCATACATCAAATTAATTAAGGACTTCTTCTAGAATCTTGCTAGACATGTCTGGAAAAGTTCTTCTGAGCTTCTGCCTAACTGGAGAACAACCTTCATTGACAGGTGGTATATGTAGCACAATATTTGTATCTAATCTTGGCATGTCTCTGTAAGACCAGGAAAATATATCCATATATTCATGTAAAAGCTTGATCAGTCTTTCTTTGATGCTTTCCTCCAATGTTGCCCCTAGCTTGATCTCTTTCGGATCTTCCTTTGTGCCAAGTTTAATGGTCTCAATAGATTCTTTATATGGTTGTATACTGCCAACTTTATGTTTTAATTCCCTTGCTAATTATTCAGAGAGTTCGAGATCTTCATCATATTCCTCTTTCTATTGGTTAATGGGTGCATCAAAATTATATTTAATTGCAACAGTAACATTATCGGTGGTTTTAGGCATGGATCTGCATATTTATCATGTTTTGGTGCAGCTTTAGTATGTGAATTTGAAAAATGCATATGAAGAAAAGTATTGTCATTTTTAAAACATAATAGATAAATGCAAGATAAAGAAAGGGATCCTAATTGAATGTGAAATATAACTCTTATTAATTGAGAATATTTTTTGAAACAAATTGGGGAACCCTTACAAGCTACCCATATGCCTCGGGCTTGATATAGGTTCTTTCAAAAACAAGAAAAATTACTTTGGAAAGAAAAGATGTCTAGAATCTCCACGGCTATCTAATTCTTGAGTTCTTAACCTGGAGCACATTCACGGATGAAGTTAGATGCTTTTTTGGTGGTGCTTTTGTTAGATACCATCACCACTTGTCCACCGTGATCTACTCCTTTGTTGATAAAGGTTTCCTGAAGGGGAGGAATTGCGCCTTGCCTTTAAGAGTCGCCTTTAATGATTCGTAGTCCAAACCAAAATTATTTTTCTTCTCAGGTATTTCCACAAGTTTACCCCAACCTTTTGAGGTACCATTTTCCACAGCTGTTAGTAAATCTCTCCACGAAGTCACAGTAGGTTTCTTGATTTTCTCCACCGGTAAGGTTACAATTGAAGCAACCTCTAAGACTTGAAATGGTGTTGCTATGTAGTCTTTGTCTGCACTGATATATCTATAGGACTTTATGTGACTTACAAAGGTGTCCTCTTCATCATCAATTATGACCAATCTTCCTTCAACGAGAAACTTCACTTTCTGATGTAGAGTTGAAGTAATAGCTCTTGCTGCATGAATCCAAGGTCGTCCTAGCAAACACATATATGCTAGCTATATATCCATTACTTGAAAGGTAATATAAAACATATGTGGACCAATCTTGACAGGAAGATCCACTTCTCCAAACACTGTACTTTGAGAACCATCGAAAGCTCTGACTATCTTAGAACTTGGCCTTATAACTATGCCATCTAGCGTTAACTTCATCAAGCCTAATTTTTGTAGCGCATTGAGGGCAGAACTGGTATTGGTGAGTACCCTGGAAAGGTTAATTGTACCTATTTGAATGGAAATATAAAGTGCCTTGTTTTGAGCTCTACCTTGTGGAGGCAACTTGCTTTTATTGAAGCCTAGGTATGATCTAGATGTTAAGTTTGCTACGACATTGTCAAACTGATTCACTGTAATCTCTTTTGCAACATGAGAATAACTTAGAACCTTCATTAGAGAGTCTCGGTGTGTTTTAGAATTGAGGAGTGACGAGAGTATCGAAATCGTGGCTGGGGTTTGGTGTAGCTGATCCACCCCCTATATCCACTCCTCTTGATTATCTTTAAGAACTCCTCCGCCTCTTGGTAAGTAAAATTCATGCTTGAATAGTCTTGTTCTTGACTCACCTCCCCCACAGCTTTCCCTTTATTCTTAACCATAGCATCATTCCTTTTTTGTGGTTCGGGATCATAGATTCGTCCACTGTGAGTCATGCCCCCTGTTCCAACTATATTTGTGATCGCAGGTCCTTGACTTGTTGATGGCTCACATTCTTGCTTTAAACCATTGACATAAACAGTAAAATCATAACTCCACAGTACCATTTTGTTACTCTCATAAGGAGTGGGAGATGGCCCCCTAATCAGCATTATAGTCTTTGGAATTACCGGTATTCTCAGAGTCTGGCGTGGTATCATTACTGGTGCTTCCGTTGGCTCTCCCCATGGAATCACAAGAGTTTTTTATTAGAACTTGGCCCTTGGCAGGGAATTATTAATGGCTATTTGTACTTCCATCGATCGCAACTACATATTCTTCTTTAGGGTATTTCTCGAAATGGACTATCCCTAAATTCATCAATTTTTGTAACATCTTCTCAAAAGCTTTATTGTGTTCCAAAAGGAACCCACATTCAAATAAATATTCATTCAAGAGATATATCAGAGTTTTTACTCGTCTGGCTACCCCAAAGTTAGTGACCACTTCAATTACATTCATAGTTGGCCCGTCATGCGGAGGCATGGGGTTTATCTTGATGTTTGGCTTCTCAAAAGTGATATCTTGGGAATCCAATAAATCTTGAACCTTATGTCTAAAGGCCCAAAATTTTACTATGGTGTGCCCCAGAGAGATGGCATGATATTCGCACCTGGCATTTGCATCATACTTCAGCGGGAGTTCCCCAATTAGAGGAGTTAGAGGCTTTAGCTCTACCAAATATTCTTTGATTAAGTGTTGAAATAATTTACTATACGGCATGGGGAGAGGATAAAATCTTCTTGGAGGCCTTTCAAACATGTTCTATTGATGTTGTTCCCATGGAATTACCAATGGTTGTTGTGCCCTTAAATGCGATGCAACAACATTAATTTCTCCTTCCTTCTTTTTCGAGAAGTTAGGGACCTGTCTCTTTGAATTAAAAGGGGTACTAGATTATGCCCCTTGTATCGTTCCACTCTTTATACCTGCTTCAATCCTTTCACCAATAGTTACCAAATCAGAAAATTTGGAAGACACGCTTCCTACCATCTTATCATAATACAACCCTTGTAAAGTACCCATGAACATATCAACCAATTCTTTCTCCAGGAGTGGTGGTTGTACACGGGCTACCATTTCTCTCCACCTTTTAGCATATTCTTTGAATGACTCATCCTTCTTCTGAGATAAGTTTTGGAGTTGCATGTTGTTGTACCCCAAAATTTGCCCTCTCTTTTCTCAACACATTTTCTCACAGGGATTTTCAAAAGTTCAAGTTTGCACAAGTACAATTGGATTTTTGATGCCCCGTATAGCTCCCATGGATCATATTGGGCTTTAAAACATCAAATCAAAGAAGAGTAACCTTGCTTCGATTTCCCAAGCTTCGACTGGACTTTGGCCTCCTTCAAGTTTGCTTCGATTTCCCAAGCTTCGACTAGACTTTGGCTTCCTTCAAGCTTGCTTAGATTTCACAAAGCTTCAACTGGGCATTGGCTATCTTCAAGCTTGCTTCGATTTCCCAAGCATCGACTGGACTTTGGCCTCCTTCAAGCTTGCTTCGATTTCCCAAGCTTCGACTGAACTTTGGCTTCCTTCATGATTTCTTCGATTCCACCTTTAAATCCTTCAACACACATAGTTTCTACACTATGACACACAATTGGTGGATTCTAAGAACATACAAAAGGCCCATTCAAAGAACATAAATTTGGTGGATTCGAAGAACACATATTTGGTGGCCCATTCGAAGAACATGAATTTGGTGGTCCATTCAAAGGACATACAATTGGTCCATTTGAAGGACATACAATGGGTCCATTCAAAGAACATACAATTGGTGTTTTATATTTTGATGAGTCTGATCGAAGGCTACTGAACAAAGTCCTATATGTTGCCAAGCCCAAGTCTGTTGTACTGCTATGAAATAGTCCTGCACCAAGCTACCACAACACTCTAAAACTGCTACAAAGCAGTCTTTCTATGATGCTCCTAATTTACACCAAACTAGCATATAAGAGTTGTACCTCGAAAGCTATGAAAACAGCATACCTAAACTGTTCAAATGTCATTTGTTCCCCCCCCCCTAAATCTTAGCCAAACTCTTCTATAAATAAGATGTTTCACAATACATCTAAGGGTGGATTTTTAGTGGCTGGAGAGAGTTTTTTTGGCAAGGCAAAGAGAGGAGATAACATTTAAAACGCTCTTAAACTCTGAACCAAAAACCCACATCTTTGTTTCTTTTATTTCGAATCTAGAACCAAAGAAACACAACACTCCTTTTCTTTTCTTTCGAATCCAGAACCAAAGAAACACAACACTTATTTTCTTTCCTTTCAAACCATTATGTTCTTTGAATCCACCAATTGTGTGTCATAGTGAAGAAGCTATGTGTGTTGAAGGATTTAAAGGTGGAATCGAAGCAATCATGAAGGAAGCCAAAATCTAGTCGAAGCTTGGGAAATCGAAGCAAGCTTGAAGGAGGACAAAGTCCATTCGAAGCTTGGGAAACTGAAGCAAGCTTGAAGATAGCCAATGCCCAGTCGAAGCTTTATGAAATCGAAGCAAGCTTGAAGGAAGCCAAAGTCTAGTCGAAGCTTGGGAAATCAAAGCAAGCTTGAAGGAGGCCAAAGTCCAGTTGAAGCTCGGGAAATTGAAGCAAGCTTGCCCTTCTTTGATTTGATGCTTGAAAGCCTAATATGATCCATGGAAACTATATGGGGCATCAAAAATCCAATTGTACTTGTGCAAACTTGAACTTTTGAAAATCCTTGTGCGAAAATGTCTTAAGAAAAGAGAGGCCAAATTTTGGGGGACAACAGCTGCCCCTGTTCAATCTTCTTAAACCTGAAGAGTTAGATTGGCGAGTCCGCCATTCGTGACTTGAAGGTAGAAGATGATTGAACACTAGAGTGCCCAGAAATTTGCACTCGATCATGTGGTGGTTGATTGTATAGGGAATGGGCTTAAATATGCCATTTGGAGAGATGGTGGAGAGTTGTCAGAGATGGGCTTATAGATGCCATCCAAAGGTGATTATTAGTATAAATTTGAAGATGTATCAGAATTAATCTTTGGCCGATTTGATTTGAGTTGGAAGATAAAGTGGGATGAGTATCAGAATAATATCCATATCCGGATTGTATCTGATTCGTATCTGAAAGATGTGTTGATTGAGTGTTAGAATGACATCCGCATTTGGATCGTATCTGAACTGAGTCTGAAAAATGTATTGAATGAGTGCCAGAATTACATCCGCATTTGGATCTGTGATACGGTGGGAGAACTGACTTGAGGTTTTGCGTTTGTATTTGCACTTGTTCGGTTTAGCAAGAGTCTCCACCGACTTTTTATTTTATCCTAAAGGAAAGGTTAAAAAGCACAGGAAAAACCTTTTTGAGATGTTTCGTGGGTTCGGGGGGTAGATTATGAAAAGGGAAGGTATTAGCACCCTTTTCATCCATGGTTATTCATGGGCTCTTAGTTAGTTGGTTTTAGATCACTTGCCTTTGATTTTCAATTGCTTGAAATGGTGTGTGTGTGTGTGTGTGTGTGTGTGTGTGTTTTGAAAAAGATGCCTTGTCTTAGGGAACCATTGAAATGACTCGTGTTTGAGTGTTTTACAAAGGTGTGTATCTTTTCGAAAAGATGTTTCAAATGTTTTTGAAAGTTTGTTTTGAAAGTGTTTGTGGAGTGTGGTTTTAAAAAGTAGGCAAGCGTGTTTTGCAAGTTTGATCAAGTAACTAAGAGTTTGTCTACCCTATGGTACTCAAAGGTTTCTCTCATGTTTTAACCATTTTTAACAATTTTGTTCCACCATTGTATTTGGTGGACAATCTTGCGTTTAGGATGTTAACGAGACAGGCACGGGTCATCGTATGGACCATGAATGCAATGGTGCCAAGTGTCTTTGGCAATTTGCTTGAAGGGACTATGATCATTTTGATAGGCAACTTTCGAAAGCATCATCGAGGGACTATGATCATTTTGATTTGTTTTGTTTTTCCAAATATACTCAATGTGCAAGCATGGCCCATTTTGGAAGGCAACAAGCGGGATTACCCTAGGGGTGCAAGTGTGATTGTGTATTGATTTCATGTATTTGTCTTTGTATTAGGTTATCTAGCGTTTGGATTTTATGTACATACAAACCCTAGGTCTAACCATGGTATATTTGAAAGCGATAAATTACGAGAATTTAAAGTCTACGCTATTACAAAATAGTATCCGGGAGTGGGGGTACAAGTATACAAATGGGGATGAGACTTAAATGGGAGAGTAGTGTCCAATAATTTACAACCAAATCGAATTGTGATCGCAAATGTAATATGTATCAAATGTACAAGGTAAGCAAATGTAAATGTATCAATGTATTTGTGTATTGTAAATGTGTAAGTGTATGATTTATTTACAAGGTGAAAAATGTTAATTTAATAAGAAAATTAAGTATTGTTAACTTAATGAAAAATTAAATATTTGGTTTATTTTAATTTTGTATTCTAGCATTTTTGTTAATAGGTACAAAGAAAATATTTTAAGAAAAGAAAATGTTCAAATTCTATATATTAATGTCTTATATTAAAGAAAAGTATTTCTTATGTATTTACAAATTAATGTATTTTAATACAAGAGTTTTAATTAAAAGAAAGAAGTTTTAAGTTTGAGAAAAACAAAGTTATGTATTTATATATAAAGTTTTAATTAATAAAAGAAAAGAAAGAAAGATGTTTTGAGAAATCCTATTTTATATCTATTTTTTATTGTAATAATAAAAAAGGAACCTTTTAAGAAAAAATGTGTATATGTAATATTTAAAAAAAAAGAAGTAAAGTAACAAAACAAAATAAAATAAAAGATTGATGTATGAGTTAAAAGATATGGAAAATGTTGAATGGGCCTTAGAGATGTTCTAGGCCCAAAGCATAGTTTGAGGTGGTAATCAGACAGGGGGGGTAAGCGCCTAAATCTGATGGGCTTAAGGCTTCTGAAAGGGCAAGGCCCATAACGTTTGACACAAAAAATGCAAAGGGTTTTAATTGTTTTATTCATTTGGGAATGAGCTAGGGTTTGTGAGACAGAGGCGCCGTTCACTTTTGCTCTTCGTCTTCATCTCTAAACCATGGGTTCTGAGCTTTTCCTCCTCCTAGGGCCACTGAGCGCCAACAACCGTCCTTCTCCCTCCATGGACCACTCAGACAATGTTTACAAGGTCTGATTTCTGTCTCTATCGCGTTAGGGTTTTCACTAATTCCTTTTATATGTTTTGATTTCGTATTCTGATTTTATGTGTTTTTGTTTGCTATTTGAAATGCGTGAAAAGTGTATAAGGATAGTACCTCTGACCTTGGAGACGGAGGAGGATGGATCGGAGGCGCCCTGGGACGGTCGGAGGCGAAGAACACAGTGCTGAGCTTTTGCTTCTTGGTATCTTTATTTTTTTACCTCTTTGTTGTAGATTTGATGATGACTATCTGAAAACAACTCTTTTATCTTCTTCTCTTTTACTTGTTTCTGTTGCCTCTGAATATGAGAAATATTGATGTTGTTGTTGACCCAGTGATGAAGCAATTCTGAGGGTTTGTGTCGCTTGACTTTGAGTTGCCTTTTCCTCTTCTTCTCTTTGCCTCGTATGCTAGCTTGATGCCTTGATGCCTTTGATATGTTGTTGAATGTTGCTTCTGATATGCTTATAGATTGATATGTTGAGATATTTGGTATGTTGTGATATTGATGATATTGGTAGCCCCTGTATATTAACCCAGTGATGACAACATTCTGAGGGTTTAGAGTTTTGATTGGATTTTGTGGATATGTTTAGGCTGAGCAGTTTAGAGCTTGTGTTTGGTTTGGGCTTCAGGCCTTGGCTTTCTTCAGGCTTTGGCTTGCTGTAACAAGTTTACTGGCTTTAGGTATTTAGATACAGGTTAGGCTTTGTTGGCTTAACACTGTCTTGAAAGGGCTTGGCCTTTGACAGGTTTAGGTTTGCATCAGGTATGGTTTTGGTGAGGTTTGGAGCTTTACTGGTTTATGCAGGTTGAGGGTTTGAGGCTTGACAGGTTAGGACTTTTTGCCAGCTTGAAGCAGCTTTGAGGCAGGTTTTATGTTTGTTGTGAGGTTAACACAGGTTTTGGCCTTTTGATGCTGAAGCTTTGACACAGCTTGTGACTTTTGATTTTGTGTTGGAGCTGTTAGTTTGGTGTTGATTTCTGGTTTCAGCAGGCTTTGATGTTTTGAATGTTTGCAGGCTTAGAGGTTAATGCAGGTTTAGAGGCTTTGATTGAGGTTTGGAGCTTAGGCTTCAAGCTTGTTGAGGCAGTTTGTGTTTCAATGTTACAGTTTCTGAAGTTCTCCTTTTTTTTTATATTTCTGCCTCTTCCTTTTTTTATATGCCGGTATATCTTTTCTTATATCTTTCTCAGCCTGAGCCCTGTAAGCCTATCTTCTTTTCCTCTTCTCTCTCTCCCTTTTTGACAGATTAAAAGCATATTTTATATTGCTTATGTTTGTCCTATTCTGAAAAAGCAAATGGCCTTGAAAATGATGAAATTGAAACTTTGCTTGCATTGTTGGTTTACTCTGCATACTTCCTGCTTTCCTGCATACTTTATGTACTTCTTTGACATCTTTTTATATCTCTTGGACAGCTTTGAGTAGCCTTTTGTACTTGTTGATGTTTTGGACAGTTGTTTTGACAACTTTTGGCTTAGTTTGACATTGTGACTTTGTAGTTCTAGTTCAGTTCAGTTTGCCTTTGGATTTTGTACTTGCACATGCTGTTTGTTTGGAAACTATGCAGTTGGTTGACAAATTTGAATCATGAACTATGCAATTTGTTTGACCATTTTGAATTTGTGCAATTACAACTTTTGTGCATTTCATGTCTTTTTCTTTTGCAAGCATTTTTCATCCCTCTTTGTGAACTGGGAGAAATCTCGTGATTTGCAGAGAGGGCAAACTGATTCCGGCCAGTTGCTTTTAATGATGAATTTTAACTGTGTATGCTCTTTTATTTATTTTACATGTGTTGACTTTTCTTCTTTTCTTTGTTTTGCAGATAAAACTCAATGGAGCATTGGAGAGCAGCAAATGGAGGATGAAGAATTAGGATAGTTTTATTTCGATTTTAATCATTTGTAAAATTATTATTGTAAACAAAAATTTAAATAAATTTACAATTGTTCGAATAATAATTTGTAACAAAACAATTAAAGATGAATAAATAAAAATCCTTTTTGATCAGTTAATTTCCCTTTTTTTTTAGCTGTCTATTTAATTACTTATAAATTCTTAAATTATAATAAATGGAAATAAATTCCAATTATCCTAACTTAGAATAAATAAACAATTAATAAGCACTGTGGTTTTAGCATCGATCAATTAATAAACCTGGCGTTTCAAATAGCCACAGCAATGCACAGTCAAATCAAACAACATCCATATGCCTTTACTGATTGAACAAAACAACTGCAAGTTCTCAATTCAAATGCTTCAATCCAAATATCAGAGTAAACTGAAAAGAACTGTAAAATTAATTCTTTCCGAGCATGCGCGCACCAAACCCTGGTTCTCGGTTAAATGTCAAAGAAGCGCTCGCCTGATTAAAACCTGAGCCAAACTCAAACAAAACCCTAGCAATTTGCTTGAACTGTTCTAGAGCCATGAAAACCCTAATTTTGTTTGACTGACGAGAAAAGTCTGTTTGACCGATTCTTGAACCAGTCTGAAAAATCAGGAAAAGTCCGAAGCTGTGATTTCTTGTGGAAAAAATACGAGGGCAAATTTTTGGGTACAACAGGATCGTATCTGAACTGCATTTGAAAGAGAATCTAGAATAAGTGTCAGAATGTCATCCGTCTCTGGATCGTATCTGGACTGTATCTAGAAGAGAATCTGGAATAAGTGTCAGAATGACATCCATCTCTAGATCGTATCTGAATTGTTTCTGGAATAAGTATCAGAATATCATCCGTATCTGGATCGTGTCTGAACTGTTTCTAGGGAAAGTATGGAATAAGTATCAGAATGACATCCGTCTCTGGATCGTATCTGAACCGTTTCTAGGAGAAAATATGGAATAAGTATCAGAATGACATCCGTATCTGGATCTTATCTGAACCATTTCTAGAGAAAGTATGGAATAAGTATCAGAATGACATCCATCTCTAGATCGTATCTGAACCATTTTTGGAATAGTATGGAATAAGTATCAGAATGACATCCATCTCTAGATCGTATCTGAATTATTTTTGAAAGAATTTGGAATAAGTATCAGAATGACATCCGTCTCTGGATCGTATCTGAACTGTTTCTAGGAGAACATATGGAATAAGTATCAGAATGACATCCGTATCTGAATCGTTTCTAGAGAAAGTCTAGAATAAGTATTAGAATGACATCTGTCTCTAGATCGTATCTGAACCGTTTCTGGAATAGTATGGAATAAGTATCAAAATGACATTTGTCTCTGGATCGTATTTGAACCGTTTTTGAAAGAATCTGGAATAAGTATTAGAGTGACATCCGTCTCTGGATCATATCTGAACCGTTTCTAGGAGAAAATCTATAATAAGTATCAGAATGACATCTAAATCTGGATTGTATCTGAACCATTTCCAGAGAAAGTCTGGAATAAGTATCAGAATGACATTCCTCTCTGGATCATATCTAAGTCATTTCTGGAATAAGTATCTGAATGACATCCATCTCTGGATCATATCTGAGTCGTTTTTGAAAGAATCTGGAATAAGCATCAGAATGACATCCATCTCTGGATCGTACCTGAACCGTTTCTAGAGGAAGTCTGGAATAAGTATCAGAATGACATCCGTCTCTGCATCGTATCTAAACCGTTTCTAGAGGGAATTTGGAATAAATATCAGAATGACACCCGTATCTGGATCGTATCTGAACCTTTTCTAGGAGAAAAATATGGAGTAAGTGTCAGAATGTCATTCGTCTTTGGATCATATTTGGACTGTATCTAGAAAAGTGTATGAGAAGGGACCCGTGTAGGATTGCTTCAAGATGATTGTATAGATAGTTGCCCTGGCTTATTTCAGGAATTAATCTACAATCAGTCGCTCACATATAGTTGTCTTGTCTTGTTTTAGGTATTAATCTGGAATTTGTTTTTTGTTGGTCGTAGAGATAGTTGCCCTGGCTTGTTTCAGGAATTAATCTGACCTTTTGAGAAATGTTTGTGGTATTTTCCAAAAGAGAATCTTTGTTGATTGACTTTTCCCTGCAAGGAAGAGGGTTAGTTGCATGCAAATGTATGCATGGCTTGATGATGTTCTCAAAATAATTGAGATTATGATGTATGCATGTAATATGATGTATGAATGTGAAATGTTATTGAAGTGCATCTTTGACTCGGAAGATAAATCCTTTACAAATGTTGGTGAGCCTTGGGAAATTAAATCCCGGAATACTGGTGGGGATGAAGAATGTATGTATCTTCAAACTTTGTTTAGGATGTTTCCACTGGGTATTCCTGTTTTGTTGTTTGAGGAGAAATCCGCTGGGGAAGATTAGCTCTGACTTGAGAAATCTTTATGGAAAGTGTTGATTTCTGCTTAGGGAAAAGAGTTCAGGAGTGTTAGTCCTCTGTTGCTTTACTGGGGAATTATCTCTTGATTGGAGAGAATTAAAGTTAACAACTTGTTGGGGATAAATAAGTTAACCGTTATCTGGTTAGCTTCCAGGATTTGCAGTAACTCACTGGGGATAGTGGTAAACTTTACTGGGGAAGAGGAGCTTTGTTAGTGATTTGAAGAAGTTAAACTATTATCTGGTTGGTTCCAGGTTTTAGTAACTTTTGGGGATAGTAACAACTCCGTTGGGGATATCAATGACTCTACTAAGAATTAAAGGGTTTTGTTTGTTGATTTGTATTGATCTGGCAGATTCATAGTTTATTGGGGAAATAAACCCATTTGACAATCTGTTGGAGAAGTGCTTTCTTCTAGCAGAAACTCCTCAAGGCTTCCTCTTAAGACCAATTCAGTTGGGGAGAAGTTTTCCATAGGTTGAAACTCTGACTAGTGATTGCATGGATCCAATATTTATAGGGATATCCATGAACTTGGCCTTGTGGGGTTTGTACCCTTATCCGTGAAGATTATTCTGTGAGGATAACCTTATAGAGGTGGCTCTGACGACTTTACCACGGATCACTTTGTGAAAGGGACTTTGCGGGGATTTGTCGTTGTCCATGGTAGTATGTGTTGTAGTGCTGCCAGACAATGTTTGTTGGTCGTACGTAACCCTTTGCTGGAATTCATGTTCAATGCCCCAAGTGATTCAGATGCAGACCTGTCCCTGGTTATTCAGCACTTCTTGAGAGATTTCTTGAAACCTTGACTTGACTGCCCCCGGATGGGTTGGACAATAATCATGTTATGCCCCCTTGGTTATGGAGAGTTTATCATTGGAAGTGTTTTTCCATTTGAAGTGAATCTATTTTTTGAGAAAGTTTGTGTTCACTGGATATTCATCGTGGGAATTTCTCCGTTGTCAAACAATTAGCTATATGAAAACAGTGATATTCAAATAATGCAAAGTTTATGTTTGTCTTGAATTTTTGAAAATGCAGTTTTAACAAGCAAAAGAGTTTTGTAAGAATATGAAGTCAACTCAGGATTTACAGTAAGCCTTACAGGAGTCAGGATACCTTTTGTAACAATATGCTTTCGAACTAACTCATGCTTCAATTAGGACTTTTAAGGGGTTTTAATGTGGCCTGGTTCATAGTTTTAAGAAACAAAAGGATAAGGATCAAAGTTTATTTGTATCCCACCCGTTCTTCATGATGTTCTTCGGCCCTAAATTCGGTTAATCGTGCGTTTAAACTCCTATTGAATTTGGAATGACGTCTTGGTGATGGTTAGAACAAGTTAAGTTTGTCGGGAAGGCAGTCATTTTTGCAACATTTTTCATATTGTCGAGGATTTGTAGTGACCTCTTTTTTAACTACTATCCCTAGTTTTTTGCCCGACTGCTCTTGTTTTGAGATTACAGTCAGCGGGATGCCCCGGTTTTTCTTAATTCTCCTTCGTAGGTTTTGACTTAGTGGGCTTTTCTCTTGAGAGATAATGACTGCCTATTTCACGGGGAACCATCAATGCCTTTTGATTCTGAAGGATGTTTTGATGTCACTCATTGTGAATGAAGTGAAATCTTGTGACGGAACACGCATTTGAATTAACTGAGAAACTACCCTTCCCCAGGTTATGATTAAAGGTTTTAATTTGTGTGAAAAATAAAACTTCTATTTCTTAGGGTCAAAGGGGTGGACTAGGGATCATCTTCCTTATAACTCTAGTGTTTAGGGATTGAAAGAACGCATGTACATCATCAGCAAGGTCTTCCCAAAAGCATACTGTATGAGATTATGGTATTTTTTTCGTCATCCTCCCTCTAAAAGCTTGCAACTTTTAACAAGATTTTAATATCATAAAGGGAATAAAAAGCACAGTTTAAATATAGTGAAAATGAATGGATTAATTCAAGACAAGCATATACAATGCATTAATGAAAGTAACCAAAGTATGACATAAAGATAAGTGTTTAAGCAAACAAAGAAATTACAACTGAAAATTTGAATGAACAAAAATTTATCTGCCTAAACTTTGTCACTTCAAATGATGTGCCTTGGAGGGATGACAGAAAAATTCCAGTTGACTATCTTGTGCGAATTCCAACGCTCCTTCATCGATCAGGTCTTGAATCTTATATTCTAACGTCCAACAGATATCAGTATCATGCCCCGGACTGTTGGAGTGATATCCACACCTTTCATTGGGATGGTAACTAGGAGCGGAATTATTAGAATTCCGAGGAGGATCATTCAATGTGACTAGATTCAACTTCAACATGTGTTGCAAAGCTTGTGACATCGGCATGTTGAGTTTGGTATATTTCCTATTGGATGTATCCCGCTTACGCTAATTACCCTGTCGTTATTGGCGAGGTTGTTATTGGGCTCGTGACGTAGCAGCAATTTGGAAAGGTATACTCTCCACTAAGCCAACTTCTTGTCTCATCAAGGGCTGATTAACGACTTGATCCCCAGCCTTGATTGTTTTTTTCATACGGTTTCATCCGTCTTGATGATGCTTGCTGACAAGAGTTCTCAACTCTTCTTGTCCCTGAGCCAAGTTTTGGATAAGAGCCATCTGGCCCATCATCTGGATTTTCATTGTGGCTATCTCAGTTTGTAACCGTTCCAACTGGTCATCCCTATTGTCTTCAGGATTCTTCTTGGTCATGCTCCTAGTGAGGAGTGTTTTCACCTCTTCTTTCCCCTTCGATAGGTTCAAGAACATTTCTTGAAGCTGAGAATTTTGGGTTTAAAGATCCTTAATAGTCTGTTCTAGAGCCATCTCTACTTAAATAAATAGTAAGCAGATGAGAAGCTTGTGTGGGGAAAACCTGTCATGATATGATGCATGATATGTGGATGCAATGTTTCCAAGGATCTCGCGGGGTAAACACAAGAAGATGTTAGAAGTTGAACTTTGATCATAGCTTTGACTAGAGAACTTTGTATCGTTGGATGTCCTTCCACGAGAATCAAGCTCACCGTGTCAAGTGGGTCATAGCCCTTGAATCGAGTTATTGTGATTTGGTCTTTGACGGTGTTTGGTTAGAGGAAAATAAATCCTCTTGCCCCTTGATAGACATCTGGTTCATCATGACCCTACATCACAGGCCCTTGAGATCCTTGAAATGGTTATTGAAAATGCTATGGTATGATCTTATGATGTTATGTATAAGTGAACAAAGCAAACAAGTCTTTATGTACAAATAATCATATACACACAAAGCAGACAATTCCTTAGGTTTAGGCTTACATGGAATTCATAGGTAAGTACCCTCTTGAGTTTTAGTAGGCTCAACCTGTCCTAGAAAGTAATTGGGTTCTAGGGGATCTCAATATCATTGATCTTTCTTCATTGGGCATTGTTTTAGCGCAAGCCTCTTTATTGGCGACCAAAATATCCCAAAAGTCGGATCTCAATGAGTGTAGCATCGAGTATCAACCAA
This sequence comes from Vicia faba, assembly GCA_948472305.1. Taxonomy (NCBI): domain Eukaryota; kingdom Viridiplantae; phylum Streptophyta; class Magnoliopsida; order Fabales; family Fabaceae; genus Vicia; species Vicia faba. The sequence continues at coordinate 31,417,451 of OX451736.1, forward strand.
CTTTGGATTGCACCAAATCCGGCTATCTCACTACTTCCAAATGGCCAAGTTGTTAAATTAAAGGTTCTAAGGTTAGTTATGGCTTCATGACACCACACAGCGGCCCCGTATTCTCCTTGACTAAACTCAAGGGCTACCGGTACCAACAAATGTGTCACACTAACGTAGCTATCGCTTCAACCATGTCGGTATACCCCGCATAGTCCCCATGATCTATTGCTACTTACCTAAAACGTGCCCAGATCCGGGTGTATGATCTTTTAGTAACAACCCAAACAAGGACCCAAAAATGTAAAGCAAGAAAGTCAAACAAAGAAATCATTATAAAGATGATCTAGTTCTAAGGTAACCCCACTTTTATGTATGTCCCCAGTAAAGTCGCTCATTCTGTGATACGGTGGGAGAACTGACTTGGTTGTTTTGTGTTTTATCGCAATTGTTGCGGATAGCAAGAGTCGCTACCGACTTTTATTTTATCCAATAAAGGAAAGGGTGAAAAGAACAGGAAATACCTTTAGAGATGTTTTATTGAGTTCGAGGGGTAGATTATGAAAAGGGAAGGTATTAGCATCCTTTTCATCCGTAGTTACCTACGGGCTCTTAGTTGCTTGCTAGATCATTTTGAAAAATGCTTTGTTTGAAATGTGTTTTATGGTGGGTGTAATTTTGAAAGTATTTGGAAAAATGCCTTTGTTACGGCTAACTTTGTAATGATTCTCGTCTCTATAAGAATGCATACAAAGTGTTGGTTTTGAAAATAGTTCAAAGAGACATTTGTTTTTCAAGATGTTTTGAAAGTTTAAGTGTGGAAAAATGGTTTTAGTTCAAGACAAGCAACTACGAGCGTCCTACCTACTCAAAAGGTCTATGTTCTTTTCGTCCTCCTTTGGATGTTGCTATCTTACCATTGATTTGGTAAGAAGCCCCATCGTTGGATGTCTAGGGATAGGCCTGGGTCAATCGTATAGTCATAGAAGGTAACTTATGAGACGTTTTAGCAATTTTCGTAAGGGACTAAATCATTTATCGGAGGCAACACCGAGGGACGTCGAGGGACTACGATCTTCTTTATTGAGGGTCTTTGCTAAAACGCCCATATTCGAGGTACATGATTATTTTCCGAGATAACAAGTGAGATTTCCCTAGAGGTGCACGTGTGAATAGTGTGTTTGATTGCATGCATTTTTGTCTTTGAAATTAAGGTTTTCTACTTGTTGATTTTATCTTGCCATACACACCCTAATTACTAACAATTTATATTAAAGCGATAAATTGCTGAAATTAAAATTATAAGCTATTACATCACTTTAGGGGATGGGGGATACAAATGTACAAATGGGGGATGGAAAGCAATAAAAGTCCTAATTATTACAATCATATTGAATAGAAATGAAAGAAAATATATAGAAAATATAAAGACAAAAAATAGCACAAAAGAGAGAAAGAACAACTCCTTTGATTCATGCAGCGCGTTCGAAGTGTGTGTCGTTCGATTCACACACCCCTTTTTTTCTTTCGTTTGAGCCTGCAAGTCAGTGTGTATCGAAGCATACAACCTTCAATTCACACCTTTTTTGTTTTATTTTGTTTGATCCTACAAAGCAAAATGTTTGAAGTATGCACCCTTCGATTCACACACCCCTTTTGTTTTCTTTCGTTTGGGACTGTGAAGCAATGTGTATCAAAGCATGCATCCTTCAATTCACACAACCTCTTCTCCATTCATTTGGGACTGTGAAGCAGTGTGTTTGAAGCCTAAGGATTTGTGTCGAACCATGCTGTTATGTTTACTCCAACATTGTTTTATGGTTTGTACAGGTTAGTTCTTGACAATAAAGGAAAACAAACAAAAGGGTAGAAACGAAAACAAACAAAAAGGTTATCAACGATGCTTGAAACGAAATTTTTAAAGTCAGGAAGACTTACCTTGAATCTGGAGTTGGTGTTTTGGACTTGAGTTGCTACCTTCGAATACTCTTGGGTTCAAAAGAAAAGAAAAAAGATGTTGTCTATGTTGATTCTGGGTTTGAATGAAAAGAAACAAAGGCGTGGGTTTTATGATTCTGGGTTTAGAAGTGTTTTAAATGTTCTCTCCTCTCTTTGCCTTGCCAACAAAACACTCTCCATCCACTCAAACGCCCCCTAGATGTGTTGTGAAACATCTTATTTGTAGAAGAGTTTTGTTGGGGTTTTAGGGGGAAAACAAATGAAATTTGAACAGTTTGGGTATGTTCTTTTCATAGCTTTTGAGGTGCAGCTCTTATATGCTAGTTTGGTGCAAATTAGGAGAAGCATAGCAGGACTGCTTTGCAGCAGTTTTGAAGTGTTGTGGCAACTTGGTGCAGGACTGTTTCATAGCAGTACAACAGACGTGGGCTTGGCAGCATATAGGACTTTGTTCAGCAGCCTTCGACCAGACTCATCAAAAGACAAAACACCAATTGTTTGTTCTTAGAATGGACCCATCATATGTCCTTCAAATGGACCAATTGTATGTCCTTCGAATGGACCTCCAAATGTAGGTTCTTCAAATCCACCAAATTCATGTTATTCGAATGGGCCACCAAATATGTGTTCTTCGAATCCACCAAATTCATGTTCTTCGAATGGGCATTTTGTATGTTCTTCGAATCCACCAATTGTGTGTCATAGTGTAGAAACTATGTGTGTTGAAGGGTTTAAAGGTGGAATCGAAGCAAACATGAGGGAAGCCATTGCCTTGTGGATGCTAGCATAAGGGAAGCCATTGCCTTGTAGATGCTAGCATGAGGGAAGCCATTGCCTTGTGGATGCTAGCATGAGGGAAGCCCTTGCCTTGTGAATCGAAGCAAGCATGAATATAGCCAATGCCCAGTCGAAGCTTTGTGAAATCGAAGCAAGCTTGAAGGATGCCAAAGTCCATTCGAAGATTGGGAAATCGAAGCAATCTTGAAGGAGGCCAAAGTCCAGTCAAAGCTTGGGAAATCAAAGCAAGCTTGAAGGAAGCCAAAGTCCGGTCGAAGATTGGGAAATCGAAGCAAGCTTGCTCTTCTTTTATTTGATGCTTGAAAGCCCAATATGATCCATGGAAATTATATGGGGCATTAAAAATCCAATTGTACTTTTGGAAACTTCAACTTTGTAAATACTTGTGAGAAAATGTCTTGAGAAAAGAGAGGGCAAATTTTGGGGTAAAACACAGGCGGTTAGGCGTCATGTCCAAATTGTACTTGTACTGTCTCAGGAAAGCGCTGGCAAGATCTACCCATTCGCTCCAATTGCATGTACCAATCTAGAGATGCCCCACTCAAACTGTCTTGGAAACAATGGATCATCAGCTTCTGATCTTGGGCATGGGCATGCATTTTTCTGCAATACATGCGTAGATGGTTTCTCAGGCATGTAATTCCCTTATATTTCCAAAGTCAGGTAATTTAAATTTTGGAGGGATTACCACATCAGGAACTAGACCCATTTCGAGAGAATCGACGTTGAAAGCATCGTAATCCTCCACAGTCTTCAACCTTTCTTCAAGAGCTTTATACTAATTGAGCACCAAGGAATTCTCAACAATTTTAGGTTGGTGTGACTGAATAGCACCTTCCAAATCAAGGTCTCCATATTTTAAATCTACGTAGTTGTTCGTATTATTGACTGGAATTTGCAAAGTATGGGGTGTCCCTACCTTCGGTGGAGGTGGGACAAACCCTTCAGTATCAGCTTTTCTGACCTCTTGTTGTGCTACAGTTGACTTATGAGGTCTTGACTCTAGTTCTCTTCTTGGTTGGTGACTGCTCGATGCACCAATAGTTTGGGCTACTTCTTCAAAGGTCGTCCTAGGAATTTGTTCTTGCCTCCCAAGGATGTTCTTTAAAGCTAGAAGAACCTGGCTCATGTCTCCTTTCATTGAGTCGATATTACCTTTCACTTGCTCCAAATCCGCCTTGAAGGAAGCTTGGTTCTCTTCGATTTGTTCCATCATTTTCTTTTGATGGGCTCTTGTTTGATATGATGGTCGGAGAGGCGGTGCTTTCTTACCAATGGCTTAACTGGAGATGATTTTGAAAATAATGAGTTTTTTGTTATGAAATAAGAAATGTGATGCTTATGCATGAATGTGTATGAATATGCTAAAGGTTTTTGACCTTTGTCTTATTCATGTTAGATTCCTTTATATATATATATATATATATATATATATATATATATATATATATATATATATATATATATATATATATATATATATATATATATATATATATATATATATATATATATATATATATATATATATTAGGTTTTGCTTTTTATTGGTGAGCATCTCTAAATTAAATACACAAATGAGAAATAGAAACAAAAACTTTTATTATAATAATAATTGTCTTTCAAAAAGAGAATACAATTCAGATATTGAAAAATATTCTAAAACATCAAAATTTAATAGCTAAAATAACAAAGGGAAAAACACCAATCTCCTAAGTGCACTTGCGGATATCTGCTCTAAAACCATCAACCATTTTCCTACAAAGCTTAAGGAAGTCTTCAACAACTTTGGGAAGCGGGACCATCACATTTTCTGTATCTTTCAAACTTCTAAGGATGTCACCAATGATATTGTTGGCTAAGAAGGCGAGTCTTGCATGCTTGTCTTTTTAGAACCGATATTCTTGGTAGAGGTCTGGAATTATCTTATGATTATCTTCTCCTGCTTTGGCGATCTTTGCATACTTCTCTTCCCAATATAATTTTTTTGCCCTCATCTCCGTATAGAGTCTCCTCTGTATAAGGAAATTTTTTCGGAGGTCTTCTAACTCAAGAAAAACTTGCTCATATTCATCAGTTTTTTAAGCGAGAAGTCTTTATTCCCTCATCCTCTTGAGATGTTCTCCTACATCTGATTCTTGGCTATCTTGGAGTCTCGTAGTAAGATACTGAATTTTCTCTTCTTGATTTAAAGAAGTTTGGGATAAACTTTTAATTTGAGCCCTCAAATGTTCTTCCATCTCCTTTTTGTCTCGTATCATGTATTCGTACCACTTATTTAGCCTCCCTATTTCACTAGAAGCATCCTCCAAACATTGGTTGTGGGAATCCAAGTTGAAGGTAGCACTCAACGATCCTTCGGTTGAACGATCCTTCAGTTGAATGTTCTTCCATAGTCTTTCTGAATTTGTTGGTATTTTGACTCAAGCTCGTGTTGCATATGTCTTTTCTCCTTAGCAAGGTTATGAAAGTTAAGCTCCAACTCTTCTTTCTCCTTTTGAGCTTAATCAAAGGCTTTCTTCAAGTTGTCTATTTCTTCTAAAGATATAGGAAGAGGATATGAGACATTTGGCCTATACTCAGGATCAATATCAAATGGTAGTTTAATAACTTGCATCCTATTAAAAACCCATTGAGTGTAAGGTTCCCTCTCCATAGCATTCTACCTTTTAGCATTTCTTTTGTTTACCCTATTCCAAGCTCGAATGATCTTGTTGATCAACTCTAGGTCACTTTTGCCCATGTCATGAATGATTAATTATTGAAGTTGTTCATCGGAGGGTTTATCCTCCAAAGAGTACCCAAGTTGTTGCAAAGCCAAAGTAGGGTTATAACTGATGCAACCACATGACTCTATCAACAGAACATTAAGAAAATATCCACAACTGTAAATGATATCTCCAATATTTAGCTTTCTTACATACCACAACACATAATCAGCGGTAAGAGTCCTTAATTTTTGATACCATTCATATGGTGTCAAAGTTTTAATCATGTAGTCCTCCTTATAGAGATGAGACATAATCCAAGAATATAGGAGCAGGATACAACAGTTCAGTGTACCCCTCCCTTTTTCATACCGAGTGTGAAGAGCATAGTAAATATCGGCAAGTAGAGCAGGAGTTGGGTCCGCATTTAAAGTTTTCGCACTCCAAAATACACTAATGGCTGCAGGGTCAATATAGTCCAAAGTCCATAGAAATAAAATTATACCAAAGACCAGTAGTCCTAAACAATCAACACAAGACTCCCATTCTTTCTTATTAGAAAAAGAAAGGTCTTTAGCTTCTAAATATTGTATTTTAATCCCTTGTGCATCACCTTATTTTTGTAATTAAGTGAGAATTCAGGGTAAGAGATCCCTACACCATTTTATAAATCCTTAACATCAGTCGTCTGTCCAATCCCCACATAAGCTTTTTCCTTAGAAAAATTCAAAAGCCTATCAAATTCTTCCAAAGCCGGTGCTAGTTGAAAGTTTTGAAAGGTAAAATACATCAATGGAGGATTGTAGAACTAAACCAAGGCAGAAATAGCATCCAACTATACATCTATTTTTGTCAGCTCAAGGGTATTCCCATACTGGTGAACAAACATCTTCATAGCTTTTTCAGACAGTTTCCCTTTGATAATCTTGATCTTTGTCATATCTGGCTTGACGGCACTAACACAAACAAGCTGCTTCCCTCTAGCATCCATTTTTAAGATACTCACCAAAAACCTTTTATTTTTATTTTTTTTAATCTTGTGAATAAGACAACAAAAAATTCAAAATAATGAACATTTGAGATGTAAAATGTATGAATGCATGATGACGCAACATAGTGACGGGATTTATGAAAGGTATCCTTAGTTGGTAGGTCCCTATTTTTGGCCTATGGATATTCTACCCTTCCCATAAGGTGGTTTCCTTAAGGTTATCATGGATAGCACTAGAGGGAAAGGCACAAGGGCCTACCTTAAGCAGAACCTCTTTGTAGACCGAAACTTTCATCTCTTAGGTCGTAAAAGGTCTCACCATGAGACTTTTGGTTTAAGGGTTATACAAAAAGTCATTGGTTTCATTCAAAATTCCTACCCCCCAAGAGGATACCTCTTGAGACATATTTCTTTTTTGGAATTCCACCGACTTTAGGCGAAGTCGTCACAAAAACTCCTATGGATGATATATCCCCTTGGCCAATAGACGTACCTTCTTTCTAAGGTTTTGAAAATATTTTTTTTAAATAAAATACTGCCAACAAATGATAAAAAAGATAATAACAATATAATAATAAACAAAACTAAATAAATAAATGAATAAAGCAAATATAGGAAAAATACCAAAAATAAGAAACACCCTAAAATCAAAAGGAAAGGCTTCTAAACCCTAGGGTTGAGGTCCCAGCAGATTCGTCAGTTGTAATAACCGATTGAAAATTATTGAGCCCCCGCCATTAATTTATATCCTAAGGAAGGGAATATAACGGATAACCCTAATTTGTATCAGAGATTCTAAGTTGTTGACTTGCTTTAGACGAATGGAAGGTTTTAGGCACCCTTCATCCACCTTGTTCACAAGGATACTAGGGTTTAGGTTAAAGGCTTAGGGTTTTAGTTTTAATTAAGAGAACTCGCCATGATTTTAAGTCGTATGCCTACCTATCCTCTTATGAGCAATCAGAGTCCCAATTCGTAGTTCGTAGTTTTTTGGTTAGTTTTTTTTATGGATTATGGAAATATCTCGAATTCTCCTTGAACCAAGTTTGGGTGTGTGAATAGCGGAATTTGTAGACGTAGTTCACAGTCGATAAAAGAAGTTTCCATAATCCATTTTTGAAAATAAATATATATTTGAGTTATGTTAGTAGTAAAGGTTAGTATTTGATTGGTTAGATATTTTCGAGTATATGATGCAATTTGAGAAAAATAAGTTTCGATGCATGAGGAAAAATATTTAATGAAATTAAAGAAAGGTTAATATTTTTTAAAAAGATTAAGGAATAATTACTTTTAATTATTAAAAATATATTAGATATTCTAAATAAGAATACAATAATTATTTATTAATGATTTTAAATGCAAAAATATATTTTGTGCAAATGCTAAAAAAATATGGTAATTAATTAAACAAAATAAGAAAAAATAAGGTTAAGAAAAATAAAATTAATTAAATTAAATATGGGGGGTGTAAAAATCAGAATCGGGGGTGTATTGGAAAAATATTTAGGCCCAAAAGAAAATATGAGCCCAAATAGCAGGGGGGGCTGCATTTTGCAATAGGGTAGTAAAATAGGGGGTCTGGTAAGTAAGGGCTCGAGTTCAAATATTGAACTGGGCCCAAAACGCAGGTGGGGTGCAATTTGTGGTTAGAACATAGTAAAAGGAAAATCTGGGGGGTGCGGTTATGAACGAGCCAGACCCAAAACAGAATTTGTTTGAGACCCGTAAGGATCATGTGAGCATGCACGTATGGGTTTATGGTGAGGACATGCTATCTGGAGCATCTGATTTGATCACAAGGGTGGAGACCGAGGGTGCGTAGTAAGAGAAATGCGGGGAATCGCGGAGGGAGTATATTTAATTAACCGTCTGAGCCTGAGGCTCATTTTCTTGATCCCTTTCTCTCTCTACACCTTTATCCCAAACAGAATAAACTTTAGAGAGAAAAGCTCTCGCATCTCTCTAGGCGATCAAAAATCGCCATGGCGGCCAGAAATCGCTTTCGTCGACGGCTCCACCCTTAGCCATAATAGGACCACTGTCTATCCCAGATATCTGGTTAAAGCTCAACTAAGATCTTCTCTGCGCCATCGTGAAAACCCATATCCTTGAAGATCTTCATCCAGCCCAAGAACCATAACTCTATATTCATTCAAACCCCACGAACCACAAGAACCCTAGGTTCTGAGATGAACCCTAACCGCATCCAAAACTCAGCAACAAAAATTGAAGAACCCTTACCCTATGAATCAAGAACCCTAACCCTAGGTGGAAAGAACCATATCCCTAAGGTGTACAAACTCTAAGCCTAAATCAAACCCAGAAAAACCCCAATTCAAACCAAAATAATACAATTAAATCGCAATCAATCGAGTCCTAAAAGCTAAGTATTAAGGGTTACTGTCTGTTGTAGCAAATCTTTATGTGAACTTCTGATTTTCAGTCCAATCCCTTTTTTTATCTCTTTCTCTTTGACTCGCAGGTGATAGAGATGACGGGTACAGCATCGACAATGGGCTGAAGGCGTCGGCAGCGTGGCACAGATCTAGGATTTCAGAAATTGAAACCCAGATCTCTCATTTTGTACTCCTTCGTTTCTTATGTTCGCTAATTTCTACTCTTTTTCATCTTAAATTCTTAGGGTTTATATAGGTTTAGAATTTAGAATAAATTAAGAAAATTTGTGATTTGCGTTACAATTAGTTTGATTGAAGATTTAGAATTGATTTCTGATTGTAATTGATTTTATTGGATTTTTGAAGATTTGATTGTGATTTTGTTTGAAATTAGAATTAGGTATATGTCTTATAATACACTTGGATGTTATCCTTTGTAAATCCATTGTAATCAAATAAAAATGTTTTTCAATCTAAGATTTGATTTAATTTTTGATTTGTGTTTTTCTGGATCTTGGGCTTTTAAGCTTCTTAGGGAACAAGAACATGTTCATGAACGCAGCTTAGAACCAATGGTTCAAAAAACCCTAGTTGACTTAGTCAACATTGTCTCACAATTAAAAAACACAAATAAAAATAAAAACAAATGAATAATAATAAAGTTAAATAATTAAATAACATGTATATAAAAACATTGACCCCAGGTCAACATGAATAAACAGCCAGCATATATTTTGTAAATAAATAAAGCTGAATAACTATAAAAATACAAATGAAGATAATAGAAAAGAAATGTTGACTTCATTCAACCACAAAAAATATATAATAATTAATAAAATAATTTTTATTTATTTAAATTGAATCCAATATGTGCTTCTAAACTTAATGGCTCTGTGTGATTTTCTAAGCATACTCCCCCCTTAATTTAAAAAAGAATAACAACCTTAATGGGCCATCAGATTTAGATGACCCACTTAAAACATCACACTTCTTATGGTAATGCACCCCCATTTTTAACTTTTGAAATGGGCTTTATACCTTAATGGGCCGTCAGATTCTGGTAGTCCATTTTGGAATAGTACACCTTTTTCCATGAATTTAAACCCCCATAGAATAAAATTCAAAATGAACAATTCTAAAAATATGGTTTAAAGATTTAAAGAATAATAACATAGTATGATTGTTTGATGGGGAAAATTCTGGGTATGACACGGAGCAACTCTCCTACTCTGGGGGCATACCAAGTCAGGGACAAGTCCAATGTGATAGTATCAATTCATAGACCCTACATAAAACCCTCATCAATCCCTCATCAATCATAAACAGTGATTGGACAACAAACAGGAAGACACACTTCCATGACAGCAAAACAGAAGACACACTTCCATGACAATACCTAGCCCAGACTCTTGAATAAGAACACAACTTAGAGTTGCTTACAAGCTTCCTCTAAGAACAATACTCAACTCATTACTTCACAACTTATGAGTGAGAACACATTGACCATCTCACAACCCGAGTGGTTCACTTACACCAACTCTCCTAGAGAGTGGCTACAGACTCTGCCCTAATTACTACATCTTTATAATTCATTGCTGGTACTAATCCTAGATTACAATACTTCTATTTATAACATATTCTCAATTGTACTTGGGCCTTCAATCATAGCTCATTAGTTGTTACAATTCTGCAGAAGATTCTGCACAATAATGGGTCTTCAATCAAATCTTCCTAATTTATCTCCATAATTAGAAAGTGTGTATTCTTCAATATTCTTCTTGATTCTTCTTGATCTATAAACCACCTCCACATAGTATAATATAGTATCCTTAAAATATATTCTATTTTTGTGACTTAACAGAATATAACAGTCAGTTCAGCTTAAGCGTGATGTTGTATGCTCCTTCATGGGACATCTGATCGGACATATTGTTCCAGATGATGAGAACTTCTCATCTCAAAATGTATTAACATAAGATAGGAATCCTTGCTTAACCTTCTCCTATTAGCAAGTTAATACATCATATCTAACATATTGTTGCTATATTAGTTTTACCAAACATAATGTGAATCACATAATTCATAGAATTAATAGTTCTTATCTTATGAGAGGTGTAGTTTTGACTCGTGTTCTTTTTTAGTCCAGTGATGATTCTGAAAAGTCGAAGTTGAAGCTTAAGGAGGACATATCTTGGCTGAAGGAAGTTTAGAAAACTCAATTGGAGAATCTAACTGGCTTGGAGAAGAGTCTGGCCAAAGAGAAAGAGCGAAGGAATATTTTTGAGACCGAGAGCAAGACTTCTCTTACCCAACTCAATGAGAAATTGAAGGTGGAGAAGTCCACTAATTATGAGCTTAAGGTCACTATTGACTATCTAAAAGAGGCTCTCGAGAACTTTTAAGTGATCCTCCTCTTTGCCGGTGACGAAGCCTTTAAGTGGGCTAAGGACCAGATATTATGTCTTCATCCCGACTTGGGGTTGGAAGATGGATTACTTCAAGGTGGTGCAGGACTATCGCCTTGTGGATCTTGAGGAAGTAGAAAAGACTCCCTCTCCTCCTATGAATCTTGAAGGTCCTTCTAGAGGGAAGAACAACATTGATGGTGATGGAAAGGAAGATCTGGCCGCATGATGATGTTATCCGATTTGTGTTTCTGTTAGTCATCCGATAAGGATGCATTTATGTAATTTTGTATAAGGAGTGGTTAATCCCCCCTTTTTGTTTACAATCATGACTTTTGCCTCCGAGATTTGTATTTCGACCTACCCTTCGTGGATTTTGTAATCATTTTGTTTTTGCTTTTACTTGCTCGTATTTTTAGCTTTAAAATAATCGGGTGCATATATCTAAGTCCCTCAGGCATAAAGCTCATCGGGATGTATGTGTTTGATCATGTAGTGTCGGGCATTATTTTAATTTCACAAGCCCCTGCAAATTTCCATTCGTTTCATACCCAAGGGGTAATTCCTAAGAGTAGGATCTTCCATAATCATTTAGAAGCCCCTGGGCTTTTGTGGGTCTGACTACTTATTAGTGGCGGAAAGAGGCCATAAGGCGTAACAGGCTTAGTGGCGGAAAGAGGCCCTAAGGCATAATCAGCTTAGTGGCGGAAAGAGGCCCTAAGGCGTAACCGACTTAATAGCAAACAGAGGCCCTAAGGCGTAATCGAATTAGTGGTGGACAGAGGCCCTAAGGCAGAACCGACTTAGTGGCGGACAGAGGTCCTAAGGCGTAACTGGATTAATGGCTGACAAGGCCCTAAGACAAAATTGGCTTAATGGCAGAAAGAGGCCCTAAGGCGTAACCAGCTTACTGGCGGACAGAGTCCCTAAGGCATAACCGGATTAATGGAGGACATAGGCTCTAAGGCGTAACCGACTTAGTGGCGGACAGAGGCCCTAAGGCATAACTGGCTTAGTGGCGGACAGAGGCCCTAAGGCATAACCGGCTTAGTGGCGGACATAGGCCCTAAGGTGTAACTGGCTTAGTGGCGGACAGAGGCTCTAAGGTGTAACCAACTTAGTGGTGGACGGAGGCCCTAAAGTGTAACCGGCTTAGTGATGGACATAGGCCTTAAGGCGTAACTGGCTTAGTGAAGGACATAGGCCCTAAGGCGTAACTGACTTAGTGGCAGACAAAGGTCCTAAGGCGTAACCGTTTTAGTGGCGAATAGAGGCTCTAAGGCGTAAGCAGATTAGTGGAGGACAGAGTCCCTAAGGTGTAACCGGCTTAGTTTTCTATCATAGTGTTAGAAATATTGTTTCCACTGTGGGTGCCTCATTAAAAATTATTTATCTTGCAAGGGAAAAGAGTGCATCCCGTACATTTTATTAATGGAATTATTACATATTTTTAACTAAAATAAATCCTAAGATTGGATATGTTCCATGTCTTAGGTATTTCTACTCCATCTAGAGTTTCTAACTTGTAGGCTCCATTATTTAGCTTTTGTAGGACCCGGTACGGGCCTTCCCAGTTTGGAGATGATTTTCCCTTGTTTTTGGGCTAGTAATTCTTTTGAGGACTAAATCATCCGAATTAAAACACCTTTGTCTGACCTTCAAGTTGAACCTCTTAGCCAATTTGTTCTTGGCTGCAAATTCCCTTATTTGGGCTATTTCTTTGACCTCATCCAGCAGGTCGGCAGAACTGTTCAAATTGTCCTTATTAGCGCCTTCATCAAAGTGTTCTCTCCTCCAAGTGGTAGTGTTGATCTCCAATGGTATCATGGCATCAACCCCATATACCATCTAGAAAGGTGTTTCCCTGGTAGTGGAATAAGGTGTTGTATGATACGACCAAAGGATCTCTGGTAAGTACTCGAACCATAGGCCTTTTGCATCATCCAGATTCTTCATCCCGACTAGGATGATCTTGTTTGTTTCTTAAGCTTATATGTTGGTCGAGGTTGCTATACTGATGTGAATCTATTTTGGATGCCCAAGTCTTTGCAGATTCCACCACGGATGTGCTCGCGAATTGGGTTCTATTATCACACTATATGATCCATGGGTAAGCCAAACCTACAGATGATATTTTTCTAATAAAAATGTCAAACCTTCTCGGTGGTGATACATGCCACAGCCTCAGCTTCTACCCATTTTATAAAGAAACTATGACTATAATTAGGAATTTGAGTTGCTCGGCTGTGGTGGCAAATGGTCCCAGTATGTCTGCTTCCCACTGGTAGAACGGCCATGTAGAAAAGATGGAGTGCAGCAATTCGGTTGGTGAATGTATGAATGGAGAGTAAACCTGGCACTTGTCACACTTTCTTACAAACTCGGCATAATCTTGCAACATCAGAGGCCAATAGTACCCGACTCTAAGGATCTTCCTGGATAAAGCTCTTCCCCCGATATGGCTACCACATGCCCCTTCATGGACTTCTCTCATTATCAAGGTGATCTCCGTTTCTTCCATGCATCTTAGCATTGTTGTGGACCTTCCCATCTTATATAGCTTGTCAGACACTATAAGGTAGCGAGCGAATACCTTTTTTATTTACCTTGCTTCGTTGATGTCTTAAGACAGAATCCCCTGCATCAAGTATTATATTATCAAGGCCATCCACCCAGTCTTATGCTCGATTGACATGGTTTATTCATGCTTAGTACTTTGACTCTCCAAGATTTCCTGTATCATTATTTTGTTTAGCCCCGGCCCTTTGGTGATGGCAAGCTGGGCTAACACGTCAACTCGTACATTTTCTTCCCTTGGGATGTGATTGATTTTGAACTCTTTGAAGGCTTTTGATAACTCATGTGCTATTTGGAGGTACTTCAATAATTCCGAGTCCCTAGTCTTGTATTCTCCCCTCATTTATCTTGCCACCAACTGTGAATTAGTTTTTATGACTAGATGCGTGACTCCAACTTCTTTAGCTAATTGCATTCCTACTATTAGAGCTTCATACTCCACCTGGTTATTGTTGGCCTGGAAGTTGAAACCCATATAATATTCTAGTATAAAGTCACATGACCCCTCTAGAATGATCCTGACTCCGCTCCCCTTAAGATTGGACGAACCGTCCACATGAAGGGTACATCTAATTTTAATTTCTTCCAGTATAGGGTTTCTCAACTCAACTATAAAGTCGGAGTGAATTCAATGTCATACTCGTACAACTCCACAACCCATGTGGCCATTCTCCCAGCTAGGTCTGGCTTCTTCAATATCTACTTGATGGGATAATTGATCCTCATGGTTATCGAGTTACCTTGAAAGTAATGTCTCAGCTTTCGGGATGTTGTCACCAATGCCAACTTTTCAATCTTCTAGTATCGCTGCTTAGCCCCTTTCAGGACTTTGCTAATGAATTAAACCGGTTTCCCCCATCTTCTTCATCTTGCACAAGAACCAAGCTCATGGCTTTATCGGACACCGCTAAATATAAGGTAAAGGGTGCATTCTCTTCTGGTCTCATCAAGACAGGAGGAGAGGATAGAAAATGTTTTACCCCCTGAAAGGCCTATTCACACATCCTTGTCCACTCAAATTCTTCTGACTTCCTAAGGGCTGCAAAGAAATGGATCGCCCTATCTCCAATGCATGACAGGAAACGAGATAGAGCAGCTAACCTCCCTATCAACTGTTGTACTTAATTTTTCAAAGACGGGCTCCGTATGTCTATGATCGCCTGTAACTTATTCGAATTGGCTTCTATTCCTCGATTCGTGAGCATGAATCCCAGGAATTTGTCGACTTATACCCCGAAAATGCACTTGTCTGGGTTTAGCCTCATATCATATCTTCTTACTGGCGTAAATGTTTCCTTTAGATCTATTATATGTCGTTTCTCCATGGGGGTTTTTACAACCATGTCGTCTACATACACTTCTAGGTTCCTCCCGATTTGAGTAGCGAACACCTTATCCATTAGTCACTGATAAGTGGCTCCAACATTTTTTAGGCCGAAGGGAATTACCTCATAATAGTAATTATTCTGGTTCGTCATGAAACTCATTTTTGATGCGTCGGTCGGGCTCATGCGGATTTGCTTGTACTCGAAGTAGGAACCCATGAAGCTAAACAGGCAGTAGCCCGAGGTTTCATCAATAAGCCGATCTATTAGTGGGAATGGATATGGATCTTTGGGACACACTTTATTGAGGTCTATGATGTCGACACATATACGCCACTTCCCTGTCTTTTTATTGACCATAACCATATTGGCAAGCCAAGTGGGATATTTGATCTCTTTGATAAATCCGGCATCGAGCAGCTTCATGGCCTCCTTCTTTATGGCCCTTTTCTTTTCTTCTCCACCTTTCCTCTTTTTCTAGGATATTGGATCTGTGTCAGGATTTGGTGCTAAATGATGACACATGAAATTTGGATCAATCCCAAGCATATCTGAAGGATTTCAGGCAAATAAGTCGACATTTTCTTTTAGCAGTGTCATAGTCTCTTCCTCTTCTTCCTGAGAGAGGTTGGCACCAATATAGGTTATCTTATAGGATGCGCTGTTGATCTGGACTTTCTTCGTTTCATCATGATGATATAGAATTTCCCCTGATGAATCATTGTGTGGGTCGATATCACCCATGTTGACTTTAAGATCATTGGAATACTCGGTATCTCTGGATTGGACCTTATTCTTTAACTTCAGACTGTCTTTGTAACATTTCTTTGCTAAACCTTGATCGCCCTTGACCACCCCAACCCGGCCATCCCCCAAGGTATATTTCACAGTAGGTATAGGGTGGAGAGATCGGCTTCCAATGAATTAAAAGATGGTCTTCCTACGATGATATTATAGGGTGAAGTGTAATGCCTCGATATTTAATTATTTATTTAATTGAATATTGTTTTGAATACTTTATATTAATTGAATTTTATCGTCAACTCGGAATTATTTTATTAAGTTGGAATATTAAATAATCGGATTTAATTTGGTGGAATTAATTTGAGAATTATCAGTATTATTCTAAGAAGCATAATTGGATAAATATGTTGAGTTGAGCAGTAAGTTGATAGTCGGATAAATTAGACGGTTTAGTCGGAGAACTATTATTAGAATATTATTTGCGAGTTAGTTTTATTTAAAGTGTGGATCGATCAAAGTTGAAGAATATTATTGGAAATAATATTAGATTATATTATGTGACTATTTATTTAATTGGGCTTATGTTGTGATAGTAGTAATAGTGGGGTGTGTATGTAGGCCCAGTAAGAGAAACACCATTATTTGGATCAATAAAATGATATATATTATTATTAGAAAATAAGAAAGAGGAAGAGAGTTAGTGTTATCGGGAAAGAGAAGAGAAATAGGAAAATAGGGTTTTTGGAGAAGAAGAGAGCTACGTGAAGTTGAACCAAGAGGCCAAGAGGAGATTCAAATCGGAGGCACATAGAGTTATCATCAAACCAAACCAGGTAAGGGTGGGGTTTCTTATCCTATAATGGGGTATATGATATTTTGTATGTGGGAATTAGTTTGTGGGATTATTACTGCCTGTTGATTTGTGTTGGTTTGTGTTGTTGTGATAAACATTATTAATAATTGATGTGATTAAGGAATTGTCAAAGAATTGGTGTATTATTGTGTTATATACTTGTCTGGATTGGATTTGGAATAGTAGATAGTAGCATAAAATCCATTAAAACAGTATCAAAAATAAGAATAAGAAATAAAAATTAATCTGGGGTGGAAGTGTCGTTCAGCACTTGTTGTATGGGGGGTTGCTGTTCGACAACCTTGAGAGAGAAAAGGGGAAGTGTCATTTGGCACTAGGGCTCTTGTAAGAGGAAAGTGTTGTTTGGCACTAAGTGTTAGGCAGGGGCGTTGGTTTCTGTTTCTGTGGCACTGCTATATAATTTTTATATGGTATCAGTATGGAGTTTATTAAATACAAAATAAGTTAGGGAACAAATTAACTATTCTTATCAGTAGCATGTTATAGCATAAGGAACATTAATAGAAGTAACATATTTTTGTAGAGTTGTTTTATGTGATAGAGGATAATAGCAGAAATAATAATAAGTGGTAAATTTAGAGGAATAGTAGAATAAATTAACAGAGTTAATAATTAGTAGAATTATGTTAGTAGTACATGTAGAAATTAAAATAGCAGTGATGGTTTTAGTTGCAGAGTTGGTAATAAATAATTTAATAGAGTAATATATTAGTGGCAGATGTAATAATTTAGCAGAGAGTTATCGGTAGAAGTTGTAGATAGTGAACAAGTAGTTTTGGCAGAGACCAATAATGGCAGTGAGATAAATAGCAGAGGTAGCGTAATTTAGTAGAATAAATTGATTAGTAGCAGTATAAATAAAAAGTAGTAATAACAGTATATTAAGCAATATCGATTAGCCGAATTTGTAGATTTGGGCGGTAAAGTTGGTTAACCAGAATTAGTTGAAATTGTCGAAATAAGTTATATATACAAGTGGGTATTTTTAGTTGGTTTGTTTTGTTAGAATTATGTAGAATCAAGTTGATTCGCAAGTGAAGTCGAATTAAGTTGAATGGTTCCGGTATATGGGATTGTGTTATTGGTTATTATTGTGAATAAGTTATTATCGAATAAATTGTGTGGTTGTCACATTACTAATTGTTGATATGACATTGTTGATGTTGAATATGTTGTGATTGATAAGTTGATTGAGTTGTAGGCTTATGCCAACGTTGTTGAATATATTGTTGATGTTGAATATGTTGTGATTGATAAGTTGATTGAGTTGTAGGCTTATGCCAACATTGTCGAATACATTGTTCTGTTGTATGTGATTATTGCATCCATTAAGTCACATACATTTGCATTATTAAGTTGGCCTGGATTGGGACCACGTTGGCCTGGATTGGCAAAATATTAAGTTGAAGGCTTATGCCTTATTGATGCCTCTATTTATTGGCAAATTTTCTAAGTTGGGAGTTCTGCTCCAATGGTACCACATGTATTTGCATAACATCGATCCGCATTCTAAGTTGTACAATTGAGTTGTTGTGTTGATGAATTAATTGTTTCATTTTGATGATATCCTATTGCGATTGTTGTTGTGAAGTGGTGATTTTTGCATGACCAGGTTCTAATATATGATTTATCATGCGTTCACTTATATGATTTGAGAATCTCACCCCCTTATTGTTTGAATGTTGCCCTCTATTGGTAAAGTGCAGGTATTAAAGAATGAAGATTTGCTTAGCCTTATTAGTTTAAAGTCGGTTGGTCACTCTGATACGTAGCACTCGGGGGGGGGGGGGGGGGGGGGGATGAACAAATAGTTGTTTACTTGTTGAAATTGTTTTATTTGTTGAATCCTAAGTTTACTTATATGAAATAATGAGTTGACTCTCAAGTTGTTTTAGTTGAATGAAACATATGATGCTACCTGAATTTGTAATTATGATTCTCCTGCGTTATTAATAAAAGAAGTGGTTTTGTTTTAAAAGCTAATGCAAGTTGTTATATGATCCTCCGAAACTAAAGTGTTATGTATATTTTTATGTGTTACAACATGTTGAATTGTGATATCCCAAATGTGTGGGAAATTTTTAAATACTCTGATTTTTTGTTATAACTACCGGGTAGAATTTGGGGTGTCACATGAAGCACCATTGACAATCAGTTATCTTACTCTGACCATTTTGGAATTCATGCCACTTCCGAAAATTGTCAGTACCAAAAGGTATCCCAATACTTTCACCTGTTCTCCAGAGAATCCTACTAGGGTACCGTTGAAGATTAATAGCTCGTTCGTATCAAATTCCATTCTTTTGAAGGCATCCCAATAGAGCACATCAGCTAAACTCTCAGGATCCACCAACACTCTCTTCACGCTCCAATCTTTGATTTGTACCTTAATGACCATTGGGTCGTTTTTGTGAGCCATAATTCCAACTGTGTCCTTTTTAGAGAAGCTAACAGGATTTAAATCTTGCTCTCGGACTTTGGTTACATCATCGAACACATGCATTACAGCCTGTGCATATTTCTTCCTGGTGGAGTTAGTCTTTTTGCTACTAGTGAATCCACCAGCAATAGTGTTAAGCGTGTGGCGAGTTGTTTTGGTTTCATGTACTTCCTCCAAACCCTTCCCCTTTTTCTGGAAGGGTACCTCTGAGTCTGCATCTTTTCTCTAAGTATCTCTTTTCCCGATAGGGGCTTTACCATCTTTCACGTAATTCAAAAGATGTCCCATATGTATTAGCTCCTCAATTTATTTTTTCAACTAATGACAATCGTCGGTTTGGCATCCTCGAAGCCTGTGATAACTACACCAAGCCCCAACATCTTTTCCCATCATGAAATTGACCCTCTTTGTACGTGGCGCTTCCAAGATTAGGTTCAGATGTAACACTTTCTTGCAAGATATCACCTCTTCTGGTGTTCAGCGGCATAAAATCTTCATCTTAGATCAAAGGGTCGTCGTCTTGGTCTTTGAGTTACGCACTTCTGGGATCTGTCTCTTGGAGCAGCCCGAGAAAACTCTGGCCTCCTTCCCGACCCCTATTCTGTGGGCTTAGTTTTCTCAGAGGTGTCCCTAGATCATTTCTCCATGTCACTTCCCTCACCCTTTATATAGCACTCAACTCTGGTAATGATCTCATCCATGTTGAATGACAATTTATGTGCCAGAGACTCATTGAACTGTCCGGCTCGGAGACCATGCTGAAATTCCCCAATGAATAATTCTTGATTATGGTCTATTTGTTGAATCGATTTATGTATTCTTGCAGAGGTTCCGCCTGGCCTTGTCGGACATTGAAAAAAGTTATTGTCGAGACCTTGCAGTTTCTATGGGTTGAGAAATGTTGAACCGGCTTCTTTGCCAAATCTGAGTAGCTCTCTATGGATAGTCGGGGTAGGCTCATATACCATCTTAAAGCGACATCTTTGAAAGTTCCATCCATCAACTTATATTTCAGCGAGTTAGTAGGGCCTATCATTTCCATTTGATTGTTGATGGTGTTGTACCCCAATTTTTGCCCCTAAGATCCCTTCATCATACCATGTTGATTCACTCACAACAAGATCACACTAGGATTCTTGGTTCCCCTCCCTACTTTGAGTTTCGCTACTTTCTGAGGGATTACCAAGCACCTTAACTTATGTTCCTTTTGTGATCATGAATATTGTTTTTTTTATTTCTTCACTTAACTAATAAAATACAATGTTGGCTTGTCTTGCTTGTTATCCATGTAGGTAAGGGCAATGAAATTTAACAAGTTACTCCATGGGTTCATGAGTTTATTTCCATGCCCTAGTCAATATAGCTTGAGAAGTTCAAACCTCATCATTGGATTGGTTTTGGAAGAATTGGCATGGCAAGATTGCTTTGGTTCATCACATTTCAAGGTTATTAGATTTGACTCAAAAGTACAAGGGGTTAATTGGAGAGGTTGTCATGTTTAGACAAGGCCTTGTTCCTATTGGTCACAAGAGCATATTTCTCACAAAATTCAAGATAGGGAAGTGGTTTTGGCAGCTATGAATCTTCATTATCATCCTCAATAACTTCTATTCACAAAGCAAAAATATTGGTAAAAGAAGTTTGTTCAAACTTGTCAAAGTTCCTCAAAGCATTTTCTTGATCTAGGAGCTAGGGTTTTTCACTTCAAAGGAGCATATCTTGCTCACCTTTTGGTATTTTTGAGTGATTCCAAATACATCCTTCTCTTCAAAGGGGTATCAACAGATCACTTTAAAAGTTCCAAAGAGTTTTCATGTGGAAGAATCTTGATGAAGAAGAAAGATTACAAGTCCTCCAGATGAATCCCCAATTTTTCATGTGTGACTTCAAACGATCATAACGTGGTCAATTATTATCACCTTGAGCCCATTCTTTTTCCAATATGATCTTTAGGATGTGAACTTTATGCCTTCTTTTATGTGCAAAGTGGGAAAATGAATGGAAGTTGCCTTAAATATGCAAACGATTATAGGTCATTTCATAATTTTTGGCCAACTTCAACAAGTCATAACTTTCTCAATTTTTGGTAATTTTGAGTGGTTCAAGTTTCAAAATGTCATTCAATAGATCTACTTCATTCCATATTTTTTGGTCAAGAGAAAATTCCATTTGGAAGGCCATGTTTGGATGCAAAAGATTATAGGTCATTTTTTCATTTTTGAAGAAGAATTTGAAATATTTCTAAGTATGGAAAGTCAACCCTTTTTCTTCAACTTTAACTCAATGCAAATTTCAGCTCAAGCATCCATTTAAATCCATTATTTTTCCATTGCAAATCTTGTAACCTCATCTTTCCAAAGCATCAAGAATCATGCCTTGAGACCCCTTGAGCTGAGAATGCCATAGTTTCAAAAATGGTAACTTGGAATTGAAGTTTCTTGCAAGTCAGAATTTGAATTTCATGTTACAACCTCTAAACCTCAAATTAACACGTGTTTTGGGTTTAAACATGATTAGCCAACTTTCCCAAGTGGATTAGTGCATCAAAACGCAAGAATTGGATGAGTTTTGATGAAGTTTGGATCACACTTCACTCGGAGTTTTGATGAAGTTTGGATCACACTTCACTCGTGCATCAGGTTTGCACGAATTCCCTCCAAAACGCATCATTCACTCTTTCTTTTGATCCCATTCGCTTCTCCTATAAATACATGAACTATCCCATTCAATATCACAAGCTTGGATAGCCAAAATCACCCTGCCAAACTTGCTCCATAACTCAATTTTCTGTAACTTCAAAATCCATTTTCGAGCCTTTTTCAATCCATTTTTCCCTCAATTCACCTTCCTTGATCTTCCCTGAAGCTAACCACATAATTAAATTCAAGAATCGTGTCCTATATTGCTCCATAGAAGTCCAATTTGAGATCTCTGCAACTCAACTTCAATAGGTAGATTCTTTCATCAATTCTTCAAAACTCTGATATCATTGTGTTTCTCTCATTGCCTTGGTTCTAGTTGCAACACTTACCTTTTACTGGAAACACATTTTGACCATGAAATTTCAAATCCCTTTTCAAAACTTTCCTTCCAAATTGCTTGAGCTACAGTTTATATAAATTTGGCGCGAGGGAGTGGTTGTCTTCGTCTTAAAGAGACGAAGCAAATGGCATAGGTTTGAGCTTCTGATTTTACAGTTTGAGAGACCTGCAATTCATGATGGCTGGAGGTTGAAGATGACCAACGTGTCATCTTCGAACCAATGAAGGCGTGCCATCTGTATTTTTCAAATCTGATTTAATTAATGATTTTGTACATTATTCACTAATGATCATGATATGCACAACGCACCAGATCCCTTGGATTTGATTACTAACGCGTTTTGACTCTCATCCGATGGTCCACATATTTTAATTTTATTTTCTTTTTCTGATTTTTATATTTTAATTGTTTTAAATTTCAAAAAAATCATAGAAAATTCATTTTTAGTCCAAAAAATTCTGAAAAAATTATGAAAGTTATTTTTGATTATTCTCTTTCTGATTTTTATTTTTTCACAATTTAATTTTATGTTTTGGTATTTTTTATAAATTTTACACTTATTTGATTTGTTTTAAATGTTTAAAAATATTCTTATACATTTTAAAATTCTGAAAAATATTATGGAATGATCGAATGATTTTGTGACAAATATTGGTGACCTTATTTTATTTTTGTTTCTGACTTTACTATTTTTTTACCATTTTTTGTTTATTTTACCTATTTATTTTAATTTTAAAAATAGTTTCTGACTTTAAAAAATTACCAAAAAATTTGTAAAATTATTTGAGCCTTTTTCTGATTTTTCTATGGTCTTACCTTTTATTTCTTGATTAATTTGAACATAGTTGATATTTTTCTCATTATTTTCTATTTTTAAAACATTTTTAAAATCTTTTTTTGTGTATATTAAATGTGATATTATTTTGTGACTATTTTCTTGCTGATCTTGGGTTAGATTTTGGTTCATGAACTTTATTAACATCATTGGATCCATGGTATTGAGTTTAACTCCACAAAAATGGATGAATGATTTTAATAATAGTTTGATTAAAATTTAATTCAAATGTGGTTTGTGTATTTTTCCCCATCCCTCTTCATCTCATCCCCTTCTTATTACACTAGATGTTGTTGGAGCATGATCTCTATATCATATCTCAAAACAAATGGTGCATAAATTGATATTGGCCGGCCTCAAAATAGGTGTGACTTCTATATAAGTCCACTTACGATTGCTTAACATAGCGCTAAATTTCGTCCCAATTCGAATAAATGATTATTCGTGGCCCAAACTTATGATTGTAAGACCAAGTATGTTAATTTGATCTCTTAGATCCAATAACCTTGAGATTCATTGTGTGAAGGCTTTGGTTCTACCAATCCTCTAATGGATCTACAACACCTTTGGTCAACGCGGATCACTTAAATATCGTTGATCATTAAATGGTACTTATGAGAACTACCAAATGGATGATATACTTGACAAAAAGCAAATGCAACTTGTTGTGTGGAGGCTTTGGTTCTACCAATCCTCTAATGAGTTCCAAATTCAAGTTTCAAGATGGTCATCCAACTAACCACTAATTATTGACTTATTTTATCTTATGCTTTTATTCTTTTTTATGCTTTATGTACTATTTACTTTTAGTATTTACATTTCATGCCATTTTCATCTTTGCTAATTTGAGCATTTATTTTCTTTCCATTTTTACTTTGCTCACTTGAGCTGTTCTTTTCCTTTCTTAAGATACTTAATAATCAACATAAACCCTAAAAAAATATTTAATGGTACTTGGACTATTTGGTTACTATCCTTGGCATTATGGAGCATGGGACTTTTCTTGTACTTAGGATTAGAAACCTTGGAATATCTTGGAGATCTTATCTGATTATTTTGTCTGGAGTTCTTGAGGTTTACCTCAAGACATTGGGTTATTTGTTTGTTTTGTGTGCAGGTTTTTTGTGATTACACCCTCTGTTTGTAATCTGGAATTCACCTGTATACAGCCATTACTCTGCCTAATTTTTGTGAAGACTTAATACACTTGAAGTTTGGTTCTCTCAAGAGGTCTAGTATTTTTGCTTGCTTGGTTTCAATCCAAGGAATGGGAATTCTATCTTGGCTCATAATGTCAAGTTTTAGCTTCTTGTTGGTTAGATGGTTCTTATCCCTAGCTTTTAGCCTATGCTTTAGGATAGTCTCTTCTTCTCCTCCCATATTCTTTAATTTCAAAATCTTCTTCCTCCTTTTGAAAACTCTTCTTGTTTTGAAACTTGATCCACTTTCATAATAAACTTGGACTTATGTCCATGCGTTTTCAAAAAAATTTCATAAATAAATCTCCAATAAACTTAATAATACCTTGACATTTTTTGTGAGAAGACTAAAAGTCAATCAATCTCATTTCAAACCATTTTTGCCACTTTGGCTTTTTACCTTTGAAACTTTTCTTAAAAGATTAGACGCTTGTCAATCCTTGTAGCGATGCAAACAACTATACTTCTACAATATGTAGTGAAGAGAGATATTTTGCACTTGGGTGTTGAGTGAGGCATTGTTGATTTTGAAATCCAAGAAATATCCTCCACTTTGAGATGATGCAAATTCTCCTTTCTCATGATTGTGGGTAGTAGGTGTGTTTTTCACACGGACAATGATGATGATATTTTATCTTATAAAATTAACCAACACATTTGTGTTTTAAATTTTTAAAAGAGGAACTATGTGTACCCTGATCCCCTATTGCATGAAAGGTGGTACGTAGGCACTAAAGGTTCGCAACCGCGGTGGGTGCAAAAATTATAAAAAATATATTTCTTTTCTCACCTCCACCATCCATTTATATACAAGAGTTTTTATAGCCAAAATATTTAGATTTTACAAAGAGGCTCCTGCGGAGTATCGTAGATGTTTAGGGAGCTAATACCTACCCTTTGCATAACCAACCCCCTTACCTTGAATCTTTCCCCCTCTTTTGGGTTGTTCGCTCTTTTCCCATTCATTTGGAACCAATAAAGCATGGTGGTGATTTTTATTTTGATTTGTATAAAGTCTAGTCAATCCAATGGCTTAGTCTTTAAACATTTCTACCGCTACAGAAAAATGGCGTCTTCAATGGGGAAAGATTGACCTCTTGCTGGTCCATCCCTAAGTGGGTTAAGCCTATCTTTGTTTATATCTGTATGTATGTTATTACTGTTTTTTGTGTTATATGTTGTATATATGTTGTATATATGTTTGTCTGAATTTTCCTGGTTTTCAGGGTGCTTGGTGATTACTCATAAGTCCTATACCCGGACTTAGGCAAACTTTAAGATAGGATGGGCGGTATAGTCATGTTAACTTTGAGGGAGTAATCCCAAAAAAGGAGGCATGAGATCCCCCACTCAGTGGAGGACCCTTTGACTGTAGTGTCGTTTACCGAGTAATCGGGAAGACGTACTGCTTTCGACTTGGGAGCCTTCTGAAACTGAGGATCGTAGAATACCAAACCCATCTTAGCCTTTTAGGTGTAGTGCAGAAGCTATGACGGAGTAATCCAGAAATACTTGAGAATATTACTAATTACCGAGTTAATCGGGAAGTTGGTAATATCCGAAGGAAGGATGTAGACTCTGGGAACCTCTAGAACCTTGTTCGGCAGGTGATAACTTTATACCAACACCTCATGGGTAGTACCTTCGACCTCATGCTTGTGACGTTGAACCTATGAACCATATATGTGTGATCTTATGTGTGATTGTTGCGTCATGCATCCATGCACTCATAAGCATCTTTTGAAGAAACCATATTTCAAGGGATTTAAAGGTTGACTATTTGTGAATATCTCAGGTACTTTTTAACCATGGATTCTGGAAAGAGAAAGACCGGGAAGTACAGTTTCAAGGATCCCAAGATAGATGAGTTGATCAGTCTAATTCCTGAGATTGAGTGTTTTGCTGACTTTTGGAAGAAGTATGGGTCCATTATTCCTCTCATGAAGCTGAAGATGAAGGAGGGTATTCTATCGACCGTGGTCCAGTTCTATGACCTGATGTATCATTGCTTTACCTTTCCCGACTATCAGTTGATGCCTACACTGGAAGAGTATTCTTAGCTATTGGATTTACCTGTTACCGATCGTGTTCCTTTTACTGGTTTAGAGGGTGAGCCGAAACCACGTGAGATTGCTGCTTTGATTCATCTGGGGAAATCTGAGGTGGAAGCCCATATGAATACTAAAGGGGGAATTAGAGGATTACCAGCTCAGTTCTTATTAGAGAAAGCTCGTTACTTTTCCAGAATGAAGAGTACAGTCGCTTTTGAGGCCATCTTTGCTCTACTTGCTTACGGGTTGTTCTTATTTCCTAATGTGGACAAGTTTCTCGACATCAACGCTATCAGGATCTTCATGATTGGAAACCCAGTTCCTACACTGTTGGGTGATGTTTATTACTCTATTCATCTTCAGAATTCTTATCAGGGGGATAATTATTTGTTGCACGCCTCTGTTATACCGTTGGTTTATGTCTCATATGCCTCAGTCTGATGCTTTTTGGGATGTCAAGAAGGAACCCCGTTGGGCTCCTAAGATCATGGCACTTACTCACTCAGATATTGATTGGTATCATCGAGCTTACCAGGATATAGAGATTATTGACAGTTGTGGTATTTTCCCCAATGTACCTCTTCTTGGTACAAAGGGAGGAATTAACTATAACCCTGTTCTTGCGCGGCGACAGCTTGGTTATCCGTTGAGGGATAAACCAAATAGTATTCATTTGAGTAGTTTCTTTATGAAGGAAGGGGAAGACCATAGGGAAGCTAGGGAGCATATTGCGAAGGCCTGGCATCACATTCATAAGAAGGGTAGGAAGGATTTGGGACCTAGGGGTGATGTTTCTTGGGAGCCATATCTTCAATGGTTCCGATCGAGAGCCATTCAGTTAAAGATGTCGTATACCCGGGAGACACTCATGCCTGATATATTTGTGAAGACCACTCCTCCCTTATTAAATGATCTGGAAGAGCTGCAGCTTGCTTTGGTTAGGATGCAACAGGAAAGGGATGCTTGGAAGAACAAGTTCCAAACTTTAGAGAGTTCCTACAGAGCAGGCCTGAAGAAGAAAGATGACTTGATTGAGATCCTTGAGAGTCGAGCGGTAGAGTCTATGGAGAGGCAAGGGGATTTATTTTCTCATAAGCCTCAATCAGGTGTTGATCACTTACTTCCTGATTCAGATGATTGGAAGGAGGTTGCCATCAGACATGTGGAAGAAAACCAAAGGTTGAAGGCTCAGATTTCCAGGCTCACGGGGAAGCACCAGCGTATACAGTGATCTCCATCAGTTCTTTTTCTCAGAGTTTTAGATTGTATTTTCATCTTGTACTTGGGATCATTGAAACTTGTAATCCATTTTGGAGTTATTATAATAAAAATTTTCAGTATTTCAAAAGCTATTACTTTGATGTTTGCAATATGTCTATAAACGTTAAATCCCTTGAAATATTAAAGTAAAAATAATCATATGCATTGCATATCATGCATCATATTGCACATATTTCTTGCATTTGTTATGCATACCCAGGTGTCTTACCAAGCTTCTTTACTTTGTTCAGCAAGCTGACTCATCACTACAACACTCGGGCTAATTTCAAAAAGAAGATGGACAACTTAGAACAAGAGAATCGCGAGCTGCACGAGGAAGTTTCTGCTTTGAAGGCCGGCATGGCCAATCTGACTACTCTAATGGAAGCTCTGGTGGCTGCTCAGAATCAGCCACCAAGTGTTCAACCTCAACCAACAAGGGCAAATACTGAAGCTCTGACTATTCCCGTATCTGCTACTCCGGCTGTTGTTCAAAATTGCATGCCTCAAGGTTATCCATGGGGAATGCCAAAGAATTTTGCACCTGAAGGTTTCAATCTTGGTCCTCAAGATACTCCAGTGGTTCAGACTATTGTTAATCCAGCACCTCCTATGGTGCATGATGTTCCTGCTGCACCTCCTTCGGTGAATATGGTTCTATTTGTTAATGATGATGTGTGTTGTCCTTTCCCTCCACCGGGTGAAGACTTGGGTCTTTATGACAGAATGGATGATTTTCAAGAGTAGTTTAACAAGATGCAAAGAGAGATGAAGGCCCTCAGGGGAAAAGATCTATTTGGGTAGAATGTGAATGAGCTATGCTTGGTCCCAAATGTTAAGATACCTGTTAAGTTCAAGGTCTCAGAGTTTGAGAAGTATAAGAGCAACATTTGCCCTCGTGCTCACCTGGTGATGTACGTGAGAAGAATGTCTACCCATACTGATGATCAGCGTCTGCTGATCCACTTTTTTCAGGATAGCTTGACTGGTGCTGCGTTGAAGTGGTATATGAGTTTGGACAGCGCAAACATCCATGCTTTTAATGATTTGGGAGAAGCATTCATCAAACAATACAAGTACAATGTGGATATGGCGCCTGACCGTGATCAACTTAGGGCCATGGTTTAGAAATACAGGGAATCATTCAAAGAATATGCACAGAGATGGCGTGAGGTAGCCGTCCGAGTGATTCCTCCCATGGAAGAGAAGGAGATGACTAATATTTTCTTAAAGACGCTGGGTGATTTCTACTATGAAAGGATGGTAGAAAGTGCACCAAGTGACTTTACTGAGATGGTAGGAATGGGTATCCGCTTAGAAGAGGCTGTAAGAGAAGGCCATTTGACGAAGAGTGAAGGATTCGGAGGTGTAAAAAAGCCATTGTATGGGTTTACCAAGAATAAAGAGGGACATTCAAATGATGTTATGCAAGAAAGAAGGGTAAACACTCCTAGAAGGAATTATCAGCGTCATCAGCAAGTCGCCTCAGTTACTCCTGTTATGAATACCGCTCCAACTACCATTGCTTATCAGAGACCGTCCCAACAGGGGAATCCAGGGTCTAATCAGAGAAGGGAGAGTTATAACCCTATTCCCATGAGCTATACAGGGCTATTACCGGTATTGATTCAGAAAAAGTTGGTCCAGACACGACCACCTCCCGCCATACCGTCACCATTGCCTTGGTATTACAAGGCAGACCAAACATATGCTTTTCATCAGGGAGCACCAGGGCATAATGTTGAGAATTGTTATCCTTTGAAGAATGAGGTGCGGAAATTGGTAAAGTTTGGTGTTCTATCTTTCAAGGACATGGGACCTAATGTGAAAGATAATCCTCTACCCAAGCATGGGGGAGTAAATGTTGTAAATATGGTGGTCGGTTGTCCAGGCGACTTCCGGATTTTTGACATTAATCTGGTTAGAGGAGATTTGGTGAAAATGCACGCAGACCTCTATGAATTTAGCTACTATACGCATGACCATATAGTTTATGCTATTTGCAGTATAAACATACAGGGTTGCGATAAGATAAAGGCTGATTTACAGGAGATGATGGATGCGGGCCTCATCCACATAATCAGGCCTAGGGCAGAGTATGAAGAGGAAGTGAACATGGTTTCTGGATGTCCTGGTGAATTCAGAATTTTTGATGTGGAGTATATGAATGAGGATCTCGTGCAGTTACATGCTACTTTCTTCCATACGGCTGGTCAGGTGGAACACCAATATGGATCTTTCCTGGTTTGCTGTCGCGATCCCCGAGGATATCAAATCATGAAGAAAGGTGTTCAGTTGTTGTTAGATAATGGAACCATCAAGATCACAGGTCAGAGGGATGATTATCATGAGGTTGGTATGGTTGAGGTTTGTTTAATGGAAGAAGAGTCAGAGGAGGAGTATGCCTCCGCAGATGAGTATTTCTCTTCAGACGAAGATTTGTTTTCCAGAAATGACTTATTGATGACTGGTCGTGTTGAAGAAGGGGTAAATGTCATTGTGCCTTGTTTCGGTGCACCGCCCCATTTTGAAGTGGAGTATCATAGCAAGCGAGTTGTTACCCCATTGGAAATTAGTTTTCCAGGTCATATCCCCTACAAATCAGATAAGGTTGTGCCTTACAAATACAACTCTACAATCTTGGAGGACGGTGTGGAAATTCCCATCTAGCCAATGCCCGATGTTGGAAATATAGCTGAAAACAGCAGGGTGACCCGTAGAGGTCGTGTGTTTGCGTCGGTTGTTCGAAGAGATGTTGCTGCTAGAAAGAAAATTGCTGAGAATGATGAACCTAAGAAGACTACAGGAGAGACTAGTGGAGCTACGCTAGAAAAAGAAGTGGATGATATTTTGAAGATAATTAAGATGAGCGACTACAGAATTGTAGATCATCTATTGAAGACTCCTTCAAAGATATCTATCTTAGCTTTATTAATGAACTCCTCTGCTCATAGAGAATCCTTGATGAGGGTACTGGACCAAGCTTTTGTGGAGAGTGACATGCCAATAGATCAATTCAGCAGTGTAATTGGAAACATTACATCATGTAATAACTTGAGTTTCTGTGACGATGAATTACCAGATGAAGGGAGGAATCACAATCTGGCCCACCACATGTCTATGAACTGCAAGAATGATTCGCTATCCAATGTGCTAATTGATAATGGATCTGCATTGAATGTTATATCGAGAAGTACTCTCATGAAGTTGAAATATCAAGGAACACCTATGCGCCCGAGTGGCATCATTGTGAAAGCATTTGATGGGTCAAGGAAATCTGTCATCAGTGAAGTAGACTTACCAATCCATATAGGACCATATTTGTTCCAGATAACCTTCCAGGTCATGGACATTATTCCCGCATATAGTTGTTTTCTAGGACGGCCATGGATACATGAAGCAGGGGCTGTCACTTCAAATTTACATCAGAAGCTAAAGTTTGTGCATGGAGGGAAGGTAGTGATCGTAAATGGGGAGCAGGCATTGTTGATATCTCATTTATCCTCTTTCAGCATTGTAGAAGCGGATGAAGTTGTTGTTGGAACCCAGTTCCAAGCCTTATCCATTGACAACATAAGGAGAAATGAGAATTCCATGGTCTCGCTGAAGAACGCGCATCAGGTTGTGCACAAGGGTCATAATGAAGTTTAGGCACGAATTGTGGATCCACTCGTGAACAAGAACAGAACTGGTTTAGATTTCTCTTCGAAGAATGGCAAAGGCGAAAGTTTGAAGTCAAAATCTACCATGAGAAGATATCATGATGTTTTCCGCAGTGGAGGTTACCTCCATCCAACTGATTCTGGAATTAATGTTATTGAGGAGGATGAAGCAGAGCATGAAGTGCCGAATTATGTGACGCATGGAGTCAGGGTTCAGAACTGGGTCACCATTGATGTTCCCTCTTGCATACATGTTTCAAAGTAATTTGATTTTTTAATCTTTTCTTAAAGGCTTTCACTCTGCCCAAGGTGGAAGTATTAATGTTGTAGGGCTTATCTGTTTGCTGTGGCTGTTAAGATCAGTAATAATAGTTGTCTTTGTTTCCCAAATTATGTTTTTGTTTTTTTTTCTTTTCTTGGAAAATGGTAATCGGAAAAAACCCTTTCAAAATAAATAATAACTGAAATTCAATCTGCATAATCACTTGTTATATGTGTTAGTTTCTAAAAGCAATCATAAATCATATGTGCAGATTAACTAAAAAACATGTTGAATACAATGACCCTGCACCCTCTCCCAACTTCGAATGTCCTGTGTTTGGGGCTGAAGAAGAAGATTATGATGAGATTCCAGAAGAGGTCTTACGGTTGCTTGAGCACGAGGAAAATACCATTCAGCCATATAAAGATCCTTTGGAAGTGATCAATTTGGATTCATAAGAAGATCTGAAGGAAGTCAAGACTGGAGCATCATTGTATCCCGATGTGAAGAGAAGGTTGATTGAGTTGTTGAAGGAGTATGTGGATATTTTTGCTTGGTCTTACTGAGATATGCCTGGTCTAGATACAGATATTGTCGAGCATCGTTTGCCGTTGAAGCCAGAGTGTCCGCCAATTAAAAAAAGTTGAGAAGAACTCACCCAGATATGGCAGTAAAGATCAAAGAGGAGGTTCTAAAGCAGATTAATGTTGGTTTTCTTGTGACGTCAGTGTATCCTTAATGGATTTCCAATATTGTCCCAGTACTGAAAAAATACGGAAAAGTCCGCATGTGCGTAGATTACAGAGATCTAAATAAAGCTAGTCCAAAAGATGATTTTCCATTGCCTCACATCGACATGTTAGTGGATAGCATGGCAAAATTCAAAGTATTCTCGTTCATGGACGGTTTTTCCGGGTATAATCAAATAATAATGGCTCTAGAGGACATGGAAAAAACAACGTTTATCACACCCTGGGGAACATTCTGTTACAGAGTGATGCCCTTCGGGTTGAAGAACGTTGGTGCAACGTACCAGAGGGATATGACAACCCTATTCCATGATCTGATGCACAAGGAAATTGAAGTATATGTTGATGATATGATTTCCAAATCCCATACTGAAGAAGGGCATATAGAAGATTTGTTGAAGTTGTTTCAGCTTTTGAGGAAGTATCGTCTCCGCTTGAATCCAAATAAATGCACCTTCGGTGTTTAATCGAGGAAGTTGTTGGGTTTCATTGTTAGCCAGAAAGGAATTGAAGTTGACCCTGATAAAGTCAAAGCAATTCAAGAAATTCCAGCACCAAGAACTGAAAAGCAAGTCAGAGGTTTCCTCGGGCGTTTGAATTATATTTCCATATTCATTTCCCACATGACTGCAACATGTGAACCGATCTTTAAGTTGTTAAAGAAAGATCAAGGTTGTGTATGGACGGATGACTGCCAAAGGGCATTTGAAAGTATTAAAGAATATATGCTTAAACCTCCTATCTTGCTCCCTCCCGTAGAAGGAAGACCGTTGATTATGTATCTGACAGTGTTAGATAAATCCATGTGTTGTATTCTGGGACAACAGGATGAAACTGGGAAGAAGAAGTTCGCCATCTATTATCTCAGTAAAAAATTCACTGATTGTGAGTCGCAGTATTCCATGCTGGAAAAAACATGTTGTGCTTTATCCTGGGCGGCAAAGCGTTTGCGGCAGTATATGTTGAATCACACCACTTGGTTGATCTCTAAAATGGATCCAATCAAGTACATTTTCAAAAAGTCTGCTCTTATTGGGAGAATTGCCCGCTGGCAGATGTTGTTATCTGAATATGATATCAAATACCGCACTCAAAAGGCTATTAAAAGTAGTGTGTTTGCAGATTATCTTGCTCACCAACCAGTGGAAGATCACCGGTCTGCAGAATATGAATTCCCCGATGAGGATGTGACGTTCCTGAAAGTGAAGGATTATGGTAAACCATTACCTGAGGAAGGTCCTAACCCTGAATCTCGTTGGAGTATGATATTTGATGTATCTGCGAATGCTTATGGTAAAGGAATTGGTGTTGTGGTTGTCACTCCTCATGGATCGCACATTCCTTTTACTGCAAGGTTAACATTTGATTGCACTAATAATATGGCAGAATACGAGGCTTGCATCATGGGTCTCGAAGAAGCTATTGATCTCAGAATCAAAAATCTAGATGTGTATGGTGATTCAACTTTGGTAATAAATCAGATTAAAGGAGAATGGGATACTCGTCACCCTAGCTTGATCCCTTACAAAGATTATGCTAGAAGATTATTACCATTCTTCAATAAATTTGAATTCCATCACATCCCTAGAGACGGAAATCAAATGGCGGATGCTCTGGAAACTCTGGCTTCTATGTACCAAGTGAATACTTGGAATGATATACCCCAAATTACGATTCGACGGCTGGATAGGCCCGCTCATGTGTTTACAGCAAAGGAGGTAGAAGATGAAAAACCCTGGTATTATGATATCAAGCATTTTCTTCAGACTCAAGAATACCCGATTGGTGCATCGAGGAGAGATAGAAAAACATTGAGAAGATTGGCAGGCAGTTTCTTCCTCAGTGAAAATGTGTTATACAAGAGAAATTACGACATGGTCTTGCTCAGATGCGTGGATAGACACGAAGCAGACATGTTAATGCATGAGATTCATGAAGGTTCATTTGGCACTCATGCCAAGGGACATTCGATGGCTAAAAAGATGCTAAGGGCAGGTTACTATTGGCTGACAATGGAGTCTGACTGTTACAAATTTGCAAAGAAGTGCCATAAATGCCAGATTTATGCAGACAAGGTCCATGTGCCTCCGACACTCCTCAATGTGATTTCTTCACCGTGGCCTTTCTCTATGTGGGGTATTGACATGATTGGGATGATAGAACCCAAAGCTTCGAATGGACACCGTTTTATCTTAGTAGCAATTGATTACTACACCAAGTGGGTGGAGGCTGCTTCATATGCCAATGTTACTAAGCAGGTGGTTATGCGCTTCATTAAGAATAATCTTATATGTCGGTATGGTGTGCCGAGCAGAATCATCACTGATAATGGCTCGAATTTGAACAACAAGATGATGACAGAACTGTGTGAATAATTCAAGATTGTCCATCACATTTCATCTCCATACAGACCTAAGATGAATGGGGTTGTTGAAGCTGCTAATAAGAATATCAAGAGAATCATCCAGAAAATGGTTGTTACTTATAAGGATTGGCATGAAATGATCCCTTTTGCTTTGCATGGCTATCGAACATATGTCTGCACTTCAACAGGAGCAACCCCGTTCTCCCTGGTGTATGGAATGGAAGTTGTACTCCCCATCGAGGTAGAGATTCCCTCGTTGCGTGTGATAATGGAAACCAAGTTGGCGGAGGCTGAATGGGTCCAGAACAGGTTTGACCAATTGAATTTGATTGAGGAGAAGAGGATGACAGCCTTGTGTCATGGCCAGTTATATCAGATAAGATTGAAGAAAGCTTTTGATAAAAAGGTCAAACCTCGTTAATTCAGAGAAGGCGACCTCGTGCTCAGGAAGATCATGTCTTTCAACACTGATTCTATGGGCAAGTGGACTCCCAATTTCGAAGGCCCGTATGTTGTCAAGAAAGCCTTCTCTGGTGGTGCATTAATTCTTGAGACTATGGATGGCGCGGAGTTCCCACATCCCATGAACGCTGACGCAGTCAAGAAATATTTCACCTAAAGAAATAAAAGAACAGCTCGCTAAGTTGAAAACCCGAAAGGGCGGCTTAGGAAAAAAAGGAGCCTCTCGGTAGGCCGAAAAGCCGAAAGGGCGGTCTAGGCAAAAATTAGAGACATAAACAGAATAAATTTCCCGCTAAGTTGAAAACCCGCAAGGGCAGCTTAGGCAAAAGTTAGGGATTTTCTTGGCAAGTAACTACGTCAGACAAGACTTGATCGTTGAAGCAACATTCTTATCGAATCCTCACCATACTTCAGCAAAAGCTGCTGCTCAGGATTTCAAAAGTTGTTAGGGGGGATAGTGGTCATTGTATCTCAATGTATCTTCTCCATTATGTATTACCATTTCCCAAATTTTGTAATCATCTATGGAGTCTCGCCATTTGCAGACTACCATTCTATTAACGAAATTTGAGATTTTACCCAATTCTTTGTGTTTCTTATTTTATTTAGCTTTCAAAGACTCCATTTATTACTGATAATAACTTTCAAAGCAAAGAGATTAAATAACAAAATTCCTTTTTCAAAAAAAAAGATTTTTTATAATTTACTTTTACTTTGAGATTTGTGATGAAACAATGACAACAAAAATGGTGATCCCAGGAATGGACAAACTCCAGTTGTTTTGAGAAGTTTTGTTCCCCTTGGGAAGGTCTACTCGGGTTGTTTCCGCCGTGTTGGGTTTATGGTTCCGGTATCCTCGGTCAAGTTTGGATTCATTTCTCCTCTTTTCTGAGTTTTCATGATGTGAAGTTTCAATCCGCATTTTTCTCCAGTGAAGTAGGCTTGAATTCCCCAGCGAAGCTTGGTTGTTTCGGTGTCAGTCTTCTTTATTTGAGACTGGTCTTGCAATCTCCAGTAGGCATGTTACTTTTGAAAAAACACTGGTTTCCCCGATGAAGCCTCGAGAAGGTAGTTATATCCATGTATCCGTTTATTTCATCACTTTGATTTTTCTACCTCCGGATTATGTTTCTCCCCAGTAAAGTTAAAGTAGGCGGTAGGTTTGGTTTCCACAGCTGGCCCTTACCTTTCTTGGAATGATCATCTTGGTTGAAGTTTAGCCGAGTGTTGTTAGTGCCCGAGGCAGTTTTTCCTGGTTATTACCCATGTTGTGTATCTGTTTTGTCAGCATGCACACGATAGTGCTCATACATTCATACATATATCATGCATAGCTAAAATTGGCAAGTCATTGTTCATTGACATTTGTTAATATTTCTTGACATATTAGCCTGCTTTGCAGATTTATGTTGTCCTCCCTTCAGCAGAATGTTGGACTTGAGCAGAAAACATACATTCTTTCAATTTCCCTGCTGAGTTGTCCCTCATAGATGATTTTTTCTTTAAGCCTTACAGCTCCTTGTTTGGATAAATTTGGTTTTCCCTCTTGAGTTTATTTCTCAAAGGATGAATTATGGTTGACTGTTTCATTCCAGTTTATTTCTAGTTTGGATCTGTGGTTCCCTGGCAATGTTATTCACTTTGGATTGCTGAAAACCCCTAGTTTTGGTTAGTGCATTTATTTTGCACAAGAAGACTTTATCCCCTCAGCAAGAATATCATGGCCTCTCCCCAGGAAGTCATACCTCTTGCCCCAAAAAGTCATTTCCTTTTACAATCTTCCGTGACAACAAGTAGCAAATCTCTTTATTTGAGACAGCTCATATGTTATCCCTTCCAGGCAAAGCGCCTTGGTTAAAGAAGAAGTTGAGACCCATTCTAGGAAAAATACCAAAATATTAGGGAAACTTGTTATCTTTTGCTATCTTCAGTAAACGTTGATAGTTCATCGTCAGTGAACGGCGGTGATATGATATATTCTCTTTCTACCTTCAGTGAAAGTTTGTAGGACATCGGCAGTGAATGTCGGTATTTGTTATCTTTTTGGTATCTTCAGTGAACGTTGATAGTTCATCATCAGTGAACGGCGGTGATATGATATATTCTCTTTCTACCTTCAGTGAAAGTTGGTAGGACATCGGCAGTGAACGTTGGTGTTTGTTATCTTTTTGCTATCTTCAGTAAACGTTGATAGTTCATCGTCAGTGAACGGCGGTGACATGATATTCTCTTTCTACCTTCAGTAAAAGTGGGTAGACCATCAGCAGTGAACGTCGATGTTTGTTATCCTTTTGCTATATTCAGTAAACGTTGATAGTTCATCATCAGTGAACGGAGGTGATATGATATTTTATTTTTCCTACTTTCAGTGAAAGTTGGTAGACCATCGGCAGTGAACGTCGATGTTTGTTATCTCTCTTTCTACCTTTAGTAAAAGTGGGTAGACCATCGGTAGTGAACGTCGATGTTTGTTATCCTTTTGCTATCTTCAATAAACGTTGATAGTTCATCGTCAGTGAACGCCGGTGATATGATATTTTATTTTTTCTACCTTCAGTGAAAGTTGGTAGACCATCGGCAGTGAACATCGATGTTTGTTATCTTTCTCTTTGCCTTCAGTAAACATTGGTAGCTTTGCCTTCAGTAAAAGTTGGTGTGTCCTTTGACCATCCTACCATCCTCTTTGATTCAGTTCTCTGGGTCCATCAGTGATTTATTTTCCTGGTGGGGGTGCTCCTTTGTTTCTTTAATATTGTTACATCCCCAGTGTTATTTTTGCGTCTCTTTGGTCATGTTCATATGCATTCATGATCATAAGCATTTGCATGGCATCTTAGGGCCAAAAATAAGGTTTGTTTTATATTTAAGTATCTTCGATCGCGTCGACACGAAGATTTTTAACCTTCGTATCTCCGGATAGAAGAAACTTAAATAAGGGAAGTTGTTGTACCCCAATTTTTTCCCCTAAGATCCCTTCATAATACCATGTTGATTCACTCACAACAAGATCACACTAGGATTCTTGGTTCCCCTCCCTACTTTGATTTTTGCTCCTTTTTGAGGGATTACCAAGCACCTTGACTTATGTTCCTTTTGTGATCATGAATATTGTTTTTTTGATTTCTTCACTTAACTAATAAAATACAATGTTGGCTTGTCTTGCTTGTTATCCATGTAGGTAAGGGCAGTGAAATTTAACAAGTTACTCCATGGGTTCATGAGTTTATTTCCATGCCCTAGTCAATATAGCTTGATAAGTTCAAACATAATCATTAGATTGGTTTTGGAAGAATTGGATTGGCAAGATTGCTTTGGTTCATCACATTTCAAGGTTATTAGATTTGACTCAAAAGTACAAGGGGTTGATTGGAGAGGTTGTCATGTTTAGACAAGGCCTTGTTCCTATTGGTCACAAGAGCATATTTCTCACAAAATTCAATATAGGAAAGTGGTTTTGGTATCTATGAATATTCATTATCATCCTCAATAACTTATATTCACAAAGCAAAAATATTGGTATAAGAAGTTTGTTCAAACTTGTCAAAGTTCCTCAAAGCATTTTCTTGATCTAGGAGCTAGGGTTTTAAACTTCAAAGGAGCATATCTTGCTCACCTTTTGGTATTTTGAGTGATTCCAAATACATACTTCTCTTCAAATGGGTATCAACAAATAACTTCAAAAGTTCCAAAGAATTTTCATGTGGAAGAAGCTTGATGAAGAAGAAAGATTACAAGTCCTCCAGATGAATCCCCAATTTTTCATGTGTGACTTCAAATGATCATAACTT
This sequence comes from Vicia faba, assembly GCA_948472305.1. Lineage (NCBI taxonomy): Eukaryota > Viridiplantae > Streptophyta > Magnoliopsida > Fabales > Fabaceae > Vicia > Vicia faba. Next base: position 31,456,334 of record OX451736.1, read on the forward strand.
GGACAATTTTTATAACCTTGAGCCCATTCTTTTTCCAAGATTATCTTTAGGATGTGAACTTTATGCCTTCTTTTATGTGCAAAGTGGGAAAGTGAATGGAAGTTGCCTTAAATATGTAAAAGATTATAGGTCATTTCATGATTTTTGGCCAACTTCAACAAGTCATAACTTGCTCAATTTTTGGATATTTTGAGTGGTTCAAGTTTCAAAATGTCATTTAAGAGATATACTTCATTCCATCTTTTTTGGTCAAGAGCAAATTCCAAGTGGAAGGCCATGTTTGGATGCAAAAGATTATAGGTCATTTTTGAAGAAGAATTTGAAATATTTCTAAGTATGGAAAGTCAACCCTTTTTCTTCAACTTTGACTCAATGCAACTTTCAGCTCAAGCATCCATTTAACTCCATTATTTTTCCATTGCAAAGCTTGTAACCTCATCTTTTTAAAGCATCAAGAATCATGCCTTGAGACCCCTTGGGATGAGAATGCCATAGTTTCAAAAATGGTAACTTGGAATTGAAGTTTCCTTGCAAGTCAGAATTTGAATTTCATGTTACAACCTCTAAACCTCAAATTAACATGCGTTTTGGGTCTAAAAATGATTAGCCAACTTTCCCAAGTGGATTAGTGCATCAAAACGCAAGAATTAGATGAGTTTTGATGATGTTTTGATGATGTTTGGATAACACTTCACTCGTGCATCAGGTTTGCATGAATTCCCTCCAAAACGCATCATTTGCTCTTCCTTTTGATCCCATTCGCTTCTCCTATAAATACATGAATTATCCCATTCAATTTCCCTAGCTTGGATAGCCAGAATCACCCTGCCAAACTTGCTCCATAACTCAATTTTCTGTAACTTCGAAATCCATTCTCGAACCTTTTTCAATCCATTTTCCCCTCAATTCACCTTCCTTGATCTTCCCTGAAGCTAACCACATAATTACATTCAAGAATCGTGCCCTATATTGCTCCATAGAAGTCCAGTTTTAGAGCTCTGCAACTCAACTTCAATAGGTAGATTCTTTCATCAATTCTTCAAAACTCTGATATCATTGTGTTGCTCTCATTGCCTTGGTTCTAGTCGCAAAACTTGCCTTTTAATGGAAACACATTTTTACCATGAAATTTCAAATCTCTTTTCAAAACTTTCCTTCCAAATTGCTTGAGCTATAGTTTATATAAATTTGGCGCGAGGGTGTGGTTGTCTTCGTCTTGAAGAGACGAAGCGAATGGCATAGGTCTGAGCTTTTGATTTTACAGTTTGAGAGACCTGCAATTCGTGATGGCTGGAGGTTGAAGATGACCAGCGTGTCATCTTCCAACCAATGAAGGCGCATCATCTGTATTTCTCAAATCTGATTTAATTAATGATTCTATACATTATTCACTAATGACCATGATATGTACGGCGCGCCAGATCCCTTGGATTTGATTACTAACGCATTTTGACTCTCATCTAATGGTCCACATATTTTAATTTTATTTTCTTTTTCTGATTTTTATATTTTAATTGTTTTAAATTTCAAAAAAATCATAGAAAATTCATTTTTAGTCCAAAAAATCTGAAAAAATTATGAAAAGTATTCTTGATTATTCTCTTTCTGATTTTTATTTTTTCATAATTTAATTTTATGTTTTGGTATTTTTTATAAATTTTACACTTATTTGATTTGTTTTAAATGTTTAGAAATATTTTTATACATTTTAAAATTCTGAAAAAAAAATTATGGAATAATCCAATGATATTGTGAAAAATATTGGTGACCTTATTTTATTTTTGTTTCTGACTTTACTATTTTTTACCATTTTTTGTTTATTTTACCCATTTATTTTAATTTTAAAAATAGTTTCTGACTTTAAAAAATTACCAAAAAATTTGTAAAATTATTTGAGCCTTTTTCTGATTTTTCTATGGTCTTACCTTTTATTTCTTGATTAATTTGAACATAGTTGATATTTTTCTCATTATTTTCTATTTTTAAAATATTTTTAAAATCTTTTTTGTGTATATTAAATGTGATATTATTTTGTGACTATTTTCTGGCTGATCTTGGGTTAGATTTTGAATCATGAACTTTATTAACATCATTGGATCCATGGTGTTGAGTTTAAATCCACAAAAATGGATGAATGATTTTAATAATAGTTTGATTAAAATTTAATTCAAATGTGGTTTGTGTATTTTTTTTCCATCCCTCTTCATCTCATCCCCTTCTTATTGCACTAGATGTTGTTGGAGCATGATCTCTATATCATGTCTCAAAACAAATGGTGCATAAATTGCTATTGACCGGCCTCAAAATAGGTGTGACTTCTATATAAGTCCACTTACGATTGCTTAACATAGCGCTAAATTTTGTCCCGATTCGAATAAATGATCATTTGTGGCCCAAACTTATGATTGTAAGCCCAAGTATGTTAATTTGATCTCTTTGATCCAATAACCTTGAGATTCATTGTGTGTAGGCTTTGGTTCTACCAATCCTCTAATGGATCTACAACACCTTCGGTCAACGCGGATCACTTAAATATCGTTGATTATTAAATGGTACTTATGAGAATTCCCAAATGGATGATATACTTGAAAAAAAAGCAAATGCAACTTGTTGTGTGGAGGCTTTGGTTCTACCAATCCTCTAATGAGTTTCAAATGCAAGTTTCAAGATGGTCATCCAACTAACCACTAATTATTGACTTGTTTTACCTTATGCTTTTATTCTTTTTTATGCTTTATGTACTATTTACTTTTAGCATTTGCATTTCATGCCATTTTCATCTTTGCTCATTTGAGCATTTATTTTCTTGCCATTTTTATCTTGCTCACTTGAGTTGTTCTTTTCCTTTCTTAAGATACTTAATAATCAACATAAACCCTAAAAAAAATCTTTAATGGTACTTGGACTATTTGGTTACCATCCTTCGCATTATGGAGCATGGGACTTTTCTTGGACTTAGGATTAGAAACCTTGGTCTATCTTGGAGATCTTATCTGATTATTTTTTCTGGAGTTCTTGAGGTTTACCTCAAGACATTGGGTTGTTTCTTTGTTTTGTGTGCAGGTTTTTTGTGATTACACCCTCTGTTTGTAATCTGGAATTCACCCATATACAGTCGTTACTCTGCCCAATTTTTGTGAAGACTTAATACACTTGAAGTTTGGTTCTCTCAAAAGGTCTAGTATTTTTGCTTGCTTGGTTTCAATCCAAAGAATGGGAATTCTATCTTGGATCATAATGTCAAGTTTTGGCTTCTTGTTGGTTAGATGGTTCTTATCCCTAGCTTTTACCCTATGCTTTAGGATAATCTCTTCTTCTCCTCCCATCTTCTTTAATTTCAAAATTTTCTTCCTCCTTTTGAAAACTCTTCTTGTTTTGAAACTTGAACCACTTTCATAATAAACTTGGACTTATGTCCATGCATTTTCAAAACATTTTCATAAATAAATCTCCAATCAACTTAATAATACCTTGACATTTTTTGTGAGAAGACTAAAAGTCAATCAATCTCATTTCAAACCATTTTTGCCACTTTGGCTTTTTACCTTTGAAACTTTTCTTAAAATATTAGACGCTTGTTAATCCTTGTAGTGATGCAAACAACTATACTTCTATAATATGTAGTGAAGAGAGATATTTTCCACTTGGGTGTTGAGTGAGGCATTTCTGATTTTGAAATCTAAGCCATATCCTCCACTTTGAGATGATGCAAATTCTCCTTTCTCATGATTGTGGGTAGTAGGTGTGTTTTTCACACGGACAATGATGATGATGTTTTATCTTATAAAATTAACCAACACATTTGTGTTTTAAATTTTTAAAAGAGGAACTATGTGTACCCTGATCCCCTATTGCACGAAAGGTGGTACGTAGGCACTAAAGGTTCGCAACCGCAGCGGGTGCAAAAATTATAAAAAATATATTTCTTTTCTCACCTCCACCATCCATTTATATACAACAATTTTTATAGCTAAAATGTACAGATTTTACAAAGAGGCACCTGTGGAGTACCGTAGATGTTTAGGGTGCTAATACCTTCCCTTTGCATAACCAACCCCATTACCTTGAATCTTTCCCCCTCTTTTTGGGTTATTCTCTCTTTTCCCATTCCTTTGGAAACAATAAACCGCGGTGGCGATTTTTATTTTGATTTGTATAAAGTCTAGTCAATCCAATGGCTTAGTCTTTGAACATTTCTATCGCTACATATGGCAATAACATGCTCCTGAGAATCAGTTTTGCCCTCGTAAGTTTCCAGCAACGGAGATTTGAAGTTCTCTAAGACCTGGTCATCCCATATGGCTTGAGACAATGGTTGAGGCTCTAGAAGCTCCACTTTTGGATGTTCGTCTCTCATGCTTTTTAGTTGTAAGTCAGCTACACTATCTTGTAAAGTTTTGTTCTGGTGTCTGAAGGCTTCCACCATGGCCAACAATTGTGCCATGTCTGGAGGATCTCCATCAGACGAAATTCTGGTGAATATGTTTTGAGGTGTGACCTAGGATAATTTTATCGAGGCCCCACAATGGGTGCGAATATTCTTGCATAGGAACAATAAATGGTTGACTTCCTTATAGGAATAAGGAGATCCTCAAAGGTTGATTTATGTCAAATATGTAGGGATTTGGGAGCTACGCTAGTAGTGCTTATTTCCCAAGAAAAGTGTCTTCATTATCCCTCTAGTGGGAGCCCCTTATATAGTCCTTTTCTGGCGCCATTTAAGAGCCTCAATCATGGTGTAACCCTTGGGCTTTATAATTGTGTAACAGTCATCATCACCTTGAATAAAGGTGTTCAAATCCATGTAATATTAGAGTAAATGTGCTGGCGGCGGTTACAACCATTAATGAGTCAGGTTGATGACCGACTATGGGCAAGTGGATCTTTGTTACGCGTAGTGCCTGGGTTGTAATGGATTTCCAGCTGGAGGTATGGTGGTCGTCTATCATCGTTAGTTGAGTTGCATCTTCTATCGAGTATCCTCTATTATTAAGAGTCGATCACCAGCTCTGGTTTCCTCTCCATCGACTTCATGAACTGGTCGGGATTAATATTTCCGGGATGTACAAATGTTCTTTTATTTCTCTTCTTGGTTGACTTTATAAAAGGTTGCATCTTTTACTATGCTAAGTGTACTTTCATTGCTCTTCTACATTAGTCATCATATTTCATCTCTATCCTGCTGATTGTATGTTGTGATATCTTATTGTATTGGTCTGCTTTTGCATCTTTATTATGCTGAAAAACAACACATGTTACCTGCAAAACAAGGTTCCACATTCTCCCTCTTTTTGATGATGACAACGCATCTCTCAGGGAAGGTGGTAAAAGAAACATAAAAATATATATTTGGAGTGATATCACTCCCCCTAAGTTAGATAGATTGCATACCATTCCCCTAAAAGTATATTTCTCCCCCTTTGTCGTAATCAAAAAGGAGGGTAAAAGAATATATATGCAAATAAATAGTATGATAACATACATATACCATATTCAAGAAAACATCTTTGCAAAATATATCAAGTATCAAAGCTAATGTAACAAGGCATAATGCATTTTTAGAGAATAACATAGAAACAATCATGGCAAAGAATTTTAACAAACATGTTATATAAATAATCACGGTATCATGAGAAATCTCTATAAACATATGGTTTTATAACATTTATAGAAAACATTTGGCATACATGTCATAGGCAATCATCATGGTATCACAAAATATAAAGCAAGTGTACTTATAACATGAAAAATATTTCATATGTGTATAATCCTAGAGTGTTTCTAGTCATGGCATGAAATTCTCAAAATATTGTTTTAGTAACAAACTTATCTTTACAAACATGGCATATAGGGAAAGAAGCAATTTGCACAAATTTCATGCCATAGAGAAAACAAGTTTTCTTTATCTAGTTCTAAAGTTTTCATAAACAAGGTTCCCTAAAATATATAGGTGTGTTATAACAATAGATACTTCTTTTTATACTAAGTCTATCATGGCATGATGGAAAGGAAAACATACTTATTGGAAGACTATATCCTAGGGTATAAGGACAAGGCTTTCTAATCACTTTAGATATTGTACATGGTATAAAGAGAGGTAAATTTTTCACTTATGTTAACTATATACCTGAGGTATGTCCCCTAAGAATATCTTTATCTTACTAAGCTAGCTTCCTTTCAAGAATTTTTTTGTTCTTTTAGAAACGGTGCCACTGATGTTTTAGGAAGAAAACATGCTTAAGATCAAAACTACAGACAGAAAAACCACAATGAAAATGGAATTATGAATGGAAAACATTATCATATTATTGAAAGAGAAATTACAAGATAACATAAAATGTAAATAAGTGAAATTGCATAAGAAGAGTGTAAAGACTAAAGACAAAAAGCAAAAAAAGTCTAATGTGGATTATTCTCCATCAAGCTCATCATGATGGAAAATGTGATGAGGAAGGTTGGTTTTATCAGGGATGGAATGGTGAGCAATGAATTCAATCTTCTTATTTAGTAGGTCAACTTTTCTGCATAGAATCTTTATTAGATCTCTGGTTGTGAGTATCTGAGGAGAGGAGTCACCAATCTCGATAATTTCTATGGGTATGTCTTGGCTACTGATTTTCCTCTTCCTTTTGTTTGTGATTGGCTTTCCTATGATTTTTTCCATTCTTTAACTCATATTTCATTGAGGGTGGAACAACATTTCCTATTTTTGTGGTTTTCTCATGAAAGTCAGTGTTTCCCTTGAGGTTGAATCATGTTTTCTCTAGAATTTTTGTGACTAGGCTTCCATATGGTAGAGGTGAATATTTGGTTCTAACAACTATCATGTGGTCAACTACTAGTTGAGCCTAATTCAGTTTAACTTTGTTTTCTATGGACCATATGGTTTTCACATTTGTTTGGGTTAAGAGACCGAAGTTTCCTGATCTTGGAAAGAGAATATGGGTTAAAATGTAGTGGATCATTCTATTCTCAGGGATTATGTATCCCGCTGTGAATGGACAAGGGATGTGTGAAGATGGTTCTATCATTAACGAGGAAGTTGCAAGGAAATAGTTGTACCTATTGGCTCTGCCTCCTAGTTCTGTGAGGTGGTCTTTATGGGGTATATCAAGAAGTTTTCCTAATTAATTTATGGATAGGGTTATGGGATGTTTATCTACTTCACTATGGATAATTTCATCAACTTGGTAAAGGTTTGAGAAAAACATTTTTACTAGGGTTTTATAAATTTTCCAGAGGGTGCACAGAGGAAGTTTGAAAATTTAAGTTCTTCTAGGGTCTTGAAGAACTTGCATTCTTTGAATTCCTCGAGATCTAAGGTGTTAATTCTCATAACTTCATAGTTGGTAAAACACCTAAAGAATATGTTTTCTTGTTGTTTAGTAGTGAATCCATCGGTGGCACTAGGGATTCATGATGAACTTTTTGAAAATAATCCTATTAGAGTTTTTAGAGAAGAGAAGATATGAGATGCAAAGAGAGTGAATGGGAGGTACATATTTATATCATGTGTGATATGATGGATTTGAGCTTGCAGTCGGGCCAAGAATTAAATGAGCAACACTCTATCCAAAAATCAGATCAAATCTTGCAATTTTTACACTTTGTAATCGATTGAACCAATCGATTGAGGATCTCAATATTTGAAGTTTGATACAATCTTCATTAGTGCTCAGATTTGATGTTTCTTGTGCATCACACTGACTTGTATTGGATTTGAAATTTCGTGCTTTTCTTTTTAATTAATTGACTAGATATTTTGCTTAGCCGATTAAATTCCTTCAATCCAGCCTTTTTGATGTTTGAGTTTGTTATCTAGGATTTATTTCTTTTAACACCTCCATACCATACTTTTAATACCTTTATGCTTAGAAACACTTAGGCAAACTTGTTTAGTGGGTTAGAAACAAAAACCAATATGGAAAAATGATTTAAAACATGAAAAGGTTAAAAATAACTATTTTAAGGGGTTAGTCAGATTAACTGATTATTTCAACCTTAAAATAATTTTACATGTATCAAGACAAATTCTTGATAAAACTTTCCTTAGGGAAGACACTTAAAAAGTGAATTCTCCTTCAAACATCATTGGAAAAGAGAGTTGGTAAGCAAATAGATAAATAAGTTCATTACATACGTATTTACTATATTGATCATCTTAGATCATAAGTTGAGAATTTCAAATCTGCTTTGATCATATCTATTGACATTTGGTCATCAACATTCTTTCTCAGGATCAAAGACGTATAAAATATATACTCTTGGAATATACTTTTTCTTTTGTATAGCTTCATCAAGTGATCTTTCTTTAAAGTTCTGAGTTGCACATCATTTCCTACAAAACAAAAAGATGTTAATTTGATTTTTATTTTATTTTATCCTCTATCTTCCTTGTAGGTGTCATATGTTGTCTTCTTTGTTTTGGAAGATGATTCTTTATTTCTCCTCAAGATTGTAAAACTCTTTTTCTTTGTTCAACTAGCTGAAGAACTTCTTTTGTTGTTCTTTCAACATGAGAATTCTTTGATTGATGATATGATGATATCAGCTTACATGTTTTATTTTCTTCCTGAAACTTACAAAAGTTTTTTATCTATAGATTTAATATTTTGGAAAAGTTTTCCAATTCTTAATTCTTTAGATAAACATTAGTAACAATAATCTAACAATTTGTAAGAAGAAAATTTTCTTCGCCTCATGTGTTCATACCCTTTGGCTTGATGCTTATAGAAACTCCATCTATCTTTTTTTCAAAGTATCCTACATTTCCTTGGTGGTAAAACAAGATAAAAATATTTTTGATCAAAAGGATTCTTCTATTTCTTCATTATTTATTAAATGAGAAGTGCAAATCAGATCATTTGAATAATTTTCAAATAAGAAGGAAAAAATTTGTTTGAAAAGACATTTTTGAAAGAATGAGTTTTCAAAGTTAAGATGGTGAATTTTGAAAAAGGAATCTTGTGTTAGAAGTCATCTTCCTCCTGAGAGGATTAGTCCTTTAAATAGAAATTAGACTCTGATGTCACTTGTTGGACTTGAGACTTCAAACACAGGGAGGAGTGTGAATTGTGTGGTTTGGAAAAACATGGTTTTGAAAAAAAAATTCTAAGACATTAGATCTATCAGAGATTCAAAAAAAAATTATAACTTGGCAGCAGAAAAATATTTTTAAAATAAAATACAGAAAATAAAAAGTTAAGGGATAAGAAGAACACCGCGATATATAAAGGTTCGTTCAAAACTAAAGGACCTACTTCTCTCCCCAAGAACTGGTCTTGAGAGTTTTCATTAAGTACTTGAGAGTTTTTAGTAGGTGAAACACACAAATCCCTTTATACAAAGAAATGTTGGTTGTCCTACAACCATGATAATACAAGATGAAATATATAAATGTTCGCGTCTTCTTCATTGTTGAGATCGAAGTTGCCAAACTCCTCTCCCAACTGTATATGGTTAAAGTAATATCACTTCTCTCTACTAAAAATATTTGAGCTCAATATGGTTTAACAGTATAATCATTAACCTCTTGTGATTTTAACAGGCTGATCAACTAACCTATTGTTTTATAACTAGCTAACCATGAACATATCAGTAAGTTCATTAATATTGATGATATTCAACCTTCAAATGAAAAATGATTTATAATAGCCTTAAGGGAAGCTCATAAACATTAACAATCTTCAACCTCAAAAACATGGGACTTATTACTCAAATCCCCAACCAAAGTTTTTAACGGGTTTAGCTTCGAACCACATATCTTTATCCCTAAACATGGATTGTGTTCTTCAAAGTGAAACAATAACAATCTTGAAGAACTTTATACATTTCTACCCATCTAGAGTTACATAAACCTCTCCTCACAAAAAATCTTTCTTCACAAAAGTATTTGACTATAAGAACTAGTGAAAGAAAGTGACAACAAATACTTAGAGAGATAGAGTGTGTGTGTGTCAATACACATTTCGAGTTATAGTGTTCAAATCGTCCAAAAGAAAAAATAGAATTTATTGATTTTTTACTGTTACTAATCGATTGACACAATCAATTAAGTCATTCAAGAGTAACGACTAAGTTATCCAAAATAGGAAAGAAGTAATTTGTAGTCGTTTCTAATTGATCGGGTAGATTCAAATTGCATTTATCTTCAAAAACGCGTCAATCTAATCATTTGGGCTAATTGATTAAATCTAGTCAAAATATTTTTTTGGCTTTTTGAATGTTCCCATTTTTTTCTAGGTAACTCCTACATATTTCTTCAAGATATTTTATTTTCAAAAATATTTTATAGAAAAGTTTTGAGTGTGTGTGTGTGTGTGTGTGTGTGCGAGTGTGTGTGTGTGTGTGTGTGTGTGTGTGTGTGTGTGTGTGTGTGTGTGCGTGCGCGCTTACAGCCAACTACTTCTACAAAGAAAGAACTTTTGCTTACATTGATTGACTCAGATGCTATTTTAGGATGATCAGTCTAGATCTTGTGTCTAATGTATTTTATATGTTTGACTTTTGCTTTAAGATCTGAGACTTTTGATTTCCTTTATCGTTATCTTAGTTTTTCTTATCAAACTCATGGCTTGCATTAACCGTTTAAGTGCATTGTTTGACTTTCTCAATTGTTGCATCTTTATCATGTAGAGTATCGTCTAATCTTCTCGTTCATTCATCATGTTGCATCTTTTGCTATGTTGAATGTTCTTTTATTGCTCTACTTGACTTTATAAAATGTTGCATCTTTTACTATATTGAGTGTACTTTCATTGCTCTATATTAGTCATCATATTGCATCTCTATTATGCTGATTGTATGTTGTGATATCTCATTGTATTAGTCTTCTTTTGCATGTTTACTATGCTGAAAAAGCTTTATGATCTTTCTATAGTTGTCATCATCAAAACAACACTTGTTACCTATAAAACAAAGTTCTACAAATATGTATGATATGGTTCCTAGAGAGATTTTATGAAAATTCATAGAAAAGAAAGAGGTTACGATTACATATATCTAAGTTATTTAAAATATATATGAAGGAGTATCAATTAATATGCGGACATAAGATGGAGAGATGAATAACTTCTTCGTTACATTAAATTTGTATCAAAGTTCAACTATAATCTTCAACCTTTTTAATTTAATTTTTGAGGTACTCATAAAGAGAGATTGACCCAAAACATTTAACTAGTAGGGACAATAAATAGCATTATATATTTAAATTATTGTTGTAAATGGAGCATAGGTATTTGTGTCTTACTAGAAAACAATTATTTTATACATGTTTTATTATTTAGAAAGTATTCAATAAATACTATATTAATAATTAAGTATTTAAATTATCAATTTCTCATGATTTTATACATGATGATTTTCATCTGAGTAGGTTCTTTAATTGTTTCAATTGTTCTTGATAGTATTAAAAGCATGCATTTATATTAAAAAAAGTTATCATAATAAATCTATGAATAAATATATCACTTTTTATTATTAATTAATACATATAATCTCACGAAGTCACAAGGAGTAATTGATAGTTTTATAATTATATTAAATAATAAAATATGAACTTATGTGGGCAAGACCTATATTAATAATTGCTATTATGAGAATGAATCATAGAATAGCTATACTTCACTAATACTAGAGAATGATTGAAATCGTAGTGAGGGAAATAGCCCTCAAACCAATTAACATATATTTGTTTCTATTCATACAACATATACAAGAGCTAGCATTTAGGTGTATATTTTTTATAAATAAAACAGTCATATTTAAAGAATTGAAGTAAGATTTAAATGAGAGATAAAATATTTGAAAGGGAGATTTAGAAATACATAGATTTTATTTAAACAAAATTAAGACAGAGAATATATAATATAAATTCAGCAAAAAGAAAAGCATTTATAATTTAAAGATAAAAGTTGAAGAACATGTATTTTCACAATGGATATTAGAAAGTGTACATTCAATTTTACATGTGATGATTTTATACGTTAAATAATTTAAATTGAACTATGTATGGTTGGACTTTCGCATGAGTCTTTGACCGACCTAACAAATATTAAAGGATTTAACTTGTCACCCACTCATATTTATGTTTGGAAACAACGATAATCAATCGCCTATAGTTCAGATACACAACATATAAAATTCGGAGAAATCGATAACAACCTGTTTAGTCTTTAAAAATAAAACAACTTTCATAATTAAGCAGCAGAATCACAATTGTCAACTCAAATGACATAACATCTTTGTCCAACTGAAAACAACAAGTACTTAACAAAAATAGCTTAAAGTTCAACAACGAAAGTAAAATCAACAATAAAGCAACAAACATTCATCCCCCCGAGTGTTACGTATCAGAGCGACGACACCGATTCGAACCACTAAAGGTAAACAACCTTCACTCTAGATTACCTGCACGTTACCAACATGGGGTAACATTCAAACAGAAGGGGTGAGATATCCAACAATATAGTAGAATACATGATAAATAGTATATTAGAATCAATTCATACAAAATCACCACTTCGCAGCTCTTTAAAAACATTTAACACAATTAATTCATCCATACAACAACTCAGGATGCAACATGAAATGCGACTTGTTTTTATGCACATGATGTGGTACCAACGGAGCAAAAATCTCAACTTAATAATCTGCCAATTAATAGAGGCATCAACAAGGCATAAGCCTTCAACTTTATATTTTCCAATCCAGACCAACTTACCGAGCATGAGCTCTCAACTTTATATGTTATGTATGCGACAATAATATGAATGTAGTAACAACAACAATAATTCAACAACAACTCAACACAATTCAACATTGGCCATAAGCCTACAACTTAATATCTGCCACTAATTAGAGGCATCTCAACAAAATCATCATCACTTCCAAATTCTCAAATTGTAACAAGGTATACAACACACCATATTAACCAAAATATACTACGACGTCCTGCGTAGTTATTCGGGTAATTCGATTATATATTGCCAATCACTTATTAATTATATGATCTCTCCTGCTACTAACTTATTTTTACTAGAATTCACTAATCTTGTAGGGATAGAATACCTTAAGAATTCAAATTATTATACTGAGATTATTAAACTAAATTAAATAACTAATTAGCTTGCACAGGAACGGCAGGAAAGAATCAATAACGACGTATGCTCCTCGACATAGTGGTAATGCCGCTCGACACCTTCCCTTCATGCCTCAGTACCGGCCGACACACACCATATATCTCAGCACCTCGCGTAGCCTCCTACCACTTGACACAACTACTTGTTCCCCTTGGTGCACCTTGCAGCCTGGTGCCACTCGACACCTAGCACCAGTGCTCCTTGACACATCTTGCAGCTTCATGTCGCTCGACACAATTACTCGTGCTCCTCGACACGACGCGTCTTCACATTTTTGCACAGATTTCATCCAGTCTTTGACGAACATTAAACTAGCCTTACATTATTCTCTTCGACCATTAAATTTCGACCAACCGTACGGAAAACATAACAACGGGGCAACTATATCTCCTATTAACAGATTCATTAATTGTACAAGACAGTCATCCATAAGATTCCTAAACGACCACAACGTAAAGACGGGCAACTTTCAAGAACAGGCCCAGAAACTCAACGCACAACAATTATACCCACCACCAACCCCTATATAGTATTCATCATTAGTCTCATTATAAGGTCAGAATCCCACCCTTACCTTAGATTGAAGGTTGCTCGGCACACTCCGACCAGAATCTTGTTTGCTCTTCTCTTTATTCCTTTTCTCTGCACTTCTCACGACAAATTTTTCCAGCAACTTCTCAATTATCCCTATTCCTTTGTTTAAATAGAACCTCACATTATCATTATTCTTAATGGACTTAACAACACCCCCCTTATATTACTACTTCCAACCATTAAAATAGGCCCAACATAATTATTCTATTATTCTACTAATTTTAATATTATTACTACTATTAATCAACTAATTAATTAACTAGTAATAATCTAGCAACTTATACCAACAATTCACAATATCTCACAACTTCAACGAATAATTCAAATATAATTAATTAAATAATGAGCGTTATAACTCTCCCCCACTTGGAATATTTTCGTCCTCGAAAATTTAACTTGCTCAAACAACTCAGGATAGGAGTCCCGCATCCTGCTTTCCAACTCCCACGTCATGCTTTCTCTAGCAGCTCCTAACCAGACTACTTTCACCAAGGCAATCTCCTTGCCTCTTAGAGTCTACATCTCACGATCTGCGATTCGTACAGGCATCGTCTCTACAGTGAGATTATCCCTTACTTGCACATCATCCATATGAATCACATGAGATGGATCTGAAATATACTTTCGGAGTTGTGACACATGAAACACATCATGCAAATTCGAAAGATTAGGCGGTAAAGCTACTATATAAGCAACATTCTCAACTTTGTCTAAAATCTGATACGGACCAATAAAATAAGGAGTGAGCTTCTTAGACTTTAATGCTCGCCGAACACCGATCACAGGAGTGACTCTCAAAAACACATGGTCACCTGCTTGAAATTCTAAATCTTTCCTTCGCTTGTCATGATAACTCTTCTATCTACTCTGGGAAGTTTTCATCTTTTCTCGAATCAACTTCACCTTCTCAGTAGTCTCTCAAACAATTTTAGGTTCAAGTACTACACTTTCTCCAGACTCATGCCAACATAAAGGAGTTCTACATCTCCTACCATACAATGCTTCAAAAGGTGTCATTCCAATACTAGAATGGTAACTGTTATTATAAGTGAACTCCATTGATGGAAGATAAGTGTCCCACGAACCTCCCTGCTCAAGAATACATTCTCTCAATAAATCTTCCAACGACTGAATAGTCCTCTCTGTCTGACCATCTCTCTGAGGATGATACGCTGAACTCAACCTCAACTTAGAACCCAACGCCTCTTGCAAACTCTTCCAAAAATCTGAAGTAAACCTCGAGTCTCTATCGGACACAATACACAAAGGAATACCACGCAGCTTTACAATTACACTAGTGTAAATCTCCGCCAACTTTGATACTGGAAAACTGATGTTAATAGGAATAAAATGAGCCGACTTTGTAAGCCTATCAACAATCACCCAAACCGAATCATGTCCTCTTGGAGTATTGGGTAATCCTGTTACAAAGTTCATCGAAATGCTATCCCATTTCCATTCTGGAACTTCTAACGGTTGCATCAACCCTGCAGGATTCTGATGTTCAACTTTCGATTTCTGACAAGTTAAACATGCATACACAAACCAAGCCACATCGCTCTTCATTCCAGGCCACCAAAACAAATTCTCCAAATCATGATACATTTTTGTAGCTCCCGGATGAATGCTTAACTTGCTTCTATGACTTTCCTCAAGAATCACTTTCTTCATCTCTGCATCATCGGGAATACAAATTCGATTACAGAATCTCAACACACCTTGCGCATATAACTTGAAATCACTATTCTCAGATTGATCGATTTCAACCATCGAGTCTACCAATTTTACATCCAACTCCTGAGCTTCTCTGATAATATCCAGAAAATCATTATTAATTTTCAACATTCCCAACATAACACTCTGCGATGTCACCTCGAAAACTAAGCTCATATCTCTGAACTGTTCAATTAATTCCAACTCTTTAACCATCATTTCCGACATATGTAAAGTCTTTTGACTTAACGCGTCAACCACCATATTCATTTTTCCTGGATGATAATTCAAACCGAAATCGTAATCCTTTAACAACTCCAACCATCTTTGTTGAATCATATTTAATTCCTTCTGATCAAATAGATATTTTAAACTATTATGGTCACTAAATACTTCATATATAGAACCATAAAGATAATGCCTCCAAATTTTCAACACAAAAACAAATGCAGAAAACTCTAAATCATGTGTAGGATAGTTCTTTTCATGAGTCCTCAACTTCCTTGACGCATAAGCAAATAACTTTTCATTATGCATAAGCACACCTCCTAAACCCATCTTGGAAGTATCACAATATACCATAAAAGGTTCTCCTGGATTAGGTAATGTCAAAATCAGAGCTGACGTCAATCTCTTCTTCAATTTTGCAAAACTTTCTTCACACTGAACATCCCACACAAAAGTTCTACCTTTACAAGTCAACTTAGTTAATGGAAGTGCTAAGTTAGAAAAACCTTCGATAAACCTTCTATAATAACCAACTAATCCCAAAAATCTTCTAATCTCGGTAGCCGACTTTGGAGTTTCCCATTGCAACACGACATCTACTTTAGATGGATCTACAAAAATACCACTACCTGAGATAACATGACCAAGAAAACTAATCTCCTTTAACCAAAACTCACACTTAGACAACTTTTCATACAACTTCTTCTCTTTCAAAACTTGTAATACTATTCTTAAGTGTTCTGTATGTTCTTCTTCCGATTTAGAGTAAATCAAAATGTCATCAATGAACACCATTATAAACCGATCCAAATAAGTATGAAAGATACGGTTCATGTACTTCATGAATACTCTCGGCGAATTAGTAACAACGAAAGGCATCACCGAATACTCATAATGTCCATAACATGTTCTGAAATCTGTCTTCTGGATATCTTCATTCTTTACTTTAATCTGATGATAACCCAACCTCAAATCAATCTTACTAAACACTTGAGCACCCACCAATTGATCCATCAAGTCGTCTATTCTCGGAAGAGGATACTTGTTCTTAATCGTCACTTTATTAAATTGTCTATAATCAACACAAATTCTCATACTTCCATCTTTCTTCTTTACTAGCAACACTGGAGCTCCCCACGGTGATACACTTGGTCTTACAAAATTCTTTTCAAGTAACTCTTCCAATTGCTTCTTTAATTCTGACAATTCAGATGCAGATATCTTGTATGGTGCCATAGAAATAAGTCTGGTACCAGGTACAAGATCAATAGCAAATTCGACTTCTCTCTCAGGCAGTACATCAGGAATTTCATCAGGGAAAACTTCAGGAAATTCATGCACCACTTACAATTCCTTAATTATAGCTTGATTCTCGATAGATAGAGACGCCATCAACGAGAACATTTGAGCCTCTTCTTGCATCAACTGCCTCAACTGTAGTGCGAGTAAAACTTAGCCAACTCAACAAACTTTGCAGCATATTCAGTAACTGACATACTAAATTGATTGTTCATGCCTGAACCATCTCAGAGAAGCACAAACTTCTCCCCCACTTGTTTCTATTCCACTCCTGCAAACAAGCGATTAGAAAAGCAAGCAAGCACCGACAATGTTTCACACACTTGTCGCGTACTAAGGAACAAACAACATTAGACAACTTGGTCGGACATACCGACCTGCTCTGATACCACTTATGTAACACCCCATTTCTACCCAACAAATTATATAAAATCAGAGTTATAAAATTTCCCACAAACAAATGGAATGCTACACTTTCAACTTGGAAACAACGACAATCAATCGCCTATAGTTCAGATACATAACATATAAAATTTGGAGGAACCGATAACAACCTGTTTAGTCTTTAAAAATAAAATAACTTTCATAATTAAGTAGCGGAATCACAATTATCAACTCAAATGACATAACATCTTTGTCCAACTGAAAAGAACTTCAAAACAATAAGTAATTAACGAAAATAGCTTAAAGTTCAGCAACGGAAGTAAAATCAACAATAAAGCAACAAACGTCCATCCCCCGAGTGTTACGTATCAGAGCGACGACACTGACTTGAACCATTGAAGGTAAATAACATTCACTCTGGATTACCTGCACATTACCAACATGGAGTAACATTCGAACAGAAGGGGTAAGATATCGAACAATATAGTAGAATGCATGATAAATAGTATATTAGGATCAGTTCATACAAAATCACCACTTCGCAGCTCTTTAACAACATTTAACATAATTAATTCATCCATACAAAAACTCAGGATGCAACATGATATGCAACTTGTTTTTATGCACGTGCATGTGGTACCAACGAAGTAAAACTCCTAAATTAATAATCTGCCAATTAATAGAGGCATCAACAAGGCATAAGCCTTCAACTTTATTTTTGCCAATCCAGGCCAACTTACCGAGCATGAGCTCCCAACTTCATATGCTATGTATGCGACAACAATATGAATGTAGTAACAACAACAACAACAACAATAATTCAACAACAACTCAACACAACTCAACATTGGCCATAAACCTAAAACTTAATATTTTCCACTAATTAGAGGCATCTCAACAAAATCATCATCACTTGCTAAATTCTCAAATTATAACAACGTATACAACAGACCATATTAACCAAAATATACTATGACATCCTGCATAATTATTCAGGTAATTCGATTATATATTTCCAGTCACTTATTAATTATATGATCTCTCCTGCTACTAACTTATTTTTACTAGAATTCACTAATCTTGTAGGGATAGAATACCTTAAGAATTATAGTTATTATACTGAGATTATTAAACTAAATTAAATAACTAATTAGCTTGCACAAGAACGGTAGGAAATAATCAATAATGACGTATACTCCTCGACATAGTGGTAATGTCGCTCGGCACCTCCGCTTCATGCCTCAGTACCGGCCGACACAGACCATATATCTCGGTACCCCGCGCAACCGCGTACCGCCCGACACAACTACTTGTTCCCCTTGGCGCACCTTGCAGCCTTATGCCGCTCAAAACCTAGCACCAGTGCTCCTCGGCACATCTTGCAGCTTCATGTCGCTCGACACAATTACCTGTGCTCCTCGGCACGACGCATCTTCACATTTTTGCACAGATTTCATCCAGTCTGTGACGAACATTAACCTAGCCTTACAGTATTCTCTTCGACCATTAATTTCCGACCAACCGCATGGAAAAACATAATAATGGGGTAACTATATCTCTTATTAACAGATTCATCAATTGTACAAGACAATCATCCATAAAATTCCTAAACGACCACAACGTAAATACGGGAAACTTTCAAGAACAGGCCTAGAAACTCAATGCACAACAATTATACCCACAACTAACCCTTATATTGTATTCATCATTAGTCTCATTATAACGTCAGAACCCCACCCTTATCTTGGATTGAAGGTTGCTCGACACACTTCGACCAGAACCTTTCTTTTCTCTTCTCCTTATTCCTTTCCTCTGCACTTCTCACGCCCAATTTTTCCAGCAACTTCTCAATTAAACCTATTCCTTTGTTTAAATAGAACCTCGCAATGGGCTTAACAATACACCCCCTATATTACTACTTTCAACCATTAAAATAGGTCCAACATAATTATTCTATTATTCTACTAATTCTAATATTATTGCTACTATTAATCAATTAATTAATTAACTAGTAATAATCTAGCAACTTATACCAATAATTCACAATATCTCACAACTTCAACGAATAATTCGAATATAATTAATTAAATAATTAATTAAATAACGAGTGTTACAGTCGTGACAAATGTAGTACCTGTTACTGATGAGGTGACTGAGACAGATGCAACCCTTATTACCGATGAGGTGGCTGATGTGGTTGTTCAGTAACCTTGACGATACCAGCTGGGCTTAGGGGTGTGCTGCATTGACCATCCTATATGCAACACTTGGAGTTGTGACTTCCTTTGAGAGCAAACTCCTTGCTGGTTATTTGAGTACTTTCTAAGTATAGTAGAAATTATTATTTACAGTGTAGTTCTTAAATTGTTACGAATAACATTTCTTAATTATTATTTGTTGTGTTTGTGTTATTTTATTATTGCTGGATATGCGACCATTTCTCCACCATATGTGATATGAGGGTACAACATATAGAGGCGAGCACCCCACGAGCAAGGAGATGGAAGGCCGGGAAAGCACATCCAGATGGTGTTGCAAAGTACAGGAGGAGGCTTGATGCAGTGTCAGTAGATGATGTCATCTGGACACCATACACATGTCACAGAGTCCACCATGAGTTTGACGAGTCATCTTTATTTTCTGGTTATATACGGTGGGAGACCTTAGTCGCTAAACACTTGCCTGAGAGGTGTTTGCCGCAATATAGTTATGTTCAGAACATCCTACAACTAGTTCCAGATCCTCCAACTTCAGGCATTGACATGTGGGTTTAGAGTAACATCACCAGCTTTGCATGTGCCATTATAGATAACACAAAGAGGCTTCAACACGACTCGCTGTGTGAGAATGGTTACCTCGAGTGGTACCTCACTATATCACACTCTCGCATCATCCGACCTATTGAGAAAACAAATGATGTTATGCCTTTTAATTTGGGGGTACCTGTCAATGATGTGCCACCACCCTTAACCTCTACCCGATGTCGATGACCAACAACGTCTTTAGATGATCGCTTCGATTATGGATAACCTCATGAGTTTGGTAAACCCAGATGGTGAGGTTTTTACCGGATTAACACGGATAACACATATAGCATGTGGATGGCCTATTTAGTTATTTGATTATACAAATGTATTATTTGTATAATTTGTTACTCAGACTACTTCGCACCGTACCTTTTATTACATAATATTTTATCGATTACATGTTTCACAGATGAACATAACTTAAGACATTACAAGTAACATAAATTAACAATAAGGAAACATAAAAACCTACTCACTACCAGATGATTCTGGACGCTTTCAACATCTTAATTATGTCATCGAAAAATCTTGAAATGTTCACATCAAACTCGATTGGTCTCTTAGTTAGCCTACATCGAAATGATCTCTACATAACTGTCAAATCTTCACCAGTCTTCAGCCCAGTAAGGTTGTATTTCACCATTCCATCAGTATCAATCCAATCTTCATGAAGCTTGATCTTTCTCACCTTTATGTTATCGATATCAGGAAATAATTCATTCAACTTAGATGTCAATGAGGCAAAAGATGTGGTGTCATCTGGAATCCAGAACTCTAGAAGAGATTTATCTCCCTTGAAGTACACTTCTATCTTAATCAAAAATTGAGGAAGATGCATTTTGAGATGTTTTTCTCAACAACAAAGGACCCTTATTTATACAATTTTAGATTTATTATGGACCACACAAAACTATCGGTGCAATCACATCCATACAAAATTGTCGACAGATTCCTAACCGTTAAAAAATCTATCAAATTGTATTACCAGAAATTTCGCATTGGTTGAAAATTTCGATATCACATGGCAGTTTTAGGAAGTTCCGGTATTATTTTCAGAGTACCAAATTTTTTTGAAATACCCAATATTAGTTCATACCAGAAATTAGGGTTAAATGCACTTTACTCCCCCTGCAATAGTAGCGAGTTTTGATTTACCCCCCTTTTAAAAAAATTCTTTTCGCCCCTTAACAAATATAGATTCCAAAATAGGAAACCTTACAGCCTAAGATTCCCTTTGAGTTTCTAACGTGGCCTTTGACACCCTTGCTGACTGTGTAATTAAATGCAACATTGGCTTTTTTTAAATATTTTTAATTAAGAGACTTGAAGACTAAATTAAATTAATTATCAAAATATATTGTTTGGGCTTAAGCCCGTTTTTGATTTCAAAGCAGCCTGCATACTCAATCAGCTCTCAATTTATTGGATTGTAAGGTTTTCTATTTTGGAATCTATATATATTTTGGAATCTAGGTTTTTTTTTTTAAATACTCAATATTAGTTCATACCAGAAATTATAAATACACTATCAGAAATTTTGTTTGTACCGAAAATTTTGAATTTCCTACCGAAAATTTCTTACACATATTTGTTCAAATTTAAACAAAGACACTTTTGGAATTATGAAATAACTAGATTAAGACCCGCGCGATATGCGGTCGTAAATTATTGTATTAGTTTTTTAATAAATTTTAAATAGGTTAAAAATTTGTTTTGAAAATACATGATTATTATAAAAATATATTGTGAAATATAATTAAGTTAATCATATGAATTAATCATGTATAAAAAAATAAATTTAATTTAAAATAAAAATACATATTTATAAATTGAGAATGACATTCGTAATTAATTTTGTATATTTAAATAAAAAATATTTTGTTTGATTCTCATGTATTTTTAGTAGTTATCTTTGATTTATTAATTTAATTTTAAGTTGTTAAAGGTGTGTATTTACTCTCAATGTAAATTAAAATTAAAATATTATTTGCAATTATTATCGCGTAAAACTTTATTTTATATATATATATATATATATATATATATATATATATATATATATATATATATATATATATATATATATATATATATATATATATATATATATATATATATATATATATATATATATATATATATATATATATATATATATATATATATATTTGTCAAATTTAGTTATTTAATGAATAAAGAGTTGAAAATATTAATTGCTATAGTAGCTTAATTATTTTTTAAAAATACCTATTATAATTTTATTAAAGGGATTGCAAAATTTTACCTGTAAATTTATATTACAATAATTTACTGTGAAATATAATTGAGACAATGATATGAATTAATCACATATTAAAAGATATATTTTATCTGAAAATAAAATACATGTTTGTAAATTGAGAATGGTATAGTAATTAGTTTTTGAAATTCAATAACTATAAAATTATTTTTATTTTGTTTTGATTATCATGTCTTTTTATTAGTTATCTTTGATTTAGATATTTAATTTTAAGTTGTTAAAATTGTGAATTTATAAAATGAAAGATGCATTTTATTTGAAAATAAAATACATGTTTATAAATTGAGAATGATGTTTGTAATTAGTTTTGCAAGTTTAAATAACTATAAAATCTTTTTTATTTTGTTTTGATTATCGTGTCTTTTTAGTAATTATCTTTGATTTAAATATTTAACTTTAAGTTGTAAATTTATAGAATTAAAAGTTTATTTTTAATTATTATCAAATAAATTTTTATTAATCTTATAAAATTTATATCTATTTTTTTCAAACTTTAGTCATCTAATAAATAAAGAGTTGAAAATAGTTGCTATAGCAACTTAATTATTATTTTTATATAATTATTTTAAATTTATTACTGAGTTTGTAAAAATTTATCTAATTTTATTATTGATATCAATTTAAATACGAGTCTTCTTTTTAAAAATATTATTTTCAATATTTTTATTATATTATTTATGGTCACTATTATAAACAAAAAAAAGTGAGTCTTCTTTTTTTTTAAATATTATTGTCAATATTTTTATTATATTATTTATGGTCACTATTATAAACAAAAAAAAAGTAAAATATAGTTGACTGTGATAATATATATTTATGAACATAATATATTTATCTAAGTTAGTAGGTAAATTACTTTAAGATTAAAATATTTATTTTAAATATTATTTTTTATGATTTTTTTTTATACTAAGAGGGCCTAAATGCATAAAGAAAATGAACTAAAGAAAAACATCCATTGGATACCTAGAAGATCGTCTTCTAGCAAGGATTTCAAGATATCCGACGGATTATCATATCTAGGGGTGTGCAAAAAAATTAGTTTATACGAATCAATTTTAAAAATTCAGTGCATCTATTTTTATAATCCAATTTGTGTTGGATGTGAACCGCTCCCGATCCATTTTGATATCAAAACAAAAATTTGGTTTCCATTTTTCATAACCAGTTGCCATATATAAAACCAAATGTATATGATATTATTATTAATGAATAAGGTATTATTAAGGCGCAGGAAATTCAAATTCGTGTAAACCAGTTTATATAATATTCAAATTGAAAATGGAAAACTAATTTATATATTTTATTTTATTTATTATTAATTAGTTAATTAGAGTGGTGATTAGTTAAGGAAAGAAGAATTTATTAAGTTAATTGTGATGAACGATTGTTAATCTGTGTTTTTTGTTTAACTGTTATGGTGTAGTAATTGTTTTGAAGTAAATTTTGTCTTGGTTTTAGGATGTTTAGTTTTAGTTTTTTTGGGTTCTAGTTTTAGTGTTTTGGTGCAACTTTATCATGGATTAAAGTGTAATATTTTTACTCTTAAATTGAATTTTACTTTTTTGCTTTTCAAAAAAATTGTGATAAACGATTTGTACTGGTGTTTGAATATAATAGTATAAAAATGGCATATGTCTTTGCATCTTGTTCCCTTCATTAACCTGAATTTTTTTTCGTCTTTTCAAATTAAAAAACATACAATTTCTTTATAAATCAATTTTGATTGAAAACCGGTTTAAATTAGTTTTGAACCGAATTGAAACTATTTTACAATTTTAAATTGGTTATTATAAAAAATAGTTTGATTTTAAAACTAGAACCATTAAAATGGATTGATTCTTAAAATTTGATAACCATGCACACCCCTAGTCATATCTACACTTGTTATTCGTTAGAGCGTCTGCGCATTTGTTATTCTCCCTAAAACGGTGAGATATGAGCACAATTTCATGTTCCTCAATAATATTTCTTTATAATTTTAAAGAAAACATAATTCTAATTTTATTTTTTAGAATTTTAGATTTATATGTGTATTTTAAAATTGAAATTTAGAAGAATATAGATAGTTGAAATAATAATTGTTTTGTTAGATCATTTTAGTTATTTTTTTTTGGGTCTTTTTCAAGGCTCAAACCGATGACCTCTATTAAATAAAAATTATATTTGTCTATTTGAAAAAGTGGGAGTAAAAATTTGAAAATATCACATAGAACTATGAGATGATGTGATATAAAATAAATATAATTTTGTTAACATTTGTGGTAATATAATCCGCTGCTTCAAATTTAATATATTATAAAGATATAGATGTGGGTGTGTGATGTATAAGTGATAATGACAAGTTAAATTTATGAGTATTATATCTGAAGAATTTATCTACTCTCTCGGCCTTATTTTTAAACAAAAGTTTTCTAAATTTTTTTGCCTTATATATATAAAAGCAAATGCCCATAAATCTAAATGCATTTAATACTTATATTAAAAAATTATTCATATATTAATTATTTAATATTGTTAATAAATGACAATTTAATAGAAAATATATTCGTAATTATATTATCTTACATGAAATTAAGAAAAGAAAATAGAATACCTTCAACTATCTTTTTTAATAAACCTTAAATTTTATTTATTTATTTATAAAGCATGCCGGAGTAAACTCTCTAAAACCCATTAAATGACTTTTCCAATACTAATTTAAAAAATCAATTTACTCATTCAATCAACCAAGAGGACAACAGTTGAGAAAATAGCAGTCAAATGTAACAAAATCTTGAAAGAACAAAAACAAAACACACAAACAGAACAAATAAGTTGAAGGAATTCTTTTTTTGCATGACATTGACAATCTTGAAAATGTATGATTGGTACTTATGATCCAGCAGATCAATGCCTTTGATTTTAATTTCCATTTTCAGAATTAAACAAAATCCAAACCATCTAAAAATCAGATTCTGACTCTGAGTTACAAGTCCAAATAGAAGCAGAAAGCAAACGCCTTGATTTCCAACCCAACACCAACTTATTGTTCCCCAATTCCTCCACCCTATACCCATCATTAAACAGACCCAACAACAGCTTCGCTTGGCAATGATTACCATAGCTTACATTAACTCCCCTGAACCCCTCCGCATCCAACCACTCCCCCCAAGAGCCCTTGTCAAGCCCCTCCTCTTCACCACTCATGTAAAGCTGAGCCACTGAGCCCATTATTCTCGGGCCCATAAATACTTGCTCTACCAAAGTCCGAGCCCATTTATTCATCGGAAACCCGGCCTCAAGCGAATCATACATCGCCGAGTAACGATGTAGCGAGTCCATGAACAAGCCCCCAAAGCCCGCTTCATTGACGGGCCCAACCTCCTCCTCGACTAACGTCACAAGCTTCGATCTCAACTCCTTCGCACCGTTCAAAAACGAAGCAACGGAATCCGAAGCCCGGTAACTAAGATGAGGCAAATTCATCACACAGTTAAACACCAAAGCCTCACCACGAACAAGCTTCAACGAAGAAGCTCTAAACGTTTCCTCTGCTTCCAATCTACATTGATGAAAACTAAACGGCTGTCCAACGGAAGCCGCAAACGCCGTTAATCTTTTCCCGGTTTCTTGAACAGTAGCAATGGACCTCCGTCCACTTCCACGCTCTTTGTTTCTGGATAATGCAGTGATCCGGAGATGTGGGCCTGGAACGCCGTCTTTCCGTGACGAGAGTGATTGAATGAGTGAAGCCCATTGGGCTCCTTCCATGATATCATAGTCGATAACATGAACCCTACGTTCGTGTGTAACTGCTTCAAGGATGGCTTGGTTGGCGGTGAAGTGAGCGAACTTGACGTAAGGAGACATGTCTTGAAGAAGCTGGAAGGCGGAGAGGAGGTCTGTTTGGTGGGGTGCAGTGAGTAAACAAAGCTTGTGGTGGTTGGTGGAGCCGTCGGTGCCGTTTAGTAGAGTTTGTAGCGCGTCGGTGAAATACGCGGCGAGTCTCTCCATGTTGGTGCCGTGAGTGGAAGACACTAAGTCTTTGAGCCGAATCAATATCACTTGAGCCAGATGGTGGCTTTTGTTGGTGCCGGTTAGAGCCTCCGCTGCGGCCATAAGGAGGTGGACAAGACGGAGGCCCTTTCTGTCGTTATCTTCGTCTGTTGTGGAATTGGAGTTGGATCCGTTTCCGATGGATGATTGTTCTTCTTCCTCTTCCTCGGAGGAGACGGGGATGATTAGATTTGGATCAACGGTTGTGACTTCATCGTTGGTGAGGGAATCAATGAAGTCGTGGAAGTGATCTTGGTTGGTGGTGAAGAAATCGAAATCGAGGAGGGGGGACCAGGTGTTGTTTAAGGTATCGTCTTCGGAAGTGGGTGTGGTTGTACTGTGACTGTAGTTGGAAAAGTGTAGAAAATCTGGGACTATATCCATATTCATGATCATGTCTATGTTTATGTCCATGTTCATGATTATTACATGTAGGAGTAGCACGGAGATGTAGGAACGGAGAGATTTATTTAGTGTAGAACCAACTTGTGCCGTACAGCCTTATGCGTAATGTGATTTATAGAGAGGCTGGGATAGAGAAAAAAGAAAATATTAAAAACAAGTAGAAATTTGTCATGACAATGTTGGACGATGCTACCTCTTCTATTCACTTTAAATTAAAGTATTAGAATGTTCACCACGACTCAATAATAATATGTGTCCATCTGTCTAGAATATAAAGGATATAAAGCTTTGCAACGCGATTAGAAAGGGAAAGACAAAGAGAAGGTAATAAAGATCAATGTAGTCTCTCTCAGCAAGTAAATATAAATGATACTAATCATGTGGAATCATGTTTTGTAAGAATGTTCAAAGCCAAAACTATCATAGTTTGATGATGTGCTTTTTATGATCATAAGGACAATTTGGATAGTAATTTGGTTTAACTTGTGAAGATGAAATCTTTGATGAAGAAATTTAGAACATCAAGCCAAGTACGTATAATAAACGGTCAAGATGCAAGTAAACAAATTAGGGTTTGATGAACAATGTAAACATTCTTTGATAAAGACATTCAACTTGAAGATACCTCATGCCACATCTCCAAGAATACTCAAGCAAATGCTTGTATGGTTGGTTTATACAACAAGTTTTGAAGCTTCAAAGTATGAAAGAGAGGAAGTGTGAATGCTTATCCAGACGCATCTGAGTGAACTGTGTCTAGTAAAAGCACAGGAAAATTCTCGTAAAGTAGTTTGGCTAAATCACACACACACTAAAGCATGCTTTAAAGTCCCTAATTCTCAAAGTAAACAACCCAAAAGCCTTTTGGAGCGTAGCTAGTTGAATCAAGAACTGTCAGAATGTTTAGGATAAAATTTTGAATAGTCCAATCGATTGGAACATTACCCAATTGATTGGATCAATGCAAACGTCGTCCATAAACGAGTGTGTCAGTGTCCTCATGAAGGTCAACATCTATGTATCCATTCTTTCCATTTTGAGCATTTGCAATCGATTATTTGAGGCTTCAAATCGATTGGCCTATGGTCATAATTGATTGGAACATTTATATTTGTCTATGGATCTTTCCTTTCTTGTGCCAACATCTCACCCCTCACTCTCTCTAAAATACTTTATACTTTCTCTCACTTTAATTTAGTTATATGCTTAAAGAAAGTCATTGTGTTTAAGTGAGCTTTTGTATTTTGGAAAAGAGTGTTATTGTAAATTCACCAAGGAGTGTTTTTCTCTCGTTTGAATAATTTATCCTTAAGAGAGTGTTTGTTTGGGTTCAAAGCTAAACCCATGAAAATCATTGTTTGAGGATTTAGCTTCTAAGGTCTTCATTTTGGTTCGTAAGCTCAGCATGAATAAAAGCTTATTTCGGTTCACGATAAACCATGTTTAAAATCTCATTTTGGTTATTGGTTCGAGATCATCCCGTTTTTAAATCCCATCCTGGTTCGAGACCATCCTAGTTTAAAATATCAACTTGGTTCATGGTCAGCCTATTCAAACCCCTGTTCAGTTTGAGATCATCCCGGTTTAAAATCTCAAATTGGTTTGTGATCAACCTGTTCAAAAACTCGGTTTGGTTTGAGATAAGTTTGTATAAATCTCAGTTTAGCTTGGAGACTAATCTTAGTTCATGGTCAACTTATTGAATAGTTGGAAATGATAACCAATGACATGTTTATCCCTACTCACCAAATAAATGGAGAAGTAGTAGATTATTTGGAATTGATTTCAAAACAAATAATTTCTAGTAATATCTTAGATGATAGTAAACTTCTTTATGTTCACAATCATAAATCCGACAAGGAAATATGAGATACTCTTGAAATGACATATGAAGCCTCTCCAAGTATCAAACGAGAGAAAGTTAACACATGAAGCGAACAAGATGAATGATTCATTCATAAATGTATCTCCAAATTTATAAAGGTTAGAACTTATATTGGAATTATTACTAACCAATATCTAAGAGTTAAGAATTAGAATCAGAAATTTGATCAAATCCTTAAATAAAAAAATTGGAGTGTTATGAATTTCACGAAAAATCAAAGAAATATAAAATCATAGAAAATTGGAATGAATTAGTTCAGTTCCTTAAATATAATGGCATAAGCTTGAAATTTGAAGAATCCTCAGCAAATTTATCAAACAACTCATGTGGTTTACTTCGAAAGAACATACTCAATATGGGGGTTTAGGGAAAGGAGGAAGTGCCACCATTGTTGATGGTCTCAAGGTTATCGCACCTTTCTATGTTATTCATCGATTCAGGTCTCCCTCGTAGGTCTAAAAAGGCCCTTTTTATATAGCTAATTCTCCTCAGCTTGAATATCCATCATCAATGGGCTTTATGGCCATAATATATGTAAATGCCCATTAGTGTTGGTTATTATATGTTTTATGGCCATGTGTAACTGCCCATTAATTGGAGTTCGAATGCGTAAGCGGCCTTTGGCCTTTCTGAGATCTAACTTGGCTATAACAAGCTAGTCCATGGTATAACCTAGGATATGCATGGGTTGTAACCGTTTACATGTTAACGAGGCACAAATCGGCCTTATTCGGGTTCTAATAAAATTTGAGATGTACATAAGCCCCAACTACGAGACATGTAAGGGTGCAAGGCCTGTAAAGAAGAAGTATTCTGAATTTGTCCCAGATTATGTAATCTTTTCGTAACCCTGTGGTTTCGATGATGGTCCCATTTCTAAGGGATTCACCTTGTCATACAATGTAAAGGCTTACATTTTTAATGAAATCAACAGGAAATTGACATCTGCTCAAGTATTGATTTTTACGAATCTGAGTGAGTCCTTTGTGGTGTATTATGATGCTTTTGAAGATGGGTATAGGAGGTGAGCTAATGCATAATGGTCAAGTCGTAGCTTACACTTCTAGATTCGAAGTGTTCAGTGATCACAAGAGACTGAAGTACCTATTCAACCAAGAAAGTAACAATATTTTCATCGAAGAAAGCGGAGAGTCCAATTAGGTTTGAAATCGGAGAGCCATAGTGGGATCCTCTCCCATTTGTAATGTAGAACCCAGAAGGTTCTGGATATCGAGAGGTCGAAAAGCCCTAGTGGGACTCCAATTTACTGTTAATTATTTAAATTAACCCAATACATGATCTTGTGATTTATGATCAGCACAGTTTGTGCTGGTTTCGACTATCAATAGCAACCAAACCATGGAAGGCTTTAGACGATCATAAGTTTGTAGACTCCTGAGCAG
This sequence comes from Vicia faba, assembly GCA_948472305.1. Taxonomy (NCBI): domain Eukaryota; kingdom Viridiplantae; phylum Streptophyta; class Magnoliopsida; order Fabales; family Fabaceae; genus Vicia; species Vicia faba. The sequence goes on from OX451736.1 coordinate 31,486,528, forward strand.
TCCTTACTTATCTTTTTCACATGACCCTGAAGGAACTTTTGAGATTGAAGTCGTAGCCCGCTTTTGACTCATAATTGTTTTATTTGGTCATCCTTTAAGGATGCATTTATAATACTTTGATAGCTCATTGTTCTGTTTTTTGTATAATGTTTAAGTCTTGCTAGGGCTTCTTTATCACTTTGCTCATGTTCCCAAGGTGTTTTGTGTTTAATTCTCAAACATATATTTAATGGCTAGGAATAATCTTCTATCTATCCCCAGGTGAATCTTAGTTTTGTTATGGTTTACATCATGTGAACGTAAGTTTAGGCTTATACCATAAGAATATTGTATTGATCTTTTTAATTTGTTAGAGGTTCTTTATTGAACATGACCGATGTTCAAATCCCCTTGCGGGTTGAAGTTAAAGTAGGCTAGAGGCACGAGGGCATGATCGATGTCAAAGCCCATGGTGGGATGATGTTGTACATGTCAGAAGTTTTATCAATGTGACCCTGCTGGCGCAATTCGACAATTTCGGGCAGGCTTGCTTTCTCCCCTGGAATGAACCCGAAGAGAAAGTTCACCTTGCTTGATGCTTGAATTACTCATATCCCTTTATCGCCCTTCTCCTGTTCTCAAGGCATTTTATGTTCAATTTTAACCAGATATTTAATGACTAGGAATAGTCTTCTATCTAGCCCCAGGCGAATCTTAGCTTTGTTATGGTTTACATCATGTCGACGTAAGTCTGGGCTTATACCATAAGAATATTGCATTGACCTTTTTAATTTGGTCAGAGGTTCTTTAATAAACATGACCTAAGTTCAAAGCTCCTTGTGGGTTGAAGTTAAAGTAGGTCAGAGGCACAAGGGAATGATTGATGTCAGAGCCCATTGTGGGATGATATTGTACAGGTCAAAAGTTTTATCAACGTGACCCTGTTGGCGCAACACTACAATTTCGGGAAGGCTTGCTTTCTCCCCTAGAATGAACCTGAAGAGAAGTTCACCTTGCTTGATGCTTGAATTACTCCTATCTCGATCATTTGTGTAGGGGAATTGCTTTCCCGAGGATAAATTCTCATGAGCTTTGAAGTTACTTAACCCGACCAAGAGTAATCACTCCGCGGAACTGACAATTTACTAGAGTTGGCTGTGATGTTCCGCATGGCCGATAGTTTACTCAGCTCATAGAATTCTAGGGTGTCAACTCAATCTGGAGGCCGGAGAGTGCAGTTAGATGGGACTTAACCCAAATCAACTAAAGTATTCGACTCAGTAGGAGGAGTGTAAAATCAATCCAGATCCGGTAAAGTACTCGACTTAGGAGGAGGAGTGTCAACTCAATCCGGAGGCCTGAGAGTGCAGTCTCTGGGTACTTAAACCAAATTTCTATAAAGTACTTGACACATGGGGAGGAGTGTCAACTTAGTCCAGAGGCAAAAGAGTGCAACCTGTTAGGACTTAACCTAGATTTGATAATGTACTCAACTCAAGAGGAGGAGTGTCAACTCAATCCGGAGACTGGAGAGTGCAGTCAGATGGGACTTAACCCAAATCCGGTAAAGTATCCGAGAGAGATTTTATTTCATGGTGGCCGAAAGAATTAACCAAAATGATGGTCGACCATTAGGTACTTTCAGTGTTGATCTCAGGAAGCGGTTGTGTGATTGTGGAAAATTTCAAGCATTTCATTTGTCTTGCTCCCATGTTATCACATCATGTGTTAGTATACGATAAGACCATACCATTCACATACCAGAAGTGTTTACTATTCTTAATGTTTTTAAAGTCTACCAGGAAAGCTTCCCTAGACTTCCACACCAGTAAAACTGGCCACAATATAGAGGATTTACTCTTTGCCATGACGAGACTATGCAAAGGAAGAAGAAAGGACGCCTAAATAGTACTTGAGTTAGAACTGAAATGGACGATGTTGAAAAACAAAAGAGATGTGTAAGAGCTGTCGTGAAATAGTCCATATACGTAGCAAATGTCCAAGTGTAGTTGGCCCGTCTAATAGGCCATAGTATTTTCATCAATATTTTAGCAATGTAATATCATGTATTTATAATTTAAATTTCATTTCAATTTAAAAAAACAACACCCAGGTAGAACAACAACAGAAAACAACAACTCAATAAGGACATAAAACAATTAGAAAATAACAACACAATAAACAAATAAAACGACTCAAGACATCAACATATCTAGGAGAGTATAACCATCAACACGATATCGGTTGGTATTAGCATCATCATAAGGACACCAACATCATTTTCCACAGTTCTCCAGGAATGAGTTACTCTATTTGGGCCTGACACCATAATTTTCCGCTCAATTTTCCCGATCTGTTCACCATCAGTAATGTTTCCTTCTAACCACCACTTTAATTCCCTCTGGAAATGCTTGAAGTTCTGCGTGTTCTAGAGTAGTATCTTCATCAGAGGCTTTGTTTTTGAGAAAATAAGTTCAACATCTCTTTTCATAAATGGAAACTTTGGAAGCGGTGAAAGTGATGATGATGAAGACTTGCTATTTAAGAATGAAGACATATTTTAGAGTGAGCTGAAGATATTGGTGGTAACTGATTTGAGTAAAAAATGAGCAAACAATCCTATTTATAGAAAACTAAAAATTAATAAAATATTATTATGCTTGCCCATTGGATGGATGAACCTGAAACACTTTTTTCAATGTGTGGCATTTTCAGATTTTAGTTTCAACTGCTCGGCCAATGAATGGTCGAACATCTTGGTAGAAATAATAAAATAGTATGATTTAAAATTTATAAACAATAAAAATTAAAAAATATTAGTTAAATTTTTTTATTATATTAAAATATTAATTATTTTTTTAAAAATAATATTAATCATTTTTTACATTTAAAAATTTATTTTAATTACAATATTTTAATTAATATATAAAGTAAACCATTTAAATAATAATAAAAAATTCTGCCTCTTCAATGGGTCGTCCAAGGGATGGACAAACTGACAAACAGAAAAAACCCCTTCATGGGTCGTCCAACAGAAGGATGAACGGGTGTAATGGTCATGGTGTTGTACCCCAAAATTTTCCCTCTCTTTTCTCAAGATATTTCTCACAAAGGATCATCAATATCTCAAGTTTGCACAAGTGTTGACTAGGTCAAATCACCTCCTAAACACTGATGCCTCAAATTAGGGTTTTGATTTTCACAAGGATAATTGGACTTCTAATTCCTCAAATGACTTTTATGGATCGTTATAGACCTCCAATAATACTCATGTCAAGTTTCAAGTCTTGAATCACAATTTTGCTCAGTCAATTGGCCAGATGACTGAAAATCAGCTATATCGGGTAAAAAGTCAGCTGAGGTCAACTTACAGTCAAACTTCAAGATTTTTGGCCAATATTATCATTATGAAGTCATGTTCACCAATTGATCAAATTTGGGTCACAATTCCTCAAGAAAAGTGCCCAAATCATCAAAGGGGTAAAATGGTCAAAAACTAGGGTTTTGATTGTAATGGATTGTTCAATGACTTTTTGACCTAAGACATGACCTAATGGTTTAAAGAAAAATATCAAGGATTCCAACAGAACATGTTGACCTAATTTCATTATTCAAATCATCTTTCAAGATCAATGGATTGATAGTTGAATTTTGGTCAACTGATGAAAAGTCAACTAATACACCAAAAGTCAAACTTTGACTTTTTGATCAACATTAAGTTTCAAAGATAAAAATTCATCAAGACATTCAAAAACATGATGCTTGATCACCAAGAAATCAAGAAAGTCAAAAGTCAATTTAAAAAGTCAAACTTTTCAAGATAGAAATTTTTCGAAGTGTTTTTATACATGATAATTTCACTACTTCATGCTAATTTTTCACCAAGATATAAGATGATTCAAAGGAAACTTTCAACATGAGAGTTGTAGATCTTTATTATATCTACAACTTTGTATTAGAGGGCTCGTATCCATAAAAAAAAGCTTAGATTTTGAGTTATAAGCCCATGAAGTCATGCACTTTTTCTTAAACACTTAGTGAAAATTTGACCTAGTTTAGACAGATTTTTGTCCAAACTTCTTGGCAAATTTTCACCAAGCTCCAAGATGATTCTATCAAAATGGTTAACATGAAGGTTGTAGATAATGTTTCAAGCTTTATAAAATGTCCAAGAACTTGAATAGATCATGCTTGAGCAAAGAGAATTAGGGATAAGAAGTTGAGGTTTCATTCTTAATTTTTAGGTCATTTTGATGATGAACATTCAACCAAATATCAAACCTATGCTGCATAATCCCACTTTGCAGGCTTCTAACTTGCATTTCACTCCATAATTAAATGTTTACACAACTGTTAGATCTTTGATCCAAGCATTTAAGCCATTATCCAAGTGATTAATCAATTTTAGGTACAAAGGTACCACTTACATTTTGGAAAAGAAAGCTTTATTGCAAAAAGTTGATGCATTGAGCCTCTAACTTGTTTCTTATGCCACAAGCTTCATTTATAAATTCAGAACAAGCATGCTTAAAGCCCTCAACTACTCTACAAACCCTTGTACTATGCATTGGGACAATATGTATCAAGCTTGCTTCAAAAACAAGCCAAAGAGCCATAACATGTGATCTTGGTTTTCTGATCATTTCAAGTTTCCAAACCCTCTCCTATAAATTGAGCCATCATCTACAAGCCAAGGACATGAAATTAGAAGCCTTGAAACTCCCTCAAACTTCCTCAAACCAGAAATTGCTCTAAAACACCATAACTTGTCATTTCTGCCCAATGATTTCCATCTCATAAACCACTCATGCGTTTCTTCTCCAAATCAATCCTAAAGCTTCCTTACATCAAATATAACCCATCCCAATACCTGTTACACTTATGTAACTATATCTTCACCATCCTCCATTTTCAAAAACAGAAGCTTGCACGTTGACTTCTCTAGAACATTTCAGGCACTCTCAGCTCAAAGTAACTATTGGAATAGCTTCCTGGAAGCTCAATGAAGCTAACCAGATCAACGCAGCACCTTGAAGTGAGCTCTAACTCAAAACACGATCTCCATCTACAAGGTGAGTTTTCTGAAATTCTAACTCTTCATACAAGCATCATTTGGCTTCCATTTTAAAAGATAAAGTGTAGACATCATAGCCCTGAAACTAACCATGTCCTTAGAATTCGTTTATGTTGCCTGAGCAGTGAGAATTTTGAGCCTGAACTTTCTGAAAAAATTAGGTTAAATTTGGCACCATTTAAAATTCGTGCTCATCTTTGATCCATTGCTTACTGTTGTACCCCAAAATTTTCCCTCTCATGTTTCCCAAGGTTTTTTTTCCTCTTATATGGGTGGTAACAAACACTTGCCTAAAGAAAATGAAATTTTTGAATGTTAGCAAAGTGTCTTGCGATTGGCAATTCAGGAATGTCCTTTGATTGGCATTTGAACAGGGTACTTTGATTTGCATCTGAGTAAGCTTCGATTGGGCGCTGAACCTCCTTCGACGCAAGCCTGACTCACAATCTTCGATTGGGTGTTGGGCCCCCTTCGATCAAGTTCAAATCACAAGGCTTCGAATGCGCATTGGTTTCTTCAGGCTTGCCTTTGATTCACAAGGCAAGAACTTCCTCCATGCCTGCTTTGATTCACAAAATAGTAGTCGCCTGCAGACAAGCTTCGATTGGACATCTAAATACCCATTTAAGCAAGCTTTGGTCTACAAGTATCATTCCATAAGGGCCTTCTTTGTGCTTGCCTTCAACGCATAAGGCACAGACCCCCTCTTCAACCTGCCTTCAGCACACCAGGCAAATACTCCCTCTGTGCATGCCTTCAGCGCACAAAGCAAGAATCCCCTACAAGTTTGTTTTGATTCACCAGCAATGAAATCCTACATACCAACTTCGATTAGGCGCTAGTATCCTTCGATCAAGCCTATTTCACAAAGCTCCCACTGGGAAAAAAGTCCCTTCATCTTGTCACCAGCATACGTACGCCTCTTCATGCTTGTTTTTGGTCTACTAGGTAAACATATTCTTCATGCTTGCCTTGGTTTCACAAGGCAAAGACCCTTCAGACATGCCTTCGATTCACAAGGAAAAAGGCCCCTCTCACTGGTCTTCGATTCACAAGGAAAATGTCCCCTCTTCAGCTTGCCTTCAACATACAAGGCCAAGACTCTTCCAGATTTGCCTTCGACCCATAAGGCATTGGGTACCTTTGTGCCAGCTTTTCCTAGGCAATGGCCTCTTTTACGCTTGCTTTGACTTGCCTCGTGCTAGCATCCACAAGGCGTGGGATGCCTTTGTGCCAGCTTTGACTGGGAAATGGTCCCCTTTGAAATAGTTGTACACACTTCAACACGCAAGATAGTCCCTTCGAAGGCGCATTCATGTGGTCCCTTTGAAGAAGCATTCATTGGTCCATTCGAAGGACACATGATTATTGAAAACAAGTTTGCTTTGTGATGGGTCTTGGTCCTACATGTGGCCAGGCCCAGGCCTCTTGTGCAATGGCACTCAAAGGTGGTGACAAAGAAAGTTTTCGATTGGCCATATTGAAGTCTTCATTTGAGTTGTTTGAATCAAGTATCTAGCTGAGTAGGGGCTCAATCGAAGAGGCCCTAATGATGAGACTTGAGCCATTCGAAGGACACGCCTTGGTGGCCCATTCAAAGAGGACACAAGGCATACATATGGACTATTCGAAAGACATTCAAAAGACCCATTCGAAGGATATACAAGAGTTCCAATCGAAGGGCATCGATTGAAGGCATTCGAAAGCCATTTGTGTCCATATTCATTCAAGTTCAAAAAAGAGACACGAATTTCATACCTTTGGCCAAGTTTCAAATATTTGTTTATGGCTCTTAAAGAACATTATTAAGCATGCTTATTTCCCTCCTACCTTGTCCCCTCCATCTGCTCTATATAAAGGTGGCATTTGCAAGCCTCGTGGATGGAGACACAACCTAGAAAGAGTCATGAAAAAATTGCATTAGAAGAACCACACAAAATTGCAAAAATTGTCCAAAGTTGTGAAATCCAAACAACGAATTTCAGCCATATTCAATTCCTTCTAAGCCTTTCATCAACTCCCTGGAGGTTCCATGAATCCATTCCAGTCATCACATGAGCCAAACGCATTCCAAAACACACGCACGATCTATCTCCGATTTGGTAAAATTGCATGATCTCAAACTTCCTTTAACATACGATCTAAATGATTTTTATATGCATACATATATTCATATTGATGTTTGCGAATGTTTAGATCCATTACATGCAAGGTTTGGCGTGAGGACAAAGATTTTCCATTTTTAAGGCAAATTTTCAGGCGTGTATGATTCTAAATGATAGAGGCCATTTCAGGGGAAACTACCCCTATGGTTGAATTCACAGACCCCAATTTAGGGGGGGGGGGGGGGGGGGGGGGTAGCCTAAATATTTTTTCCATAAATCTCTTTTTTTTTGCAGGTTCACGTTTTTGTTTGGCCGGAGAAGATGACCGGAGGGCAGCTCCGGCATCCCTGAAAATCTTTGACTCCAGTCAAAGCTAGCATGGCAGTTTTATGTTACTTGGTTGGCCCATTCAAATATATCTGGCGCGCCCGTTTGAAATTGGGGAATATAATTGAATTCTCTTTATATTATTTTTGTGTTGTCATACTAACGAATGAACAGGATGATGCAGTGGCAATACAGTGTGTGTTAAGGTGTTTCTTATGTGAGAGGTCAAGGGTTCGACCCCTGCCTCTTGCATATTATTTTTCCACTTCTTCTTTGTAGATCCAGTGTAGCAAGGTTGTACACGTGCACCATAGGCCGTCAGATCCATGCTTTCCAATGTCAACGCAACCATATCCAAACGTACCAAGTATACATCCCCACCATGGACATTCAAAGGATTCCCTCACTGGATCCATATAGCCTATGGGCTCATTCTTACATGGGCCTAGCAATTTCAAAAATGCACCCCCCATTTACTTTAGACATCAGGCCTAGTTTATTTTCTATCTTTCTTTTCAACTTTTTATTTGTTTTATATTTTATTTTTAAATTTTTTATCAAATCATAAAAATAAAATAAAAATCACAAAAAAAATAATAGACTTAGGATTTTTCAATTAATTTAATTTTCATAATTTAATTTAATTAACTATTTTGACCTTATTTTAATTAATTTAAAACCAACTAGATTTAGATTTTTTTCATTCACATATTTTTCTTAATAAAAACACAAAAATATTAGAATTAGTTTTCTTTTATTTATTTAATTAATTAGGATTAAATTTAGTTTTTCTTATTTAATTTAATTTAAGTATTTTCTTAGAATAAACAAAAAAAACAAAAGATTTTCTTATTTCACTTAGAAATTTTTTAGGTTTTAGACGTTTCTCTCCATTTCGCACGCGTTATTTATTTTCGCATCTTTTTTATACTAATGTATCTGCTGATGGAATGTAATAGTTATTAGGATTTTTAACGTTTTCCTTATTTTTCTTCCCCTAAGTTTTTATACATTGTAAATATCCCCCTCCCGAAGCCATGTAATAGCGTAGGGTTTATTTCTGCACTTTATATTTTTCTGTATCATATTAACTGTTAGTAATTAGGCATGTATGAAAAGACTGGAATCAAACGCTAGCAAACTTAACACAAGACTAAAATAACTGAACATGATACACCATGCACATATACACCTCTAGGGTACCCCACTTCGGTTGCCTTTGGAAAACGGTCACAATTCTCGAAATGTGAGAAGTTTTAATGGCTATCCTTTAGTTTGAAGATCACAAGTCCCTCGATGACCCTCTCGACGTTGCCTCAGTTAAAAGTGATCTTAGAACTTTAGGACAGTTACTAAAATTCCTTACCAAGTTGCATTCGTGATCGTAACGTCTCTTCGAATGTCCCTCATACATCCAACGATAGGGCTACCTACTCACTAATAGTAGGATAGAACTGTCTAAAGGATAGGAGGAAAAGAACTAACTTTTCGAGTACAAGTAGATAGCTGTGAGATGCATGCTCAAAACAAATTTTCACACTTACACATAAACATTTTAAAACACTTTCAAAAACATTCGCTTTGTCAACACTCTTGAGGACTAATACAAGAGTTATCACAAAGCGAATCGCCGCACTAAGGCATTTTCAAACTACTTTTTCAAAACACAAAGCACAAGAAATTTTCAAAACATGAGCTAGCATCTAAGAGCCTGTAGATAAATACGGATGGAAAGGGTGCTAACACCTTCCCTTTCTATAATCTACCCCCCTTACTTAGAAAATTCTCGAAAAGGTCTTTTTCTGTTCTTTTCACCCTTTCCTTAATTTGGATAAAAGAAAATTCGGTGGCGACTCTTGCTTACCGTAACATTTGCAAACATAAATGCAAAGCCAATATTAGCAGTCGGTTCTTCCACTGTATCACAGAACTGGCGACTCTGCTGGGGATATGAGAACACCTAACACCATTAGGCTGCATACTGAGAATATTGCAGAGACGTTGTAGTAGGATGCCCTTGTCTATGTCTCCTTTGTCTCAATCAAATCCTGCACCTTGTTCTTAAAATCCCAACAGTCGTTTGTATCATGGCCTGGACTTTCAGAATGGTAAGCACACCGAGCATTTGAATTGTAGCAAGGAGATATAGTGTTGGGATTTTTGGGAGCCTCTTTCAGGGTAACCAGATTGGATTTCAGCAAATGTAGAAAAACTTGAGACAAGATCATATTAATCCGGGTAAACTGTCTCATTGGCTTATCTGTTCTGGACTGATTGTTCTGTTGTTGAGTAGCTGCAGGTTTGGATATCATTACAGCTCCCACCATTGGCCGACGTTCGATTCTAAAAGAATGGTGCATAGGGAAGTGGACATACCTATCAAAGTTGGTACTCATACTTTTAATTCCACTTTCTATGTGATGGATATCTTCCCATCTTACTCCTGTTTATTGGGTTGACCCTGGATCCATGGGCTGGTGCTGTGACTTCTACCCTACATCAGATGTTAAAGTACCCGGTCAATGGGAAGATTATCACAATCCATTGGGAGGAGGAGTACATGGTGAGCCACCTGAACTCTTTCAGGTACGTTGAAATAGACGGAGAGTTCATTGAGACCCCCTGTCAGATCTTTGAGGAGGTTCCATAGACCGTTGCTACAACCAAGACCATTGCCAGAGTTCCAAATACTACTAGGCCTCCATTGAAGATGGCTTCTCTGAATGATGCCAAGGCAGTCGTTGAAGAGGGTGGGTGTATAATTTGGGGCAAACTTCCGGATATTCCCTACAACTCTGAAAAATTTGGTTTAAGTTTTACTTTAGGAGCCCAGAGAGCTGTTCGCCGTGCTCGCGCCGGGGGACCACCTTTACGGATCAGCAACCATGGAGTCAATTCCCTGGAAGACAGAGATAGTGATTATGACCTGGACAAGTGGATCTTCCCAACCATCAGCGATGGACTCAGCAATTGGGAGGCTAAAGACTTTGTGGCCATTACATTTATTCAAGAGTAATTTGTTTTTTTTAAGGAAATGTAATATTTGAACAATTAAAACATTACAACCTTGTGTCTTACCCGAGGCACAATGGTCTATTTGTGAGGGTCATTACTTCATTTTCATATGTCATCAATAAAACATTGTACGTTTCACATACAAATTTTACGCTCTTTGTTTTTCTTTTCTGCCTCTTTACTTTATCAAAAATATACAACTATGCTCTTACACATACTCACATATCAAACTGCAGATCCATATCCACTTTGGATCCCATTGATAACGGTTCTTCTATTACTCATTTTGACTAAAAATCCGATCAACCAAGCCGAGGACGAAGGTGAGGAAGATTGTGAGGTACCAGGAGAGCTTTCCAGACTGTTACAACAGGAAGAAAGGGCAATACAGCCTCATGAGGAGCCAGTTGAGACAATGAACTTGGGTACTGAAGAGGACAGAAAAGAAGTCAAGGTAGGTGCTAACTTGGAGCCCAATGTCAAACAACGGTTAGTACAAAAGCTACATGACTATGTTGAGGTTTTTTCCTGGTCGTACAAAGACATGCCGTGACTTGACACCAATATTGTGGTTCATCGCCTACCTACAAAAGAGGACTACCCTCCATTGAAACAGAAGGTTCGTCGTATGCGGCCGAATATGTCAGAAAATATCAAGGTTGAAGTCATGAAACAATTCAATGTCGGTTTCTTAGCTGTCACGTCCTATCCACAATGGGGATCTAATGTTGTTCCAGTATCTAAGAAGGACTGTAAGGTATATATGTGTGTGGACTACAGAGACCTAAACAGGGAAAGCCCCAAGAATGACTTTTCGCTTCCCCATATCGATGTTCTGGTTGACAACACCGTGCAACATAAGGTATTCTCCTTCATGGATAGTTTCTCTGGATACAATCAGATCAAAATGGCACCTGAGGACATGGAGAAGACGACCTTTGTCATACAGTGGGGCACTTTCTGCTACAAAGTTATGCCATTTGGACTAAAGAACGCCGGGGCAACCTATCAATAGGCTGTGGTAGCTTTGTTTCATGATATGATCCATCACGGGATAGAGTTCTACTTGATGATATGATAGCCAGGTCTTACACTGAAGTGGAGCACCTTGATCACCTATATAAACTATTTGACAGGCTGAAGAAATATAAACTGAGGCTAAACCTGAATAAGTGCACTTTCGGAGTAAGATCCGGTAAGCTCTTAGGCTTCATTGTCAGCGGCCAAAGGTATTGAGGTAGACCCTACAAAGTTCAAATCTATACAAGAAATGTCGACTCCTCGCACTGAGAAAGAAGTTAGGGGATTCTTGGGACATCTGAACTACATAGCCATATTCATTTCACATCTGACCGCTACTTGTGAGCCAATCTTGAAATTACTGAAGAAAGATCAAGCAGTGAAGTGGAATGACGACTACCAGAACGCTTTTGACAAAATCAAGGAATATCTTCAAGATCCTCCAATTTTGACGCCACCAGTTGAAGGAAGACCTCTGATCATGTACTTAATAATAGTATTAGAGAACTCAATGGGGTGTGTGCTGGGGCAGCATGACGAGTCTGGTCGAAAAGAGCATGCAATATACTACCTTATCAAAAAGTTTACCAACTGTGAAACAAGGTACTCACTGCTCGAGAAAACTTGTTGTGCTTTGGCATGGGCTTCTCGCTGACTAAGACATTATATGTTGGCTCACACTACCTTGTTGATATCTAAAACGGATCCTATCAAGTACATCTTTGAGAATCCCGCTCTCTCCAGAAGAATAGTAAGATGGCAAATGATCCTGATCGAATACGACATTTAATACACAACCCAGAAAGCAATTAAGGGAAGTGTACTAGCTGATCATTTGGCTCATCTGTCTGTGGACGACTACCAATCCATGATTTTGAGTTCCCGGACGAGAACATCATGTTAGTAACTGATTGTGAAGAACCTGGACCAGATGAAGGACCTGAAAAAGGATCCCGATGGACTATGGTTTTTGAAGGAGCTTCTAATGCTCTTGGCAATGGCATCAGCACTATGATCACATCTCCTGAAGGCTGTCATACTCCTTTCACTGCCAGACTATGTTTCAATTGTACCAACAATATGGCCGAGTATGAAGCATTTATCATAGGTCTCAAAGCTGCAATCGATTTAAGGATCAAGTTCTTAAGTGTGTTTGGAGACTCGGGTTTGCTAATCATCTAGATCAAAGGAGAATAGGACACGAAGCATCCTAATCTCATCCTGTACAAAGAGCATGTGTTAACACTAATCCCATACTTTGAATAAATTACCTTTGAGCATTTTCCACGAGAGGAAAATCAACTAGCAGACGCGCTAGCTACGATGTCATCCATGTTCAAGGTCAGGTGGGATAATGAGGCTCCCCAGATCACCATTAAGAGGATGAACGAGCTAGCATACTATCACAAGATTGGTACTGAAGAAGTAGTGGACAAGCCTTGGTTCCATGAAGGTAAAAGATATCTCAAACTCCAAGAGTATCCTGAGGGAGCTTCAGTAAATGATAAGAAGTTCCTAAGAAGGATCTCTGCCAAATTCTTTCTCAGTAACAAGATCCTCTACAAGCGCAACCACAAATCTACCTTGCTTTGGTGTGTAGACAAGAGTGAGGCAGAAAAGATTATGGCTAATTTACACGAAGGTACCTTTGGCACTCATTCCAGTGGACACTCAATGGCTAAAAAGATCCTACGGGCAGGATACTGCTAGTCCACCATGGAGGCAGACTGTTATCAACATTCGTGGACTTGTCACAAATGTCAGATCTATGCTGATAAGGTGCATGTACCTCTGGTTCCTTTAAATGTCTTGACTTCTCCTTTTCCGTTCAAAATGTGGGGCATCGATATGATTGGGGAAATTAGACCTACAACTTCCAATGGGCACTGCTTCATCCTGGTTACCATTGATTACTTCACGAAGTGGGTCGAGGCAACTTCATTTTCTTTTGTTACCAAGAACATTATGGCTCGATTCATCAGACATAACCTTATCTGTCGGTACGATATTCCAAAAAGGATCATTACAGATAATGGTACAAATCTCAATAATACAATGATCACCGAGCTCTGCATGCAATTCAAGATTCAGCATCATAACTCTTCTCCTTATCGGCCGAAGATGAATGGTGCTGTTGAAGCTGCTAACAAAAATATCAAGAGAATCATACAGAAGATAATAGTAACATATAAAGATTGGCATGAGATGTTACCATTTTCTCTTCATGGTTACCGCACCACAATGCGCACATCAACAGGGGCAACTCCTTTCTCTTTGGTATACGGTATGGAAGTTGTCCTTCCCATTGAGGTCCAGATCCCTTCCTTGAGAATCATGAAGGAGGCAGGGCTGAGTGAAGATGAATGGGTTCAGACTCGACTTGACCAATTAAACTTGATTGATAAGAAGAGGCTCACGGCTGTCTGCCATGGTCAGATGTACCAAAAATGTATGATTAAAGCTTTTAACAAGAAGGTCAGACGTCAGGTATATCAGGCTGGTAACCTGGTAATCAAACGCATCATACTGCCACAAGGTGATCCTAGGGGCAAATGGACCCCCACATACGAAGGGCCATTTGTGATTAAGAACATATTTTCTGGTGGATCCATGATCTTAACCACTATGGGCGGTGATGACCTTCCACACCCAGTAAACACGAACATAGTTAAAAGATATTATGCATAAACAAAGACCCGCTAGGTCGATTGGCCTACGCAAAAATTAGGAAATTCGGGCGAACCAAAAGGTTTCGGGTAAAAATTAGGGATATACATGAAAAAAACTTTACACCCGGCAAGTTGAAAACCTGAAAAGGCGACTTGGGCAAAAAAGGGTATCCCGGTGGACTGAAAACCCGAAAGGGCGGTCCAGGAAAAAGTTAGGAATTTAAAGCGTATAACTATGTCCCTTTGGATCACCTTACAGCCAATCTTCAGTATCAACTATCAAGCTCAAGCGATACTAATCAATCCAATCAGCTTCAGACAAGCAGCGAAAGGGATGAGACGCTCAAAGACATAAAGGCAATAGCAGAATGGAAACCCAATGGGATTATTTCACACAACTGTCTTTCTTTGTATACTATTTTTGTATAATTTCCATTCTTACGATGGTGTTCTCTTACTAGGACGTCTGTCTCCTTGTACAAAAAATCTTATTTCAAGTTAATACAAAACTATTCCTTTGAAAGTGTAAAACTTCTATTTTTATTTTTCTGTTTTTGTGTGCGAAAACGTCCAGTGATTATTATTGAACATATGCATTTGAATGTGATTACTGTTTACAAATACACGCATAAAAATAGAAATACAATTGCTAATGACTTTAAGAAACGAGACAATATCTAAGGGCCATCCATAAATTCCCCACAGAGTTTTCCTCAAGCAGGAGAAAAACAAAAACCCACATTCCCCAGCGAACTCCTCCTCAGATAGTAGGAACAGAAACCCCCAAAGGGACCATGTGTGAAATCAACATCTATTTTTGA
Organism: Vicia faba; assembly: GCA_948472305.1. Lineage (NCBI taxonomy): Eukaryota > Viridiplantae > Streptophyta > Magnoliopsida > Fabales > Fabaceae > Vicia > Vicia faba. The sequence continues at coordinate 31,501,538 of OX451736.1, forward strand.
TGGCATCTTTAAGCCCATCTCCGAAGACTCTCTGTCATCTTCTCTAAATGGAATTTGTAAGCCTATTCTCGTCATCATCAACCAACAATGTTACTCCATGCGAGTGCAAATTTCTGGGCACTCTAGTGTTCAATCATCTTCCACCTTCAGATCACGAAAGGCAGACAAGCCAATCTAAATCCTCAGGTTTAAAAAGATTGAACAGGGGCAGCTGTTGTACCCTAAAATTTACCTTCTCATGCTTTCCAAGGTTTTTTTCCTCTTATATGGGTGGTTACAAACACTTGCCTAAAGAAAATGAAATTTTTGAATGTTAGCAAAGTGTCTTTCGATTGGAAATTCAACAATGTCCTTCGATTGGCATCTGAACAGGGTACTTCGATTAACATCCGAGCAAGCTTTGATTGGGCGCTGAACCTCCTTCAACACAAGCCTGATTCACAAGCTTCAATTGGGTGTTGGGCCCCCTTCGATTAAGTTCAAATCACAAGGCTTCGACTGCACATTAGTTGGTTCAGGCTTGCCTTTGATTCACAAGGCAAGAACTTCCTTCATGCCTGCTTCGACTCACAAAATAGTAGTCCCTTATAGACAAGCTTCAATTGGACATCTAAAGACCCATTTGATCAAGCTTTGGTTCACAAATGTCATTCTAGCAAGGCTTTCTCTGTGCTTTCCTTCAACGCATAAGGCACAAACCCCCTCTTCAACCTTCCTTCAGCACACCAGGCAAATACTCCCTTTGTGTGTGCCTTCAGTGTACAAAGCAATAATCCCCTACAAGTTTGTTTCGATTCACCAGCAATGAACTCCTGCATACCAGCTTCAATTAGGCGCTGAGTATCCTTCGATCAAGCCTAGTTCACAAAGACTCCCACTTGGAAAAAGGCCCCTTCGGCTTATCATCAGCACACGTACGCCTCTTCATGCTTGTTTTTGTTCTATTAGGCAAAAATATTCATCATGCTTGCCTTTGTTTCACAAGGCAAAGATCCTTCAGACATGCCTTTGATTCACAAGGCAAAAGGCCCCTATCACTAGTCTTTGATTCACAAGGTAGAGCCCCCCTCTTCAGCTTGCCTTCAGCATACAAGGCCAAGACTATTTTAGATTTGCCTTCGATCCACCAGGCAAAAAGCTTCCTTCGACCCACAAGGCATTGGCTACCTTTGTGCCAGCTTCGCCTAGGAAATGGCCTCTTTTACGCTTGCTTTGACCTGTCTCATGCTAGCATCCACAAGACATGGGATTCCTTTGTGCCAGCTTCGACTGGGAAATGGCCCCCTTTGAAATAGTTATACACACCTCAACACACATGATAGTCCCTTTGAAGGCGCATTCATGTGGTCCCTTCGAAGAAGCATTCATTGGTCCATTTGAAGGACACATGATTATTGAAAACAAGTTTGCTTTGTGACGGGTCTTGGTCCTACATGTGGCCAGGCTCAGGCCTCTTGTGCAATAGCACTCGAAGATGGTGACAAAGAAAGTTTTCAATTGGCCATATTGAAGTCTTCATTTGAGTTGTTTGAATCAAGCATCTAACTGAGTAAGGGCTCAATCGAAGAGGCCCCAACGATGAGACTTGAGCCATTCAAAGGACATACCTTGGTGGCCCATCCAAAGAGGGCACAAGGCATACATATGGACTATTTTAAAGACATTCAAAAGACCCATTCAAAGGATATACAAGAGGTCCAATCGAAAGGCAAGACCTGAAGGCATTCGAAAGCCATTTGTGTCCATATTCATTCAAATTCAAAAAAGAGACGAGAATTCCATACCTTTGGCCAAGTTTCAAATATTTGTTTATGGCTCTTAAAGAACATTATTGAGAATTCTTATTTCCATCCTACCTTGTCCCCTCCATCTGCTCTATATAAAGGTGGCATTTGCAAGCCTCATGGACAGATACACGACCTAGAAAGAGTCACGAAAAAATTGCCTAAGAAGAACCACACAAAATTGCAAAAATTGTCCAAAGTTGTGAAATCCAAACGAAGAATTTCATCCATATTCAATTCCTTATAAGCCTTCCATCAACTCCCTGGAGGTTCCAGGAATCCATTCCAGTCATCACACAAGCCCAACGCACTCCAAAACGCACGCACGATCTATCTCCGATTTGGTAAAATTGCATGATCTCAAACTTCCTTTAACATACGATCTAAATGATTTTTATATGCATACATATGTTCATATTGATGTTTATGAATGTTTAGATCCATTACATGCAAGGTTTGGCGTGAGGACAGAGATTTGCCATTTTTAAGGTAAATTTTCAGGCATGTATGATTCTCAATGATAGAGGCCATTGCAGGGGAAACTACCCCCATGGTTGAATTTGCAGACCCCAATTTAGGGGGGTAGCCTAAAGCTTTTGCCATAAGTCTCTCTTTTTTTTGCTGGTTCACGTTTTTGTTTGGCCGGAGAAGATGACCAGAGGGTAGCTCCAGCATCCCTGAAAATCTTTGACTCCAATCAAAGCTGGCATGGCAGTTTTGTGTTACCTGGTTGGCCCATTCAAATATATCTGGCGCGCGCGTTTGAAATTAGGAATATAATTGAATTCTCTTTGTATTATTTTTGTGTTGTCATACTAACGAATGAACAGGATGACGCAATGGCAAGACAGTGTGTGTTAAGGTGTTGCTTATGTGAGAGGTCATGGGTTCGACCCCTGCCTCTTGCATATTGTTTTTCCACTTCTTCTTTGCAGATCCAGTGTAGCAAGGTTGTACGCGCGCACCATAGGCCATCAGATCCATGCTTTCCAATGTCAACGCAGCCAGATCCAAACGCACCAAATATACATCCCCACCATGGACATTCAAAGGATCCCCTCAATGGATCCATATAGCCTCTGGGCTCCTTCATACATGGGCCTAACAATTTCAAAAATGCACCCCTCATTTACTTTTAGACATCAGGCCCAATTTATTTTCTATTTTTCTTTTCAACTTTTTATTTGTTTTAAATTTTATTTTTAAAACCTTTGTTTATCAAACCATTAAAATAAAACAAAAAACACAAAAAATAATAGACTTAAGATTTTTCAATTAATTTAATTTTCATAATTTAATTAAATTAATTATTTTGACCTTATTTTAATTAATTTAAAACCAACTAGATTTAGATTTTTTTCATTCACATATTTTTCTTAATAAAAACACAAAAATATTAGAATTAGTTTTCTTTTATTTATTTAATTAATTAGGATTAAATTTAGTTTTTCTTATTTAATTTAATTTAAGTATTTTCTTAGAATAAACAAAAAAACCAAAAAAAATTCTTATTTCACTTAGAAATTTTTTAGGTTTTAGACGTTTCTCTCCATTTCGCACGTGTTGTTTATTTTCGCATCTTTTTTATACTAATGTATCTGTTGATGGAATGTAATAGTTATTATGATTTTTACCGTTTTCCTTATTTTTCTTCCCCTAAGTTTTTGTACATTGTAAATATCCCCCTCCCGAAGCCATGTAATAGCGTAGGGTTCACTTTCCCACTTTACATTTTTCTGTATCATATTAATTGTTAATAATTAGGCATGTATGAAAAGACTGAAATCAAACGCTAGGAAACTTAACACAAGACTAAAATAACTGAACATAATACACCATGCACATATACACCTCTAGGGTACCCCACTTCGGTTGCCTTCGAAAAATGGTCACAATTCTCAAAACGTGAGAAGTTTTAGTGGCTATCCTCTAGTTTGAAAGATCACAAGTCCCTCGAAGACCCTCTCGACATTGCCTCGATTAAAAGTGATCTTAGAACTTTAGGACAGTTACTAAAATTCCTTACCAAGTTGCCTTCGTGACTGTAACGTTCCTTCGAATGTCCCTCATACATCCAACGATAGCGCTACCTACTCACTAATAGTAGGATATCACTGTCTAAAGGATAGGAGGAAAATAACTACCTTTTCGAGTATAATTAGATAGATTTTAGATGCTTGCTCAAAACAAATTTTCACACTTATACATAAACATTTCAAAATACTTTCAAAAACATTCGCTTTGTCAACACTCTTGAGGACTGATACAAGAGTTATCACAAAGCGAATCGCCGCACTAAGGCATTTTCAAACTACTTTTTCAAAACACAAAGAACAAGAAATTTTCAAAACATGATCTAGCATCTAAGATCCCGTAGATAACTACGGATGGAAATGGTGCTAACACCTTCCCTTTCCATAATCTACCCCCTTACTCAGAAAATTCTCAAAAAGGTCTTTTTCTGTTCTTTTCACCCTTTCCTTAATTTGGATAAAAGAAAAGTCGGTGGCGACTCTTGCTTACCGTAACATTTACAAACACAAATGCAAAACCAGTATTAATAATCAGTTCTTCCACCGTATCACACTTATGTTATTTACATATTTGAAATCATGGTGAAATTTCTAACAAGTTTGATGTTTATAATTTCTGAAATGGTTGAGAGTTGAGAAAGTTACATAGTTGAAGAAGATGAAGTACAGTCATGGACTTGTTTTATCTTATATTTATTGCAACTTGTTTCTATACTTGATGTACAGGCCAATCCAGTGGCAGCAAGCGCGCGCGTAAGGCATTTATGTAGAAGGTCCTGGGTTCGAGCCCCAACGAGACCCTTTTGCATTTTTCATATTTTCACTTGTTTCTTTTTTTGTTTGAACAAGCGCGCCTGGGCCTCCCTCCACTGGGCCATTCATTTTTGATTTCCTTTCCTCCCTGATTACTAAATAATACGCAACCCAATATAACATTTTTATTTTTGTTATTTCTGATTATACAAAAATCAGTTTGGGCCTAAACCAAACAAAAATTGTTTTTACTCTCTAACCTCCAACATTCCTTTTCTAACCCCCCCTGACTTTCAATTTTTATTTTCATTTTATTTTATTTTATTTCCTTTTAATATTATTATTTTTATTATTTCTAATTTAAAAATACAAAAATATTTTATTAAATACTTAGACTAAATTTATTATTCTATTTCCATTTTACTTTAATTTCTTTCAAACATAAAACCCTAAAAAAAAAACATTTTCTTTTCTTAAATTAATTAAAATAGATTTAGACTTAGGTTTAATTTCAATTTTCTCTTTTTTATTAAATTAACTTAGAATTTAAGAATTTAAGTAATTAACTTCTCTCCATTTAATTTAGCTTTTCTAGTTAGGTTAAAACTTTTTCCATCAAAAACCATAAAAACCATTTTCTCTTCTTTTATATTATCTTTATGTTCTTGCATATTTTATTTTATTTTTGCATTATTCAATAGGGTTATAATAGTAATTAGATTTTAATTGCTTTCATCCCTATTTATAATTTGTACCTTATCCCCAAAAGTATTGTAATAGCGTAGGACTTTAAATTTCTGCAATTTATCGCTTTCCATATTATTGCTAGTAATTAAGGTTTGTATGGGAAGACCTAAAATCAATAAATATACAACCCTAATTCAAGATAAATAAATGAAAACAATACACTTCACACACTTGCACATCTAGGGTTAACCCACACTTGTTGCCTTGGAATTAAAACAGTCATGTCCCCCGAACGTGGGATACTTTAGCAAAGACCCTCGATTACAAGATTCTAGTCCCTCGATGACCCTTCGATGTTGTCTTTGATAAACAATATTATACCCTTACAAATAAATATCTAAGGTATCCTACAATGTTTCCTTCTATGATTGTACGATGACCCACGCCTGTCCCTTCACATCCCATGATAGGGCTTCTTACCAATCAATGGTAAGATAAAACATTCTAAAGGAGGAGGAAAAGAACAAAGACTTTTTGAGTAGGTAAAACACTCATAGTTTCTTGCTCACAAACTAAAACCATTCCCACACTCACACTTTCAAAACATCTTTCCCAAAACAAACATCTCTTTGAACTATTTTCAAAACCAACACTTTGTATACATTCGTATAGAGACGGGAATCATTATAAAGTTTTCCGAAACAAAGGCGTTTTCCAAATATTTTTAAACTTACACCAAACACAAAAACATTTCACAAAGCATTTTAAAGTGAGATAACAACTAAGAGCCCGTAGATAACTACGGATGAAAAGGGAGCGAACACCTTCCCTTTTCATAACCTACCCTCTGAACTCAAGGAAATTCTCAAAAGGTCTTTCTTATTCTTTTCACCCTTTCCTTTATTGGATAAAAGAAAAGTCGGTGGCGACTGATTCTATCCTCAAAAATTGCAATAAAACGCAAAACACCCAAGTCAATTCTCCCACCGTATTACACATGGCATTCTGGGATATTTTTTTTAAAGTGTGGCATTTTGGGATTTAAATTTCGAAACAGTGGTTGGGAGGGAAAAATCGTCTATCATGCTAAACATTTACCATACATTTACTTTTCCATGGCTGATGACTTTCTCGGATTGAACTTGTCATTTTCAAAAGAAAATAATGTGGAAGGTGTAGTCCGGGTCAGTTTTATCGGAGCCCCACGGTGGATGCTAAATGTTCTGGCAGAACACATTTGGATAACCTCCTGGAAGTTAATCTGGTGAGACTGCAACTGTATTGTTTGTTTAGGGGGTTTTAAGGGAAGGAGGAAATGCCACCATTGTTGATGGTCTCAACGTTATCACTCGTTTTTACATTATTCATCGATTCATGTCTCCCCTGTATGTCTAAAAAGGCCCTTTTTATACTGCTAATCCTTCTCGACTTAAATAGTCATCATCAGTGGGCTTAATGGCCACAACGTTAGATTTAAATGAATCGATAGATACAAATTATAGTATATCATATTATTACAGAATAATCAAGAATAATATGAACGACATACCTTGTAGTATTCTAGAGATTATCGATGTACCTTTTAAGATTAAAGAGATTTTCGTTGGAGAGAGAAAGTATGAGAAGATTACTACCCTCATTGCTCTTTAGGGTTTCATTGTATTTTAATCGTATAACGGGGGAAACACTTAAATATATAAACGACTGAGAGCATGGACCTCTCATTGTCCTTAAGTGAATGGTCCAGTCCATCACGGTCAATTCAAGCACAAAACCCAATCAAACAATTCATCAATAATTATTGTTTAATAATAATTGACCATAATATAATTAATTAATAATTGATTATGTCAATCCATTTGATTAATTAAATAATTAATCTAAGAATCTCTCACTTGTATGAAAATAATAAGTTATTAAAAATGTTGATTTTAATATTAGAATATCAATAATGGTCAAAACACTAACCAATCAAAATAGAAGTAAGCTTCAACGTTGCAAAAATTGCATCCGATAGGGAAAACAAATCATACATGTTAAATACTCACAACGTATACAAATAATAATGAATTTAGTGAAGAATGAAAAAAACAAGAAAGGGGGGGGGGGGGGGGGTTGAATTGGGGTTTGGAAATCTAAGACAAAATGACACTTGATTTTTATCCTGGTTCATTTAAACTCAAACTACTCCAGTCCACCCTAGACAAGGTGATTTCGCATCTCTCAATCGAGGTCTTAATCCACTAATAAAAACTTGATTACACAATCACAAAGACTACCGTCAATGTCTTCTTGAGTCTAAACTACAACTTGGTTTCTCAAGATATTACAAAATATAAATAAAAAATGTGTACAATAGTGTTTCTAGAAAACTATATCACAGCTGTGATTTTTTACACAAAGTTTAAGCACAATGAAGATAATTTGAAAGACAACTTAAGAGTGTTCTTTATATGTATGTATGCCAATTTTATTTCTTCTTCAAGTCTTATTTATATAGGCAAAGCTTTTGAGAACTGTTGGAGACACCAGAATCTGTTTTTGGAATGTTGATGAATAGAGATGAATGCACTTTCCAAAAATAAAGATTCTTGTCTTCTTTCAGCCGTTACTATTGATTAACCATGAATAAAATGTAACGCTTCAGAACATGCTCACATAAGAAGATGAGTGTTACCAGAGAATCTTTTTCTTTCCAGAACTTTACATATCAGAATATCAGAGTTCTTGTTTCACAGTGTTAGTGCATTCTAAAGTTTTAACATAGAACTTCTTCATTTAGCTTTTTACACGGATTTGCTTCTAAGTATGTTATGTCTGAACATATCTTGAAAACGAAACTCTCTTATCTTCTTACATAAGAACTTCTAGCAGATATTTTCTCATCTTTTATGCTTCTTACATCAGAACTTCTATTTATGTTCTAGCAGATCTTTTCTCATCTTCTATGCTTCTTACATCAGAACTTCTCTGCGTATTAAAATACTTTATTAGAGAGCATATATGTTCTTTATATATATATATATATATATATATATATATATATATATATATATATATATATATATATATATATATATATATATATATATATATATATATATATATATATATATATATATATATATATATATATATATATATAAAATATGTTTGTTATCATCAAAACTCTTACATAGATGTAGAACCAAACTATATTCTAACAATCTCCCCCTTTTTGATGATGACAAAAACTTGTATATTTTGATAGAATACTTAAAGAACATAAAGCATAAAAGTCTCCCCCTGAGTTGGATATTCACATGAAGCAAAAAATACTTCCCTTAAGATTTCTGAATAGAGCTTTGAGAAGGAGTCAAAATATCTTACATTCTCCCCCTTTTTATCAAGAATCAAAAATTAGGAACAACACGGGAAAAATAGAAGATTAAGATGAAGCATCGAGCAAAAGCAAAACAGTCTTTCAGATCTTCTGAGTTGTCTTTTCTGGATGGGATCTTCAGATGTTTCTATAATGTTTGTGACACAATCTTCCGTATTTAAATGATATTCTTCTGATGTTGTGTCCTCAGTACTGTTACCAATAGTTACAGAGCCAATAATATTTCCTTTCTGATTGCCTCTAAAACCTGCGTATCCTCCAGATTTAAATTTCAGGCTTTGAAACATATGCTTTCTTCCTATCATGTGTAGAGAGAATCCAGAGTCCAGTTGTCAAAACTGGTGTTTCAACCTTTCTGTTAAAAATATCTACAACATAGATGATTTTACCCTTTGGTATCCATATCTTTTTGGGTCCATGATCGTTAGAGTTTCTAAAATTCTGTTTGAATTTTGGTTTAGCAGAAAACACCTTACTAGTATATTTTATATCATGTGTATGCCCATAGGTGAAGTGAGAATAAAGAGGTGTGTTTTTTATGACCATATCCTTAACTTTCTTAGGTTGAGATACTTTACCCTTGTATCCTATTCCTTTTTTTGCCATTTCTGCTAACTCCATAGATCATTGAAGCCATATTGCTTCTATCTATGTTTTTAGCAAGAAATTTTTGAAAGCTATGATCATATTCCTTTATGATCTTATCAGAGTTACTAAGAACTTCTGAGACAGTTTCTTCCTAAGCCTCTTGTAATTTATTTTCTAGTTTAGAAATTGTTTCTTTAAGCTGCGAGTTTTTTGTTCTCAGTTTCTTAGTTTCTTCAGAGTCAGAAACTAGATCCTTTTTCATGTTCTTGTTGTTGACTCGAAGTTGCTGATATCTCTCAAGAATTTCTGACAGACTTTTTTCTAATTGAGATCTAGAAAAATTAGAGAATACCTCTTCTACCTCGGATTCTGATTAAGATGATCCAGAGTCATCTGATAAGTTGGCCATTTGGGCTATATTGGCTCGTTCATCCTCTAATTCTGTTTCAGCTTCAGAAGATTCTAAGTCATCCCACGTTTCCATAAGATTTTTCTTATTATCTTTGGAGAACTTATTTTTAGGCATTCCTTTATGTAGATTTGGACAGTCGCTTTTGTAATGGCCTGCTTCGTTGAGTTCGTAGAAAACAATGTCTCTGTTACTTGATTTTATGTATCCAGAAGATGATTCAGAAAGATTCCCTGTTCTTATGGGAGTTATGAACTTCCTCTGCCTGTGTTTCCGCAACTGATTGAATCTTCTGGAGAGAAGATATAGTTCGTCTTCTTCTGACGAGGATCCACCAGAGTTTTCCACTTTTTCCTGCAAAAATTTATGTTTATTTTTTATTAGATTTAAGAGCGAGAGACTTACCTTGCTTCTGGGGTTCATCTTCTTTTAGTTCTATATCATGACTTCTCAGGGAGCTGATAAGTTCTTATAAGAGAAATTTTATCTAGATCTTTGGCTAGTTTTAATGTTGTGACCATGAGTCTCCATTGCTTGGGTAAACTTCTTATGATTTTCTTTACATGATCTGCTGTGGAGTACCCTTTGTCCAGAACTTTCAATCTTGCAACCAGAGTTTGAAATCTTGAGAACATTGTCTCAATAGTTTCTTCTTATTCCATTTTGAAAGCTTTTCACTTCTGGATGAGTGCAATAGCTTTGGTTTCTTTGAATTTCGTGTTGTCTTCATGCATCATTCTCAAGGAGTCAAACATGTGTTTTGCTGATTCTCTGTTTGTGATCTTCTTATACTCTGTACGAGATAGAACTCAAGAGAATTATTTTGGCCATGTGATGATTTCTAAATTCTGTCTTTTAAAGATTTGTCATTCTTTTTCTGTCAATCTTCTGACCATTTTCATCACTAGGATGAATATAGACATCAGTCACCAGATCTCATAGATCAGCATCATGAGCTAGAAAGAAACTTCTGATTATGTCTTTCTAGTAATCAAATTTTCACCGTCAAATATTGGGGGTCTGCAGCTGATTCTGTCTTTCTCATCATGATAATCATTGCTGATGATCTAACTTGGTCCCACCATAGTGTTTTTCCTGCTTTGATCTTTTTCTGACACGATTAAGTGTTTGCACCCAGATCCAGGTGCTCTGATACCAATTGAAGAATGGAAAAACACAAGAAAATGGGGGGTTTGAATTGGGGATTTGAAATCTAATACAAAATGACACTTGATTTTTATCCTGGTTCGTTTGAACTCAAACTACTCCAGTCCACCCTAGATAAGGTGATTTCGCCTCTCTCAATCGAGGTCTTAATCCACTAATCAAAAATTTATTACACAATCACAAAGACTACCATCAATGTTTTCTTGAGCCTAAACCACAACTTGGTTTCTCAAGTTATTACAAAGTATGAATAAAAAATATGTACAGTAGTGTTTTTAGAAAACTATATCACAACTGTGATTTTTTACACAAAGTTTAAGCACAATGAAGATAATATGAAAGACAACTTAAGAGTGTTCTTTGTACGTATGTATGCCAATTTGATTTCTTCTTCAATTCTTCTTTATATATGCAAAGCTTTTGAGAACCGTTGGAGACACCATAATCTGTTTTGGAATGTTGATGAATAAATATGAATGCACTTTCCAAAAATAAAGATTCTTGTCTTTTTTCAGCCGTTACTATTGATTAGTGATCCGCTGTCGTGCGCGTATCAAAACGAGTGTTTTTGCGAAACGGTTTCAAAACTGTAGTATTTAACGACAACTGTAACTCGGATATCGTTCTCACAAGGATTCTTGATTTTATTAAACAACAAAAATCGAATTGGGGGGGGGTTGGTTTTAAGGACGATTTATAAAAAAAAATAGAAAATAAGTGCTTAAAATAAGTGATTATGAAATAAGTCGATCCACTGTTTCGAGTTCCTACTATCATCGATTAATACAATTTAACTTCCCTAAGCGGATTCCTATTCAAATTCAATCACAATTTCATCCAACAAGCGAGAATGAAAAAAAATAAGAATTATGTTCCCTTTTCACCGAATTAAGCAAACGGTTAATCAACAAACGGAATAACGAATTAATCATACGATATAACATCAATTATAATTGGGAAACATAATTCAATCAAACCAATAAGATTACTCTAAGATAATTTGAATTAAGCAAACGAATATAAAAGGCAAAAATGATATGAATAGAAATTGAATTGTAAATTATATTAACCTCAAGTTTTGGAAACCAAGTTACAGCAGATCAACTCTAACGGATTAGTTCTCCATTCCCATTCGTACAAAATTGTTTTCTCCCTTTTGTCTCAATAAAAACGTGATAAAAATCCCCTTATGCGGATGCCCCCAGGTTAAAGAGGAACAATCCATTCGGTTTACAAATCAACTGGGTTGAAAACATAACCCAGACCCAAAACTACTAACCCAAAACTTAAAAGTCTAAAGCTGCAAATTCAACGACTTTTTCAACCTTTCTTCACTTCGAATCAGCTTCTGGCCAAAACTATAAAGTTGTAGGCCATTTTCTTTAACTTTCCAACGCATGGTCAAACGCCTCCATCCGATTTTTGTAGAATTAGTTATGAATTTTCCGTGAAAGCTGCAGTTGCTGAAAATAAAATACGAAAATTAATTAAATGCAAAAATAAAATAAATTAGCAAAACATATTAAAACATAAAAATAAACCCAATAAACTAAAGAAATGCATTAGTACAATCGTGGAAGGATGTGCATCAAAATACACTGATCAATTAGCCATGAATAAAATGTAACACTTCAGAATATGCTCACATCAGAAGATGAATGTTACCGTTGAGACTCTTTTACTTTCCAGAACTTTACATACCAGAATATCAGAGTTCTTGTTTCACAGTGTTGGCGCATTCAAAAGTTGTAACATAGAACTTATTCATTTAGATTTTTACATGGATTTACTTCTAGGTCATGTTTTCTAATTCAACCTCTTGTTCTTGAAACAAATAATACTTCGAAAACGTTCATAATTCTTTAAAAAGATTGGTTTCGATTCAAATAATTTTCTAAAGTAAAGTTTATTAAACTTGTAAATAAAATGAAGTAAAACAACTGAAACTAAATTGCTAAAATATATTTCTGGAATGATAAACTTTATTAAAATAAAAATGTGTTTACACGTATATTTCTCAGACGACTCTTTTCTCAATATGCAGATACTTTGAGTTTTGTGAGATATTATACAAATGAATGAACACACTGAATCCTATCACTAAGACTCCTATATATATATATATATATATATATATATATATATATATATATATATATATATATATATATATATATATATATATATATATATATATATATATATATATATATATACTAATTCGACCTTAATAGTATTTGTACATCTATATTCCATGTTCCCGTGCAAACTCTTCGAATTAATAGACCTTCACACGTCTTCTGGATAAAATCGAAAGACTTGAATTTTGAATCCCTCTATTCACGGAGAGCGCCAAAACTTCAACAAGACTATTCGAATTCAAACTTAAATACTTTTAACTGTTCAACACATAATCTTCTTTAAGTATTTGATCTTCGACCATCCATTTAAAAATAATCATCCAGACTACTTAACAAACAACCATTCGTAATTTCCATCAAACATCTTTCTCAAAAATAACTTAGTCTTCAACTTTTGACCATTTATACTTATTATTGAAATTTCTAGCTAACAAATTGCCCCTAAAATTGTATGTTTTGAAACTTATGAAGAAATAGACAATTTTTGAATAGCCTCAAATTTGAATACAACTGTCTCATAATGATCATTATTTTTCATGACGTCATGGTCATAATGATTATTTCCTTCAAACGTCTCATCGAGATGTATGTTCGCGCAGTTTCATCATTACCATACTGATGTAGGCAGAAATCGTGGCTTCCAAAAAAGTAACCGTTTTCTTAACTTATAGAAAGTTGACACGCACCCCACTATACTTCATCCAAGAAATAAAACTGAAATGTTTTCTCTTATCAATACCTTTTCTTAACCTCAGAAAATACATTTCCAACTTCCATTGGTTTCTGAACATCTGCGAACGTTTCTTCTTCTTTCTTATAACCTTCAAATTTCTTCATCAATGGCACCCACAAAGAAAAGCACCAAGGCTAACAAGAACGTGAAGAACAAAGATGTTGCATCCAAACCCATTGGTCATGCATCAAAAACCATTATGGTTGGAAATCAAGAATTTGTGCCAACACCCATACTTTCCGCAGAATAAAAAGCAATCTATGCATCTTAGGTAATTATCCCTTTCACCATTGCTGATAAAACCTTAGGGTATACGGGTCCTCTAATTCATGCTGATGACTTAGTAAATTGCAAGGAATTTTTTCCTACATATCACGGAACTAGTCCAATAGCTAGTAAACTTAGGCCTCAAAAGAACATAGGTAAGAAGGTTGATAAAGATTCTAAAGAATCAAACGCAGAAATCCCTCAAGAAGGAACTTCTTCAGGTTTTGCTGATACAGAAAAACCTTTTCACCTGAATTATATGACCGATATTTTTAAGCCATTTAGACCCTGCCCAATAAAAGATAATAAACAGTACCTTGATTGGTTAACTAAGATTGAAAAACAAAAATCCCAATTCTGGAAGGAAATTGGCATCTTCAACTTGATCCAATTGTCGAAGGTTGGGCCTAGCTATTGCCAATACATGTTGATGGCATCTTTGTATTTCCGGAACAATACCTTTAACACCTTCCATCTTTCTTGCGGAATGATTACTCCCACTTTATTCGATATGGCCGCAATTACTGGGCTTCGACCCATTAGGGAAGCTTTTGACCCTTCTGTATAATCTGAAAACACCATTGACTTTAAAGTCGAACATGATGGCTTCACCAAGTATATGAGTATTATCATACTGAAGGAAGTGAAGTATTAGATGTCGAACACATAGCCTTTCTCTCTCTATGGCTATCTAGGTTCATTTTCTGCAGTAAACCCCTCAAAGTTTCTAAGAGGTTCTTAACCTTAGCCAATCAACTCCACTCAGGTCGAAACGTCTGCCTCAGCAATTTAATCCTTGATGGGTTATATGACTGTTAGGGAGAAGCATCCACGTCTTTGAAGGAATACAAAGTGGGCACCAATCTTTTGCTAGCTGGCCCATACTGGCTTCTCCAATTATGGCTAAATGCCATGTTCGAACCCTCCTTTTCTACTTATGGAACAATAGACGAAACAGACCCTGAAATTCAAAATTGAACGATCAAAGGGACTAGGTTAGTTCAATTGACACCCAATGATGACTACAACAACTTAAAGGAGTGTTTCACCAGATATGCTATGATGTTCGTGAAACGCCATAATTTTACTCCCTCTATGGCTCCTTTCGCTAACAGAACCCACGATCCAGCATGGTTTGTGAAACCCATTCCTGATATTATATCCTCTCAAGACACAAAATATTTGGACATCTAGAAAGCCTTTTTGCTTCCAAGTTTAATTGTCACAAGAATCATGCCAATCAAAAGTCACATCACCCTGCTTGCCTACCAACCTAACTTCGTTTCCCGATAATTTAGACTTTGCCAAGTGATTCCTGAGCCTCTTTTTGACAAGAAAAAAAGCTCTTTGCATCCATGGAATGAACTTTTTTCTCCAGGATCGAGATACACGTGTTATACCTCAATTTTTGCCCTTAAGATCTCTCATCATCTCATATTATCAATACATCAAGACCACACATTAGGGTTGGTTCTCCCTTCTACTTCATCCTATCTTTAAGTTTGCTCTTGAGGGATCACCAAACATCTTAAATTGTGTATCTTGTACATGGGTTCTTTTAACTAACATCAAAATATGTATATATGTTTCTTTGAATGTTCATGTTGTAGGTGATGACACAATTGCATCTATCTCACCATCTAACATAGGGTTTGAGGATTAGTCCTCAGTCCAATGATTCTTCAATGGATGGCAAGAGCTCAAGCTTCAAGGTTATGTCTATGATATCAAATTTTTTGGTTGAAAGGATTCTCTCACTTTATTTAGGTCATGTTTTCCTTAAGGTTGGTGGTGGCATTCATCAAGAAGATTCATAGGTTCATGTATTTATTTCCATGCCTTCTTCAACAAGTTTCATTAAGACTTAAGCTCCATACATGATTGTTCTTCAAGATAAAATAATTTCAAAGATCTAATTTGATTCATAATGCTCTATTTTGCAAAAAGAGTTCAAAAGATTCAAGGTTGATTCAACAAGTTTGACCTAATTGAGCAAGTGCTTAATTCAGTGGTCACAAGTGCATAACTCTCTCAATTTTCAATACTTTGAGTTGGTTATTTTTGCTATGTATTTTTATCATCATATATATATAATAACTTCTCTTCACATGACAAGATCTAATTGTGCAAGGAAAATCATCAAAACTTGAAAGGGGTTTCAAGTTATTTTGACACTTTCTGAGCTAGGGTTTGCTGACTTCCAAGGACCATATCTTGCTCATTTTTTTGATATTTTTGATTGATTCCAAATCCATGATTCTCTTTAAATGGTCCTTGACAAGTTATCTTAAAGGGTTTAAGGCTAATTTTGAATGAAAGATCACTAATGTAATGCCCGTAATTTAATTAAATTATTTTTGGAATATTTGTGAAGTTGTATTATAATTAATTAGATTTAATTATTTTATTAAGTGGAGAAATAATATTAGAGATATAATATTATATGGTGAAATAATATTAGAAGTGTAGTATTATTTAATGTGGGCTTATTTTGAAGGAATAGAAGTAATAAGGGGGTGTGTTAGTTTTAAGCCCAATAAAGAATAATAGAATAATAGGGTTATTTTATTATTTGTTAGAAGGAATAGAAAGAAAGAAGCAGTAGAAAGAATAAGGATTTGGAAGAGAACGTGCAAGCTGCTAGAGAAAGTGGAAAAAAACAAGAACGTGAATCCAACCGGAAATTGTAGAGCGACCTTCAATCCAAGGTAAGGGTGGGGTTCTAACTCTATAATTGGGTTTATGATGATTGATATGTGGGGTTAGAGGTGATTGTTATCTTGTTCTTGAATTGAGAATATATGATTTATGTATGATGAGAATTGATGAGTTTCGATGAATATTGATGTCTTGATGCCGTTAAAATGATGTAGAATCGTAGGGTAATTATGGGTTATGAATTGTCATGATTAGATTAAGTTTTAGGGATTTAGTTATGGAACCGTGGTGAGATGCAGTGATGGAAAACGTTAAATATAGCAGTAATGAAAACGCAGAATTTGGCAAATTGATATCATGCACTACTGTATTAGAATTAATGAATTAATTTAGAGAATAGAATTTGTCAATACCGTTCATAGTTAGGTCGATATCAGGCAGGAATTAGAACAATAGGATGAATAGAAAATAACAGTTCTGATATTAGACGTAAGTTATTAGAAGTTGCGTGGCTTAGTGAAAGATAGAAATTCTGACGTTAGAAGTTGCGTTGAAATCATGAGAAAGTAACAGTTCTGATGTTATAAGTTGCATGGGTTAGGAGCTATGCTGTCAAAGGACTGAGTCATCAGAAGTTGCATTAGTCAGAATTTGTATTAGTCAGAAGATGGGGTTGGTCAGAAGCTGTGATGATCAGAATTTGTATCTGGTCAGAGGTTGGGTGGTCAGAAGCTGTGATGATCAGAAGTTGTATCTGGTTAGAGGTTGGGTGGTCAGAAGCTGTGATGATCAGAAGTTGCATCTGATCAGAGGTTGCACTAGTAAGAAGTTATAGTAGTCAGAAGATTGTGTCGCCCAAAGGTTGCGTCATTATAAGTTGTGTATTTATAAATAGCGTTGGTTAGAGGTTGCATGGTTAGAAGTTGGATGGCCTTTTCGTTGTTTTGTGCAGAGCGATGAACGATAGATGCTTAGAAGCTGTTGTTTGAGATATAACAGTAGGATAGTGTCGGTCTTGACATTAGAGTTACAGAATGACAGTGTTGATTTACTGTGGAAATTAAATACAACTGAGTTGTTAGTGAGAAGTTATTAATAATATTGTGTTGATGATTTATAATAAATACATGATGTTTGATAAATTATTTTGATGATCTGAGATGTTGATTAATTGAGATGTTTTTGAGATGTTAATTTGAGATGTTAATTTGAGATGTTCTTGAGATGATAAATTGAGATGTTTTTGAGATGATAAATTGAGATATTTTTGAGATGTTAAATTGAGATGTTTTGAGATGATTTGAGATGGTGTTAACTTGGGTGTTATTATTACATTCATGGTTATGTCGCATACATTGCATTTTTGAGATGGAGCTTATGCTCGTTGAGATGGCCTGTATTGGCAAATTTTTGAGATGAAGGCTATGCCTTGTTGATGCCTCTATTAATTGGAAAATTTTTGAGATGGGAGTTCTGCTCCAATGGTACCACATGCATTTGCATAGTATTGAGTCACATTATATGATAGTTTAGAGAAGTGTAATTTGATGTTGATGAATGCGTATATGCATTGTAAATATTGTAGATTATGAGATGAGAAGTGGTGATGTTATTGATCTAATTTAATATATTAATTATCATGCACTTTATTATATTGTTAGATATCTCACCCCTTCTATTTGAATGTTGCCCTTATGTTGGTAACGTGCAGGTAATCGAGAGTGAAGGCTGTATTCCTTCAATAGTTCGAGTCAGTGTCATTGCTCTGATATGTAACACTCGGGGGGATGAACGCTTGCTGTTTTTGATTGTTGATTTTCAGTTGTTGAACTTTAAATTGATTATTATTAAATATGTGATGTTTCGAAGTTGTTGTGTTGTTGTTAGAGATGTTATTAAGAATTTCGCTGCGTAGATGTTGAATTATTTGATTAAAGATATTATGTTGATGGTCCATCCGATGTTTTAAAAAGTGTTATATATCCAAGATGAATGCAATGAATTTTGATAGAAGAATTTGTGACGTCCCGATTCATTTGTATGATTGAATTTTATAACTCTGATTTATTTATATAATTTGCCGGGGTAGAATTGGGGTATTCCAAAGTTGGTATCAGAGCAAAAGGTTGGTCCGACCTTGTCGTCGAGTCTTAGTTGTCTAACAGTCGAGTATTGTTATTTGAGTTCTAATCGTTGTTTATGTTGTAGTGAGAAGTTGAGATGGATGGAAGAAATGATGCTGCACTTGCTTCTGCTCTAGAAGCAATGGTTCATGCGATGGAAAATCAGCCGAATGCTGACGGGAATGCTGGATCTTGTAGCTTGGCGACTTTCCAGAGAGAGAATCCACCTACGTTCAAGGGAAAGTATGATCCTGACGGAGCATTGGAGTGGTTGAAAGAGATTGAGAGAATCTTTCGCGTGATGGACTGCACTCCAGTGCAGAAGGTTCGTTATGGGACTCATATGCTAGCAGTCGAGGTTGATGACTGGTGGCTAGAGACTTGCCAGAAATTGGAAACTGCAGGTGAGAATGTCACTTGGGCTGTGTTCCATAGGAAGTTTTTGAGAAAGTATTTTCCTGAAGATATCCGTGGTAAGAAGGAAATTGAGTTCCTTGAGCTGAAGCAAGGGAATCTGTCAGTTGTTGAGTATGCTGCCAAGTTTGCTGAGTTGGCTAAGTTTTATCCACATTACGCTGAGGAAAATGCTGAATTTTCGAAGTGTATTAAATTTGAGAACGGGTTGCGCCCGGAGATTAAGAAAGCAGTTGGATATCAGAAAATCAGTGTCTTTGCTGATTTGGCTGTAGGATTTACAAAGAGGACAATAATGCTCATTACAAGATTATCAGTGAGAAGAGGGGTAAGCACCCAAAGAATCGTGGTAAGCCTTATGATGCCCCAACTAGTAAAGGTAAATAGAAAGTTGCTCATGGTCATAGGACTAGTGGGGGAGATGCTCCTGCTAGTGTGGTTTGTTTTAAGTGTGGGAAACCTGGACACAAGAGTAATGTGTGCACTACTGAAGTGAAGAGGTGTTTCCGTTGTGGCAAGAACAAACATGTTGTATCTGAGTGTGAACACAAGAATGTGGTTTGTTTCAACTGTAAAGAAGAAGGGCACATTGGTAGCCAGTGTCCGAAACCGAAGAGGGCCCAGTCTAATGGTAAAGTATTTGCTTTGGTTGAGGATCAGACAGTTGCTGAGGATTGACTTATTAGAGGTACATGTTTCATTAATAGTACTCCTTTAATCACTATTATTGATACTGGTGCTACGCATTGTTTTATTGCTGCTGATTGTGTTGAAAGATTGGGTCTTATGTTGTCTTCTTTGGATGGAGAAATGGTCGTCGATACTCCATCCAAGGGGTCGGTGACTACTTCTTTTGTGTGTGCTCAATGTCCCTTGTCGATCTTAGAGAGAGACTTTGCTGCTGATTTGGTTTGTTTATCATTAAGAGGTTTAGATTTGATTTTGGGTATGAATTGGTTAGAGCATAACTGTGTTCATATTAACTGTTATGATAAGTCTGTGAAGTTTTCTACTCCTGAAGAAGAGGAAGATGGTTTGTTGTCTGCTAGACAGTTGAGGAAGTTGATGCAGGAGGAAGCACATATGTTTTCGTTGATGGCGTCGCTATCTGTAGAGACTCAAGCTATAATTGAGGAATTGCAGGTGGTGTGTGAATTTCCTGAAGTTTTCCCTGATGAGATTCCTGATGTACCTCAAGAGAGGGAAGTTGAATTTGCAATTGATCTTGTACCTGGTACCAGACCCGTGTCTATGGCACCATACATGATGTCTGCATCTGAGTTGTCTGAGTTGAAGAAGCAATTGGAAGAGTTACTTGAGAAGAAGTTTGTGAGACCAAGTGTATCGCCGTGGGGTGCTCCAGAGTTGTTAGTGAAGAAGAAAGATGGAAGTATGAGGCTTTGTGTTGATTATAAACAGCTGAATAAAGTGACAATTAAGAACAAGTATCCGCTTCCAAGAATAGATGACTTAATGGATTAATTGGTGGATGCTCGTGTGTTTAGTAAGATTGATTTGAGGTCAGGTTACCATCAAATCAAAGTGAAGGATGAAGATATTCAGAAGACGGCTTTCAGAACGCGTTATGGACATTACAAGTATTCAGTGATGCCTTTCGGTGTTACTAATGCGCCGGGAGTATTCATGGAATATATGAATCATATCTTTCATACTTATTTGGATCAGTTCTTAGTGGTGTTCATCGATGATATTTTGATTTACTCTAAGTCAAAAGAAGAGCATGTTGAACACTTAAGAGTAGTATTGCAAGTTTTGAAAGATAAGAAGTTGTATGCAAAGCTGTCCAAGTGTGAGTTTTGGTTATAAGAGGTTAGTTTTCTTGGCCATGTGATTTCAGGTAGTGGCATTGCTGTAGATCCATCGAAGGTTGATGTTGTGTTACAATGGGAAACTCCAAGGTCAGCTACTGAGATTAGAAGCTTCTTGGGATTAGCTGGTTATTATAGAAAGTTTATCGAAGGGTTTTCTAAGTTGTCACTTTCGTTGACTAAGTTGACTTGTAAAGGTAGGGCTTTTGTGTGGGATGTTCAGTGCGAAGAAAGTTTTGCAGAATTGAAGAAGAGGTTGACGTCGGCTCCGATTTTGACGTTGCCTAATCCAGGAGAGCCTTTTGTGGTGTATTGTGATGCTTCTAAGATGGGTTTAGGAGGTGTGGTTATGAAGAATGGTAAGGTAGTTTCTTATGCGTCAAGGCTGTTAAGAACTCATGAGAAGAACTATCCTACGCCTGATTTAGAGCTTGCTACAGTTGTTTTTATACTGAAGATTTGGAGGCATTATCTTTATGGTTCTAGATTTGAAGTGTTTAGTGACCATAAGAGCTTGAAGTATTTGTTTGATCAGAAAGAGCTGAATATGAGGCAACGAAGATGGTTGGAATTGTTAAAGGATTATATTTCAGTTTGAATTATCATCCAGGAAAGGCGAATGTGGTAGCTGATGCGTTGAGTCGAAAAACTTTACATATGTCAGCAATGATGATTAGAGAGTTGGAATTGATTGAGCAGTTCAGAGATATGAGCTTAGTTTACGAGGTTACTCCATGGAGTGTTATGTTGGGTATGTTGAAGATTAATAATGAATTTCTAGACAGTATCATAGAAGCTCAAAAGTTGGATGTGAAACTGGTAGATTTGCTGGTTGGGACTGATCAATCTGAGAATAGTGATTTTAAGCTAGATGCGCAAGGTGTGTTGAGATTTTGTAACCGGATTTGTATTCCTGATGATGCTAAGATGAAGAAAGTGATACTTGAAGAGAGCCATAGAAGTAAGTTGAGGATTCATCCAGGAGCTACAAAGATGTATCAAGATTTGAAAGGTTTGTTTTGGTGGCCTGGGATGAAGAGTGATGTGGCTCGGTTTGTGTATGCATGTTTGACTTGTCAGAATTCGAAAGTTGAACATCAGAAGCCTGCAGGGTTGATGCAACTGTTAGAAGTTCCAGAATGGAAATGGGATAGCATTTCAATGGACTTTGTGACGGGGTTGCCTAATACTTTAAGAGGACATGATTCAATTTGGGTGATTGTTGATAGGCTTACGAAGTCAACTCATTTTATTCCTATTAACATCAGTTTTCCAGTGCCGAAGTTGGATGAGATTTATATCAGTGTGATTGTGAAGCTGCATGGTGTTCCTTTGTGCATTGTGTCAGATAGAGATCCAAGATTTACTTCTGATTTTTGGAAGAGTTTGCAAGAAGCATTGGGTTCTAAGTTGAGGTTGAGTTTAGCGTATCATCCTCAGACAGATGGTCAGACTGAACGGACTATTCAATCGTTGGAAGACTTGTTGAGGGCGTGTGTTCTTGAGCAGGGAGGTTCGTGGGATACTTATCTTCCTTTGATAGAGTTCACGTATAATAACAATTATTATTCCAGTATTGGGATGACACCTTTTGAAGCATTGTATGGTCGAAGATGTAGAACTCTGTTATGTTGGCATGAATCTGGTGAAAGTGTAGTACTTGGACCTGAACTTGTTCGTGAGACTACTGAGAAGGTGAAGTTGATTCGAGAAGATATGAAAGCTTCACAAAGTAGACAGAAGAGTTATCATGACAAGCGAATGAAAGATTTAGAATTTCAAGCTGGTGATCACGTGTTTTTGAGAGTTACACCTGTGACTGGTGTTGGGCGAGCATTGAAGTCTAAGAAACTCACTTCTCGTTTTATTGGACCATATCAGATTTCAGAGAGAGTGGGGAATGTTGCTTATAGAGTGGCTTTACCGCCTAATCTTTCGAATTTGCATGATGTGTTTCATGCGTCGCAACTTCGGAAGTATATTTCAGATCCATCTCATGTGATTTATATGGACGACGTGCAAGTACGGGATAATCTTACGGTGGAGACGATGCCTGTACGGATCGCGGACCGTGAAATGAAGACTCTGAGGAGAAAAGAGATTGCCTTGGTTAAAGTGGTTTGGCTAGGAGCTGCTGGTGAAAGCATAACTTGGGAGTTGGAGAGCAAGATGCGAGACTCCTATCCTGAATTGTTTGATTGAGGTAAATTTTCGAGGACGAAAATATTCTAAGTGGGGGAGAGTTGTAACGCCTGTAATTTAATTAATTATTTAATTAAATTATTTTTGGAATATTTGTGAAGTTGTATTATAATTAATTGGATTTAATTATTTTATTAAGTGGAGAAATAATATTAGAGATATAATATTATGTGGTGAAATAATATTAGAAGTGTAATATTATTTAATATGGGCTTATTTTGAAGGAATAGAAGTAATAAGGGTGTGTGTTGGTTTTAAGCCCAATAAGGAATAATAGAATAATAGGGTTATTTTATTATTTGTTAGAAGGAATAGAAAGAAAGAAGCAGTAGAAAGAATAAGGATTTGGAAGAGAACGTGCAAGCTGCTAGAGAAAGTGGAAAACGGCAAGAACGTGAATCCAACCGGAAATGGTAGAGCGACCTCAATCCAAGGTAAGGGTCTATAATTGGGTTTATGATGATTGATTTGTGGGGTTAGAGGTGATTGTTGTCTTGTTCTTGAATTGAGAATATATGATTTATGTATGATGAGAATTGATGAATTTCGATGAATATTGATGTCTTGATGCCGTTAAAATGATGTAGAATCATAGGGTAATTATGGGTGATGAATTGTCATGATTAGATTAAGTTTTAGGACTTTAGTTATGGAACCGTGGTGAGATGCAGTGATGGAAAACGTTGAATATAGCAGTAATGAAAACGTAGAATTTGGCAAATTGATATCAGGCGCTACTGTATTAGAATTAATGAATTAATTTGGAGAATAGAATTTGTCAATTCTGTTCTTAGTTAGGTCGATATCAGGCAGGAATTAGAACAATAGGATGAATAGAAAATAACAGTTCTGATATTAGACGTAAGTTGTTAGAAGTTGCGTGGCTTAGTGAAAGATAGAAATTATGACGTTAGAAGTTGTGTTGAAATCATGAGAAAGTAACAATTCTGATGTTAGAAGTTGCATGGGTTAGGAACTATGCTGTCAGAGGACTGAGTCATCAGAAGTTGCATTAGTCAGAATTTGTATTAGTCAGAAGATGGGGTTGGTCAGAAGCTGTGATGATCAGAATTTGTATCTGGTCAGAGGTTGGGTGGTCAGAAGCTGTGATGATCATAAGTTGTATCTGGTCAGAGGTTGGGTGGTCAGAAGCTGTGATGATCAGAAGTTGCATTTGATCATAGGTTGCACTAGTCAGAATTTATAGTAGTCAGAAGATTGTGTCGCCCAGAGGTTGCGTCATTAGAAGTTGTGTATTTATAAATATCGTTGGTTAGAGGTTGCATGGTCAGAAGTTGGATGGCCTTTGCGTTGTTTTGTGCAGAGCGATGAACGATAGATGCTTAAAAGCTATTGTTTGAGCTATAACAGTAGGATAGTGTCGGTCTTGACGTTAGAGTTACAGAATGACAATGTTGATTTACTATGGAAATTAAATACAACTGAGTTGTTAGTGAGAAGTTGTTAATAATATTGTGTTGATGATTTATAATAAATACATGATGTTTGATAAATTATTTTGATGATCTGAGATGTTGATTAATTGAGATGTTTTTGAGATGTTTTTGAGATGATAAATTGAGATGTTGTTGAGATGATAAATTAAGATGTTTTTGAGATGTTAAATTAATATGTTTTGAGATGATTTGAGATGTTGCTAATTTGGGTGTTATTATTACGTTCATGGTTATGTCGCATACATTGCATTTTTGAGATGGAGCTTATGCTCGTTGAGATGGCCTGTATTGGCAAATTTTTGAGATGAAGGCTATGCCTTGTTGATGCCTCTATTAATTAGCAAATTTTTGAGATGGGAGTTCTGCTCCAATGGTACCACATGCATTTGCATAGTATTGAGTCACATTATATGATAGTTTAGAGAAGTGTAATTTGATGTTGATGAATGCGTATATGCGTTGTAAATATTGTAGATTATGAGATGAGAAGTGGTGATGTTATTGATCTAATTTAATATATTAATTATCATGCGCTTTATTATATTGTTAGATATCTCACCCCTTCTGTTTTAATGTTACCCTTATGTTGGTAACGTGCAGGTAATCGAGAGTGAAGGTTGTATTCCTTCAATAGTTCGAGTCAGTGTCATTGCTCTGATATGTAACACTCGGGGGGATGAACGTTTGCTGTTTTTGATTGTTGATTTTCAGTTGTTGAACTTTAAATTGATTATTATTAAATATGTGATGTTTTAAAGTTGTTGTTTTGTTGTTAGAGATGTTATTAAGAATTTCGCTGCGTAGATGTTGAATTATTTGATTAAAGATATTATGTTGATGGTTCACCCGATGTTTTAAAAAGTGTTATATATCCATGATGAATGCAATGAATTTTGATAGAAGAATTTGTGACGTCCCGATTCATTTGTATGATTGAATTTTATAACTCTGATTTATTTATATAATTTGTCGGGGTATAATTGGGGTGTTCCAACTAATGGTTGAGAAAGATTACAAGTATTTTGGACAAACTATCAAATTCTCTTGTGTGACTTCAAAGGAACATAACTTGGTTAATTTTTATCTCCTTGAGCTCATTATTTTTCCACAATAATCTTTGGGACGTCTACTACAAATTTGGTTCAATATGCAATAATTGAAAATGCTTGGAAAGTTGTTTAAGAATTGAAAAAAATTATAGGTCTTTTATGAATTTCCCCAAATTTGTTCATCATTTTCCAAAGACTATAACTCTTTCAATTTTTATGATTTTTGAGTGATCTCAATTCCACAATTCAATTCAAGAAGTCTACTTCATTTCATCTTCAAGGATCAAGAGATCATTTTGAGTGGAAGGTTATGTAATTTTGAAGAACATTATAGGTCATTTTGAAGTTCAACACTTAGAAATATTTCTAAGTACAAAAACCAATGTGTTTTTCACGATTTCAATTGATCATAACTTTTTTCTCAAGCATCCAATTTCTACCTTTCTTGGCACATTGTGAATTTTGTTATGAGATCTTTCAAATGCTTCAAGAATCATCCCATAAAGATCCCTAAGTAGTGAGCTATGCATTATTGAAGTTGGCTCCATGGAATCTATTTTTGCCTCGAGTTAGAATTTTTACCATGAGTAAACTTGAATTACAGGTTGAATTACTCAAAGTTTAGTTGCTAAACATGTTTAATTAATTGCCCATATGCGTTTTGATAAGAATTGCACTTAGTATGAGGTCGTTTTTATGTATTTCAAGTCACACGTTTGGCATGATCATAAATGACATGGTTTACACGATTTGCTCACAATTCCTCTCATTTCTCATTATCATTCATTTTCCTATAAATAGAGGATGCTATTCCACTCTTTTCGACAAGCTTAGAGAGTCAAAATCACTCTGCCAAACTCTCTTCATAGCTCACAGTTCTGATTTTTAGAATTCACTCTTTCCCTGTTTTTCAATCCAATTTCTTTGTTCATTTTTCATTCTTGAACTTCACTAAAGCTAACAGAAGAATAACCAAGTCTTGAAGTGCCTTAAATCCTGCTAGCCAAGTTATGTTTCAGAGCTCTGAAGTTGAGCTTCAACATGCATATTCCTCCATCAATTCTCTCCAAACTTGTTATGACAATGTAGCTCTCATCACTCTGATACTCATAGCATCATTAGTTTTTAACCGGAAGTGAGTTTTGCTCATAAATTTTCAAATCCATTTTCGATTGTTTCCTTCTGGTTTTTTCCAAATCGACTAAGTTGTGGTTAATATAAATTTTTTGTGAGGGTACCATTGGAATCGTCTTGATGAGACGAAGCGAATGACACCGGTCTGAGCTTCCAATTTTACTATTTGTAGAACATGCAACTCGCATGTGGCCGGAGGTTAAAGACAATGACATGCCATCTCTCAATCAATGACAAGACACCACTTTTTTTTTTAAATATGTTTTTTAATTAGTGATTCAGTGTATTATTCACTAATGTCCATATCATGCACAACACGTCTGATCCTATGGATTATCTTACTAACGCATTTTGACATTGATCCATTGGTCCATATTATTTTGGTATTATTTTTATTTTGAGTTTTTATTTTAATTGTTTTAAACTTCAAAAATTCATTAAAATTATTCATTTCAACTTTTAAAATTGTGAAAAAATTATCAAAAATAATTTTGATTTTTCACTTTCTTATTTTGATTTTTCACAATTTTATTTTTTGATTTGGTATTTTTTATGATTTTTTACTTTATTTGACTTGTTTTAATTGTTTAAAAATACTTTTCTTGATTTTTAAATTCTAAAAAAATGATGGAAGGATACAATGATCTCTTGACAAATATTGGTAACCTCATTTTGTTTTACAATTTTTCACAAATTTTGGTTTATTTTGCTTATTTCTTTAAATTTAAAAAATAGTTTCTGACTTTAAAAAATTCTAAAAAAATTTGTCAACACTTGTTGACTCATGTTTAACTTATGATATTTTTTTAGGATTTTTATTTGGTATTTTAATACATGTTGTATATTTTACCAATTATTTCCTTTTTAAATCATTTAAAATTTATTTCATATTAAATATATTTTATTATTTTTTGATTGGTCCTGATTTGGAGACACTTGAGTGTTTTTATTTTTGGGTAAGTTTCACAACCTCATTGGATCTTGGGTGTTGATAGGTTGAAAAACCAAATCCACCAAAATGGATGAATGATGGTAATGATAATTGAAACCCTAGTTTCATTTGATACACCCCTTTCCCTATTCATGTTATCCTTTTCTTATTTTTACTTGTGCTACATGCTCTTGGAGAATGATATACATATCATTTCTCTAAAATCTTTGGTAGATAGATTGCTATTGACCGGTCTCAAAATAGGCGTGACTTCTACATAAGTCCACTTACGATTGCTTAACATAGTGCTCAATTTGTCCCGATTCCGAAAATGATCATTCGTGGCTCAAACCTATGTTTTCAAGCCCAAGCATGTTTAATTTGAAACATTGGATCAAATAACTTTGAAGTTCATTGTTAAGAGGCTTTGATTCTATCAATCCTCTAATGAACTTCATGAATTTTGGTCTAAGTGAATCATTTGAACATCGTTGATCACATGTGGTTGCTTTGAGCACTTAAAATGAATGATATACTTGACAAAAATAAAATGAGACTTGTTGTTGAGAAACTTTGATTTTATCAATCTTCTAATAAATTTTCAAATGCAAGCTTCAAGATGGTCGTTCAACTAACCCTATAACTTCTAATTCACTAACAATTAACTTTACTTTATGCCTTTATTTTGTGCCTTTATTTTTATGTACCATTTACTTTAGCATTTACATTCCATGCCATTTTTTCTTTTGCTCACTTGAGCATTTATATTTATGTCATTTTTTCTTTGCTCACTTGAGCTTTATTTTCTTTTAAAGACACTTAATAATCAACTTGAGCATTAAAAGATTTAAGGTTACTTGGACTATCTGGTTACAATCCTTGGCATTGTGGAGTTGTGGACCTCTCAGACTTAGGATTATAAGCCTTGATACTTGGAGACCTTGTTGATCTGTTGTTATTTTGTCTAAAGCTCTTGGGGTTTACTCCAAGGAGTTGAGTTGATTTTATTTGTGTGCAGGTTATTCTGATTTTATGCTTTGTCTGTGATTGAGAATTCTTCTGTATATAGTTGTTACTCTGCTTAATTTTTGTGAAGACTTAATTCATCTGAAGCTTGGTATTTTTCAAAGGTTTAGTATTTTTACTTGTTTAGTTTTAATCCAAAGGATGGGAATTCTACATTGAATTCTTCATGTCAAGTGTTTGCCTCTTGTTAGTTAGATCGTTCTTTTCCTTGGCTTTTACTTTATGCTTTAGGATAGTCCCTTCATCTCCTCCTATGTTCTTTAATTTCAAAAATCTTCTCCCTCCTTTTCAAAACTCTTGTTGTATTTCTAACTTGAACCACTTTCATAATAAACTTGGACTTAGGTCCATGCATTTTCAAAAATCTTTTCTTAATCAAACTTTAATCAA
The DNA here is from genome assembly GCA_948472305.1 of Vicia faba. Taxonomy (NCBI): domain Eukaryota; kingdom Viridiplantae; phylum Streptophyta; class Magnoliopsida; order Fabales; family Fabaceae; genus Vicia; species Vicia faba. The sequence goes on from OX451736.1 coordinate 31,530,695, forward strand.
CTTAACCATACTTTTACATCTTTTGAAAGACTAAAAGTCAATTAATCTCGTTCAAACCATTTTTCGACTTTGACTTTTTAACTTAAAACTTTTCTCAAAAGATTAGAATTTTGTCGATTCTTGTAGTGATGCGAGTTACTATACTTCTATGATATGTAGTAAAGTGAGATATTTTCCACTTGGGTGTTGAGTGAGGCTTTGTTGATTTTAAAATCCAAGCTATATCCTCCACTTTGAGATGATGCAAATATTCCTTTCTCATAATAATGGGTAGTAAGTATTTTTTCCACTCGGATGACGATGATGTCTCTTTTCTTAAGATTAATCAACACACATGTGTTTTAAATTTTTTAAGGTGAACTACGAGTACCCTGATCCCCTATTGCATGAAAGGTGATACGTAGGCACTAAAGATTCCCAACCGCGATGGATGCAAAAATTGTAAAAATACTTCTTTTCTCATCTCTACCATCTATTTCTGTATACACCTTTTATAGCCAAAAATACACTGATGTTCAAAGAGGTTCTTGCCGAGTACGGTAGATGTTTAGGGTGCTAATACCTTCCCTTTTCATAACCAACCCCCGTACCTAGAATCTCCCCCTCTTTTTAGGTTTTATTCGCTCTTTTCCTATTTCCTTTGGAAAATTTTTTGGGTTTTATTCGCTCTTTTTCTATTTCCTTTGGAAAATAATAAAGCGCGGTGGCGATTTTTATTTGATCTATACGAGTTAAGCCAATCCAATGGCTTAGTCTCAACATTTCTACCGCTACAACACACATGGCTCGTTATGCCACTTTTGCTGAGTTTACTTTAATCTCTTTTCAAACATCCTTCTACTACACACAAAATTTTACTCTTGGTGGAAAGAGTATTACTCTGGAAATATGCTCGATGTTATTCTCCTCCACCAACATTTGACAACAACTTTCGCCTCTGTGCAGGATCGCATCAAGAAAGGTATGAAGACTCACATAAAAGAAATCAAGGTGTTCAAAAAGTACTTTGAAATTGTCTATGACCCAACTAATCTCAGTCGAACCATTCACAATGCATTAAAAACTCTAAATGAGAAATTTACAAAAATGCTTCCTCGTTTAAGTATTCATGTGTGCGCCAAACTTGAAGATAGGTATGACTTAGATTTTAGCCTAGAATTTTATCCTCCTTACCCAGATTGGTTCGTTTGTGAGAATTATTATAATTTTTTAAAACAACAATTTAAAAAACCTGCTGAAGAAGTGGTTCTGACTATGCATACCCTTGATAGTTTTAAAGTCTTCCTTCACCATGATTTAGAACATGTCATAATGCTCTCTCAAGAATGTGAAGGTGTGGAACCAAAGGATCCTTCAAATATTTCAGTTTATATTTTCTTCTTTTCATTTTAATTCTAACATCTGTTGTTTCACAATGTCATTCAAGCTGTTAAAAAGAAACAAGCGAAGAAGGAAAACTTACTTCGATGACAGGATTGACGGATGCACCCAAACAAACAACAACTTCCTCGAAGAGTGTTGTTCCTACTGCTGAGAAACCAAAAGAAACAAGCAGGGTATGGTTTGTCCTGCTTATTTTCGTCTTTTATTATGCTACTTTTATTAATTCTTTTCGTCTTTTCAGGCTAGTCGAAAACCCCCTCTTACTCCAAAGAAACGACCTTCGACTGTGGAGATCCTAATACTAATTGAAGATGATGAAGATGTATCTCCCATTCCTCTAAGGACAAAAAAAACAAAAAAGGAAGAAAGCTCTAACTTCTGATGCAGCTTCTTCTCAACCACCAAAGCCTGTTGAAGTCGAAACGCTACCTCTTGCGCCTAAAAAGACAGACAGTTCGCAGCAATCTGACAATGTTGTCTTGGAAAAGATTGAGAGTGATAATTCGAGTCCTGGAGCTGAAGGACTCAATGTACAATTCCCAAATTATTCTTTTCGACAATCCATTTTTCAATATGATTTTTACTCTGCTTCTTTACAGGATGTTCAACCAGTTTTGATTGAGTCACCCATTGTGTACGAAGTTCCACCCAACAGTGGCACTGCTTCCTATCACCCCCTATCCACCAAAAAAGATTTGAACAAAGGTTCCTCCACAGATGTGAACCAACTTAATTCTACTGCACAGCTTGATAAAGAACTTTCGCCATAACATGATACTACTTAGAAGGAACAACAGATTGGCACTAAAAGGAAATTTGGTGACGAAGGACAAGATGATGACAACCCCAAGGTTTCTTATCCAAAGAGAATGAATCCTATTGAGGATTTTCTTAACAAATAGGACCATCTTTCTAATGATATCAAATAATACTTCGAAGAGGAAGATGAAGAAGAGGTGACTATCCATACTGAGTCCAAAGATAACATGAAATCTGCTGATCAACCAGATAATAACAACCCTCAAACACAACTCTCGTCTGAAGAGCTAGATGTTTTGAAGATGAACAATCCATTCGAATATGTTAGGGTGATGATGAAAAAACGAAGTTCTACTTCAGACAAAACTCATTCCATCCTTTTGAAAACTTCTAGTGGAGGTTCTGGCAATGCCACTTTTGATCAACTTCTCTAGAAGGTCAAAGACAAAATCTTCTATGCAGACTTATTTGATGTTTTGAGGAAAGATGCTACTGCATGTTATGGTTTAAAAAGGCTAATAAACCAAATTAACATAGTCGCTTGCTCTCCTGAAGTAGTTGTAGTTTTAATTGACGTAGGCAATCTCATTGATCAAGTCAGTGTAAATTTCAATCGAGAGTGTGATATTATGTCTAAACTCCATAAATTACAAGCTTCTCAAGCCACTGAATGGGCACAAGTTGTTGCTACTCCCAATAATGCTGAACAGATGGAGAAAGCTTATACAATAGCCCAAGAGGAGTTTCATGTTTATTCTCGATCAATATCTCTCTAGAAACAACAAATCAAGGAACTTGAAGAAAAGATTTATCATGCAGAGGATTTCCAAAGGGAGATCAAAAATCAAGATCGTACTAAAATCGAAAAGATAATTTCCTTAAGCGTTCAACATGTCAAACAAGCCAAAAAACTGGAAGAATAAGTTGCTACACTTCAAGCTACACAATCCTCTATTGACTATCCATTAAGTTTGGCACAAATCAAGTATGACTGGATGAAGACAAAGTTACCCTTTTAATTTGGTGATTCTTAGAAGTTGCCTTTTCTTTTATGCAACTCTTATTATGTAACAACCTTTTGAACACATCCATTTTGGCATTACTTGCTTTATGAATACCATGTTGTCTTCAAATGTTATGTGCAAATTACTCTTATGTTATTTTAATTTCTTGAAGAGCAGGCTTATATTTCTTCAAATATTTTCCATTCACCTTCAAGATTATTTTATCTTCTTTCATTTCTTCAATTTCATACGTACCCATTAGAAAAAACTTGGATAACTTGGAAAAGGCCTTCCCACTTAGGGGACCATTTTCCAAATGTTCTATCATTTCAATCTATGGGTAGAATTACTTTCCAAACTAAATCATCAATAGAAAATGATTTGACTTTCACCTTCTTGTTTTAAGATTTTTCCACCCTCTTTTTATGCCTCCTTAGTAATTCTAAGGCAATTAGTCTTTCTTCATCTAGTTCAACTAACTCATCTAACATCATATTACAATATGTCTCAGATGGAATCTCATGTTGTCTCTGAATCCTAGTTGATTGTAGGTAAATTTCAACTGGCAACATTGTATCATGGCCACATGTCATTCGAAATGGTGTAGCATTTATAGCTTCTTTAGGGGAACTTCAACAAGCCCATAAAATTTGGTCCAATGCCTTATGCCAATTCTTTGGCTTCTTCCCCCACATTTTTCTTAATCAAACCAATAACTACCTTATTTTCTACTTCGACCTGACCATTTTCCTGCGCGTAATAAGGTGTTGATGTCAGTAACTTGAATCCCATTTCGTTAGCAAACTCCTAAACTTTTCGACCAACAAAAATTGATCCTTGGTCAGTTGTGATAGTTTCTGGGATTCCAAACCTATAAATGACGTGCTTTTGGATGAATTCGATTACATATTCTTGATCAATGTTCACTAATGGTATCGCTTCGACCCATTTGGTGAAGTAATCAATACCTACCAAAATATACCTTTTATTTTTTGATGACGCTGGTCGAATCTCTCCAACTATGTCTAAAGCATATCCTCTAAAAGGCCATGGTTTCACAAATGGAATGTAATTCGCTTGCAGGGACATGTTGTATACCTGCATGTATTTGGCATTCTTGACATCCTTTAGTGAACTCACACAATCTTTAAGCATGGTGGGCCAATATATTCCTTGTCGAAACAAAAGCCATTTCATTTTGCATCCTACTTGACGTGCCTCACATGTACCACTATGGACGCTCGAGAGGGCTAGATATGCCCCAGATTCTCTAATACATTTAAGTAAGACTCCCTCAGGTGTCTTTTTAAATAACTCATTACCCATAAGAATATAACTTAAAGCTCGGTACCAGATTTTCCTTTTGGCAGAAGTTGTTGGATTCTTCAAATACTCTACTATCGGCTTCCTCTAATCTTCGTCTGTTAAACTGTCTATGGCTAGGATTTCAAAATTCTCTTTGTCAGCATACCCTAGCGTTGTATTATTTAAATCTAACGGGTATAATATGGTTGCAACAACTCTTCCTCTAACTTCAATTGCATCTTGTAACTTTTCTTTTGAAATTTTGTACCCAAAAGAAATTTGGGCCAAATCGTTGGCCTCTTGATTTTCAAGACGAGGTATATGTTGAATACTTACCATTTAGAACCTTTGTACGAGTCGAATGACTATTACAAAATACATTATGAGATTTTGTTTAACACATTTATATTCTTTTGTAATTTACTTTATAACTAACTCTGAGTCACCCATTATTTTGACTCAAGTTTCCCCCAATTCCAACAATATTTCAAGTCCGACTATCAAAGCTTCGTATTTAGCCTCACTATTCCAACAAAGGCCTTCGACCTTATACTTGAATTTTATTGGGATTTTATTAGGAGAAATAAATAACACTCCTACACCTATTCCATTTTTATGACTAGATCCATCAAAATATAATTTCCAAGGCTCAAGTTCAAGATAAACCAATGGACTTTCGATTACAGAGTGGTCCACTATAAAGTCTGCCATTATCTTCCCTTTAATCGCCTTTAAAGGTGTATATATTAGTGATTATTCAGTTAATTATAGAGCCCATTTTCCAATTCTACTATGCAATATAGGTTTAAATAACACATGCTTAATAACGTCGAAATGAGACGAGACATAAACATCAACTGGTTTTATATAATGATTTAACTTTGTACATGAAAAATACAGACATAGACATAGTTTTTCAACTGTATTATATCTAGTTTCTACGTCATTCAGAACTCTACTAAGATAATAAATGTCCCTTTCGGCGCCATTTTCATCCTCTTAAGCCAACATGCTCCCTAAAGTTACATCAGACGCATATATGTACAATCTCGTGATCTTATTTCTACAAGGAGGAGATATGATTGGAGGATGAATAAGATAATTATTGATCTTATCGAATGTTTCTTGTTGAGCTTGCTCCTATTCAAAACCTTCCTTCTTGATTCGAAGCAGCGGTGAGAAGGCTTGAGTCTTGCCACTTAGGTTCGAAATAAACCTCCTTAAGAAGTTAATTTTGCCCAGTAGTGACTTAAGTTCCTTCTTATTTGATGGCGCTTTTGCTTACATAATGGCCTTGGTATTATTATGATTTATTTCAATTCCTTTCTTGTGGACCACAAAGCCTAATAAATCCCCAGCCTACACACAAAAAGTGCATTTGAGAGGATTCATCTTTAGACCATGTTTCCTCATTCTTTTGAATAAATGTCGAAGATGGTCTATATGACTTTTTTCTGAAATAGACTTGACAACAATATCATCAATGTAAATTTTCATGAATGTTTCTATAAAGTCATGAAAAATGGAATTCATTTCCATATGATAGGTTTTCCCAGCATTTTTAAAACCAAAAGGCATCACCATCCATTCTTAGGTGCATAGGGCTCCAGGGCATCAAAATGCCATTTTTGGCACATCTTCCTTGGCAATGAAAATTTGATTATAACTAAAGTATCTGTTAAGCATACTCAAGTATTCATTCCATGCAGCAGAATCAACTAACATTTCCGCCACATGCATTGGGTATTCATTCTTTAGGGTTGCAGCATTTAAATCTCTAAAGTCTATGCAAACCCTAAGACTGTCATTTTTCTTAATAACTGGTACTATATTGGTAATCCATTCAACATACCTGGATGTTAGAGTGATATTACATTTGAGAAGCCTTTCAACCTCCTCTTTGATCCTGGACACTTCAGGTGCAAAATGCCTTGAAGTCTGCTTGATTGGCTTCTTCCAAGGCTTTATTGGCAGCTTCAGTTCGACAAGATCTATACTTAAACCTGGAATTTCATTGTAATCCCAAACAAAGTGTTGTACCACAAAATTTCGCCTCTCATTTCACTCAAGACATGCCTCTAGAGGTCCTCAATTGCTCAAGGATGACTAAGGATTGACCAGACAAATCCTCCTCCTAAGGCAACAAGCTTCAAACTAGGGTTTCACTCCTCATCAAGATGGTTGAAGTCCAAGGGTCCCAAATTATTTCCATGGTACTAATATGTTCTCAAGATCATCCATGTCAAGTTTCATGCCTTGCACATGAAGTTTGCTCAGTCAATTGCCCATATGCCTAAAAATCAACTGTACTAGGTCAAAAGTCAACTGTGGCCCAGGTACAGTCAAACTTCAAGATTTTTGGTCAACATCAACATTTTTGAGGTGATATCCATCATTTAATCAAGGTTTGATCATGATTCCTCAAGGAATGCCCCAAATTCATCAAAACCCAAAAGTTGTTAAATTAGGGTTTCATAGGAAAAGTCAACCAAACTTTGACCATGCATAGCTTCTTCACACTTTATCAGAAATTTTCCATTCCAGGCTCATCTTAAATAGGATGCAATTCCCTACAACTCATCTTCATCCCACAAGTTCAAAATATGCACTCATCAAAAGATATGAATTTCTACATTATAGGTCCTTTTAAAAAGTCAACAAAAACACCTTTTGGGTCAAAGCTTCTTACATGAACATGGAAGACCCAATTGAGATGAAACTAAAAGGTTGTTTAGGGTAAATCCTAAGATTTCTAAAAAGTCCAAGAACACCTCTCTAGGGTTAAAATTGAAGGAGATATGCATTGTCAAAGTTGGCCATTTTTGCAAAATTGCCAAAAGTCAAATGTGCTCAAAAGTGCATTTTTTGTCAAATGGGCCTAGCTTTTCATGATTGAATATTATGGGAGACATAGTCCACGACCCAAATCAGCATCCACACATTATTTTCTTCATTATTTATTTTATTTTGATTTTTTATTATTTAAAATTCAAATTAAATCAAATAAATGGCAAAAAATACAAAAGATTGAATTTGATTTGATTTTTTTGTAGGAATCAAATCTATTTAAGTTGGATTAATCAGACCAAATCAAATCAAGGCAAATTGAATCAAAATTGGCATGATTAGGCTATTTTGGAAAGATATCATACAAGGAGCAAAATCAAATCAAATCTCCATGATTTTCAAAGATACAATTTGTTTTTGTTAACCTAATTTGTCCTAGTACATATACAGAACACAACCAATGCAAACAACAAGGATTACAGTCATGAGAACCCCAGAACAAAACTAAAAAAATTGCAAGAAAGTGGTGAATCATTTTCTAACCTAGAGGTCAATTCAAGCCATTCCAAAGCTCCTAATAGACTCCTGGACATCTCCAGAACATTCTCCAATCATTTGCAAGCTACCACAAGCCCATAATCATTACATAACACTCACGCGGTTTGTTTCTTTTTCCAAATCTGATTACAATGATTCTTGCATCATAAACATGTTCTAATGATATATTTGCATTAATTGACATATTTGCAACATGTTTGAATGGTTTAATTGATGTTTCAATGCCTGTACTCATAATTGCCATTGCTAGGGTTTGCTTTTCTGTTTTAGGGTTTCTTTGTACAGGTGAAATTGGCCCAAGAAAAGGGTACCATGATGCTCGTGAGATCAAGGCGAATTGATCTATGTACTCACAATTGATTTATCATGCCTTCTGTAAATTTTTGAAATTTACAGGGTTATAGTTATAGAAGTTTGTCCGTAGGTAAAGGTATCACACCTAAAACGACGGACAAGGGAAGAAAAAGCTAACGTGGCTGACCACCATTGGCTTATTTGAATCACGCGCATGATGTGCGATTGACCTAATGTGTCTAACGGTATCTTAACTGCAAGTGCACAGTCTATCGCGGTAGTAATAAAAAGATTTCGAACCCACAGGGACTTCGTAATCACTCTAGTGTTATGAAACAAGTTAGTTTAGCTAAGGCGGAAATTGTCACGTTTGGTTTTTAGAAGTTTAAAACTAAAGGAGAAACTAAATTCAATTAAAAGAATTATAATATTAAAGTGGCCGGAGTGTAATGTTTTGAACCTATGCGAATTAAATTGTACCTAAGCATATAAAAATATTTAACTTAAATTGTTCTATAGTACTTATCAGTTTAAAAACCCTCGATTCACACTCTCGTGGTCTTACCTCGAATCATACTCCTAAAGCCAAATGTCTGCTCTCGCTAGCCCATAAGTGTTTAGAAAGCATCTTTTTGAAAACTAAATAAATCTAATTCGTTTTAAAGCGCTCTCGCTGTATTTAAATCGAATGCCTAACTTTAGCTATCCAGTTAAAACCTCACACTCTCGTGGTCTTGATTTCTCCCTATTTTACTTTCCTTAACAAAAAGCTTAATTTTTAATTATAAAAAGTCACGGCCAAAAATTAAGTTAATTAAGGTTTTAGCTTAGAAATACATTAATTCATTCGGTTATTTTATCACACCCCGACTACAGGTATTTAGCTACTCATAATGCTCGGAATCAAAATGCGGGAAATAAAATCAGAAAACAATAACACATGCATTATAAATAAAGAACAAAAATTTAACATAAATAAATTGCAATTATATTGAATACGATAAAAAACCTGAAAAGCAATAATATCCTAGATCCTTCTTCCACAAGCCGGTAAGATCGGAACGTCGGAATGAAAATTAAATAAACAAAATGCTGAGGCTTGAAAGAAATCCTAACTACAATAGCAATTTCCTGATATTGGAAATGCTATTAAAGGTTCTGAAAGGAAAGGGAATAACAAGAACAAAATAAAATCGGAAAATATAATCGGGTTTTAAATCGGCAGAGCTTCCGCAAGAATTTTCTGAACTGAACTCTGTTTTTTTCTTCTTTGAAGTCCAAGCTATTTATAGAGAATGAATATAGTTGGGATTGTATTTCACGTTGCTAGATTCTTGGCTTTTGCTGAGAAAAATAAGGAGAAGGTGGTCTTGGTCGTTGGAGAAAAATAAGGCACACATGCATGCTTCGTTACTTGACCACGTACTGCACGTTCTAAATAACTAATAAAATGCTTGTTACGGTCGTGGCTGGTGTGTTACGTGCAGATTCCATGAAATAGAGCGTTACGGTCGTGGCCAATGCATGACGGTCGTAACACGCTTCTGAAGTGTCTTACGGTCGTGGCAAGGGTGTGACGACCGTAATAGCAGCAAATTTTGGATTTTTGACAGATTTATCTTTTCTCTTCTGGTCTTGGCCGCAATCTTGTACATTTCATGTTTCTTTCTAGTTTGAGCTAAGATATGTTGTACCTGCATAAAATCATACAAAACTCGGAGTATTCGGGAGTTAATCGGGTCAATACGATATAAAGCGGTTTAATTTCATAGTAAATATATGATACGATTTCTCGTTATCAAATCCTCCCATACTTAAACCTTTGCTTGTCCTCAAGCAAATAGTCGTAAAAATTGGACAAGTGTTCGTCAGGTGCACATGCACGACATACCTTTGATTTTCGAGATAAAACACATAAAACCAATCATCAGTCGGCCGGTACTTGAGTAAAACGTCAGTGATACGCCAATGACACAATTGAGTCGCGTATTTCCACTTTAACAAACCGCTTAATCGTTTCGTCACATTTCAACCTCGATCCTCTCGTGCTTTTTCGCCCGGTTTCGTTTTGGCGCAATCACATTAAGCCCTTTATCTTTGCACGCACGTAGTGGAGTAGCCGGTTAGTGACTTTGATCCTATTTTTGTCACGGGGTCTGGTACACAGATGTGGTTACCCTATATTTTTCCAAATCGGAGGTTGCAGGGAATCGAGCCGTAGCACGCCCTACCAAGTTCAGAACCAGATACCTCTGAACCAACCAACAATGGACTTCTTCTCTTATACTTATGTCTCGTATGCGATCTTTGTCTTTTGGCACAAGATTTTCTTTGCTTAGAATCGAGATGAGAAGGATGTTTCATTGATTAGGCATCAAACACTTATATTCATCGGCTCCCCACGTGGTTTGTGTCCAGACGGTGCTGACTGCTAGTATAAACTACTAGGGGTTACTTCAGAACTTAAAATCGAGGTGTACGTATAACGTTTTGTTTAGACGGGTTGTATAAGCAGGAAGTTTGTGGTGTCATAATCGTATTGATTTTGTTTACTCGTTCTCGTCTTCCTAACTAGGTTTCCGTTTAAGGTAGGTATGTCGAGCTATGCGAACAGAGAATTTTTTTTGTATGGCTTATAATACGGGGAAAACTTGAAAAACTTGAAAATATCATAAAATTACCATAAAATTACTAGAATTTGCAACATGAAGAAAATGCGGAATGAAAAACATAGTGTCTCTCCCACACTATATCAGACATTGTCTCAATGTCATGATATATGGTAGGAAGGATTACAAATAGAAAAACGGTACGGAAAGGGAAATGAATGAAATACATAAACAAAAACAAAAGAAAACTATTGGTGGCCTCTGCCTCTGCTTCGGGTGCAGGAGCGTCGGGTAGGTGTGGCTTCAAGGTCGGTATCATGCGAGCCAAGAGCGGTTATTGGTCAGGCTATGCCATAGATTAAAGGATTCCTCATGGAAGGTGTCAGGTACACGGAGGTGAGCGCCTTCATCAGTACAGAAGTCGAGTAATCGACCGAATGCATTCTGAGAGAAGTCGTATTCGATTCCGAAAATGTGAAACCTTACCGCACCAGTAAGTTGATTTGTTGGACCATTAGGAGTGATGTAGCAGAAGGAACTGAGGAACTCGAGAGTGAGATTCTCGTACGTGGGTTGGGGCTGGCTACAGAGGGTCCAAAGGTTGACATTTTGAAGGAGATGTTGGACACTTTGAAGCAATCCAAGGTCTCTGAGGCAGTCAATGTCGACGTACCTAGTGGGATGGAGGCCTCGGCGTTGAAACTTCAAGAACTTCGTGTGTTGGGTTTCACCTTGTTCACCATCGCGTAAGTGGATGCCTGGAATTTGCTGGTTTACGTTTTCCATTTTTGCATGCAATAGTGTTAGAGAGAGTGGGTTGTGGGTCGTGGGTTAGAATTGGTGAGGGATATGGTTTATGAGATGTATATATAATGAGGGAAAGTAATGGGAAGTTTGAAAATTAGTGGAGAATAATGGTGAGTTAAGTGGTGTGAATGGGGATTGATGGAGGTAGTGGGACGATTTTGAAGTAGTGGAGGAAGAGGGAAAGGTTGAAGAAGAAGAGCTTCTGTCTTCTATAGGGGTTACTGATATAACCCATGTTATGGTCGTAACACAGGCATGACGGTCGTAACACGCTAAAAGGCGTGTGACGATCGTAAGGGGTTTGTGACGGTCGTAACAGCAGCAAAATATGTAATTTTTAGCAGACAGTTCTATACCAATTCTGCAACATCCTATCTTTACACAGAGGCATTTCAATGGCAGTATACATTCAGTGTTATACCAAGCAAATGCAAATATATATTCCAAAACATCAAAACATCAATCGATCAGAGCAAAGCTCACAATTTTATGTATAGCATTATAATTGGCATAGATGAAACTAGCAAATGAATACTAAATAACTGAAACTTTGATTCCATAAATTTGCTTGTTCAACACCAGAAATTCAAAAACTACATAAAAGTAAATTTGTTCCAAATTAAAACGAACTGAAAATATGCGAAAATGGGAAACTTCCTAGAAACAAAACAAAAGGAAATATAAAACTAGAGCTGCTTTTTGTGAGTTCATCCAAGCTTTGCTTTTATGTCTTCGAGTGTATTATGAATGTGATAAAATTTCTCCACGGTTATGTCAGTTAATCTGATTATCTCCAGACGCATGCTTTTTATTTCGTCTTTTATTCCATTAATGTTAGTCTGGTAGGTATCAAGTGTGGTAACAATTTTATTCAGATTATCAGTGTAATCCTTCTTGGTTGTTTCAGAGGCTTCATGGGCCTCTGCCATGTTGAAGTTTTCGTAGTAACCAGGAGGAGTCTCAGGGTCACCCATGTCGGACATAACATCATCATAAATTTGATAATCTTGTGGTGTCTCAGGTGTAGGAGGGTGGTCGGGTGGGTTTAGCTCATAAAGCCAGTTATCACGGTTATGGACACTTACTTTGTTATGGTTTGGAAGGGTGAATAGGTTTACAACTTCATCTCTTATCAAATACTCATAAGGTGGATGATCATGGTTTGCTATTATACGGCGGTCAAAGCAAAAATCAATATTCATAGGACGAATCGTACCAAAATGTGGGCACCTATTCAGCTGGTATCTAAGGCCAAGGGCATTTGCAATCAATGTGACCAGGCCACCTATGATGATTGGTTCATCAGGGTTATCGATAATGCGGTAAAAGGTTTGCATTAGGAATGGCACGGCATTAACGGGTTGGCCTTGGTTCATACAATATAGTAAAAATATCTCGTCCTTAGACACTGCAGTACGGTTCTCCTCTTTCCCGAATACAGTGTGGGCTAGAATCTTATGAAAGTAGCGGATAGCAGGGTTATGTATCTCATCATTATCCATGTTATCTGGATCAGAGTGATAATTACCAGTTAAAGTCCCCCAAAAGTAATCTAGCTCAATATCCATCAGTTCAACATGGGTAGTAGAGTAAGCAAAAGGGCCGCTAGGGAATCCTAACAGGTCAGCTAGTTCCTTATGAGTGTAAACAAAATCAATGCCAAAGAGACGAAAACTTATAAATCCTTTTCGGGTTCCTTTTCCATGTTCGGGTATATGGACTAGTGAGCTTAGAAATTCAAAGGTGAGCTCACGGTAGGTGACAAACCTATTCTTAATGTGGGCTTTTCCCACCCCAGCTGGTTAAACAAGTACAGAATACTATCCAATATACCTAAAGCATTCATAGTGGGTTCATCATAATAAAGTGTCATACCAATGTTTCTTTTTGATAATTCCTCGAATTTGCTCTTTTGGTTTCTACCCCTAAAGGTGGTTTCCAAGAAATTATGTGGTTTTGGTTCCATGGTTAGTGTTAGTTAGGGAAACAAGTCAGGAGAGAAGGTAGAAGAGAAACAAAAACTTTTCAGAAATCCTGTGGCAATTAAAATTATTTTGAAATCAGCAGCAGTTTTATGAAAATTATAACAAAAGAAAGAAAATAAAAAATAAAACTTAAATAGAAATAAATGCAAAAACGAAAAGTATAATAAATAAATAAATAGAATCAAATAACAATTAACAAATAAGTGGGTTTCCTCCCACTTAGCGCTGTTTTTAACGTCAAAAGCCTGACATAGTGCCTAGCAGCAGATTATTCGGGTGAAATATTGGGCAATTCTAAAAGTCTTAGACTATTCGTATAGTCTCTATTTTCAATGTTATTGTATTGTTTTAACCACTTCCCGTTTACTGTAAACGGGTCAGTATTTCTACCCTTAATTTCTATTGCTCCGCTAGGGAACACTTTTGTAATTTCATACGGACCTGACCATCTAGATTTTAATTTACCAGGGAAGAGCCTAAGTCTTGAGTTAAATAATAGTACGACATCTCCCACACTAAATTCTTTCCTAGATAAACGCTTATCATGCCATTTTTTAGTTCTCTCTTTGTATATTTTAGCATTCTCATAAGCATCTAATCTTAATTCTTCTAATTCATTTAAATCCAGGACTCGTTTTTCTCCCACAACGGTGTAGTTCATGTTGAGCGTTTTAATTGCCCAATACGCTTTGTGTTCTAATTCTACTGGGAGGTGACAGGATTTTCCGTATACGAGCTTGAAGGGTGTAGTTCCTATAGGGGTCTTGTAGGCCGTCCTATAGGCCCATAAAGCTTCATTGAGCTTTGATGACAAATCTTTCCTGGATGTGGCTACAGTTTTTTCTAAGATCTGCTTAATTTCTCTGTTTGAGACTTCGACTTGTCCACTGGTTTGTGGGTGGTATGGTATCGCTATACGATGTTTCACTCCATACTTAAATAGTAATTTGTCGAATATCTTTGAGATGAAATGGGAGCCACCGTCACTAATGACGAGTCTCGGTACATCAAATCTTGGAAAGATTATGTTTCTAAAGAGTTTGATTACCACTCGTGTGTCATTTGTAGGAGAGGATATGGCCTCGATCCATTTTGAAACATAATCGACCGCGACGAGTATATATTTGTTTCCAAAAGAAGATGGGAAGGGTCCCATGAAATCAATTCCCCATACGTCGAAGATTTCTACCTCTAGGATTCCTCTTTGAGGCATTTCATCGCGTCTTGAAATATTACCGGTGCGTTGACACCGATCGCAATTTCTAACAGCGATGTGGACATCTTTCCATAGATTAGGCCAGAATAGGCCGGCTTGTAAGATCTTTGCACAAGTTTTGGAAGTGCTTGCGTGTCCCCCGTAAGGAGATGAATGACAGTGGGAAATGACATCTTCCATCTCTTCTTCGGGTATGCATCGACGGAAGATTCCGTCTGGTCCTCTTTTAAACAGTAAGGGTTCGTCCCAATAGTAGTATTTGAGATCGTGGAAGAATTTCTTTTTCTGTTGGTAGGTAAGGTCTGGTGGGAGCGCGTTTGCAGCTAGATAGTTAACTATGTCAGCATACCATGGCAGTCCCATGGTTGCATGGATTGCTTTTACGACTTCCTTGGGTTTTGGTTCGTTTAGGTTTAACTGAGCCAGATCTCTCCTTATTTGGGCTATCAGTTGTTCATATGGAAAATTGTCATTAATCGGCACTTGTTCGGGTTTTATATCTTCCAATCTTGACAAGTGATCCGCTACGACGTTTTCGGTCCCTTTTTTATCCTTAATCTCTAAGTCAAATTCTTGCAAAAGTAGGATCCATCTGAGGAGCCTTGGTTTTGCATCTTTCTTATTTAATAGATATCTTATAGCAGCGTGGTCCGTGTAGATGATGATTTTCGCTCCTACTAGATAGGAATGGAATTTGTCAAGCGCGAAGATGACTGCTAACAGCTCTTTCTCAGTCGTGGCATAGTTCATTTGGGTCGGGTCTAGCGTTCTACTAGTATAGTAAATGGCGTGTAGTTTCTTGTCCTTCCTTTGTCCAAGAACTGCGCCTACGGCGTAATCACTCGCGTCGCACATGATTTCGAAGGGTAAATTCCAATCGGGTGGTTGCGTGATTGGTGCGGTGATAAGGGCTGATTTTAGAGTTTCAAACGCTTTATGACAATCATCGTCGAATACGAACTCAGCGTCTTTCATTAACAGACCGGTAAGTGGTTTAGTAATTTTTGAGAAATCTTTAATGAATCGCCGGTAAAAACTGGCGTGTCCTAAAAAGCTTCGTATTTCTCTAACGGTCTTAGGTGGTCGAAGTTCTTTTATGACTTCTATTTTGGCTTTGTCAACTTCAATCCCTTTATTGGATATGACATGTCCTAGTACGATTCCTTCTCTGACCATGAAATGGCATTTTTCCCAATTGAGCACGAGGTTTACTTTTACACATCTTTCTAAGACTTTCTCTAGGTTTGATAGGCATCCTTCGAAACTTTCCCCGCATACTGAGAAATCATCCATGAACACTTCCATGAGGTTTTCTATAAAATCTGCAAAGATTGACATCATACATCGTTGGAAGGTCGCTGGGGCATTACACAATCCGAAAGGCATTCGTCTATATGCGAACGTTCCATACGGACACGTGAAAGTAGTCTTTTCTTGATCGTCAGGGTGAATGGGAATTTGAAAGAATCCAGAGTAACTGTCTAGATAGCAGAAATAGGAATGTTTGGCTAACCGTTCTAGCATTTGGTCTATGAAGGGTAGAGGAAAATGGTCTTTACGAGTGGCTTTGTTTAGTTTTCTATAATCTATACACACTCTATGTCCATTGACTACTCTTTGCGTTATTGGTTCGCCTTTTGCGTTCTTAACAACGGTGATACCTCCTTTCTTGGGCACCACGTGTACTGGGCTCACCCACTTACTATCAGAGATCGGGTATATGATTCTAGCTTCCATAAGCTTTGTAATTTCATCTCTGACTATAGTGCTAAGAATCGGGTTAATCCTTCTTTGAGGTTCTCTAGAGGTTTTACAATTCTCTTCTAGCATAATACGGTGCATACAAATTGAAGGACATATTCCTTTCAAATCGGATATGTTATAACCTAGTGCGGTTGGGTACCTCCTTAGGACGTCTAAAAGTTTTTCAGTTTCGAGCTTTCCTAAGTTGGAGTTTACTATTACTGGTCGCGTGTCTTCGGTATCAAGGAATTCGTATATTAGATTCTTAGGTAAGATTTTCAATTCTACACTGGGGTTCTTCGGGCATGGCATATGATTGGGCATGAGTGCTAAGCTTTCGTTTAGACTATCATTGTTTTAGAATATTGGAGGGGTTTGGATTTCCATTATCTCAGAATATTTCGTCTGTTCTGCTTCCATCTCTCTTACGCACTCGTCTATGACATCTAGAAGATAGCATGTGTCATTCATGGCTGGTGCTTGTAAGAATTGAGTAAGGATGAATTCCACTTTTTCTTCTCCAACTTCGAATGTTAGTCTGCCCTTCTTTACATCAAATATAGCTCCAGCGGTGGCTAGGAAGGGTCTTCCTAATATGATAGGGGTGATTGAGTCCTCGGTTATGTCCATGATAATGAAATCGGTCGGGATATAGAATTGACCTATTCTAACTGGAACGTTTTCCAGTATACCTACAGGGTATTTAACTGATCGGTCAGCTAATTGAACGGACATTTTCATGGGTCTGAGTTCTCCCATCTCTAGCTTTTTGCAGATAGATAGGGGCATGACGCTAATACTTGCTCCTAAGTCACATAGAGCTTTGTCTATGACAAACTTTCCAATATTACAAGGTATAGAGAAACTACCTGGGTCTTTTAACTTAGGAGGCATATTGTTTTGAATGATCGCGCTACACTCGGCAGTGAGTGTAACTGTTCCCTTATCTTCTATCTTTTTCTTGTTAGATAGAATTTCCTTGAGAAATTTAGCGTACGAGGGCATCTGAGTGATGGCTTCTGTAAAAGGTATTGTGATATTAAGTTGTTTCAGAAGTTCAACGAATTTCTTGAATTGGCCCATCGTTTTTGAATTTGTAAGTCTCTGAGGATACGAAATTGGTGGTTTATAAGGTGGTGGAGGTACATAAGGCTTCTCTTGCTCCACTGCCTCTTGAGTTTCGTTTTCCTTTTCTTTTTCTTTAGGTTCATTGGCTTTTCCAGTCGGCTCACTCTATTTTTGGTACATGGTTGGACTTTCTAGTCTTGGGTCAACAGGTCCGTCGAGTTCTTTTCCACTTCTCAGTATCACAGCATTAGCATGTCCTTTTGGGTTGGGCTGTGGTTGACCAGGAAAAATTCCAGCCGATGCTGTAGTAGGTGCTTGTTGTTGAGCTACCTGTGAAATTTGCGTCTCAAGCATCTTGTTATGGATGGCTAAAGCATCAACTTTGCTAGTTAATTGTTTTATCTGCTCATTAGTATGTAAATTCTGATTTATAACGTCTTTATTAGTCTGAGCTTGGGAAGCAATGAAGTGTTCTATCATGATTTCTAGGTTAGATTTCCTAGGAGTATTAGGTCCATTACCAGGATGATTTGGGATAGCTTTTGGATAACCGGGTGGTGTGGCAGGAGCTTGTCCAGGTGCGTATAACGCGTTGTTACTTTTGTATGAAAAATTCGGATGATTTTTCCAACCAGGGTTATAGGTATTGCTATAAGGGTTCCCTTGTACGTAATATGCTTGTTCAGCTGGAACTCCCGTTAGAAGTGGGCATTCTGGAGCAGGATGTGATTGAAGACCACATAGATCGCAAGTTTGGACAACTGCAGCTACGGTAGCTGCAGGAGTAGTGGTAAGGTTTTCTAACTTTTGGGTAAGAGCTTCCACTTTAGCATTGACTTGGTCCAGAATATTCACTTCAGACATTCCACATTTGGTTTGGGATTTCTCCACATTAGCTCTTTCGCTTCCCCATTGATAGTGGTTCTGGGCCATACTTTCGATAATTTGATTTGCTTCGGCATATGGTTTATCCATCAGTGCGCCACCAGCAGCGGCGTCTATAGTCAATCTTGTGTTATACAAGAGACCATTATAAAACGTATGAATGATTAGCCATTCTTCTAAACCATGATGAGGATAGAGTCTAATCATATCCTTGTAACATTCCCATGCTTCGAAAAGTGATTCGTTATCTTTTTGTCTAAAACCATTGATGTTAGCTCTAAGCATAGCAGTTTTGCTTGGTGGGAAATATCTAGCCAAGAAGACTTTCTTTAATTCATCCCATGTGGTGATTGAATTTGAAGGAAGAGATTGGAGCCAGGCTCGGGCTCTGTCTCTTAAAGAAAAAGGAAATAGGCGCAATCGTATCGCCTCGGGGTTTACACCATTCGCTTTTACAGTGTCTGCGTACTGCACAAACACTGACAGATGTAGGTTAGGGTCGTCAGTAGGAGTCCAGAAAATTGGTTCTGCTGAACGGCGGATAAAAGCGAAGGTTTCAGCTCGAAATCGTTTCGAGCAATAGCAGGAGCGACAATGCTGTTGTGAGGTTCCGCTTGCGAAGGAATTGCATAGTCCTTAAGAGCGCGAGGCGGATTTGGTACGCCATCCATTGTCGATTCTTCGATAAATTCTGGTAACGGGATATCAGGAATTTTAGTCGGAGGAAGATTGTTGAGAGATCGGTATTCTTGAATTCGACGTCTTAATCTTAAGTAACGCTCGATATCGTTAATTTGTAGATGCAAAGACTCGCTTTGAGAACGAGTGTTTGGCATACAACAGAGGGAAATATAAAAAGTTGCCCTAGTCTAGACAACATTGTTTTCAGAATCCACTAGTGACTAAACTAAAGTCCCCGGCAACAGCGCCAAAAACTTGATGTGCAATTGACCTAATGTGTCTAACGGTATCTTAACTGCAAGTGCACAGTCTATCGTGGTAGTAATAAAAAGATGTTGAACCCACAGGGACTTCGTAATCACTCTAGTGTTATGAAACATGTTAGTTTAGCTAAGGCGGAAATTGTCACGTTTGGTTTTTAGAAGTTTAAAACTAAAGGAGAAACTAAATTCAATTAAAAGAATTATAATATTAAAGTGGCCGGAGTGTAATGTTTTGAACCTATGCGAATTAAATTGTACCTAAGCATATAAAAATATTTAACTTAAATTGTTCTATAGTACTTATCAGTTTAAAAACCCTCGATTCACACTCTCGTGGTCTTACCTCAGATCATACTCCTAAAGCCAAATGTCTGCTCTCGCTAGCCCATAAGTGTTTAGAAAGCATCTTTTTGAAAACTAAATAAATCTAATTCGTTTTAAAGCGCTCTCGCTGTATTTAAATTGAATGCCTAACTTTAGCTATCCGGTTAAAACCTCACACTCTCGTGGTCTTGATTTCTCCCTATTTTACTTTCCTTAACAAAAAGCTTAATTTTTAATTATAAAAAGTCACGGCCAGAAATTAAGTTAATTAAGGTTTTAACTTAGAAATACATTAATTCATTCGGTTATTTTATCACACCCCGACTACGGGTATTTAGCTACTCATAATGCTCGGAATCAAAATGCGGGAAATAAAATCAGAAAACAATAACACATGCATTATAAATAATGAACAGAAATTTAACATAAATAAATTGCAATTATATTGAATACGATAAAAAATCTGAAAAGCAATAATATCCTAGATCCTTCTTCCACAAGCCGGTAAGATCGGAACGTCGGAATGAAAATTAAATAAACAAAATGCTGAGGCTTGAAAGAAATCCTAACTACAATAGCAATTTCCTGATATTGGAAATGCTATTAAAGGTTCTAAAAGGAAACGGAATAACAAGAACAAAATAAAATCGGAAAATAGAATCGGGTTTTAAATCGGCAGAGCTTCTGCAAGAATTTTCTGAACTGAACTCTGTTTTTTTTCTTCTTTGAAGTCCAAGCTATTTATAGAGAATGAATACAGTTGGGATTATATTTCACGTTGCTAGATTCTTGGCTTGCTGAGAAAAATAAGGAGAAGGTGGTCTTGGTCGTTGGAGAAAAATAAGGCACACATGCATGCTTCGTTACTTGACCACGTACTGCACGTTCAAAATAACTAATAAAATGCTTGTTACGGTCGTGGCTGGTGTGTTATGTGCAGATTCCATGAAATAGCGTGTTACGGTCGTGGCCAATGCATGACGGTCGTAACACGCTTCTGAAGTGTCTTACGGTCGTGCAAGGGTGTGACGACGTAATAGCAGCAAATTTTGGATTTTTGACAGATTTATCTTTTCTCTTCTGGTCTTGGCTGCAATCTTGTACATTTCATGTTTCTTTCTAGTTTGAGCTAAGATATGTTGTACCTGCATAAAATCATACAAAACTCGGAGTATTCGGGAGTTAATCGGGTCAATACGATATAAAGCGGTTTAATTTCATAGTAAATATATGATACTATTTCTCGTTATCAGCGCACGCTTTCACTTTGTTTTATATAATATATATTGTTATTATTATATTCACAACTGAACAATACAGCCCAGTGGTGAAGCGCGCGTTGGAAAGTGGAGAGGACCTGGGATATTTTCTTAACATTTAAATGCATATTCCATGCATACACGTTTCAAGCGTCCACCACGCGCTCCAACCATTCAGCCATTGGATCATCACCATCACCAATCCAGCGCCTCAGGATGCATCCCTATGGTACATCTCCAAGCTTGAACAACACTGAATCAGGCGCAAGGACTGGGCTCAGCTTCATGGGCCTAAGCAACTCAGCATGCACCCCCTTTCTTCCATACAGGCCCATCTCTTTTCCTCTTTTATTTTAATTCTTTTTATTATTTAACTAATTATTTTCTTTTTAAATAACACCAATTTTTTTTAAACAAAAAACCACAAAACATCAAAAATCATTGTTTTTTCATAAAAATATTTTATTTCCATAATTAGTTAGTTTAATCAAAATTAGGGTAATTTAATTCTTTTTTATAATTAAAATCACTTAGAATTAGGATTCAATTTGTACATAATTCAATTTTTTTTCTCAAAAATAACCTTAATATTTTTTCAATTAGATTTTTAGGTTTTCTAATTATTCTCGCATTTAATTTGCCGTGTGCATTTTAAATTCTTTTTCTATTATTGTAACTGCTCCGAGTTTGTAATAGTAATTAGGGTTTCAACTCCGCATCGTTATTTTCGGTAAAAATAATTATGTATCTGCAAAAGCCCTGTAATAGCTAGGGCTTTAACTTTCTCGCTTTAATTTCCGCAAACTATAAACTGCTTAGATGTATGTTAATAGGATTGTATGGAAAGACAAATTGAATATTAATACGGCAGAAAACCCTAATTGTGCAAAGATAATTAACTGAAAACTACACTCGCACATGCTCACTCCTACGGTTTACTCCACTCCGGTTGCCTTCGGTAAACAGTCATGAAGTATAGGGTTTGTTAGTGGTTGTCCTCTAGCCCCGAAAGATCTAAAATGAGCCATTCGAATGTTGCCTCGGAAAAAGATCTTTAAGGCTTTAGGATGATTACTAACATTTCCTAACATTGCTTTTGTGATCATATTTGTCCCTTCGAATGTCCCTAAAAAACTCAAACGATGATGCTACCTATTTCTCAATAATGGGATAGCATTGTCTAAAAGGAAAACGAACAGACCTTTTTCGAGTAGGTAGATTAGTTCCTAGGTACTTGCTCGAACAAACAAAAACTTTTTCACCCAAACACTTTTTAAACAAAGTTTTCAAAAACAACTTTGTAAAACTCTTGAGGACAGAAACAAGGGTTAATACGAAGTAAAACAAAACTTTTCAGAACAAGCACACACAAGCAGTTTTCAAAATGAGCAAGTACCTAAGAGCCCGTGGAAAACCACATATAGAAAGGGCACTAACACCTTCCCTTTCTATAATCTACCCCCCGTACTCAGAAACATCTAGAAAAAGGTTTTTTTATATTCTTTTTCCTTTTCATGATTGGATAAAATAAAAGTCGGTGGCGACTCTTGCTTACCGCGACATTTTGGGAACAAAAAACAAAAACCAGTATTAACAGTCGATTCTGCCACCGTATCATAGAACTGGCGACTCTGCTGTGGAGAAGAATATAAATGGGGTAAACCTTAGGATCTTAGTCATATTTAATTGCTTTCTCTTGATTGTCTTGCTTGCTTTATATTTATGGGAACTATTTGGGTTATTTGATCCTACACCTGAATTGGGAAACACGTTTTAGGTAAGTAGCGATAAATTATGAGGGAGCTATGCTGGGGTATACCGACACGGTTGAAGCAGTAGCTACATTGATGTGGCACTTTGGTTGGTACCCGTAACCCTTGAGTCAATCATGGAGATGTACGGGGCGGTCGCGTGGTGTCATAAAGCATCAACTGACCTTAGAACCTTTAATTTCACAACTTGGCCAGTAGGACGTAGCGAGATGGCCGACTTTGGTGTATTCCCAAGGTCGACAGATACTCGATGCTACACTCATTGAGGTTTGACTTTTGAGTTTTATTTGATTATGATCAATCATCGATTGAACAAGGCTTGGGGGAAAGATCGATGATATTGAGATCCCTTTAGAACCCGGTTACATATTTATAGGATAGGTTGAACCAATCCAACTTCAAGAGGGTATGACCTTAAAACTCAAGCAGGTCTAAACCTAAGGACTTGGTGTGATATGTCTGTGTTTGCTATACCTGTGATTTATCATGACATAATAAACATCATACCATAGCATATCATACTAACTGTTTCAAGGGTTTCTAGGGCTCATCTTTGCTCTTTTTTGTAGGATATGGCATCCGCCCGCAGGAACACTATTCATATTAACCTAGTGAAAGTATCTCCCCAATTAAGGGACTTGGAAGTAAGGATTCCCGAAATCTCTCCTTTCACTGGAAAGCATGGTCGGTTGCTCAACTTGGTCACTGTAAAACCTGACGAAGAAATGTTGAAAGTGCTGTTTCAGTTCTTCGATCCTCTACATCACGGTTTCACATTCCCGGATTACCAGTTAATGCCTACTATGGAGGAATTTTCTCAGTTATTAGGGATACCCATTCTTGATCAGCTACCTTTTAGCGGTACGGAAAGACATCCCAAACCCGAAGAAATTTATAAAGCTCTATCCTTACAACGGTCCCACATAGTGACAAATTGGGAAACCAAAAGGAGTGTTCAAGGAATTCCGGTTAAATTTCTGTTTGAGAAGGCTTACTATTTTTGGGATACCCTGGATCTACAAGCTTTTGAAGAGGTTTTGGCGCTCCTTGTCTACGGGATGGTATTGTTCCCTAATGCAGATCAACTCGTAGATGTGAGCACAATCCAGGTTTTTCTGTCTCGGAATCTGGTACCTACATTACTCGGGGATATTCTACACTCTCTGCATGCTCGCACTCTAAAAATAAGGGGGACCCTCCAGTGTTGCACTCCTCTATTGGCTAGGTGGTTTATTTTGCACCTACCCATATCTACTTTGAAGAATGAACAGGGTAAAAGATGGTCTCATCAAATGATGTCCCTTACACATTCAGACATTCATATTGGTATTCACGGTTCTCGGAAGATGTTACTATCATCGATCGCTGTGGTGAATTCTGTAATGTCCCTCTCTTAGGAATTAGGGGAGGAATCACTTATAACCCTTGCTTAGCATTACGACAGTTTGGTTATGCAAGAAGGGATGGTCCTCATGATACACTTATTCAAGGAATCGCCTTCAACTATGAGAATGATGTTCAGGGTTACCGCAAAAGGTTCATACAAGCTTGGAGTATGGTACATAGGGTTGACTGCAAGACATTTGGGCATAAGAATTCCATACCTCTCGAGCCTTATCTCAGATGGCTACGAGCCCGCGCTCAAACTCTTATGATGCCTTATCCCGCTATCTGACCTATGATTATGGAACCAGTTGCCAAGGGAGACACTCCTCATCTTGTTCTTCATCCAGACATGCCAACTGATCACGAAGAGTTACAAAAGTCCCGGGTTTAACTTAAAGAGGAGGGAGATACGTTTGAAGCCCAATTCTACGCCAGCGAGAAGAAGGTCTTGGAACTCACTAGGCTACTTAATGAAGAGAGGAATATCAACGCCTACATCGCACCAAAGAGGATGAGCTCATGGGAAACCTAGTCTTCTTTTTGTTTTATTTTGCTTAATTGTACTCTCAAAATACATTCTTTGTAACAATTCAAGTTTACTAATACAATTCGTGTTTGTTCCTTTTTGTTTAAGAAAATTTGAGCCTTTAAGAACCCTTTAAAACATTGCATACGTATCATACATATCATTGCATAACGGGTTTCATAACAGGTTTCTCATCTCCTTCGCTGTTTATTTCAGCAATGGCTCCTGAACAAACTGTGAAAGATCTTCAGACTCAGAACACTCAGTTCCAGCAAATGATTGTGGCTCTGGCCAAAGGACAGGAAAAGCTGAAGGCTCTGATTGTTAAAAAGAACACTAAGAAGACCAAGAGGATAGCCGGTGTGGCATATATGAGCAGAAGGTTCAGAGGGCCGCCAAGACGGGTTGTTGATTTAGCTTCTTCATCTAAAGAGGGAGAGAATCAAGAGGGTGAAGCCAGAGAAGAGGACCCTAGTCCTAAAGAGTCTGACAATGAAACTGGTTATAATGAGGAGCAATATCCTCCAGCTGGTGAAAAGTATAAGCAGTTAGAAGAGCGTTTGAGTGCTATGGAAATCCAGAAGGTTCCTGGGCTAGATTTTGAAGAGTTGCGTTTGGTCTCCGGGGTTGTCGTCCCCCCAAAATTCAAGGCACCGATATTTGCTAAGTATGATACGGTCTCTTGTCCTAAAATACATCTTCGTTCCTATGTGAGGAAGATACAGCCTCATACTGCTGACAAAGACTTTTGGGTTCACTTCTTCCAAGACAGTCTGTCTGGAACACAACTGGATTGGTTCTATCAGCTGGAAAGAGCGAATGTTCGTAACTAGGAAGACCTTTCTACTGCATTTTGTAAGCAATATCAGTATAATGCAGACCTCGCTCCCACTCGTACACAACTCCAAAATTTGTCTATGGGTTCTGTGATACGGTGGGAGAACTGACTTGAGGTTTTGCGTTTGTGTTCGCAAATGTTTCGGTTTAGAAAGAGTCGCCACCGACTTTTTATTTTATCCAAAGGAAAGGTCAAAAAGCACAGGAAAGACCTTTGAGATGTTTTCTTGCGTTCGGGGGGTAGATTATGAAAAGGGAAGGTACTAGCACCCTTTTCATCCATGGTTATCCATGGGCTCTTAGTTACTTGTTTACATCACTTGCTTTTGCTTTTCAATTGTTTGAAATGGTGCTTTGTGTAGGTGGTTTTGAAAATGCTTTGAAAAAGAGGCCATCATTGTGGCAACCTTTGTAATGATTCTTGTTTGAATATATACAAAGGTGTATTGTCTTTTGAAAATATTTCAATATTTTGAAAGTTTGTTTTGTTTTGGAATTTTGTTGTGAGGTGTGTTTGAAAATAGAAAGGATGTTTTGCAAGTTTTGATCAAGTAACTAAGAGTTGTCTACCCTATTTTACTCAAAAGTCTTTCCTATACGTTTTTAACCCTTTTGACTGTGTTGTTTTACCATTGCATTTGGTAAACAACCTTGTATTTGGATGTTAAACAAGACATGCGCGAGTCATCGTATTGACCATGATAGCAATATTGCCAAGTATCTTTAGAAATTTTTGAGGGACTAGATCATTTTGTATAGGCAACCAAGATAGCATCATCGAGGGACTATGATCTTTTGTTTTGTTTTTGTTTTTTCAAAGTACTCAACATGCATAACATGGCCAATTTTTAAAGGCAACAAGTGGATGAAACCCTAAGGGTGCAAGTGTGCATTGTGTTTTCAATTTACATGCATTTTGTCTTTGTATTAGTCAAGCTATTTGTTTTGATTTTGGATTTTTTTGCATACAAACCCTGATCTCTAATCATGGCATAATTGGAAGCATAAATGCGTAAAGGTAAATATACCACTATTACAACATGATTATGGGGAGGGGGATACAATTTTTGAATGGGGATTATTTGGCAAGAAATTAAAACTCTAATTTTACTATTACATCCAAATTGAATCAATGGCACAAATAATAAATGAATAATATTTAAATAAACAAATTAAATAAATATACAAAATATATGGATATGCAAAAATGTTTATGTTTATTTTTTTTATGTATGTAAAAATATTTAGTGTATATATAAACAAGAAATAAAAGATTATATATATTTTTTTATTAAGGGTTAAACCCTAATTTTCTCTTAAGAATGTAAATATATTAAATATACTATTGATATACAATAAAATAAAATAATGTATATACAAAAATAAAATATATTTAGAAAAAAGTATTATTTAAGTATAAATAATAATAAAAAATAAAAGTAATTTTTAATGTTTTATTTTTAAGTTTTCATTAAAATACAATAAAGGTATATATTCACTAAATTACTTTTATGTTTAGAAAAATTAAAATAAAATACAAAAATAAATGTGAGAATTTATAAAAAAATATTTTGGTATTTTTTATGTTTAAAAAATAAGAAAACAAAATCAGAAATGAAAATAAAATGGAAAAATACAAAAGTATGAAGAAATGGGCCAGGGGGTGAATTCAGTAAAAGGGGGGGTGTCAAAAACAAAAAGCCAAAGCCCAGCCCAAGCCAGACTTCATCTTCAACCTTTGTTCACAAACGCGCGCGCCCTGACTTCAAACATGGAAAACCTGCATACGTGCTCTAATGCAAAAACACATAACATCAAAGTTGTAGCATTTTTTAAGACGAATCCAACCATGCAAAGAACTCATTCTAACTCTCAAAGACCAGAGAGAATTTCTCTGGCCCTAAATCCTAACCTAATTTTTTCAGGATGTTAATGGATCAAATTATCTTAGCATGCTTAACTAAAATGAAAACTGAGCATATGTACAACTTCATGGCTATGAATACTACATTTTTTATTCATAAACCTAAGCCTAATTATTCCTAAATAGAGAGATAGGAAGTTGACAAAAACCTATTTCAGTTGACTTCGTGTATGGCAATATGGAGCTTTTCAGTGAGGCCTGAGATGTATGGGAGCTTGCTTGAACTTCCCCATACCTTCCCCAATGCCTAGCTTGCCTTGAATATGCTTGAATAAGCCTGTAGAACTCAACCTGCACAAGCTGAAATCAAAAATGGCAAACCTTGTAAATGGAGTTACAGTCAGTGTTTAAGGGTTGGGATAGTTTGGATAGGTTATATGGAAGGTGTTTGGACCAGTTTGAGGCAAAACGCACGAGGGATTTGTGCTATGGAAATCAAACTGCAGGGAGTGCCCTGTTTTGCCAATGGAAGGTGATTTTGTGCTATGGGAGCTTTCAGGACTCAAAGGCTCGTGTTTTAAGTTCAATACAATGTGTAAAAATTGTCTCAAAAGCTTTCACAAGTTGGTTCTCTCTGATGTTCAAGTTGTGTGATATTGGACAAGTTTCTTGATTATGAAGCAAAATATGAGAAGTGATTGAAAACAAGCCTGTACAGGCTATCTATCAGCTTCCACACTATGCCCTTGGCCCCTCAAGTTGGTGGATTTTATTTGCTACATAAGATATGGCTCAATGCTCAAAGATTCAGTTTTGACATAAAGCAAGATTTAAGCAAAAATGGTAATGTACCTTTTACCATTTTTGGATTAATCTAATGTGGAATCCTCTAATGACCAAAATAATGCTTTAGACCAATGGATTTGCATTTAATTATTGAGTATGGAAGGGTTTTGAGACTTGTAATCTAGTGCAAAGCAAGGCTGATTAGAGTTTACAACTTGTATCACTAAGAAAATGCCATGGATCAAAAGTGAGTTTTTGCCAACTTCAAGCTTTCGATTCTCCATAACCACAAATGATTTTGGAGAGTTCTTAGACTTTTTGGAAATCTTGTAACATTATCTACAATCCATATTTGAAATGCAATTTGATATTCCAAGTGGAACTAGGTGAAAAATTTCCAAGAAGATAGGTCAAAATCCTGCCTAAACTAGGGCAAAATTTCACTAAGTTAAAAGTTTCATGGACCCTTGTTACAAAAATCATAACTTGATATCTAAGCTTCGTTTGGGAAAACTTTGTGAATAAAATTTGTAGACTTTGTGGAGGACTACAACTTTAATGTTGGAAGTTTTGTTTGAATCCAATTGCATCATGGTGAAAATGTTGGGCAAAGTTGGGAAAAATTAAGAAAATTTCATAACTTAGAAAAATTCTAAGTTATGAAAATTTTCAATCTTAAACCCTAATTTAGAAAATTGGGTTTCTTGATGAACAAGTTTCATGTTTTGACACATATTTATGAAAAATGACCCTTGGCACTTGATTTTGACCAAAAAGTCAAAGTTTGACTTTTCAGTGTACAATCAAAATTTGATCAGTTGACTAAAAAAAATCATCTGCTAATCCAATGCAATTGAGGTCTTTTGAACCTTGTGAGTAGGTCAAGATGATGACATTGAGTCCTTGAGTCCATGCTTGAATCCAATTTTCCATTGGCTTGGTCAACAAGTCAGAAATTTCCCTTCTGCAGTCAAAACCCTAAAAATGACCATTTTGCCCTTTTAGTGATCTGATCAAATTTCTTGAGGAGTTGTGGTCCAAACTTGATCAAATGGTTCATATGAGTTCATATGGCCACAATTGACTTTTTCCCCAATACAACTGATTTCTAGGTCAACTGTCCAATTGACTGGGCAAAAATTTGATTCAAGGCTTGAAACTTGGTATGGGTAATCTTGTAAGTCCAACATGAAGTATGAAAGTCACTTTGAGCATTGAAAGTCCAAAAATCCCCGTGCAAACTCAAATCCTAATTTAGGTCAACAGTGCAAGGATATGTCTTGAGCAGAGTAAACCTTAGCTTGATCTTGAGTTCAAAAATTCTTGTGATGAGAAATGTTCATAAAATGAGAGGGCAAATTTTGGGGTACAACAGGTTCGAACGAGGGTTTCAAGGATTATGCTCAAAAGTGGAGAGATTTGGCTGGAAGAGTTCAACCTCCCTTGGCTGACAGGGAGCTCGTGGATATGTTTCTGGGAACTTTGACTGGGTCATTCTTCAACCATCTGATTGGAAGTTCATCGGTGGGTTTTACTGAACTGATCTTAACAGGAGAAAGAGTGGAAGATGGAATCCAAAGTGGAAAAATTCAGAAGGATGCCTCTTCTAGTGCTGCAAGGAAGCTGTTTGCGGGTAAAAAGGAAGTCAGTGTTGTCTATAACCAAAAGAATCAGAATCGAACCGAGCGCCGTCCGGCGGTAGGGGCTGTCATAATTCCCAAACCTGCACCTGCTCAGCAAAGAAACAATCAACCAAGAGTAGAAAGGCCGGCTAGACAGTTCACTAAGATCAACATGACGATGTCTGAAGTTTTACCTCATTTGCTGAAGTCCAATCTGGTTACTCTGAGGGAAGCTCCGAAGAATCCGAACACCATCTCTCCCTACTATAAACTGAATGCTCGTTGTGCTCACCATTCGGAAAGTCCAGGCCATGATACCAATGACTGCTGGGCTTTGAAGAACAAAGTACAGGATCTGATTGATGCTAAGGAGATTGAATTTGATCCCCCAGAGACTCCCAATGTTATCACTGCCCCTATGCTGAAACATGGTCGGGGTGTTAATGCCATTGAAGAAGATGTGTTTGTGACTCTGTGGAAGAATTGGTGACTCCACTCATGACTATCAAAGGGAATTTTCTAAAGGACAGTTTATTTCCGGGATGTGATGAAGGTTTCCACCTTTGTTCATTTCTACTGACTGGTTGCCCTTTGTTGAAGGCAGGTGTACAGCGTCTGATGGATGACAATAAGATTCGGTTTGAGAAGACCCTTGTTCCGACTATTTCTTGTAAAGACATTGCTATCATAACCATTTTCTCCAATCCTCCCAGGGCCTCCGCTAAAAGACCCGTCAGGATTACATCAATTCCGAAGGTGACTCCGTTGATCATAACCATGCCAGGACCAATCCCATACTCCTCGGACAAAGCTGTTCCTTGGAACTATAGGGCCGACGTCTATTACCACGGCGTAAAGCATGACATGCTAGCCATTGAAGACAGGATTGCTGAAAATGTTGATTCCGACATTGTCAATATTGCCAGAACCAGTAAAATAACAAGAAGTGGAAGAGTGTTCTCCCCTGAAATTTCTCCCCCGAAGACTGTTACCGGACATGTGATCATTCCCGCTGTGGTCCACCCAAGACTACTACTGCAATTCCAGTAATCACTCCTGTTGACCCTCCCACCACCGAGTCGGCCGAGACTCGAGGAAAAGACATATTGATTGAGCCTGTCCTGACAAAGGCCAATTCAGTAACCATACCAGAAGCTTCCAAAAAAGAAATTGAAGAAATTTTGAAGATAATAAAGAAGAGCGACTACAACGTGGTGGAGCAGCTGGGGCAGACCCCATCCAAAGTTTCTATGTTGGCTTTGTTGATGTGTTTTGAAGCCCGTGTGAATGCTTTGGTTAAGTTTCTGAAGATGGCTCACGTGCCACAAGAGACATCTACTGATCAGTTTGAAGATTGTGTGGCTAGTCTGACTGTCGATAATGGTTTGGGTTTTTCCAATGCGGATCTGAAACCAAAGGGGAGGAAGCATAATGATGCTCTTCATGTTTCCGTTGAATGTAGGGGCACGACTCTGGCCCATGTTTTGGTAGATACTGGATCCTCGTTGAATGTGCTACCTAAAAAAGCTCTGGACAGATTGGACTGCGAAGGCTTGACCTTGAAGCCTAGCAATATAGTAGTGAGAGCTTTCGATGGTTCGAAGAGGATGGTGCACGGGGAAGTGGATGTCCCTATCAAAGTTGGTGCCCAGACCTTCGACTCCACTTTCTACGTAATGGATATCAACCCATCATATTCTTGCTTGTTGGGACGCCCTTGGATACATGGGGTTGGGGCTGTTACTTCTACCCTCCACCAAATGTTGAAGTACCCAGTAAGAGGAAAGTTTGTCACTGTGCATGGTGAAGAGGAGTATATGATCAGTCACTTGAACTCCTCCAGGTACGTGGAAATGGATGGCGAGTTCATCGAGACTCCTTTCCAGAACTTTGAAGAGGTACCTTAAATTATGGCTACAGCAGAAACTACCGACAGTCCTCCAAAGGTCACCAAATCTCCCTCGAAGATGGCTTCTCTCAAGGATGCACGAGCAGTGGTTGAAGAAGGTGGGTCTACCATTTGGGGTCAGCTCCCGGTTATTCATTACAAGTCTGACAAATCTGGTTTGGGCTTCACTACAGGTGCTCAAAAGGTTGTTCGTCGCGCTCGGGCTGGAGGACCTCCCCTACGCATCAACAATCCTGGGTTCAATGCCCTTGAAGACAGTGATGGTGATTCTGGCATTGACAGTTGGATCTTCCCGACTACCAACGATGGACTCAGTAAATGGACTTCCAAGGACTTTGTATCGATTACTTTTGTTCAGGAGTAATTGTCTTTCTTATTTTTCGGATATGTGATTTAAAAACAATATAAACTCTATAGCCATGTGTCTTATCCGGGGCACAATGGTTCTATTTGTGAGGGTTATCATGTTTCATTCTCATATGTCATCAATAAAGCATTGGACATTTGCATACAAATTTTGCGCTCTCTGTCTTTCTTTTCTTTTATTTTATCTATACAACTACGCTCTTACACACACTCACGTATCCAAATGCAATCCATATCCACTTTGGATCCCATTGATAACAATTCTACTACTGCTCATTATGACTTTGAAAATCCGATCAACCAAGCCGAGGACGAAGGTGAGGAAGATTGTGAGGTACCTGGAGAACTTGCTAGACTATTACAGCAGGAAGAAAGGGCCATACAGCCTCATGAAGTGATTATCTACAAAAGCTGTTTGATAGGTTGAAGACGTACAAGCTGAGGTTAAATCCGAACAAGTGCACCTTCGGGGTAAGGTATGGTAAGCTTCTAGGATTCATCGTCAGTGACAAAGGTATTCAAGTAGACCCTGCAAAGGTGAAGGCCATACAAGAGATGTCGGCTCCCCGTACTGAGAAGGAAGTTAGAGGTTTCTTAGAATGCCTAAATTACATTTCCCGATACATTTCACATATGACTGCTACTTGTGAGCCAATCTTCAAGCTTTTGAAGAAAGATCAAGTGGGAAAATGGAATGACGAATGCCAGGTCGCCTTTGATAGAATCAAGCAATACCTCCAAGAACCTCCTATTCTGATGCCTCCGACTGAAGAAAGACCTTTGATAATGTACTTAACAGTGCTAGATAATTCAATGTGGTGTGTGTTGGGATATCATGACGAGTGTGGTCAAAAAGAGCACGCAATATACTACCTTAGCAAAAAGTTTACCGACTGTGAAACACGATACTCACTGCTCGAGAAAACTTGTTGCGCTTTGGCATGGGCTGCTTGCCGACTGAGACAGTATATGTTGACCCACACTACTTTATTGATATCTAAGATGGATCCGATCAAGTACATTTTCGAGAAGCCCGCTCTCTCTGGAAGAATAGCAAGATGGCAAATGATCTTAACCGAGTACGACATCCAATACACAACCCAAAAAGCAATCAAGGGAAGTGTGTTAGCTGATGATTTGGCACATCAAGCCGTGGATGACTACCAGTCCATGAATTTTGAGTTCTCGGATGAGAACATCATTTTAGTAACTGACTGTGAAGAACCTGGGCCAGATAAAGGACCTGAGGAAGGATCCCGATGGTTTATGTTTTTTGATGGAGCCTCAAACACACTAGGTAACGAAATTGGCGATGTAATCATATCTCTTGAGGGCTGTCATACTCCGTTTACTGCCCGATTATGTTTCAACTGTACCAACAACATGGAAGAGTATGAAGCGTGTATCATGGATCTTAGAGCTGTTATTGACCTAAGTATCAAGTTCTAGAGTGTATTCAGGGATTAACACGTATGTCGATAGGGGCAACACCCTATTCTCTGGTATATGGCATGGAGGTTGTCCTACCCATGGAGGTCCAGATCCCTTCTCTATGGATTATGAAGGATGTGGGTTTGACAGAAGACGATTGGATCTAGACTCGACTTGATCAATTGAACTTAATCGACGAGAAAAGACTTATTGCTGTCTTCCATGGTCAAATGTATCAGAAATGGATGATCAAGGCCTTCAACAAGAAAGTCATACAACAAGTGTATCAAGTAGGGGATCTGGTAATCAAGCGCATCATACTACCGCAAGGTGATCCCAGGGGAAAATGGACTCCCACCTATGAGGGACCATTTGTAATTAAGAACATATTTTCGGGTGGAGCCATGATTCTGACCACCATGGATGGTGACGACCTTCCACACCCTGTCAATGCGTACATAGTGAAAAGATACTACCTATGATACGGTGGAAGAACTGACTTGAGGGTTTTGCGTTTTATCGCAAATGTTGCGGTTAGCAAGAGTCGCCACCGACTTTTCTTTTTATCCAATATGGAAAGGTGAAAAAGCACAGAAAATACCTTTCGAGGTGTTTTCTTGAGTTTGGGGGGTAGATTATGAAAAGGGAAGGTATTAGCACCATTTTCATCCATGGTTATCCATGGGCTCTTAGTTACTTGCTAGATCACTTGCTTTTTGCTTTGAAATTATGCTTTGTGTGGTTTTTGAAAGTATTTTGTAAAAGAGGCCATTGTTTAGGCAATCTTTGTAATGATCCTCGTTCGTAAGAATGTATACAAAGATGTTTGTCTTTTTGAAAATGTTTTCAATGTTTGTAAGATGTTTTTGAAATGTGTGTGTTTGTTTTGGAAAATAGCAAGGATGTTTGTTTTGAAATGGAGCAAGCAACTAGAAGTAATCTACCTACTCAAATATCTTTCTTGTTCATTTTCTTTTCCTTTGATATTGTTGTCTTACCATTGATTTTGTAAGCAACCCTATCTTTGGATGTAAACGGGATGGGCGTGGGTCATCGTATAACCATGATTAGCAATATTGCAAAGTATCTTATCATTTTTTGAGGGACTAAGATCATTTTGTAAGGCAACTTAGAATAGCGTCATCGAGGGACCATGATCTTATATTTGTTTGTTTTGCCAAGATACTTCGCATATGTAATATGGCCATTTTTTGTATAAGGCAAACAAGTGGAGAAACCCTAAGGATGCTTGTGTGCAAGTGTGTTATTTTCATGCTTGATTTTGTCTTGGATTAGGGTTTTCTATTTGATTTGTTTTGATCTTGCCATACAAACCCTAATTACTAGCATGGTATATAAAAGCGGTAAATTGCATAATTTAAAGATTACTACGCTATTACAATATTTAATGGAAGGGGGGAATACAAATCATGAATGGGGATTTGCAATAATGTAAATCTAATTAAGCTATTACAACCAAATCAAATTTGTACAAATACTTGAATAAATAATATACAATATAAATTAAATATGCAATGGTATGTATATGCAAGAAAAAGATTTTTGCTTTGATTTTCATATGCAAAAAAAATTTGAATTAAACCTAATAATATTAAAAAGGAAATTACTTCTTGAAAAAAAATGGTTAACCTTAATTTCTAATTTAAAAAGAAAATAAAGTTCTTTAAGTATTATTTTTGTGTATTTTTTGTCTTAAAAGAATAAATAATATTTATGAAAATATTTAGTCTTTTTATATGTCAAAATAAATATTTACAAGTGTGAGAAAAAAAGAAATAATTATTAACCTAATTCTATTTTTTAATTATAAGTTTAATAAGAAAAATAGTTAATATATGACTAAAATGAAAATATTTTTTATGAGAAATAAACAAAAATATAATTTTAGCATTTTTATAATTTTTATGATTTTTTAATATTAAGGAAAATATTTTAATAAAATAGAAATGAAAATAAAATAAATAATAAATATATATGGGCCAGGAGTGTCCTGAGTAATAAGGAGGTAGCATGTTAGAAAAAAAACACAAGGCCCAAATGTTGAAGCCCACACTGCAAACAACCAAAAAAATGGATGAAAAAATATGAAAAATACAAAAAGGCAGCGCCAAGGCTCGAACCTGTGACCTTAAGCATTTTAACGCGCTGCCTTACCACTGGGGTGGTTGTACATCCGTTAGTTCATATGAAATAAAATATACATAACACATAACAACTCCTAGCCCTGTACTTCATCTTCTTCCTCAAGCTAGCCAGAACCTCTGTATCTTTCTCATTTCTCCATGAAAATGAAAACTTCCAACATGAAAATGATAGTACTCTTTCCCACTATTTTAACCATATAACTCATGTAAACTAACAATCAAATATCAAAACGAATTTTAAAGGCCCTAATTTTAAACCTAATTTTTACAGAAATTTGAATTCTAAAATTCTCTATACACAATGAATATAAATGAAACTTATGAACATGGTTGGTTTTAGCACAAGGATATCTACATTTTCCTTTCACAAATCATGGCCAATGGATGTTTGTATGAAGAGATAGAAGTTGGAGTTCTTACCTCTTTCAGCTGAGATCGTGAATGGAGTTTGAGCGAGTTTTATAAAGGCCTGAAGATTCCTTTAGCTTGCCTGAACCTCCCTGAGTATGTTCCAATCTTTGTATTGCTTTGAAAGTGCCTGGATCTCTCTGTCCAAGTCAACCTGCAAGCTTGAAAAACAAAAATGGCAGATGGAGAAGGAGGTGTTACAGTGAAGGGATGATGGTCTAGAACACTTAGATATGAGGTAGGTAAATTGTTTAAGTGATTAAAACTTGAAACGCACGAGTAGATTTGTGGATTGCTATGCTTGGTCTCAAACTGCAAGTTTTGACAAGTTTTTGGTGATAGGGAGTTTTGGAGTGTTTATGGCCTTGAGCAATCATGTTCTAAGTTGTAATGTCTTTGTGTATAAGTATAGAGAAGGTTTCTAATCCACTCCACAACAAATTTCTCAATTATATCCTTTTTGCACTCTTACTTGCTTTTTAAGAAAGGTGAAGAGACCACTCTCTACATGCTTGTACAAGCCTGCTTGGAGTTGGTACAAGTTCTAGGAAACTTGTTTTTGGTTTATAGGACTTGTGTGTGGAGAGGAAACAGGTCCAATGCTCAAGAAGTGAAAAGTTATAAAAGTGATGCTTTTCCAAAATGGCAATGGCAACTTTGTGCCATTTATGGAATTAAAGCTTAGACAAAGACTCTTGTGCTTGGATTAAGGCTTTATTATCTGTGTAAGCATTAAATTATTAAGTGAGAAACAAGTTTGAGATCTGTAAAGCAAGGGTTAGGCAGAATAGGTTCAGATTTGAATTTTGTTCTTCATAAAATGGCTTGAAATCAAAGTGAGAAATTGCCAACTTCATCTCTTCGATTCTCCCTACTCAGAAATAATCTCAAGGAGTTCTTGGAAATTTTGGAAATCTTGCAACGTGCTCTATAACTCATCTTTGAAATTCATTTCAAGATTCCTCTTGGAACTAGGTGAAAAATTGCCATGAAGTTAGGTCAAAAACCTGCTTAAATTAGGGCAAAATTTCACTAAGTTATTTTAGTTTATGAGCATGTATTCACAAAATTATATCTTGATATCCAAGCATCTTTAGGGAAAAATGTGTGAAGCAATGTTGTAGATTTCATGGTTATCTACAACTTTCATGTTGGGAACTTTCTTTGAATCATCTTGTATCATGGTGGAAATTTGGCTTAAAGTTGAGAAAAAATAAGAAATTTTCTATACTTAGAAAAATTTCTAAGTTAAGGAAAATTCAAATTTCAAAACAAAATCTTCAATCTTTGATTTCTTGATGAACAAGTTTCATATTTTGACATGTTTTGATGAATTGTGATCCTTGGCACTTGATTTTGACCAAAAAGTCAAAGTTTGACTTTTCAGTATACAATTGACTTTTGATCAGTTGACTGCAAATTTCATCTGTCAATCCAATGAAATTGCAATGTTTTGAACCATGTTATTAGGTAAATATGATACAATTGAACCCTTTAAATCATGATTCAAATCAATTGGTCATTTTCTAGGTCAAAAATCAGAAATTGCCCTTTCTCAGTCAAAACCCTAATTCTGACCATTTTTCCATTTTGATGATTTGATTAAATTTATTGAGGAATTGTGGTCCAAACTTGATCAAATGATACATATGAGTCCAAAATGTTTATGTGGATAAAAAATTATGAAGTTTGACTGTATACTGGCCATGGTTGACTTTTTCCCCAATACAGTTGATTTTTAGGTCAACTGTCCAATTGACTGATCAAAAATGTGGTTCAAGGCTTGAAACTTGTCATGAGTAATCTTAGGGGTCCATAATGATGTTTGAAAGTCATATGGAGCATTGATAGTCCAAAAATCTTTGTACAATCTCAAACCCTAATTTTGGGTGATCAGTGCATGATGAGAGGTCTTAAGCTGGTCAAACCCTAATCCAGTCTTGAGCCAAAGAGATCTTGTGAAAATAATCTTGATAAATGATATGGAAAATTTTGGGGTACAACAGTTTCCCCTGTTCAATATTCTTAAACTTGAAGAGTTAGATTGGCGAGTTTTGTCGTTCGTGACTCGAAGGTGAAAGAATGATTGGACACTAAAGTGCCCATAAATTTGCACTTGATGATGTGCTGATAGAAGGAATGGGCTTACAGATGCCATTTGAGAGGTGATAGAATCTTGTTGGAGATGGACTTGTAGATGCCATCCAAGAATGTTTGTTGAATGGTAAGTTGTAAGCTGAAAGAATGAGTATCAGAACGGAGCCCGTGTCTGGAGCGTATCTGAATTGTATTTGACAGTTGATTTTGACTAAGTATCAGAATGGCATTCGTGTATGGCGCGTATCTGAACTATATCCGAATGAGTATCAGAATGGCATCCGTGTCTGGAGCGTATCTGCAGTGTATCTGAAAGTTGAATCTGAATGAGTATCAGAATGGCATCCGTGTCTGGAGCATATCTGAACTGTATCTAAATGAGTATCATAATGGCATCCGTGTATGGAGCGTATCTGTACTGTATCTGAAATTTGAATCTGAATGAGTATCAGAATGGCATCCGTGTCTGGAGCGTATTTGAACTGTATCTGAATGAGTATTAGAATGGCATCTGTGTTTGGAGCGTATCTGCACTGTATCTGAAAGTTGAATCTGAATGAGTATCAGAATGGCATCCGTGTATGGAGCGTATCTGAACTGTATCTGAATGAGTATCAGAATGGAATTCGTGTATGGAGCGTATCTGCACTGTATCTGAAAGTTGAATCTGAATGAGTATCAGAATGGCATCCGTGTCTAGAGTGTATCTGAACTGTATCCGATTGCATATTGTTAATGGTAACTGTTAATCTTATCCTGAAAAGGGTAAAATGTTAGCTAAAACACAAAGTTATGTTGCATGAAATGTATGATGCAATGCATTTGCTTTATTTAATGTTTATGATATATGGATGCAATGAATGCGCATGTGAGCTGATTTGTTGTATTGCTGTTTGATTGAGGAAAATAAATCCCTGAATGCTACTGGGGATATGTGAATTTTCACGTCTTGAAGTTGAAGTACTGATGAACTCTTGTTGAGAGAAGTAAAATTTGTTGTGAGGGCAATGTCGTGTACTGCTTGTAAGATCCGCTTGGGGAATCCTGAGAAATTTGACGATTTCTACTGAGGATTAATAATTTGAAATTTTGTTCCGCTGGAGATTTAAATGATGTACTGTGGGGATTTCTGGGGTAATAGTCTAGAGGTATTTCCCTATCCATTCGAACCATCAGTAATTGTCTCTCTCATTTTGTTTATTTGTAAGCAGTAATCATGTTCAAATGCATATGTTCATCAATGAATCATTGGACGTTTTTTGCAAACAAAACACAAGCATAAAGAAAAGACAAATAGTTTTTTTGCACTTTTAAAGGGATATCTTTGTATTGATTTTAAATAAAATATTTGTACAAAGGAGACAAACATTCTAGTAAGAGAATGTTGTCATAAAATAAGAAAACTTTGATACAAAGAAAGATGACTATGTGTAATAATCCCATGGGGTTCCTATCCTGCTATAGCCTTCATATCTCCGAATATCTTGTCTATTTGTTGCTTCGTCCGGAGATGATTGAATTGATAAAAAACTCCGAGTTTGTCAGTGGAAGTCAAAGGTTGTCCGTAAAGTGATCCGACGGGACATAATCATACGCTTTAATTCTCTAACTTTTGCTTGGACCGCCCTTTCGGGTTTTCAGTCCACCGGGAAACCCTTTTTTTCCCAAGTCGCCCTTTCGGGTTTTCAACTTGCCGGGTGTACAAATTTTTTAATTTTATCCCTAATTTTTGTCCGAACCTTTTTGGTTCGCCGGGATGCCCCTTGTTTTTGCCTAGGTGTGTCAACCTAGCGGGTCTCTTATGCGTAGTATCTTTTGACTATGTTTGCATTCGCATGGTGTGGCAGGTCATCACCGTCCTTGGTGGTCAAGATCATTGCCCCACCGGAGAATATGGTCTTGATTACAAATGGTCCTTCATAGGTAGGAGTCCATTTGCCCCTGGGGTCACTTTGTGGCAAAATGATATGTTTGATCACTAGATCCCCAACTTGATATACTTGGCGTCTGACTTTCTTGTTGAAAGCTTTGATCATCCGTTTTTGATACATATGACCATGGCAAACAACAATAAGTCTCTTTTCATCAATTAAGTTCAGTTGATCAAGTCGAGTATGGATCCAATTGTCTTCATTCAAACTTGCATCCTTCATAATTCTCATAGAGGGGATATGTACCTCAATAGGAAAGACAGCCTCCATTCCATAAACCAAAGAATAGGGTGTTGCCCTGGTTGATGTGTGAGCCATGGTACGATACTCGTGGAGAGCGAATGGTAGCATCTCATGCCAGTCTTTATACGTGACTATCATCTTTTGTATGATCTTCTTAATGTTTTTATTCGCAGCTTCGACATCACCATTCATCTTGGGCTGATAAAGAGAAGAATTGTGATGCTGAATCTTGAATTGCTCGCACAAGGCGGTGATCATAGTGTTGTTAAGATTTGTACCATTGTCAGTGATGATCCTTTCCAGGATACCGTACTGGAAAATGAGATTTTGCTTGATGAAGCGGGCAACGACATTCTTGGTAATGGAAGCAAAGGAGGCTGCTTCAACCCACTTTGTAAAATAATCAATGGCCACTAGGATGAAGCGGCGTCCATTGGAGGATGTCAGCTTGATCTCTACAATCATATCAATTCCCTACATAGCGAAGGGCCAAGGAGCTGTCAAGACATTCAGAGGAACCAGAGGTACGTGCACCTTGTCAGCATAAATTTGACACTTATGACAGGTCCGAGAGTGTTGATAGCAATCTATTTCCATGGTAGACCAATAATAGCCTGCCCGTAGGATTTTCTTCGCCATCGTATGCCCACTGGATTGGGTGCCAAAAGTACCTTCATGTAATTTGGCCATGATCTTTTCAGCTTCAACCTTATCCACGCACCGAAGCAAAATAGAGTCATGATTGCATTTGTACAGGATGCCATTACTAAGGAAGAACTTAGCAGAGAATCTCCTTAAGAAATTTTTATCATTGACTAAAGCTCCTTCTGGATATTCTTGAGCCTCGAGATACCTCTTGACTTCATGAAACCAAGGCTGGTCCACTACCTCTTCAGTATTAATCTCGTGGCAATGCGCTGGTTCATCCATTCGTTCAATGGTGATCTGGGGAGCCTCGTTATCCCAATTAAGTTTAAACATAGATGACATTGTGGCTAGAGCGTCTGCTAGGTGATTTTCTTCTCGCGGGAAATGCTCGAAGGTAATTTTCTCAAAATGTGGTAGCAATGTCAAAACATGTTCTTTGTAAGGGATAAGGTTTGGGTACTTAGTGTCCCATTCCCCTTTGATCTGACTGATGACCAAAGCCAAGTCTCCAAATACGTCTAAGGATTTGATTCCCAAGTCTATGGCAGCTCTGAGACCAAAGATGCATGCTTCGTATTCCTCCATGTTGTTTGTACAATTAAAGCAAAGTCTGACAGTAAAAGGAGTATGACACCCTTCCGGAGATATGAGTACAACACTGATACCATTACCAAGGGCATTGGATGCTCCATCAAAGAACAAGGTCCATCGGGATCCTTGTTCAGGTCCGTCATATGGCCTAATTTCTTCACAGTTGTCTAATGTCATGATGTCTTCATCCGGGAATTCAAACTTCATGGACTGATAGTCTTCTACAGCTTGATGAGCAAGATGATCAGCTAGCACACTGCCCTTTATAGCTTTCTGGGTAGTATACTGTATGTCGTATTCTGTCAGGATCATCTGCCATCTAGCTATTCTCCCAGACATAGCAGGCTTCTCGAAGATGTATTTTATCGGATCCATCTTAGATATCAACAAGGTAGTATGAGTCAGCATGTACTGTCTTAGCCGGCGAGCAGCCCATGCCAGAGCACAACAAGTTTTCTCGAGCAGTGAATATCTGGTTTCACAATCGGTAAACTTTTTGCTCAGGTAATAAATAGCATGCTCTTTTCGGACAGACTCGTCATGCTGCCCCAATACACACCCCATTGAGTTTTCTAAAACAGTCAGATACATGATCAGTGGTCTTCCCCCGACTGGTGGCATCAACACAGGAGGCTCTTGTAAGTACTCTTTGATTTTGTCAAAAGCAATATGGCATTCATTATTCCATTTGACTACTTGATCTTTCTTCTATAGCTTGAAGATTGGCTCACAAGTAGCTGTTAGGTGAGAAATGAATCTGGAAATATAGTTCAAGCGTCCCAAGAATCCTCTGACTTCCTTCTCAGTATGAGGAGAAGGCATTTCTTGTATTTCTTTGACTTTGGCAGGATCGACTTAAATACCCTTGTTACTGACGACAAAGCCTAGGAGTTTACCGGACCGTACTCCGAATGTGCACTTGTTTGGATTCAACCTTAGCTGTACTTCTTCAATCTCTCAAACAGCTTTTGCAAGTGATCAAGGTGTTCTTCTTCCGTTTGTGATCTGGCTATCATATCGTCTATGTAAACCTCTATTTCATGATGTATCATGTCGTGAAATAAAGCTACCATGGTGCGTTGATAGGTTTCCCCGGCATTCTTCAGTCCGAATGGCATCACGTTGTAGCAAAATTTACCCCACTGTATGACAAATGTAGTTTTCTCCATGTCCTCAGGTGCCATTTTGATTTGGTTATAACCTGAGAATCCATCCATGAAGGAAAACACTTTGTGTTAGGCCGTATTGTCAACCAGGATATCAATGTGGGGAAGTGGAAAATCATCTTTAGGGCTTGCCCTATTCAAATCTCTATAGTCCACACACATTCGTACTTTGCCGTCCTTTTTAGGTACGGGAACAATGTTGGCAACCCATTGAGGATAGGAAGTGACAGCCAAGAATCCAGCAATGAATTACTTCATGACCTTCGCTTTGATCTTTTCTAACATATCAGGTCTCATGTGGCAGACTTTTTGTTTTACTGGCGGACAGTTTTCTCTTGTAGGGAGACGATGTACCACGATGTCTGAATCAAGTCCTGGCATGTCTTCGTATGACCAGGCAAAGAT
This sequence comes from Vicia faba, assembly GCA_948472305.1. NCBI lineage: Eukaryota > Viridiplantae > Streptophyta > Magnoliopsida > Fabales > Fabaceae > Vicia > Vicia faba. Next base: position 31,573,778 of record OX451736.1, read on the forward strand.
CTCAACATAATCATGCAACAGCTGAATCAGACGCTCCTTGACACTGGGCTCCATATTGGAACCCATCTTGACTTCTTTTTTATCCTCCTCGGTACCCAGATTGATTGTATCCACAGGTTCCTCGTGGGGCTGAATGGTTCATTCTTCTTGTTGTAGTAGTCTGGCCAGTTCCCCTGATATTTCACAATCTTCCTCACCTTCGTCTTCAGCTTGGTATATTAGATCCTCAGAGTCACAAAAGGCCATAGCAGTATCGTTACCCATGGGATCCAGAATGGAGGGGTACCTGCATTTGTGAGTGTGGTTGTGTGTAAGGGTATAGCCATCCTTAAAAATAAAATGTAAAAGAAAAACAATGTGCACAAAAGTTTGTATGTGAAAAACGTCCATGATTCATTGAATGTCATATGAAGATGAAATAATAACCCTTACAAATTGACCATTGTGCCTCGGGAAAGACACAAGGTTTTAAGTGTGCGGATTGCTTTTCAATATTACAGATCCAATCAAAATGTAAAGATAAATTACTGAGGGATGAATGTTATTGGGACAAAGTCTCTGGCCTCCCAATTGCGAAGTCCTCTGTTGACAGTTGGAAATATCCAATCCTTCAAGCTTCAATCCTCTTCACCATCTTCTACCGCGTTGACCTCTCGGTTGCTAATCTTCAAGGGTGGCCCTCTGGCACGGGCACGGCGTACAGCCTTCTGAGCACTTAAAGTGAACCCTAAGCCAAACTTGTCAGATTTATACGGAATATCCGGAAGTTTCCCCCAGATGGTGCATCCACCCTCCTCTACTACTGCTTTGGCACCCTTCAGAGATGACATCCGGAATGGAGGTCTTGTAATCTTGGGAATCTGGGACATAGTCTTGGTCACTGCTACCTCTTGGGGGACTTCTTCGAAATGTTGAAAAGGAGTTTCAATGAACTCTTCGTCCAATTCCACATACCTGAAGGAATTGAGGTGGCTAATCATATATTCTTCCTCTCTGTGAACAGTGATAATCTTTCCTTGGACTGGGTATTTCAGCATCTGGTGCAATGTAGAGGTGACATCGCCGACATTATGGATCCATGGCCGTCCTAGCAGACAGGAGTAAGAGGGGAAGATGTCCATTACATAAAAGTTTGAATTGATAGTTTGAGTCCCAACCTTTATGGGGATATCCATCTCCCCGTGTACCATCCTCTTTGAGCCATCAAATTCCCTTACGACTATGTTACTGGATTTTAACGTCAGTCCTTCGCATCCTAGTCTGTCGAGAGATTTCTTCGGTAAAACATTCAAAGATGAGCCAGTGTCCACCAAGACATGGGCCAGAGTTGTGCCTCTGCATTCCACAGAGACATGCAATGCCTCATTGTGCTTTCTTCCCCTTGGTGTCAGATCAGCATCTAAGAAGCCTAGGCCGTTATCTGCTGTCAAGCTGGCCACACAATCTTGAAATTGATCAGTAGATGTCTCCTGAGGCACATGGGCTGTCTTTAGGAACTTCACCAGGCCTTTCGCATGTGCCTCGGAACACAGTAATAATGCTAGCATGGAGATTTTGGAGGGAGTTTGCCTCAACTATTCAACTACGTCGTAGTCTCTCCTCTTTATTATTTTCAGGATCTCCTCCATTTCCTTCTTGGAGGTCTCGGGGATAGTCAGTGATTGAGCCTTCGTCCGTACAAGCTCCACTTGAATACTTTTTCCTCGAGTTTCAGCAGCAGGAGTGTTGGTAGGAATGACAGCAGGGGTTATATCATCTTCGTAAACATGATCACTTGCAGAGATGATTATTGGTATGGAAGTAACCTTTGGAACAGCCACGGGTCCAAAAACTGCCTTTGGGGGGCAATTTCTGGAGAGAAGATTCTACCGCTTCGGGTAATCTTACTGGTTCCGGCAATATTGCTAATGTCAGAGTCTTCTTCTTTGGAGTTTATCTCTTCGGTGGCCAGTCCATCTTGTTTGATGCCATGGTAGTAGACGTCCCCACCGTAATTCCACGATACAGTTTTGTCTGATTCATATGGGACTGGCCCAGGCATTGTGATTATAAGAGGAGTAGTTTTTGGAATCGATGTAATTCTAATGGGTCTTTTGGGGACCCTGGAAGAATTGGCGAAGATGGTGATGATTGAAACGTCTTCAATAGGAACAGGTGGAACAAGAGTATTTTCAAACAGGATCTCTTTGTTATCTATCAAGCATTGAATGCCCGTCTTCAACAAAGGGCAAACAATTGGTGAGGATAAGCAGAGGTGGCGGTCTTCATTACAACCCGGGAATACACCAGCTTTCAACAAGTTTATCTTAATGATTGGGAGCGGAGTCATGAGTTCATCAACTGTGGTAACAAACAAATCTTCTTCAATAGCATTGGTGTTGTGACCATGTCTGGGCATAGGAGCAGAAATCACGTTTGGCTTCTCGGGCGCATCAAACTCAATTTCTTTTTCCTCTATAAGGTCTTGAATTTTTTTTTTCAGGGCCCAACAGTTGTTAGTATCGTGACCCGGACTTTCAGAATGATATGCACAATGGGCATTTGGGTGATAATGAGGGGACGCTGTGTTGGGGTTTTTTGGAGCTTCTTTTAAAGTTTCCAAATTGGATTTTAGAAGATGCGGTAATACTTGGGACATAGTCATATTGATTCTTGTGAATTGCCGGACCGGTCTTTCCACCCTCGATTGATTACTTCTTGGTTGATCAGATGCATGCTTTGGGATCATAACAGCCCCTACCATAGGTCGGCGTTCGGCTCTTCCTTGGTTCCTTTGTGGGTATACAGCAGCTACTTCTTTCTTCCCAATAAAGGGCTTCCTCACAACTGTAGAAGAAGATGAATCTTTCTGAATCTTTCCACTTTTATGCCAGCCTCCACCCTTTCTACGGTCAGTATTAATTCAGTAAATCCTGCAGATGAGCTTCCAATTAAATGGTTAAAGAAAGGGCCTGATAGAGTGCCTAAGAACATGTCCACCAATTCCCTTTTAGATAGAGGGGGTTGAACTCTTCCAGCTAGATCTCTCCATTTCTGCACGTAATCCTTGAAACCCTCATTGGAAGCCATAGCCATACTCTGAAGCTGAGTACGGGTAGGCGCCAAATCAGTGTTATATTGATATTGCTTGTAGAAAGTTGCGGCAAGATCTTCCCAATTATGGACATTGGCCCTTTCCAGTTGGTAAAACCAATCGAGTTGTATTCCAGATAGACTATCTTGGAACAAAATGTACCCATAAGTCTTTATCGACGAAGTGTGGTTAGATCTTTCTCACATATGATCGGAGGTGCATCTTAGGACATGACACTCCATCATATTTTGCAAACAAAGGCACTTTGAATTTCGGAGGAATCACAATCCCCGACACTAGTCCCAATTCTTCAAAGTCTAGACCTGGAACCTTTTGTATTTCCATAGCGCTCAAATGCTCTTCAAGATGTCTGTACTTATCATCAGCTGGAGGATACTGTTCCTCGGAGTAGTCTTCCTCTTCTTCCTCCTCTTCAGATTCTGATGGGACTGCTGTTTCTTTTCCTTTCCCCTCTCCTTCACCAGATGTAGTTGCAAAATTCAAGGTTCTTCTAGTCTGTCCTTGAAACCTTCTCCCCATGTTTAAAACCCCAATGACCTTCTTTGTTTTCTTTTTCTTTTCTTCAGCTAGCAGAGTCTTCATCTCTTCTTGCCCTTTGGCTAGGGTCATGAGCAATTGTTGAAACTGCATGTTCTGAGCTTGGAGATCTTTGACTGTCTGTTTGAGATCCATCTTACTGAAATAAACAGTAGAGAGATGAGGAAACTCGTTGCAAAAGACCTGTTTATGTTATGATGAATGATATGTGCATATGCAATGTTTTCAAGGATTTTAAAGATTCAAGTTCGTTTTAGACAAAAAGGAAACACACGTTATATTAATAAGATAAAGTTTGAGTACATCAATTCCCCTTGGGCAAAATAATACAAAACTCTAAGATAAAAAAGTAGTGCGCATCCTCTTTGGTGCTATGTAGGAATTTAGAGTCTACTCCTCATGAAGTAGCCTAGTGAGTGAGTTCCAAAACCTTCTTCTCGCTTGTGTAGAATTGGGCTTCAAAAGTATCTCGCTCTCCTTTGAGTTGTATCCAATCCCTTTGTAGGTCTTCAAGAGATGTGGGCATGTCAGGATGTAGGATAGTGTATGGAACTTCTCCCTCCTTAACAGGCTCAATAATTACCGGAAGAATGGAAGGATAAGGCGTCATAAGCTTTGAGCACGGGTTCATACCCATTTGAGGTAAGGCTCAAGAGGGATGGAATTCTTGTGCCCCAAAGTCTTGCTATCCACCTTGTTTAGCATCCTCCAAGCTCTGATGAATCTCTGGAGAAGACTTTGATCGTGGTTGTCGTAGTCGAATACCAAACCTTGAATCAACATCTCGTGCGGGCCATCCCTTCGAGCGTAACCAAACTGTCTTAAAGCTAAGCACGGGTTTTAGGTGATGCCTCCCCTAATGACAAGTAGAGGGACATTAGGGAATTCCCCACAACGGTCAACAATGATAACATTCTCTTTGGATCGAGAGCACCAATGAATATATGAATGTTTGAGCGTCATTAACCTTTGTGACCACCTTGAACCTTGCTCATTCTTTAAGACTGATTAGGGAAGATGAGAAATAAACCATCTTGCCAAGAGTAGAGTGCAACACATAAGGACACCTCTTTTCCTCATTGTACGAGTGTGGAAAGAGTGTAGGATATCCCCTAGCAATGTAGGCACCGGGTTGTGTGACATGAAGATCTTAACGGTGCTCACATCTATGAGTTGGTAAGGATTGGGAAATAATACCATCCCATAGATAAGAAGAGCCACAATTTCCCAAAGGCTTGCAAGTCTAAGGAATTCCAACAGCTTTGGGCTTTCTCAAATAGGAACTTTGCTAAGAAGCCTTTGACACCACTTCTAGTTTCCCAATAAGTTGTGACATCAGATGAGTGCAAGTGCAGAGCTTGAGCAATCTCTTCTGGCTTTGGGTCTCTTTCCGTACCATTGAAAGGTAGTTGATTGAGAATGGGAATCCTCAAGAGTTGGGAGAATTCTTCCAAAGTAGGCACAAGCTGATAGTCGGGAAATGTGAAGCAATGGTGCAAAGGATTAAAGAACTGAAAGAGAACCTTCATCATGTCCTCATCTGTGTTAGAGGTGACCAAGTTGAGTAGACGACCATGCCTCGGTGAATGGAGAGTTCTCAGGGATCCTTGAAGCTATCTCCTTAAGTTGTGGAGGAATTCTTACAAGGTTGACTTGGATAGTTTTCCTGCAAAGTGGATCCATATCCTACAAAACAAGAACAAAGATGAAACTCAAAAATCCTTGAAATGGTTAGCAAATGTATATGATGTTCATGATGTCCATGATGTTATGTACAAGTATGCATATACAAGCAAAGCAAACAAGTTCTTAGTTTAGGCTTGCATGGGATTTTATAGGTAAGTACCCTCTTGAAGTTTAGTTGGCTTAAACCTGTCCTAATAATAGTAATCGGGTTCTAAGGAGCTCAATATCACCGGATTGTTTCCTTGGTCATTATTTCAGCTCAAGCCTCTTTAATGGCGACCAAAATATCCCAAGAAACCAAACCTCAATGAGTGTAGTATCGAGTATCTACAACCTTCGGACTGCACCAAAGCCGGTCATCTCACTACATCCTAAAGGCCAAGTTGGTCAAGTAAAGGGTTCTAGAAGTTCATTAGTGCTCCATGACATCACTCAGTGGCCCTGTATTCTCTTTGATTAACTCAAAGGCTACCGATACCCACATATATGTCACACTAACATAGCTATTGCTTAGACCATGTCGGTATACCCCGCACAGTTTTCACAATGTATTGCTATTTACCTATAATGTATCCTAAATCCGGGTAGAGGATTTCAAACCCAAACAAAGAACCATAATGTAAATAAAACAAGTCAAACAATGTAATCAAATAAATGTGATCTAGCCTTAAGGTAACCCCACTTTTATAATATTCCCCAGCAGAGTCGCCAGTTCTGTGATACGGTGGGAGAACTGACTTAAGGGTTTTGCGTTTTATCACAAATGTTGCGGTTAGCAAGAGTCGCCATCGACTTTTATTTTATCCAATAAGGAAAGGTGAAAAAGCACAGGAAAGACCTTTCGAGATGTTTTCTTGAGTTCGGGGGGTAGATTATGAAAAGGGAAGGTATTAGCACCCTTTTCATCCATTGTTATCCATGGACTCTTAGTTACTTGCTAGATCACTTGCTTTTTGTTTTGAAATTATGCTTTGTGTGGTTTTTGAAAGTATTTTTTAAAAGAGGCCATTGTTTAGGCAATCTTTGTAATGATCCTCGTTTGTAAGAATGTATACAAAGATGTTTGTCTTTTTGAAAATGTTTTCAATGTTTGTAAGATTTTTTTGAAATGTGTGTGCTTGTTTTGGAAAATAGCAAGGATGTTTGTTTTGAAATGGATCAAGCAACTAGAAGTAATCTACCTACTCAAATGTCTTTCTTGTTCATTTTCTTTTCCTTTGATATTGTTGTCTTACCATTGATTTGGTAAGCAACCCTATCTTTGGATGTAAACGGGATGGGCGTGGGTCATCGTATAACCATGATTAGCAATATTGCAAAGTATCTTAGCATTTTTTGAGGGACTAAGATCATTTTGTAAGGCAACTTAGAATAGCGTCATCGAGGGACCATGATCTTATATTTGTTTGTTTTGCCAAGATACTTCACATGCGTAATATGGTCATTTTTTGTATAAGGCAAACAAGTGGAGAAACCCTAAGGATGCTTGTGTGCAAGTGTGTTATTTTCATGCTTGATTTTGTCTTGGATTAGGATTTTCTATTTGATTTATTTTGATCTTGCCGTACAAACCCTAATTACTAGCATGGTATATAAAAGCGGTAAATTGCGTAATTTAAAGATTACTACGCTATTACAATATTTTATGGGAGGGGGGAATACAAATCATGAATGGGGATTTGCAATAATGTAAATCTAATTAAGCTATTACAACCAGATTGAATTTTACAAATACTTGAATAAATAATATACAATATAAATTAAATATGCAATGGTATGTATATGCAAGAAAAAGATTTTTGCTTTGTTTTTCATATGCAAATTTTTTTTTTTGAATTAAACCTAATAAAATTAAAAAGGAAATTACTTCTTGAAAAAAATGGTTAACCCTAATTTCTAATTTAAAAAGAAAATAAAGTTCTTTAAGTATTATTTTTGTGTATTTTTTGTCTTAAAATAATAAATAATATTTATGAAAATATTTAGTCTTTTTATATGTCAAAATAAATATTTACAAGTGTGAGAAAAAAAAGAAATAATTATTAACCTAATTCTATTTTTTAATTATAAGTTTAATAAGAAAAATAGTTAATATATGACTAAAATGAAAATATTTTTTATGAGAAAATAAACAAAAATATAATTTTAGCATTTTTATATTTTTTATGATTTTTTAATATTAAGGAAAATATTTTAATAAAATAGAAATGAAAATAAAATAAAAAATAAATATATATGGGCCAGGAGTGTCCTGAGTAATCAGGAGGTAGCATGTTAGGAAAAAAAAGAAAGGCCCAAATGTTGAAGCCCACGCTGCAAACAGCCAAAAAAATGGATGACAAAATGTGAAAAATGAAAAAAGGCAGCGCCAAGGCTCGAACCTGTGACCTTAAGCATTTTAGCGCGTTGCCTTACCACTGGGGTGGCTGTACATCCGTTAGTTCATATGAAATAAAATATACATAACACATAACAACTCCTAGCCCTGTACTTCATCTTCTTCCTCAAGCTATCCAGAACCTCTGTATCTTTCTCATTTCTCCATGAAAATGGAAACTTCTAACATGAAAATGATAGTACTCTTTCCCACGATTTCAACCATATAACTCATGTAAACTAACAATAAAAGATCAAAACGAATTTTAAAGGCCCTAATTTTAAACCTAATTTTTACAGAAATTTGAATTCTAAAATTCTCTATACACAATGAATATAAATGAAATTTATGAACATGGTTGGGTCTAGCACAAGGATATCTACATTTTCCTTTCAAAAATCGTGGCCAATGGATGTCTGTATGAAGAGATAGAAGTTGGAGTTCTTACCTCTTTCAGCTGAGATTGTGAATGGAGTTTGAGTGAGTTTTATGAAGGCCTGAAGATTCCTTTATTTTCCTGAACCTCCCTGAGTATGTTCCAATCCTTGCCTTGCTTTGAAAGTGCCTGGATCTTTCTGTCCAAGTCAACCTGCAAGCTTGAAAAACAAAAATGGAAGATGGAGAAGGAGGTGTTACAGTGAAGGGATGATGGTCCGGAACACTTAAATATGAGGTAGGTAAAGTGTTTGAGTGATTAAAACTTGAAACGCACGGGTATATTGGTGGATTGCTATGCTTGGTCTCAAACTGCAAGTTTTGACAAGTTTTTGGTGATAGGGAGTTTTGGAGTGTTTCTGGCCTTGATCAATCATGTTCTAAGTTGTAATGTCTTTGTGTATAAGTATAGAGAAGGTTTCTAATCCACTCCACAACAGATTTCTCAGTTATAGCCTTTTTGCACTCTTACTTGCTTTTTAAGAAAGGTGAAGAGACCACTCTCTACATGCTTGTACATGCCTGTTGGAGTTGGTACAAGTTCTACGTAACTTGTTTTTGGTTTATAGGACTTGTGTGTGCAGAGAAAACAGGTCCAATGCTCAAGAAGTGAAAAGTTGCAAAAGTTATGCTTTTCCAAAATGGCAATGGCAACTTTGTGCCATTTATGGAATTAAAGCTTGGACAAAAACTCTTGTGCTTGGATTAAGGCTTTATCATCTGTGTAAGCATTAAATTATGAAGTGAGAAACAAGTTTGAGACCTGTAAATTAAGGATTAGGCAGCATAGGTTCAGATTTTAATTTTGTTCTTCATAAAATGGCTTGAAATCAAAGTGAGAAATTTCCAACTTCATCTCTTTGATTCTCCCTACTCAAAAATGATATCAAGGAGTTCTTGGAAATTTTGGAAAGCTTGCAATTTGCTTTATAAATCATATTTGAAATTAATTTCAAGATTCCTCTTGGAACTAGGTGAAAAATTGCCATGAAGTTAGGTCAAAAACCTGCCTAAATTAGGGCAAAATTTCAATAAGTTATTTTAGTTTATGAGCATGTATTCACAAAATTATATCTTGATATCCAAGAATCTTTAGGGGAAAATGTGTGAAGAAATGTTGTATATTTCATGGATATCTATAACTTTCATGTTGGGAACTTTCTTTGAATCATCTTGTATCATGGTGGAAATTTGGCTTAAAGTTGAGAAAAAAATAAGAAGTTTTCTATACTTAGAAAAATTTCTAAGTTAAGAAAAATTCAAATTTCAAAACCAAATCTTCAATCTTTGATTTCTTGATGAACAAGTTTCACATTTTGACATGTTTTGATGAATTGTGATCCTTGGCACTTGATTTTGACCAAAAAGTCAAAGTTTGACTTTTCAGTATACAGTTGACTTTTGATCAGTTGACTGCAAATTTCATCTGTCAATCCAATGAAATTGCAATGTTTTGAACCATGTTATTAGGTCAAGATGATAAAATTGAACCCTTTAAATCATGATTCAAATCAATTGGTCATTTTCTAGGTCAAAAATCAGAAATTGCCCTTTCTCAGTCAAAACCCTAATTTTGACCATTTTGCTATTTTGATGATTTGATCAAATTTCTTGAGGAATTGTGGTACAAACTTGATCAAATGATACATATGAGTCCAAAATGTTGATGTGGATAAAAAATTATGAAGTTTGACTGTATACTGGCCATGGTTGACTTTTTCCCCAATAAAGCTGATTTTTAGGTCAACTGTTCAATTGACTGATCAAAAATGTGGTTCAAGGCTTGAAACTTGTCATGAGTAATCTTAGGGGTCCATAATGATGTTTGAAAGTCATATGAAGCATTGATAGTTCAAAAATCTTTGTACAATCTCAAACCCTAATTTTGGGTGATCAGTGCATGATGAGAGGTCTTAAGCTGGTCAAACTCTAATCCAGTCTTGAGTCAAAGAGATCTTGTGAAAATAATCTTGATAAATGAGAGGGTAAATTTTGGGTACAACACTACGCATAATAAAGACCCGCTAGGTTGACATACCTAGGCAAAAATAAGGGCATCCCGGCGAACCAAAAGGGTTCAGGCAAAAATTAGGGATAAAAATGAAAAAATTTGTACACCTGGCAAGTCGAAAACCCGAAAGGGCGGCTTGGGCAAAAAAGGGTATCCCGGTGGACTGAAAACCCGGAAGGGCGGTCCAGGAAAAAATTAGGGATTAAAGCGTATCACTATGTCCCATTGGATCACCTTGCGATCAGACCTCAGTAATCAGATATCAAGCTCAAACGGTACCAATCAATCCAGTCAGCTTCGGACAAGAAGCAAAGTGATAAGATGCTCGAAGACATAGGAGCAATAGCAGAATTGAAACCCAATGGGATCACTACACATAGTTGTTTTCTTTTTCTATATAATTTCTGTAATAATTCCCATTTTTACGGAGGCGTTCTCTTGCTAGAGCGTCAGCCTCCTTGTAAAAAATGCCTGTTATAGGAAAATTTCAAATCAATACAAAGCGTCTTTTGAGTACAAAACTCTGTGTTTGTTTTTTCCGTTTTCTGTTTTGTTTTGCAAAAAAACTTCCAATGTTTTATTCTTGACATATGCATTTGAATATGATTACTTTTCAAAAATATCTGCATATAAAACAGAAAGATAGTTACTAAGAATTCAAAGAAACTGGTACAAAACATAAATACCAACAGTTACCCCGTCCATCATGGTACAAGGGGTAGAGACGGTTGGAAGCGAAGTCACTATCACATACAAGCTTGTGATACCTATATTCCCTACAGAGCCATGACAACCAAGGTCCGACCTCCGTATCCCCAAGCAGGAATTCCTTCCCCAACAGGTTCCTTCAGAAAGTTGATATCTGCATTCCCCAGCCGAGTTTTATAACCATGAGCAGTTTATAAAGCCATCTCCCGAGCAGAGTTTATTTCTCTGACAGCGGAAGCTCAATCTCCAACAGAGCTCTTCTCTCCAGCAATGGAAGTTCATCCCCAGTTGAGTTTATTTCTCCAAATCAGCAGATCTTCCAACAGAGTATCTCTCTTCCCCACAGAGTCATTCCCTCGTAGGATTATTATCAGACAGAGTCTCCTACGGCAGAATGTTCTCAAGCTGAATGGATGTAAATCCCCAGCTAATCATCTTCGGTTACTATCCCCAGCGGAAACGAAGAATTCAACTCCTTATAATCTCCAGCAGCAGTCCAAGATTTATTTTCCCCAGCTAGAGAATATCATAATAGCATTGTATATCCATACATCATGGCATGTGCATACATATTATATAGCATAATCTCATTTATTTTGAGAACATCATTATTCAATACATTTCATACACCATGACATTACATACGACTAACTCTTTGCCTTTCAGGGAAAGATGCAATCAAGTTCTCACAAGTTCTCTCTAGTTCAGTCAAACCGACACCAAGGTTTCTATTCCAGTTGAAGATATTCCAACATTTTTCAAGATTTTCTCTGGTTCAGTCAAACCGACACTAAGGTTTCTATTCTAGTTGAATATGTTCTAAGACTTTCGTCTGGGTCAGCCGAATCGCCGCTAAGATTCTCCTGATATCTATGCCAGTCAAATTCAATCTGAGACCTTCTCCCGGTTCAGTCAAATCGATATTAAGATTTCTCTCCCAGTTGAAGACAACTCGAGACCTTTCCCTGGTTCAGTCAAATCGATACTAAGATTTCTATTCCAGTTAAAAAAGCTATGAAGCCCGGAATCTGACAGGATAACAGCTTAATTTCCCTAAATTAATGAAGCCTGGAGCACGACAAGATAACAGTATAAGACGCTGTAAAGTCTGGAGCACAACCAGATAGCGGTAAAAGACACTGTGAAACCTGGAGCACGACCAGATAACAGTATGAGGTACTGCGAAGCTTGGAATTTGACCAGATAGCAGTTTACTCGGCCAATTACTATTGAAGCTTGGAAACGACCAGATGTTAGTATGCCTTAAATTCAAGTTGAAAACCAGATGCGACCGGATAACCATTTAATTCCTTCTGAAGCCTGGAGCACGACCAAATAGCAAGTTTAATCTCATCTCCCCAGTAAGTCACTGTAAAACTTGGAGCACGACCAGATAGCAGGAAGTCTTATTATCCTCAGCAAATCACTGTAAGGCCTAGAGCACGACCAGATAGAAGTTCATTTTCATCTCCTCGACTAAGATATGATTCCCCAGTAGAGTAACGAACAATTAAAGTTCCTAAAATTCCATTTCTCCCAAGACAGAGACCAACATTTCTCAGCAGATTCCTCCTTAACGACAGGAACATAAATTCTTATCAAAGGAATATCTCAGTAAATCAACATCCTCTAGATGGCATCTTTAAGCCCATCTCCGAAGATTCTCCGTCATATCTTTCGGATGGCATCTTTAAGCCCGTCTCTGATGACCTTCCGTCATCTCTTCCAGATGGAATCTTTAAGCCCATCTCTGGTGACCTTCCGTCATCTCCTCCAAATGGCATCTGTAAGCCCATTCCCGATACTACCTACACAGTCCAGCACCATCTCAGATGAGTGAAAATTTCTGGGCACTCTAGTGTTCCATCATCTTCCACCTTCAGATTACGAAAGGCAGACAAGCCAATCTACATCCTCAGGTTTAAGAAGATTGAACAGGGGCAGCTGTTGTACCCCAAAATTTTCCCTCTCATTTCACTCAAGACATGCCTCTAGAGGTCCTCAATTGCCCAAGGATGACTAAGGATCGACCAGACAAATCCTCCTCCTAAGGCAACAAGCTTCAAACTAGGGTTTTACTCCTCATCAAGATGGTTGAAGTCCAAGGGTCCCAAATTCTTTCCATGGTCCTAATATGTTCTCAACATTATCCATGTCAAGTTTCATGCCTTGCACAAGAAGTTTGCTCAGTCAATTGCCCAGATGCCTGAAAATCAATTGTACTAGGTCAAAAGTCAACTGTGGCCCACATATAGTCAAACTTCAAGATTTTTGGTCAACATCAACATTTTTGAGGTGATATCCATCATGTGATCAAGGATTGATCATGATTCCTCAAGGAATGCCCCAAATTCATCAAAACCCAAAAGTTGCTAAATTAGGGTTTCAAAGGAAAAGTCAACCAAACTTTGACCAGACATAACTTCTTCACACTTTATCAGAAATTTTCCATCCAAGGCTCATCTTGAAATTGATGCAATTCCCTACAACTCATATTCAGCCCACAAGTTCAAAATATGCACTCATCAAATGATATGAATTTCTACATTATAGGTCCTTTTGAAAAGTCAACAAAAACACCTTTTGGGTCAAAGCTTCTTACATGAACATGGGAGACCCAATTGAGATGAAACCAAAAGGGTTGTTTAGGGGACATCCTAAGATTTCTAAAAAGTCGAAGAACACCTATCTAGGGTTAAAATTGGAGGAGATATGCATTGTCAAAGTTGGCCATTTTTGCAAAATTGCCAAAAGTTAAATGTGCTCAAAAGTGCATTTTTTGTCAAATGGGCCTAGCTTTTCATGATTGAATCTTATGGGAGACATAGTCCACGACCCAAATCAGCATCCGCACATTATTTGCTTCATTATTTATTTTATTCTGATTTTTTATTATTTAAAATTCAAATTAAATCAAATAAATGGCAAAAAATATAAAAGATTGAATTTGATTTGATTTTTTTGTAGGAATCAAATCTATTCAAGTTGGATTAATCAGACCAAATCAAATCAAGGCAAATTGAATCAAAATTGGCATGATTAGGCTATTTTGGAAAGATATCATACAAGGAGCAAAATCAAATCAAATCTCCATGATTTTCAAAGATACAATTTGTTTTTGTTAACCTAATTTGTCCTAGTACATATACAGAACACAACCAATGCAAAAAACAAGGATTACAGTCGTGAGAACCCCATAACAAAACTCAAAAATTTGCAAGAAAGTGGTGAATCGTTTTCTAACCTAGAGGTCAATTCAAGCCATTCCAAAGCTCCTAATAGACTCCTGGAGATCTCCAGAACATTCTCCAATCATTTACAAGCTTCCACAAGCCCAGAATCATTACATAACACTCATGCGGTTTGTTTCTTTTTCCAAATCTGATTATAATGATTCTTGCATCATAAACATGTTGTAATGATATATTTATGTTCATTGACATATTTGTAACATGTTTGAATGGTTTAATTGATGTTTCAGCGCCTTTACTCATAATTGCCATTTCTAGGGTTTGCTTCGTCGTTTTAGGTTTTCTTTGTAAATGTGAAATTGGTCCAAGAAAAGGGTACCATGATGCTCGTGAGATCAAGGCGAATTGATCTATGTACTCACAATTGATTTATCATGCCTTCTGTGAATTTTTGAAATTTACAGGGTTATAGTTACAGAAGTTTGTCCGTAGGTAAAGGTATCACACCTAAAACGACGGACAGGGGAAGAAGAAGCTAACGTGGCTGACCACCATTGGCTTGTTTGAATCACGCGCATGCTTTTTATTTTTTCCATTTTATCCACTTTGTTTTATATAATATATATTGTTATTATTATATTCACAACTGAACAATACAGCCCAGTGGTGAAGCGCGCCTTGGAAAGTGGAAAGGACCTGGGTTCGATCCCAGGTCCTAACGTTTTCTCTATTTTCTTAACATTTAAATGCAGATTCCATGCACACACGTTTCAAGCGTCCACCGTGCGCTCCAACCATCCAGCCATTGGATCATCACCATCACCAATCCAGCGTCTCAGGATACGTCCCTATGGTACATCTCCAAGCTTGAACAACACTGAATCAGGCGCAAGGACTGGGCTCAGCTTCATGGGCCTAAGCAACTCAGCATGCACTCCCCTTTCTTCCATACAGGCCCATCTCTTTTCCTCTTTTATTTTAATTCTTTTTATTATTTCACTAATTATTTTCTTTTTAAATAACACCAATTTTTTTTATTTAATCAAAAAACCACAAAAACATCAAAAATCATTGTTTTTTCATAAAAATATTTTATTTCCATAATTAATTAGTTTAATCAAAATTAGGGCAATTTAATTATTTTTTATAATTAAAATCACTTAGAATTAGGATTCAATTTGTACATAATTCAATTTTTTTCTCAAAAATAACCTAAATATTTTTTCAATTAGATTTTTAGGTTTTCTAATTATTCTCGCATTTAATTCGCTGCATGCATTTTTAATTCTTTTTCTATTATTGTAACTGCTCCGAGTTTGTAATAGTAATTAGGGTTTCAATTCCGCATCGTTATTTTCGGTCAAAATAATTATGTATCTACAAAAGCCCTGTAATAGCTAGGACTTTAACTTTCTCGCTTTAATTTCCGCAAACTATAAACTGCTTAGATGTATGTTAATAGGATTGTATGGAAAGACAAACTGAAAATTAATACGGTAGAAAACCCTAAGTGTGCAAAGATAATTAATTGAAAATTACACTCGCACATGCTCACTCCTAGGGTTTACTCCACTCGGGTTTCCTTCGGTAAATGGTCATGAAGTATAGGGTTTGTTAGTGGTTGTCCTCTATCCCCGAAAGATCTAAAATGACCCATTCGAGTATTTCCTCGGAAAAAGATCTTTAAGGCTTTAGGATGATTACTAACATTTCCTAACATTGCTTTTGTGATCGTATTTGTCCCTTCGAATGTCCCTAAAAAACTCAAACAACAATGCTACCTATTTCTCAATAATGGGATAGCATTGTCTAAAAGGAAAACGAACAAACCTTTTTCGAGTAGGTAGATTAGTTCCTAGGTACTTGCTCGAACAAACAAAAACTTTTTCACCCAAACACTTTTCAAACAAAGTTTTTAAAAACAACTTCGTAACACTCTTGAGGACAGAAACAAGGGTTAATACAAAGTAAAACAAAACTTTTCAAAAAAAGCACACACAAGTAGTTTTCAAAATGAGCAAGTACCTAAGAGCCCGTGGAAAACCACAGATAGAAAGGGTGCTAACACATTCCCTTTCTATAATCTACCCCCGTACTCAGAAACATCTCGAAAAAGGTTTTTTCTGTTCTTTTTCCTTTTCCTGATTGGATAAAATAAAAGTCGGTGGCGGCTCTTGCTTACTGCAACATTTTGCGAACAAAAAACGCAAACCAGTATTAATAGTCGGTTCTGCCACCGTATCACACAAAGCAATTCTTGAACTCCTTCAATAGTTGAATTACTTTGATCCTGAGTTGTGGGTAGATGTTGGCACTGATGTATGTTGGCCTTTTGATCTCCCCTTTTCCCAAGTCTATTTCTTCGAGTGGATCTTACGCTAGCATCTTCGTATTGTTTACCAACAGGTCCTTTTCGAAACCCAAAGGCTTGTCATCATAGATGGCGTCAAGTCTCTGGCCTTGTACTTAGTTTTGAACCTTATCAGGTGATTTGGGATCAAAGTCCTTTCCAGGACCCTCAAGGTGTCCCTCATCTTTGTTGGCTTCGACAACCATGAATTTCACTTCAGCCTCTAAGGCCGATTTTAATTTAATTTCAGCCATATAGGCCGAAATCTTTCTCAACGTCTGGGACTCAGACATCTTCACTGAATTTGCTACCCCAATAATTTGGTTGAATATCTTATATTCCCTCAAAACTTAGGTCTTCATTTCCTACAATTTATTTATCCCACTGGAAACCTTGATTAGGATGTAAATAAAGGGAGCAATATGCATTATCATCAGATGAAAATGAAAATTCGGCAGGACCGTACAGAGCAATGTTCGCCAAATTTCTGTCAAAATTGCGCCTTTTGACATAGTTAACTTTTTCCATAAAATAACTCTGGTCAGCTTTGATATTTTCCACTATACCATCATTTCGTCAGATAGTTATTCTTTGGTGCATTGAGGATAACACTACTCCTGTGCCATGTATACATTCTCTGCCCAGTAATAAGTTGTAATTGGCTTTTGATTCGAACACCATAAACATAGTTGGTCTCCTTATTGTGCCAATAGTCAGATCAACTTGGATAACTCCCAAAGTTTCTCCTATCTAACCCTCATAATTCGATAAAACCATGTTGTGTGGCTTTGTGTCCACGTCAGTTTTCCCTAACTTCTTCAGGGTAATGTGAAGCATGAGATTCACTACAGCGCCTCCATAATCCAATATCTTGTTTATAACCATGTTCTCCAATTTACCTCTTATGAAGAGACATTTTAAATGGTTTCTCATAGCTTCGTCTGGCCTTTCGAAGAAGGCATTTTGTTCTTTGACACACTCGTTGTTCATTACATAGTAACAAACAGGCCTGTACCTAGCCATTTCAGCATCAATATTCTCTTTTGATTCTTCAACCTCTGTAATTTGGTCGTACTCTCTTGTTAGAATAGACACTACATTGAAGATGATATCGAGGCTTAGTTCTGAATTCATGTCAAAGTTGTCTGTTAGCAGTTCATCTTTATTTTCTGCACCTTTGACCTTATCTTCGAAATTTTCTACTTCAAAGAGCCTCCTCACCCTCTCAGTTTCCTTCATAGCATCCTTCACTGAGTCTGTAGGTATATTACTACTTGACTCTGCAACCATTTTCTCTTTGGCCTCTCTTTCAGCTTTTCGCTTCCTCAGTTCCCTACGCCATTGATAGCGGGACATAGGGTTCTTCCTTTGTATTTACTTGAGCCATATGGATGTTTCCTAGTAACCAGGAATTCCTTTCGATATTCCATCGAAGATCCTCTTCCAACTTCGAAATTCTTCCACTTATCCCGATCCTGATCCCACCTGTGAGTAGGCTTCACCCATTTCCCCTTAGGGACCTCAGCAGTTGGTTTGAAAGAAGACTGGTTGTTCGCATGTAACCTCTGTCCTCCCTGGTTCTAGTTTCTTGGAATTCCACTCTTATTAAAGGTGAACCTGTTATTGACAGTTTTCTGATTCCTTCTTTCCTTAATCCTTCGACAACCTTCAATGTTTATAGCAGCTTTTTTGTCAAAGATCGAAATTGCATCTGGGGGAAAACATAACCCCAGACTTCTTTCTTTGGCACCTATGGAGAAATACTAACAAACTTTAAGCTTTCTTAGGATACGCCACCTGGTTGCATTCCTCTTGTCTCTTGGCCTCTTTTCCCACTTCTATCTCAGTCTTTTGGGAAGCTTCAACCATGTTCACTTTGACACCTATATCCTCAGTGATGCCCATATCACGTAACTTGACCACAAGGCCCTTAGTGGCCTCAGTCATGTTATCAATCTACATGAAACAATTGGTAGTGTCTGCTTTAAGGGATTTAGTAGCCTTTGTTATATGATTAACCTTCACAAAACCGTCAGTAGTTTCGAACATAAGGCCTTCAGTATCCTTTGATATGTTATCAACCTGCATGAAACCGTCAGTAGTTTCTGTTGTTGCTAACATATGGATGGAATCCTCGGTGATCCGCTTTGTGGAGCCTTCATCTTTGGCCATGACAACTTCTTTGGTACAATCTTCAGTAACTACCACCATGTCGATCGAAGTTGGTTCAATATAACGGGCCTCGGTTATATGAAGGGTATTGCGACTGGTTTTTAAATCAAGAGTCGCCATCATTAGTTTTTATCCTAGGGAAGAGCATCTAATAAAAAACCCTAATTCGCAGACAGAGATTCTAGGTTTCAGACTCTATTAGACGGAGGGAAGGTGTTAGGATCCCTTCATCTACCTTGTTCACAAGAATACTAGGTTTTAGGTTTAGGTTTGGGTGAAACAAGGTTTTAAATTTTTACAAGGGAACTCGCCACGATTTTTTATCGTGTGCCTACGTATCCTCTTATGAGGAATCAGAGTCTCAATTCGTAGTTTGTATAGGATTGGTGTTTTTTAGGGGTTGCAACTGTATTTTGAATCACCTCGCATTTGGCCGGTTGTAGTGATTGCAGAGATTTTGGCTAAATGCGCGATTAGTCAAAATCCGTTTGAAACCCTTTTGCAAAAACAATTTGTTTTATATTAATTGATTGCGAAAAATAGTTTGATGATTGTTGCGTGTTTTTTAGTTGTATTAATTTCGAAATATCTTATTAATTCATCATAAAAAATATTTAATGCAAAGAATATAAGAAAATAATATATGCATTTTGAATAAAATAATTTATTTTCATGATATAATAAATAACAATATATAATAATAATTAATATAAATAATAATAATAATAATAATAATAATAATAATAATAATTGCAAATATAAATAATAATTATTATAAAAATATAATATAATAAGTATAAGAATTAAAAAGTAGATGATATAATGTAATAGAAATAATGAAAGAAAAAATTTGATTAAACCTGGGGGTGTAGTTTCTAGTTATCAAGTAAAAGCATGGTGGTGCTGAAAACAATTTGAATTAGGCCCAACACAGTTTTGACAAGGGGGGCGGGGGGTATGGTTTGTTTAGGTAGCTTAGTAATTCAGGGGAAGGGTGGTGTAGAAAGCATTGGGCTCAGGCCCAAATGGTTTGGGAGGAGGGCCGGTGTGATCTAATGTTGCGAGGGAGTATGGCTTAGCATGTGACTTGGACTAATGGCCGTCAGATAAAAAATGAACGGATAAGAATGAGGGAGCATGTAAGTTACAGTGTACCCGCGTGTAGGGAATCAGACGGACATAATATTTTGATTAAACAATTTTCATTTATTCTTGTTTGTTTTTGTTTTTTACAGCAAGATCATTATCTCTTTCTCTCTCATGCTAACACAAACCCTTATTCTTCTTTCAAACCCTCTCTCCCCTCTAATGCCGGCGACAGAGCTACCCACAAACCCCTTCGTCAAAAAACCAAAATATAAACAATAATCAGGAGCTAAGTATTACCCTCTTTCGTGATTTTTCTGATTCTTGGGCTATTTTGATTTGGTGTTAATCCTCGATTCTTCTTCTCTTTTACAGGTGGTCGCAGCGGTGTCAAGCGATTGAAGATGGTGATGAGTTACATCGGAGACGATGGTGATGAGAGCGGCGAAGACGAAGACAAATAGGGTTTCGGATATCGAAACCCCAGTTGTCTCTTCTTCTTCTACGACAACTGGTGTTCTTCGAGTTCTTCTTCAAGGAGAAAATTCACTTCCTCCTCCGTACTGTTCTTATTCTTCTTTCGTCCTCTGTATTTGCTCTGTGTTTCAAATTTTTCTGTCTGTTGTATGCTTGTTGTTCTTGTCGTCTATCGAAGCCCCCCTTCATTGTTTAGTTCATTGGATATTTATAGGTTTATGATTAGGGTTTTAGAAATTTATTATTACAATTAGCACAGATTAGGTATTTAATTTTTATGTTGATTGATTGTAATTTCCTGACTTGATTTGTAATTGGGATTTGATTTATTGGATTTAAGATTTTATTGATTATTCTGGATTTGATTTAGTTATTAGCTTTGGAGATTTAATTATGTTTGATTTGAACAGATGTTGTTAGTAGCAGAACAATGCGTTGATTATTGGTTTGATAGGAACAGTTATTGTTTTATGGATTCTGGGCCTTGCACATTAATGTTCATGTGGGCTTGTGTTAATATTTTATTATCAGCCCAATATAACTATTTTTTTATCACAACAAAGACGTTTCAACCACTAGGCCCAATCGGCCTTTCCCAAAAAATATAACATTTGATCAGAAAAAAATTTAAAACCCAATATTATCAGTAGTAAAAACAATGCATTAAGTTTTCTTTTAAAAAAAATATTATCTACTTATTAAAATGAGAACAGTAAACAATTTTCTTTTAATAATAATATTTCTTTTCTTTTCTTTTTCCATTAAAAAAAACAACAAGTTTAATAATAATATTTCTTTTCTTTTCTAAACAAAACAACAACAAGATACCAAATGGATTAAAAGAAACCTTAATGGGCTCACCAAATGTAACCACACCACTCTTTTACTATTTGATAAAATTCAAGATGGGCCTCTATTTGCAATCTCATTTTTCTTTTCTTAGCAACAAAAACACTTGAATGGACTTACATAATTAAACTTAACTATTAATTTATAGCAACTTAAACTTGAGTGGACTTAATAATTTAGTAACTTAGTAATAGTTTTCTATTTTTGAATCGCATGGCCCTTTGGCTAACATGCTTCGCGAATAAGTTTATGAGTCTTTATGATCCAGAAAGCCCCACCCTCCTAGATTAATATACACCCCCTAGTCTTGGATAAAGATGGGCCATCAGATACTGCTATTCCATCCTTAATAAATAGTTCTTTTCTATCTAAATCTTGAAAAATAAAATCATCGAGGTAGGGCAAATTTGGGGTACGACAGTTGCCCCTATTCAATTATCTTCCAATTGAATAACATGAAAAAATGTGAGTCTTGTGCATTCTGATTGGGATCTTATTGAATACTTGGAATACCCGAAATTTGTCCGACCAGTCATAAAGTTTCGCAGATATAGCATACCCTTATGAATCTTGAGGAAATAGGTGAAGCTGATGATATATCGCTCACCAGGTTTCGGTAACGAGGCAGATGTTGTATGCCTTAGTTTGGCTTTGCTTATGCATCCTTTTGGAGGATGAATAAAATAATACTTGATGATGCATGTCTTCTTGGAGACTGAGGCCATGGGTTATGTTCTCAAATTGTTGTGTGATGTCTGAGGCGATAGGCTAGATTTTGTTTTCGAACATCACTGCATGAAGTCTTAGGCGATGGTTTGTGTTACATAATAAAGAAACACATTGATGCACGACGTCTTAGGAAATTGTCTTTATCATGTAATAAGGATTAGCACTGTTGCACGACATCTTAGGCAGTGGGTTAGGATGCACTGCTTCCCGCGGTCTTAGGCAATGAACCAGGTTTTAGTTTCGAATATTGCTGCATGTCGTCTTAGGTGATGGTTTGCATTATGGAATAAAGAGGCACATTGATGCATGATGTCTTAGGCACTGGTCTATATTACCGAACAAGGAACCACACTTCTACATGATGTCTTAGGCAGTGGGTTAGGTTTGCGAATCACTGCATGTCATCTTAGGCGATAGGCTAAGTTTTGTTTTCGAGCATCGCTGCATGTCGTCTTAGGCGATGGTCGATATTATGGAGTAAAGAAGCACATTACTACACGACGTCTCAGGAAATGGTCTTTATTACGGCGCAAGGGACCACACTGCTGCACATGTCTTAGGCAGTGGCTTAAGCTCGCAAATTAATGCATGTCGTCTTAAGCGATAGGCTAAACTTTGGTTTTAGAACATCGATGCATGTCATCTTAGGCGATGGTCTGGGTTGCAGAATAAAGAAGCACATTGTTGCACGACGACTTAGGCAATGGTCTATATTACTGAACAAGGAACTGCACTGCTACACAACGTCTTAGGCAGTGGGTTAGATTGGTAGAAGAAGTGTGTTTTGATGAATGACCCTTAGATGATTGAATCGAGGGTGAGATTTTTTGTTTGCTGTATGACACATGCGTATGATGTCTGACATTGAGGTGGAACCCTTAGTGTATGCGTGTTGAATGTCTATGTATGTATGATGTATGATATGGATATGGAACCCTGAGTATATGCGTAATGTATATATGCAAAAATGTATAGTGTATGTATGCTTTAGATATGCAAAATGTGTGTAAAATGCGTGTATGCCTTGCAATGTTATGAAAATCGTTTATGGAATTCTCTCCTGTAAACCATTGTTTATGAATTACCAATTTCCTGGTGTTATACGTTGCATTGTTGTAGCGTTATTGAATTTGATTTGAATGCGGCGAAAGGTGTTAGCAAGATATTGAGCATTGGTTTTGTTGTTTTTGTAAGCGTGAGCATACACGTATGTATTTACATATGCGTAGATGCAGGCGTAGGTGTAGATGTATGTATTGGACATGGACTTTTTTTTGTGTTGTGAGCGTAGACATAGGCATGGACATGTGTATGGACATAAACATGGATTTTCTTTTGATGTTTTTCTAACCAAAATGCTTTTTTGATGTTTTGTCAAATGTTTTTGCTTATTACTCCCCCGAAATGATTTCAAGATAATATTCACAAGCAATAATCATAGTATTTTGTAAACAAGTCTAAGAAAAAAACAATTTGAAAGATGAAAAGAAAAATGGATGTTTTATTAATATGCCTCTGAATAGGCGAGAGTACAAGATGCAATTCCTAGAAAGAGGTAATTACAATAATTTTTGAAATTGTAAATGGCAATGAAAAATGACAATTGCTGCTGCTGTTCCCCAATATCCTTTGGTAGCCCTTATCTCCTTTGCTTCTGAGTTGTATGATTCTGATCCATCTCTCCCTTCGTGGTTCTCAGTCAGAGTTCTTAGATCGCAGTCTTTTTATTCTTTATTTCTTTGTATGAAATCCCTAATTTTTTCCTGGATTTCCCTTTCGGGTTTTCAATCCACCGGGATAATGTTTTTTGTTTATATGCCCCTAATTTTTTCCTAGATTGCCCTTTAGGGTTTTCGATCCACTGGGACGCTCCTTTTTGCCTAAGTCGCCTGTTTAGGGTTCGAGCTTAGCGAGCTTTTTATACATAGTATTTTTTTACCGTGTCTAAGTTTGTCGGATGCGGTAGTTCTTCCCCATCCATTGTTGTGAGGATGAGACTACCACCGGAGGATGTTGTTTTCACTATGTATGGACCTTCGTAGTTGGGTGTCCATTTACCACGTGAATCGAGGAAAGGTAGTAAAACCTTCTTGAGTACTAGACCATGTTGTGGTTCATCTTGTGCAGTACACTATTAATCTGAAAGAATTCTGAGGCTAATTTCTGTAGAGTTCGTTTGTCGATGCTAGAGGCATTTCTTGATGTCATAAACCTAAGGCTCGTTATCTGGTCTTTCTTTGATAGTAAGACAATATGCGGGCTTTTGATTGTGATGCGTGGTTCACGGTTTGACCAAGTTACTTTGAACGTAGCTGATATAGTTTCCAGAGCGTCTGCCATTTGATTTTCTTCTTGTGGGATATGACTGAAAGTGATCTCTGTGAATTCCGCAACCAACTTTAATACATGATCCCAATATGGAACCAGTTTTGGGTGTTTAGTATCCCATTCTCCATTGACTTGGTATATGACTAATGCGGAGTCTCCAAATTCTTCGAGATGCTTTATTCTCGGATCAATGAAAGTTTCCAGTCCTAGTATGCAAGCTTTATACTCAGCGATGTTGTTGGTGCAGTCGAAACACAACCTTGCGGTATATGGCTTGAGATAATTCTTTGGAGAAGTCAAAACTGCCTTTATACCGTGCCCCAGTGCATTTGAAGCCCCGTCGAATGTGAATGTCCAACGTGCCCCTGGCTCGGGTCCTTTTTTAGGTTCTGGTATTTCGTATTCACTTATTTCTGGCGAACAACCTTCCTTGAGAGGTGGTTTGTACCCCACAATGTCTGTATCTAACCTTGGCATGTTTTTGTAGGACCAAGCAGATATATGCAATAATTTGATCAGCCTTTCTTTGACGCTATGCTCTAGCATTGCCCCTATCTTGATTTCTTTTGGATCATCCCTTGTGCCAGATTAATGGTCTTAATAGCCTCTTGATATGGTTGCATGTTCTTTCGTTATATTTCCCTCGCCTTTTCCTCAGAGAGTTCCATATCTTCATCATCTTCCTCTTCAGCTTGGTTGGTGGGAGCATCAAAATTATATTGGGTCATAGCAATAACATTATCGGTGGTTTTAGGCATGAATTTGCACGCTTATCATGTTTTGGTGCAGATTTGAGTATATGAACTTTTGAAAATTCATATGCAGAGAAAGTATTACCATTTTTAAATTTAAGAGATAAATGCAAAATAAAGACAAGGATCTTAATTGAAAACAAAATATGACTTTTATTAATTATAAATATTATCTGAAAGAAAATGGGGGAACCCTCACAAGCAACCCCTATTCCTCGGGCTTGACATAGGTTCTTTTTAAAACAAGAAAAATTACTTAGGAAAGAAAAAGATCTCAGGAATCTCCACGCAGTCCATCTTTTGAGTTCTTCTCCTGGGGCACATTCTTTGATGAAGTCAGTTGCCATTTTGGTATTGATTTTGTTGGATATCATCGCCACATGTCCGCCATGCTCTATTCCCTTATTGATAAAGGTCTCTTGGATTGGAGGAAATCGTGCTTTACCCTTCAGGGTAGCTACATATTTTTCTTCAGGGTATGGTCCGAATTGGATTATCCCCTGGTCCACTAGCTTTTGTAGCGTTCTCTCGAAAGCTTCATTATGTTCTAGCAGGAATCCACATCCCAACAGATATTCTTTCAACGAGTTTATCGGGGTTTTCACTTATCTGGTTGCCCCACAGTCATTGGCTACTTTGATTTCATTTATTGTTGGCCCACCATGCGGAGGCATAGGGTTCGATTTGATGTTAGGTTTCTCGAAAGTGATGTCTTGAGATTCTAACAAGTCTTGGACCTTATGCTTGAATGCCAAACATTATTCTATGGTGTGCCCCAGAGAGTTAGCATGGTATTCGCATCTGGCATCGACATTGTACCTTCACATGAGCGGCCCGACTGGAGGAGCTAGAGGCTTGATTTCCACCAAGTATGCCTTAACCAGCTATTGTAATAACTGGCTAGGTGGCATGAGGAGTGGATCAAAATTTCGTTGTGGCCTTCTGCCTTGTTGCTGCCCTTGTGGGATCACTAATGGTTGTTGTGCCCTGGGTTGTGAGGCTACATCATTAATTTCTCCCTCTTTTCCTTTGGGGAAGTTTGAAGTAGGACTTTTGGAATTGTAGGGGGCATTTGATGGTCCCCCTGGTATTTTCCACTTTTTATTCCAATCTCGATTCTTTCTCCGATGGTCACTAGATCTGTGAATCCCGACGAGATACTTCCAACCATCTTCTCATAATACAACCCTTTCAAAGTTCCTATAAACATGTCTACTAATTCCTTTTCCAATAGTGGTGGTTGCATACGGGATGCCGTCTCCCTCCATCTCTGAGCATACTCTTTGAAGGACTCTTCTTTCTTCTGGGATAGATTCTGGAGTTGCATGCGGGTAGGAACCATGTCCAGGTTATATTTGTAAATCTTTAAGAAATAATTAGCAAGATATTCCCAAATTTGAATATGTGTTTGCTCCAATTACATATACCAATATAAAGATGCCACATTCAAGCTATCTTGAAAACAGTGAATCACCAGCTTCTGATCATGGGCGTGGGCATGCATCTTCCTGCAATACATATGAAAATGATTTCTTGGATTAGTGAGCCCCTCGTATTTTTCAAAGTCAAGCACTTTGAACTTCGGTAAAATTACCACGTCAAGAACTAGGCGCATTTCGAGAGCGTCTACTTCAAAGGCATCAAAACCCTCTACAGCTTTCAATCTTTCCTCCAAAGCTTTGTACTGATTCATTATTAGTGGATTATTAATAGAATGAGTACTGGTCATCTTTAAGGGTGCCTGGTTTCCATCCTCTGGGTCGTGGCCTTCGTATTTCCGGTCCAAATAGTTGTCTGCATTGTTGATTGGAATATGTAGGGTATGTGATGCCCCTGCTTTTGATGGCGGTGGAACACACCCTTCAGTTTCAGCTTCTCTGGTCTCTTGTTGGGCCATGACATACTTTTAGAGTCCTGCTTCCGGCTCTTTCGTTAGTTGGTGACTGCTTGATGCACCAATCATTTGGTCTACTTCTTCGAAAGCTACCCTAGGAATCTGGTCTTGCATGTCAATAATATTCTTCAAAGCTAGAAGAACTTGACTCAGATCTCCCTTCATTAAACTTACATCACTCTTTACTCCTCTTTAAATACAGCCTGAGTTTCCTCGATTTGTTCCATTGCCTTTTGCTGGTAGGCCCTTGTTTGATATGGAGGACAAATAGGTGGAGATCTTCTTCTACCAATGGTTTAACTGGAGATTTTTTTTTTTGAAAAATCGAAATGAGCTTTGATATGATATGAAGGTATTTATGAATGCATGCATGCAAATGAATATGTATGAATATGTAATGGTTTCTTGTTTTTAAATGTCTTATTCATTTGGGTACATACTTATCTTTTGCTTATTATTATCATTTTATTTGGTGACTATCTTTAAGATAGATACGCAAATAAGATGTGGAAACGGTGTGCCTTTATCGAAAGTAACATAATCCAGATATTGAAAAATATTACAATCTTAAACCAAAACTTGCTTGTGTGAAATTAAGCAAAGGGAAATAAGTCTTCTAGGTGCGCCTGCGGATATCTGTTCTTGAAACCATCCACCTTTGCTTGACAAAGCTTGAGAAATTCTTCAGCATATTATTTCCCTTTTGTGGCTTTGATTTCAGACATGTTTGGCGCATTGACGTGGACAAGTTGTTCCCTTTGGTATCCATTTTTAAGGAGAGTCACCAAAAATCTTGAGTTTATTATTATTTTTTGTACCCCCTGTGAATAAGAAAAATAAAAAGAAACGGGTGACGAATATATGAAATGCATGACGAATATATGAAATGTATGACGAATATAGGAAATGTATGAATGCAAAGATGTAGGGTTGAGTGATGGGGTTTTTGTGATGGGTACCCTTAGAAGGTAGGTTCCTTAATTTTAACCTACAGTTAGCATACCCTCTCAGAAGGTGGTTTCCTTAAGGGTATCATGAATAACACCAGGGGAAAAGGCACAAGGGCCTGCCTTAGGTGGAGCCTCTTTATGGACCGAGACTCTTGTCTCAAAGTCGTGAAAGGTCTCGTCATGAGATTTTAGGTTAAGGCCGTTACAAAGAGTCATGGGTGGCCTTCCAAAGTCCTACTCGTCAAGAGGGTATCTCTCGATAAGTATTCTTTTTTCGAAAGTCCACTGACTCTAGGCTAAGTCGTCACATAACCTCGCAGGGATGATGTACCCCCTAAGCTAATAGATGAACCTTCTTTCTAAGGGTTATTGAAAATATTTTTGAGATAACAAATCTCGCCATGCAGTAAATGAATAAATAAATGCAATAAAATAGATAAATGCAATAAATAAATAAAGCAAATAAAAAAACCCAAAGTAACCTAAAACCTAGGGTTAAGGGTCCCCAGCAAAGTCGTCAGCTGTTGCGACTGGTTTTTAAATCAAGAGTCGCCACCATTAGTTTTTATCCTAGGGAAGGACATCTAATATAAAACCCTAATTAGCAGATAGAGATTCTAGGTTTCAGACTCTATTAGACGAAGGGAAGGTGTTAGGCACCCTTCATCTACCTTGTTCACAAGGATACTAGGTTTTAGGTTTAGGTTTGGGTGAAACAGGGTTTCCAATTTTAATAGGGGAACTCGCCACGATTTTTGATCGTGTGCCTACATATCCTCTTATAAGAAATCAGAGTCTCAATTCGTAGTTCGTATGGAGTTGGTGTTTTTTTAGGGGTTGGAGATGTATTTTGAATCACCTCGCATTTGACCGGTTGTAATGATTGCGAAGATTTTGGCTAAATGCACGATTAGTAAAAATCCGTTTGAAACCCTTTTGTAAAAACAATTTATTTTAGATTAATTGATTGCGAAAAATAGTTTGGTGATTTGTTGCATTTTTTTAGTTGTATTAATTGCGAAATATCTTATTAATGTATGATAAAAAATATTTAATGCAAATAATATATGCATTTTGAATAAAATAATTTATTTTCATGATATAATAAATAACAATATATAATAATAATAATAATTAATATAAAAATTAATAATAATAATGATTGCAAATATAAATAATAATTATTATAAAAATATAATATAATAAGTATAAGAATTAAAAAAATAGATAATATAATGTAATAGAAATAATGAAAGAAAAAATATGATTAAACCTGGGGGTGTAGTTTCTAGTTATCAAGTAAAAGCACGGTGGTGCTGAAAACAATTTGAATTAGGCCCAAAACAGTTTTGATGGGGGGGGGGGGTATGGTTCATTTGGGTAGCTTAGTAATTCAGGGGCTGGGTGGTGTAGAAAGCATTGGGCTCAGGCCCAAACGGTTTAGGAGGAGGGCCGGTGTGATCTAATGTTGCAGGGAGTATGGCTTAGCGTGTGACTTGGCCTAATGGTCGTCAGATCAAAAATAAACGGATAAGAATGAGGGAGCATGTAAGTTATGGTGTACTAGCGTGTAGGGAATCAGACAGACATGATATTTTGATTAAACAATTTTCATTTATTCTTGTTTGTTTTTGTTTTTTACAACAATATCATTATCTCTTTCTCTCTCACGCTAACACAAACCCTTCTTCTTCTTTCAAACCCTCTCTCCCCTCTACTGCCGGCGGCGGAGCTACCCACAAACCCCTTCGTCAAAAAACCAAAATACAAACAATAATCAAGAGCTAAGTATTACCCTCTTTTACGATTATTCTGATTATGATTCTTGGGTTGTTTCGATTTGGTGTTGATCCTCAGTTCTTCTTATCTTTTACAGGTGGTCGTGGCGGTGTCAAGCGATTGAAGATGGTGATGAGTTACGGCGGAGACGATGGTGATGAGAGTTGAGGAGACAACGACAACTAGGGTTTTAGATATCGAAACTCCAGTTGTCACTTTTTCTTCTACGACAACTGGTGTTCTTCAAGTTCTTCTTCACAGCGAAAATTCGCTTCCTCCTCCATACTGTTTTTGTTCTTCTTCTGACCTCTGTATTTGCTCTGTGTTTCAATTTTTTATGTCCGTTGTATGTTTGTTGTTCTTGCCATCTATCGAAGCCCCCCCTTCACTGTTTAGTTCATTGGATATTTATAGGTTTATGATTAGGGTTTTAGAAATTTGTTGTTACAATTAGCACAAATTAGGGATTTAATTTTTATGTTGATTGATTGTAATTTCCGGACTTGATTTATAATTGGGATTTGATTTATTGGATTTAAGATTTTATTGATTATTCTGGATTTGATTTAGTTATTAGCTTTGGAGATTTAATTTTGTTTGATTTGAACAGATGCTGTTAGTAGCAGAACAATGCGTTGATTATTGGTTTGATGGGAACAATTGTCGTTTTATGGATTCCGGGCCTTGCGTGTTAATGTTCATGTGGGCTTGCGTTAATATTTTATTAGCAGCACAGTAAAACTATTTTTTTATCACAGCAAAGACGTTTTAACCACTAGGCCCAATCGGCCCTTCCTAAAAAATATAACATTTGATCAGAAAATAAATTTAAAACCCAATTATATCAGTAGTAAAAAAAATGCATTAAGTTTTCTTAGAAAATATATATATTATCTACTTATTAAAATAAGAGCAGTAAACATTTTTCTTTTAATAATGATATTTCTTTTCTTTTCTTTTTCCATTAAAACAAAAACAACAATTTTAATAATAATATTTCTTTTCTTTTCTAAACAAAACAACAACAAGATACCGAATACCAAATGAGTTAAAAGAAACTTTAATGGGCTTGTCAATTGTAACCACACCCTTCTTTTTATATTTGACAAAATTCAAGATGGGCCTCTATTTGCAATCTCATTTTTCTTTTCTTAGCAACAAAAACACTTGAATGGACTTACATAATTAAACTTACCTATTAATTTATAGCAACTTAAACTTGAGTGGACTTAATAATTTAGTAGTAACTTAGTAATAGTTTTCTATTTTTGAATCGCATGGGTCTTTGGCCAACATGCTTCGCGAATAGGTTTACGAGTCTTTCTGATTCAGAAAGCCCCACCCTCCTGGATTAGTATACACCCCCTAGTCTTGGATAAAGATGGACCATCAGATACTGTTGTACCATTCTTAATTAAATAGTTCTTTTCTATCTAAATCTTGAAAAATAAAATCATCGAGGTAGGGGAAATTTAGGGTACGACAAAGGGGGTTAACATCAACCTTCATCTGGGGATTCGGTTTCTCCCCAAACTTAAGTCTTCCCTCTTTGATTGCATTTTGAACGATATCCCTGAAAAGAAAATATTGAGATGTTTTATGGCCCAAAAGTTATGATATTTACCAAACCCCTCTTTTTCCTTTGTTCTAAATGGGGTATTTTAGCACCAAGAGGCACTATCATTTGGCCATCTTTGATTAACAAATCAAAAATTTCATCACATTTAGTGACATCAAAAGTATAAGTTCTCTTAGGGAATCTATCTCCCTTATCAGGTTCGACTGGGTTTTCACCATTTGAAGATGCTAAACCTTTACAAGAACAAAGGGGCCCTTGCTTAAGTTCAACAAGATCTATTTCGCCTTCTTCAAATCCTAAAGGCTCACCATACGATCCCTGATCGCCTTCTTCGAATTCAACATAGGCTATTCTTTATTTTCTGTTTTTTTTTCTCTAGCTTTTTCGACTTTTAAGCGTTCTATTTATCGAACCCTATCAACTAACTAGGCCATGTCTCTCAAATGTTGGGTGTCCAATTTCTTCTTGACGGAATAATCTAGATCCCTGTGGCTATTTCGACTAACTTGTGCTCAGGCACCTGAGTGGAACATCTGGCTTTGAGTAAACGAAATCTATTTAGATAATCATCTATGGGCTCAGTGAATTTGCACTTAACACTTGGTAATTCCTTCAAACTAATCTTCGTCTGTCCCATGTAAAACTGTTCATGGAACAACCTCTCCAATTGAGCCCAACTGTGAATTGAACTTGCTGATAATGTTGTGAACCATGTAAAGGCATTTTTCATTAGTGAACTTGGGAAGTATTTAATCCTAAGATTCTCATTACTAGCAATTTCGCCTGCCTCTATCAGGTATCTAGCCACATGTTCGATAGTGGACTCAATAGTGTCCCCGGAAAATTTAATAAATTTGGGGACTTTCCATCTAGGAGGTATATCTGTTTGTAAAATATACTCACTCAATGGCGAAGTGTAACTTGGTATATGAAGGCCAACATTCATACCATTTCGAGCCATAATCCTTTTGACCATGGCTACCAGGTTATTTTCTGCTGCCATATTATCTTGTTGAACTTGATATATGAATTCATCAACATTTTGATTCATATTCACCATCTTAACCATAGGTTATGGTTCCCTTAGAGTTTGTGGTTCCTGCCTAGGAGGTTCAGTTCTAGGTATTTCGACATTCGCAATTCTATGTATTTCGATTGCCCCTCCCTGATTTATCACATTTGCCTGGGGTGTATTTCTTTGATTTTGTTGAACCTGATTAATCGTTGGGTCTTCTTCAAAGATTACCCCTTTATTTTCCCTAACCCATTCCCTCTGAGGACGGTATGGGCATTGAGGCACACCAAAGAATTCAACAATGCACATCATTTACGCTGCCACTTATTGGTTTGCTTGTGTGGTGTTTTGAATCAAAGAGTTAAAAATTGTACCCATTGTTTGTGCAAGAATTTGGACCATTTCATGGTTACTTTCGTCCATTTGCTACCTAATCATTTCTACAGAGTGATTTGTCAAGTTTGGCATTTGGGAAGAAAATCCTTCTTCATGGGGTTGGATAGTTCGACCCATATTATTAACAACAGATCCAGAACCTTGCAATGGCGAAGTGACGTTCATTATAGGATCTGAATATGTTGAAGTGGAAGTATGCAAACCCATCATAAACGATGATGGCATGCCATACAGCCTTTCATAGACCGTGTGGTCCTATATAGGTCAAAATAGGGCCAGTATGAGAGTTCGACTGTATTAACGTTGAACTTGTTAAAGACGGTATAACCTCTGAAAAAAACGCTGAATTACAAGTACTGAAACCACTATATTATGTCACCAAAATTCTGACACCACTAAGATAACATAATCATAAATTACAAATACATTAAACAAAAAATATATTAATAATAAGGTATAACTATTATCAATATAATATTTATTATAATTAAAATATATTTAATTATTTTATAAAATAAAATTTATATAATTGTACTCACGAAAAATGAGTTACAACCTTACGAATTAAGAATATTTATATTTTAATCAAAATAGAAAAATTCATATAATTGTATCCACGATAACTGAGATTACAATTATACAAATTAATATTGATTAAATTTTATTCAAAATATAAAATTGTATAATTATATCCACGATAGATGAAATTATGATTATATAAATGAAGAGTTATTACTTAATTATTCAGAATAAAACTCTCTAATAATAAATTTTTTAATATACTCATAAAATTACATATTTACTTATTTATTTATTTGAGTATATAACAAGAAATAGATTATTTGATTTCAAAATATTATGAAAAATAACAACATCTGATTTATATATAATTGTACACTTTTAATTTCAAAAAAAATAAAATAAAATAAGAATGGATAATAATATTGTAAACAAATTTATTCATATATTCAATTATATATTAAGTCACAAGAGATTATAAAATAATAATAATAATAAAATTACAATTAACTTCAAAGAAAAATGAGATTTATTCTTATAAATAAAGTCAGTAAATATTGATGACGTTTAAAACTTATAATGTCATATCAAAATTGATTCATAACCAAAGAATAAATCTGTTATACCAAAATATAAGATTCTGATTATAAATAATATAATTCATTATTCAAAAAGTAATAATATATAGATGAGCATGGAATAATTTGGCAATATATATTTAATAATAAAATTTATTGTGAATCAAGAATTTAATATCTGAATCAAAGAATTGAATCAATTGAAGAATTCAATTAAATTGATAGATATATAAAGTGTCATGCTAATTAATGCCATCGGAACAATGATTAAGAATTTTAAATAAAAGAAAATATTATATATTGAATGTAGAAAAATTAAATATTATATTTTTAGATAAATGCAAAATGACAATAACTAATCCTTTTGTTACAAATTATTTAAGTGCTTTCATAAAAAAAACTATTTTTTATTGATTGAGAAAAATAAGTTATCTTATAATTTTATATTTAAAATTAAAAAAAGAAACTGGAATTCACTTATTTTAATGATTAAGAATTTATAAAAATTAAAAAACAGTGAACTGATAATATAAAATAATTTTATATTGTCATTTAATAAAATTTTATCATTTAACTATATTATATAATTTATTTTAAAATAACAATATAATTTAGTATTTAATATGGTTGTGATTGTGTAAAATTATTTTGTAATGTCAATAAATATTTTTTTTCTCAATCTATAATGAATATATAATCATTCGATTTTATTTATCTATTTATATTTTATTAGTTTATTAATTACAAGTTTCATTCAGTACACAGATGGATCGCTTAATCATATTAATCGTGTATTATTAGACATAAGAATATTAAAGAATATAAGTTTATAGTTTAACATATAATTATGTCTAGCGATATACTATCATTACACGTAAGGGTTGAGTACGAAGATCTTTTATTTTTTTAAAACAAAAGATTAAACTATGTTTGGAACATACACGTCAGATGTTTTGTACATGATTATATATTTTAAGAATAAAATGTGTTTCTGTAAAGTGGTTAAAGAATATTTCGAGTATCTCGATTAAAATTATAAGACAGTGACATGTGTCTCTCGTACTTGATCATATTTGTTTTTAATTAGTAGTACATACTAATAAATAAAATTATATTTTAATGTAAATTATAAGCATATCTTTGTATAAAATATTAGCATGGAATCCAATTAATCATAACTTTGTACTTGATGGTTGTTGGAGCATCATATGACTTAACATCGACTTAATTTGGAGGTTCAATTTGAAATGGAATCTGCTGCGGTCTGAAATTGTCCGGATTCACACTATCAAGATATTGTTAACCGTTTGATTTTGATTGTACGGTTAGAAAAAAGCAAATTTCTTTTTTCTAAAATTATTAACTTTAAATAAGAACCATTTGATCTTGATCAGATACTCAACTATGTTTGAATGCATGAAAGTGTGATTTCCGAACTACACGCAATTTTTTTATTCAATTTGACATTTTGTCCTCTTAAAGTTTATAAATAATTTGGCTCACACTAAGACCGCACATCGAAACTCGATATCGTGTTCGGGTAGTCGTTAGTAAAGGTGGACACATGAGTGTCAGTCGGTTCAAATCTGCAAAAATTATAGAAAATAAAAGAAAATGTCGATTTGAATCGGTTGTAGGGGTTGGGTGGTTGGGCCAATTGGTTGAAGTTGGGTTAATGTGGGTCAAATTGGATTACTAGATTGTGTCTATTTATATCTAAATTCGTCTGAAAATATTATTTATTTATTTTAGGGTTGAATGTGTTTTTGGTTCATATAAATATCTAAAAATTCATTTTTAATCCTTATTAAAAAATGACATATTTTGATCCTTACAAAATTTTTATTCATGTAATTTTAGTATTTGTTATTTTCTAAAATTTTGAAAATTACTTAATTACTCTTAAATTTTTAAACTTTTGAATAATTATTTTCATAAGTGTTTGAAATATTATAAAATATTTACTTAGTAAATTTTAGAATTTTTTAAAATGAGAAGAATTAAATATAAAATTTTAAATTTCAAAAGATGTTGATAAAAACAATGAAAATCTCGACTTAGAAATTAAATTTTGAGTTTCCTTTTTTTTCGAGAACTTTTTATAACGTTCTAAATAAGTCTGTAAAATAATCATTCAAAAATTCACATCGGTTTAACAATAGGGACTAAAACTACGTACATAATAATTTTGTAGAGACTAAAACATGTCAATTTTTTTATAGGGACCAAAAATAAAATTTATTAATTTATAGGAAGCAAAAACATATTTAACCCTTTATTTTATTGATTTAAATAGTATTTTGGTCCCTGTAAGTTGACGTGTTTTTTATTTTAGTTTATAAATCTTTTTTTATGAGGTCGTTATATGTTGAGTTTCATTTGGTTTTAATCTTTGACGCCAATCCTCCGTTAAAAAAGATGACGTGTCAAACATCCAGTGATGTGGCACCATTGACAAGCATCGGAGAACGAAATCCAAAAAAAATAATTTACAAAACATCTTTTTCTTCCTCAATCCATCTCCATCTCCATTTTTTCTCATCTTCAAATTCATCTTCAACCTCGATTTATGAATCATAACATCATTCATTATTATTAATCGATCCAAACATATGTTTTTACCTCTGAAACAATGGGTGATGTGTTGTTGTGAAGGTGTTAAAGCAAATTTTTTGTGTGAAATTTTTCATGTTGGCTCTACAAATAGTTAAATTTATGGTTTGTTTATATCCTCAATGATAGACGTGTTTGCCTATTATTAGGTTCATGCCTTTACCAATCTTATTTTATTACTAGTCAAATACTTCAAATTTTTAATGTTAGTCAAGAGCTTTGGAGCAGCACCATTGATTTAAAATCTTTTACCGTGAAACTCATAATTAAGGACTAAAAAAAAGATTTAGGGACTAAAGACAAAAACACGCCAAATCACAAGGACGAAAGACTACTTAACCCAGAATTCTGGATTTGTATTCATATCTTCATCCACAACCTTAATACAAACCTAAAATTTTTTTAAACCCAAAACTGATGTTGAAATTGATACTGCAACACCAAATACTCGATTGCATCTTGAAGAAATATTATGAAAATAAAGAGCACACATAAAAATACAAATAAACAAAAGAGTAGAGTGGTTTCAAAACCAAAACGACCATGTAAAGTTAGAAGTGAAAATTGAATTCACTAAACTTCAAAGAATAAGTAATTTAGGAAATTTGAGTTCCGAGTCTTGAAAATGAGGGTCAACGATTGAAAATTTACAATTAGAGTTAAAAATTGAAGAGATTTGGATTTTGTGTGATGAAGAGAAGGGTCAAGATTTAGACAATGGAGAAGAGGGTTGAAAAATTGAGGGGTTTTGGGTCCTTCATATTAAATATTTTGAAGGGAATCAAAAGAAGCTGATGGAACTCTAATGAAAGGTGATGGTGAATAGTGTAAGAGAAAGAGTGAATAATAAAGCCACATAATCAAACTACTAAATATGATTATAGTTTGAAATGGTGGAACACTAAATAAATATACATGAATACCTCATAAACAAACACATATATTCTCATTGATCTGAACAAATTCAGGGTTTGTATGAAGGTTGGTGTTGTACCCCAAAATTTGCTCTCTCTTTTTCAAGACATTCCTCACAAACAATCTCTAATTCTCAAGGATTCTCAAGGAATTAATCAGACAAAATCATCTCTGAAGCACTGAGACTCCAAATTAGGATTTTGACTGAGAATGACCAATCTTTGACTTTTGACCTAGTACATGACTTATTGGTTCGAAACATGATCTCAAGGGTTCAAGTACATCATTTTGACTTAATCACATATTTCAATTCATCTCCTGAGATCAGTGGGTTGATAGATGAAATTTGATCCACCGATGAAAAAGTCAACTGTATACTGAAAAGTCAAACTTTGACTTGTTGGTCAAATTTGAGTTTCAAAAATCATATTTCATCAAGACATTCAAAATATGGAATTTGATCATCAAAAATCAAGAAAGCCAAAAATCAAACTTTGCAAGACTTGGAAAAAATTCTAAGTATTTTCTATACATGTTAATTTCATTTCTTCATGACATCTTTTTACCACAATTCAAGACAATTCAAATTATTACAAGCTTTCAAGTAAATAACAAGGATGCATTTTTAAAAGTTAAAAATTTCAAGTTACAAATCCTAAGCTTTGTCTTATTTGAATATTTCCATTTGACTCAATCTTCAAACCTTGCCACTATACTGTCCACAAAACCAAACTTATATCATGCTACAAACAATGTTGTCCAATTTACTGCTGAATAAAGCCCAAAGTTTGCACCAACCAGTCCAAGCATATCAGTCCAAAACCTGTTGTTCCTACACAAAACAGTCTATGCAAAACCAGTCCTGCTATGCTGTCTCTAAACACTGTCACAACCTGCTCCCAAAATCTGCTATGCTGTCCAAGCCTGCACTATATCATCCCCCATATTTTCACCAAATTAGCATATAAGAGTTGCATATCAAAAGCTATGAAACAACATACCCAAAAAGTTCAAAAACTTATTTGTTTCCCCCCTAAATCTCAGCCAAACTTCACCTACAAATAGATTGTTTTCACAACACACAAGGGGGGATTGATTGAGAGAGAAAAGAGAGAAAAATAGAAGTCTTTGTAACCTTTGTTCATTCAAAAAACTCTTCTCTATTTTCATTCCCTAAACAGAAAATCCTCAACCCACTGTTCCACTTTGCAATCCTTTCCCATAAACCAGCCATCTAAACACTTCATGTCACATAGAGATTGTTCAAACACAAGAACAATTTCTGTAGTGCTATTATCATCACCTTTCAAACACAAACAAAAGGAAGTATTGTATAACTTGAATGGGTTGGAGTTGGGTCAGCAACTTCCAATATAGAGGAAGCACTAGAGTAGCTCCCTGGAGGTTCACTGAAGCCACCACA
This sequence comes from Vicia faba, assembly GCA_948472305.1. Classification (NCBI taxonomy): domain Eukaryota; kingdom Viridiplantae; phylum Streptophyta; class Magnoliopsida; order Fabales; family Fabaceae; genus Vicia; species Vicia faba. The sequence continues at coordinate 31,612,221 of OX451736.1, forward strand.
GCATCTTGAAAGAGGTTCAGATTCAAAACGAATTGCAGTCTCAAGGTGAGTCTTCTTAACTTTGAGCTATTCATTTCAAACATCATTAGTGATTAATTTTTGAAGATAAATGTAGTAATCATTGCCTTTTGAAGCTAACCATTTACTTGCTTTTCATTTCTGTCAATACTATGTTGAGAACCGACCTGTACACACAATAGAACAATGTTTAAGGAAAAAAACTGTAACATGAGTCGACTGATTTTAGTGATAGAACAAGGTATGAGTAGACACAAGGCCATATGTGTCGATACATACTGTTATCCAGACCCAAAACAGAAAGGCAAAAGGTGGATGAGTCAACACAAAACACGAATGTGTCGACACAAGAAATAAATGAGTCGACACATACCATTATGCATCGACTCATACTGAGTTGATTTTGGTTTTACAGGAACAAGAAGGGTTATGTGTCGATTCATAGAAGCATGTGTCGACACATAATGGCTAATAAATATTTTTTTCCTTTTTTTTACACTGTTTTTATATTTTCTTTATTGCTATTCAATATGGTTGTAATATTTAGGCTTCTACTTCATCCCCATTTGTAAATTGTACCCCCATCCCCTTAATGATGTAATAGCGTAGGATTTAATTTCCGAAAATTTATCGTTTTCATATAATTGTTAGTAATTAGGGTGTGCATGGCAAGATAAAATTAACCGTTAGAAAACCTTAATCTCAAAGACAAAAAATGCATGCAATCAAAACACAATTAACACAAGCACTTCTAGGGTAACCTCGCTTGTTGCCTCGGAAAATAGTCATGTCCCTCGAATATGGGACACTTTAGCAAATACCCTCGATAAAGAGATTGTAGTCCCTCGACGACCCTTCGATGTTGCCTTCGGTAAAACGATCTTAGTCCCTTACGAAAATTGCTAAAGTGTCTCATAAGTTGCCTTTTATGACTATACAATCGACCCACGTCCGTCCCTTCATATCCAAAGATAGGGCTTCTTATCAATCAATGGTAAGGTGTCAATATCTAAAGGAGGAGGAAAAGAACAAAGACCTTTTGAGTAGGTAGAACGCTCGTAGTTTCTTGCTCACAAACTAAAACCATCTCCACACTTACACTTTCAAAACATCTTTAAAAAAACAAACATCTCTTTGAACTATTTTCAAAGTCAACACTTTGTATACATTCTTATAGAGACGAGAATCATTACAAAGTTTGCCGAAACAAAGGCGTTTTCAAAATATTTTCAAACTCACACCAATCACAAACACATTTCAAACAAAGTACTTTCAAAGTGATCAAGCAACTAAGAGCCCGTAGATAACTACGGATGAAAAGGGTGCTAACACCTTCCCTTTTCATAACTTACCCCCCTAACTCAAGAAAATATCTCAAAAGGTCTTTCCTATTCTTTTCACCCTTTCCTGTATTGGATAAAAGAAAAGTATATGGCGACTCTTTCTATCCGCAACAATTGAAATAAAACGCAAAATACCCAAGTCAATTCTCTCACTGTATTACATAATTGACGGCTTTGTTGGGGATGACTTAAAAGTGGGGTTACCTTAGAGCTAAATCACCTTTAAATGCTTTCATTGTTTGATTTGTTTGCTTTACATTCATGGGTCCTTGTTTGAGTTTTTGTTGATCCTCCACCCGGATCTGGGAATATCATTAGGTAAGTAGCAATAGATTGTGGAAATTATACCGCGTAGCCCGATATGGTTGAAGCAATGGCTAAGTTAGTGTGACATATTTGTTGGTACCGGTATCCCTTGTGTTGAATCGACGAGAATACGGGACCGCTGAGCGGTGTCATGAAGCACTAACTGACCATAGAACCTTTAATCGAACAACTTGGCCATTAGGAAGTAGTGAGATAATCGACTTTGATACAAAGCCGAAGATTGGTTGATACTCGATACTACGCTCATTGAGGTCAGACTTTTGGGATATTTCGGCCGCAAGAAAAGATTGATTATGCTGAGGCAATGCCCAATGAAGAAAGATCAATGATATTGAGATTCCTTAGAACCCGATTACTTTCTAGGATAGGTTGAACGAACTAAACTTCAAGAGGATACTTACCAATGAACCTCATGCAAGCATGAACCTAAGGACTTGTTTTGCTTTGTGTGTATATGTTTACTTGTACATAACATCATGACATTATACCATCGCATTTGCACTAACCATTTCAGAGGATTTTTGGGATTTATCTTTGTTCTGTTTTGTAGGTCATGACTTCCACTTGTAGGAATACCATCCGAGTCAACTTCGTGAAAGTTCATCCTCAACTTCAAGAGTTAGCATCAAGATTTCCTGGAGATTCTCCCTTCACCAAGAAATATGGTCGAATTCTCAACTTGGCTACCTCAAACTTCCAAGAAGAAATGATGTGTGTGCTTTTCCAATTCTTTGATCCTATGCATCATTGCTTCACCTTTCCCGACTACCAATTGGTGCCTACATTAGAATAATTCTCTCAATTGTTAGGAGTGAATGTGCTTGATCAAATACCATTCACCGATTTAGAGGAGACTCCAAAGCGTGAAGTTATTTCTAAATTGGGAGACAAGAAGTGGAGTTAAAGGTTTCTTAGCCAAATTTCTGTTGGAGAAGGCTCGTTTGTTTTGGGAAGATATGTATTTTCAAGATTTTGAGGATGTCTTAGCCCCTCTAATCTATCATTTGGTTCAATTTCCCAATTTAGACCAACTCATATATGTGAATACCGTCAAGGTTTTTCTTTCTCGTAATCCCGTACCTACCTTGCTTGGAGACATTCTACATTGTTTCCACACCCGCACCATGAAGAAAAGGGGTACTCTTTTGTGTTGCATTCCATTACTGTCTAGGTGGTTTATTTCACACCTACCTCGATCAATGTTGAAGAATGAGCAAGGTTTGACATGGTCTCAAAGGACGATGTCACTCTCGCACTCGAATATCCATTGGTATTCTCGATCTTTGGAGGATATTACCATCATTGAGCGTTGCGGTGAATTCCCTAATGTTCCAATCTTAGGCATTAGGGGAGGTATAACCTATAACCATTCCCTTGCATTACGATAGTTTGGGTATGCACGAAGAGATGGTCCCCATGACGCGCTCATCTAAGGTTTGGTATTCGACTACGAAGGCGATGACCCATGCTATCGTCAAAGGTTCATACGAGCTTAGAGAATGGTAAAAAAATGGATAGTAAGACATTGGGGCATACAAATTCCATTCCCCTTGAGCCTTACCTAAAGTGGGTATGAAGTCATGCTCAAAGTCTCGTGATGCCTTACCCCACCATCCTACCTGTGATTATAGAGCCCGTTGCTAAGGGAGACACCCCTTACACCATTCTTCATCCTGACATGCCGACTACTCTCAAGGAATTGCAAATATCATGGATTCAACTCAAAGGGGAGCGAGACACCTTTTAAACCCAGTTCTATGCAAGCAAGAAGAAGGTTTTGGAGCTCACAAGAAAACTTCATGAAGAGCATAGTTTGAATGCTTACAATGCATCGAAGAGGATGCGTTTATGGGAAGCTTGAGTCCTTTTTTGTTTTAGGAGTTTATTTTGTATTATCTTTGTTTCTTCCATTGTAAGCCCAAGAGGAATCTTGTAACCGTTTGAACTTATTAATGTAATTAATGTTTGTTCCCTCTTTATCTAAACAAATTTAAATCTTAAAAATCCTTGAAATCATTTACATACGCATTCAATGCATCATAACATAAGCAGGTTTTTAGACACAAGTTTCCTCATCTTTCTCCTGTTTATTTCAGTAAGATGGATATCGAAAGGACAACAAGAGCTGATGTCACTTCTGCTGGCTAAAAAGAAGGCTAAGAAGAAAGCACTGATGAACATCAGGAAAAGGTTTAAAGGTCTTATCCGTCAAGTACAAGTGTTTGAAGAGTCATCTGAGGAGGATGAAAATCAGAATGAAGATGCAAGGAGCACCTGTGTTGGGGGTGAAAACGATCAAGCTTCTGAGGACGAAGATTACTTTGATGAACAGTATCCATCGGATGAGGATAAGTGTTGTACCCCAAAATTTTCCCTCTCTTTTCTCAAGACATCTCACAAAGGACCTCCAATGCTCAAGGATTCTCAAGGAATTGATCAGACAAAATCACCTCTGAAACGCTGAGACCATAAATTAGGGTTTTGACTAAGAATGACTGATCATTGACTCTTGACCTAATACACAATCTATTAGTTTGGAGCATAATCTCAAAGACTCAAATATAACATGTTGACCCAATTCCATGGATTAAATCATTTCTCAAGATTAATTGATTGATAGTTGAAATTCAATCAACTGATGAAAAGTCAATTGATACACTAAAAGTCAAACTTTGACTTTTTGGTCAACATTAATATTCAAAGATCAAAATTCATTAAGACATTAAATAAAATCAAGCTTGATCATCAAGAAGTCAAGAAAGTCAAAAGTCAATGTGAAAAGTCAAACTTTTCAAGACTTAAAAATTTTTCTAAGTGTTTTTTATACATGATAATTTCATTACTTCATGCCATTCTTTCACCAAGATGCAAGATGATTCAAAGAAAACTTTCAACATGAAAGTTGTAGATCTTGATGATATCTACAACTTTTCTTTCCTGATAAAGTCCTAGAAGTGCTCGAATTTTGAGTTATAAATCCATGAAGTCATGACATTTTCATCTAACACATAGAGAAATTTCTAACAGATTTTTGTCAGGATTTTATCCCAGCTTCTTGGCACTTTTTCACATGGTTCCAAGATGATTTTGTCAAAATGACCAACATGAAAGTTATAGAGAATGTTTCAAGCTTTCCAAAACATCCAAGAGCATGAATTTATCATACTTGAGCTAGGAGATTCAAGGGCCTGAAGTTGGATATCCATTCTTGAATTGCAAGTCATTTTGTTGAAGAACAAATAATCCAATTTGCATGATGTGCTGCATAATCTTACTTTGCAGGCCTTGTGACTTGCAAATCTATCCATAATCAAATGTTTACACAATTGATTGAACTATTATCCAAGTGATTCAAGTATTATCTATTGCATCATTCCATTTATAGCATAAAGGCACCATTGTCATTCACATAAAGCAAGCTTTATGCAATTGTCAACTCCTTGAGCCTCTCAATTGTTTTCTCTGCACATACACAATGTCAAAGCAAGAAGAAACATGCCTAACAACCTCTAGCAACTTCAAACCATGCTTGTACCATGCATTGGAACACCAATTTTCACATAAGTTGGTTGTTTCATCTCAACCAAACCAGAATTTTGACAAATTATAAAACAAACCCTCTCATTCTCTCAAACCTCCTCTATAAACAGAGAGACCATTTGTAGGATAAAGGGGCAGAAGTTTTGGTTGTGTAGACAAATTTCTCAAAACCCCTCATACTCTCAAAAAACCATAATTGTCCACAAAACCTCCACTCTTGAGCTTAGAAACCAAAATTTTCAAATCTCCCAAACCTTGCATTTCTGTCCAAACAAACCATCTACACACTTCATATACACCATATAGAAGTTATTCAAAAACAAGAACAACTTATGTAACATCATTATCTCCACTTTCCAAACTCAAAAACATTGTCTTGCAAGTTGACTTGGTTGGAGAGATTCAAGCACTTTCAGCACAAAGTAAGGATTGAAATAAATTCAAGGAGGTCTAAGGAAGCTCAATAAATCATCACATTGCACCTGGAAACATCCATACATGTTTTAGATTTTCACTTCGAGATGTAAGCTTTCTCAAACTATGATATTCTTACTCATACATCATTTTACTTTCATTTTCAGAAGAATAAAACATGACAAATTAAAGTAGAAGGGTTGCAAACACTCAAAAATACAAAAAAATGCTTCTGGAAGTCTGACATGACCGAACGTGTCACCTGACACGGGCCCTGTCAAGAAGAAAACAAGAAAAATGGCAAGACAGGGCTCTGACACGGGTGCCCGTGTCACAGGACACGGTCCATGCCACTCTTACTAGAATTAAAACTTGGCAAAGTGGCAGGACAGGGTCCTGACACGAGTGCCCGTGTCACAAGATATAGCCTGTGTCACAAGACATGGCCCGTGTCAGCTCAGCTGGGAAAAAAATACGTGCATAATTATTATAGGGTCCTGACATGGGTTCCCGTGTCATAGGACACGGCCCGTGTCAGCTTCAACACCAAAAATTCTAATTTTCTGAGACTTCTTTGCTATTATTTTTGTTCAATTTAGTTTTAATAATAATTAAGTTTAATTGCTTTCATCTCCATTTATAATTTGTATCCCCATACCCTAAATGATGTAATAGCGTAGGATATTTACATTCCGCAATCTATCGCTTTCAAATATAAAATCTAGTAATTAGGATTTGTATGGCAAGATAAAATCAACAAGTAGCAAACCCTAATTCAAGACAAAAAAAGCATGAAAAACAAACATTTTGCACATTTTCACCTCTAGGGTTAACCTCATTTGTTGCCTTGAGAAAAATGGTCATCTCCCTCGAACGTGGGATACTTTAACAAAGAGCATCAAATACAAGATCGTAGTCCCTCGATGACCCTTTGATGTTTCCTTTGTTAAACGATCTTAGACCCGTACGAAAAATTGCTAAGGCATCCTACAATGTTGCCTTCTATGAATATACGATGACCCACGCTTGTCCCTTCATATCTAATGACAGGGCTTCTTATCAATCAATGGTAAGATAGCAATATCTAAAGGAGGAGGAAATGAACAAAGACTTTTTAAGTAGGTAGAACGTTCTTAGTTGCTTGCTCACAATCCATCTTAAAAAAAAACATCTATTCAAACACACCAAACACTTTTAAAACATGAAATATTTTCAAAAGTCCAACACTTTGTATGCATTATTATAGAGACAAGAATCATTACAAAGTTCGCCTAAACAAAGGCACTTTCAAAAACCATCACAAACACATTTCAAACAAAGCATTTCAAAGTGATCTAGCAACTAAGAGCCCATAGATAACTATGGATGAAAAGGGTTCTAACGCCTTCCTTTTTCATAATCTACCCCCCGAACTCAAGAAAATATCTCAAAGGTCTTTCCTGTTCTTTTCACCCTTTCCTTATTGGATAAAAGAAAAGTCGGTGGCGACTCTTGCTATCCACAACAATTACGATAAAATGCAAAACACCCAAGTCGGTGGCGACTCTTGATATCCACAACAATTACGATAAAATGCAAAACATCCAAGTCAGTTCTCTAACCGTATTACAGAACTGGAGACTCAGTTGGGGATTTAATAAAAGTTGGGTTACCATAGAGCTAAATCACCTTTAAATGCTTTCATTGTTTGATTTGTTTGCTTTATATTTGTGGGTCCTTGTTTGGGCTTGTATTGATCCTCTACCCGGATCAGGGGACATTATTAGGTAAGTAGCAATAGATCGTGGGGACTGTGTGGGGTATACCGACATGTTTGAAATGATGACTACATTAGTGTGACACATTTATTGGTACCGATAGCCTTTGAGTCCAATCAAGGAGAATACGGGGCCGCTGTGTGGTGTCATGAAGCACTAACTGACCTTAGAACCTTTAATTGAACAACTTGGCCATTAGGAAGTAGTGAGATAGCCGACTTTGGTGCAGTCTGAAGTTGGTTGTTATTCGATGCTACGCTCATTGAGATTGGAATTTCGGGATATTTCGGTCGCCAATAAAGAGACTTACACTGAAATAATGCCCAATAAAGAAAGATCAGTGATATTGAGATTCCCTAAAACTCGATTACTCTCTAGGACAGGTTGAACCAACTAAAATTCAAGAGGGTACTTACTAATGAAACCTCATATAAGCCTGAACCTAAGGACTTGTTTTGCTTTGTGTGTATATGTTTACTTGTACATAACATCATGACATCATACCATCTCATTTGCACTAACCATTTCAAAGGATTTTTTGGATTTATTTTTGTTCCGTTTTGTAGGTCATGACTTCCACTCGTAGGAATACCATCCGAGTCAACTTCGTGAAAGTGCATCCTCAACTTCAAGAGTTAGCATCAAGATTTCCTGGAGATTCTCCCTTCACCAAGAAATATGGTCGACTTCTCAACTTGGCTACCTTAAACTTCCAAGAAGAAATGATGTGTGTGCTTTTCCAATTCTTTGATCCTATGCATCATTACTTCACCTTTCCCGACTACCAATTGATGCCTACATTAGAAGAATTCTCTCAATTGTTAGGAGTGCCTATGCTTGATCAAATACCATTCACCGATTTATAGGAGACTCCAAAACGTGAAGTTATTGCCAAATCCTTGCATTTGAAGAGATCTGACACTGTGACAAATTGGGAGATAAGAAGTGGAGTTAAAGATTTCTTAGCCAAATTTCTGTTGGAGAAGGCTTGTTTGTTTTGGGAAGATATGGATTTTCAAGCTTTTGAGGATGTCTTGGCCCTTCTAATCTATGGTTTGGTTCTATTTCCCAATCCGGACCAACTCATAGATGTGAATACCGTCAAGGTTTTTCTCTCTCGTAATCCCGTACCTACCTTGCTTGGAGACATTCTACATTGTTTCCAAACTTGTACCATGAAGAAAATGGATACTCTTTTGTGTTGTATTCCATTACTGTCTAGGTGGTTTATTTCGCACCTATCTCAATCTGTTGTGAAGAATGAGCAAGGCGTGAGATGGTCTAATAGATTGATGTCACTCACACATTCTGATATTCATCGGTGTTCTCGATCCTTAGAGGACATTACTATTATTGACTGTTGTGGGGAATTCCATAATGTCCCTCTACTTGGAATTAGGGGAGGTATCACCTAAAATCCTTGTTTGGCTTTGCGACAATTTGGGTATGCTAGGAGGGATGGCCTTCATGATGCACTTGTCCAAGGAATTACATTTGACTATGAGAGTGATTTTCAAAGTTATCGCTAGAGATTCATACGAGCTTAGGGCATGGTTAACAAAGTTGATAACAAGACATTGGGGCATAAGAATTCCATTCCTTTGGAGCCTTATCTCAAGTGGGTGCGAGCTCGCGCTCAAAGCCTTATGGTGCCTTATGAAGCCATCCTACCTATCATCATGGAGCCTATTGCCAAGGGATATTTTCCATATATTATCCTCCATCCTGATATGCCTACTTCTCTTGAAGATTTGCAAAGAGCTTGGATTCAGCTAAAGGGGGAGAGAGACACCTTTGAAGCCCAGTTTTATGCAAGCGAAAAGAAGACATTAGAGCTCACAAGGCAACTTCACAAGGAGAGGAACCTGAATACCTACATTACTTCGAAGAGGAAGCGCCCATAGGAGACTTGAGCCTTTTTATTTGTATTTAGTTCATTTTGTTTCTTTTGTTTCAATGTAATCCCAAGAGGCATGTTATAATCAATCTAAACTTATTAATGCAATTAATGTTTGTTCATTCTTTGTCTAAACAAATTTAAATATTCTAATTCCTTGAAATCATTTACATACACATTTCATGCATCATAACATAAGCAGGTTTTCCACAACAGGTTTCCTCATCTTTCTATTGTTTATTTCAGTAAGATGGATATCGAGCAGACCGTGAAAGATTTGCAAGCACAAAATTCCCAATTCCAAGAGACTTTGCTGACCCTGGTAAAGGGACAACAAGAGCTGATGACACTGCTTGCGGCCAAAAAGAAGACAAAGAAGAAAGCCCTGATCAACATGGGGAAAAGATTTAAAGGCCCAGTCCGTTAGTTGCAGATCATCGAAGAGTCATCTGAGGAAGACGAGAACCAGGATGAAGAGGCAAGAAGTACCCGCGTTGGGGGTGCAAACAATCAAGCTTCTGAGGATGAAGACTACTTTTATGAATAGTATCCACCGACCAAGGATAAATATAAGCAGTTAGAGGATAGACTGAAAGCTGTTGAAATTCAAGCCGTACCTGGTTGGGATTTTGGTGATTTGGGCTTAGTACCTGGGATCATCATCCTCTATAAGTTCAAAATACCAGTCTTTGCTAAGTATGACAGTGTTTCATGCCTGAAACTTAATCTGAGGTCCTACATCCGCAAGATACAACCACATACAATTGACAAGAAGCTCTGGGTCCATTTCTTCCAAGAGAGTCTGGTTGAGACTCAGTTAGAATGGTTTTACCAATTGGAGGATTCCCGCATTCACACATGGGAAGATCTAGCCAATGCTTTCTATTATCAATATCAGTACAATGCTGATTTAGCACCAACTAGAGTTCAACTTCAAGTAATGACAATGGGTACTAATGAAGGGTTTAAAGAGTACGCGCAAAAATGGAGGGATCTTGCTGGTAGGGTCCAACCACCGCTAACTGACAGAGAACTAGTTGATATGTTCATGGGTACATTAACTGGCCCATTTTCAACTTGTTAATTGGGAGTTCTTCGTCTGTTTCATCGAGTTAATCCTAACTAGTGAAAGGGTTGAAAGTGGCATTAAGAATGGGAAATTCCTGCGAAGGTTTTCAGCCAAATTCTTCCTAAGCAATGGAATCCTGTACAAACGCAACCATGATTATACTCTACTCCGGTGTGTGGATAAGAAGGAGGCAGAAAAGATCATGGAAGACATGCATGATGGTATCTTTGGGACTCACTCTAGTGGATACACTATGGCCAAAAAGATTCTAAGGGCTGGTTACTATTGGTCGACAATGGAAACTGATTGTCACCATCATTCGAGGACTTGACATAAGTGTCAAATCTATGCTAACAAGGTCCATGTGCCTCCAATTCCCTTGAACATCATGACTTCTCCCTGGACATTTGCAATGTGGGGCATTGACATGATTGGAGAGATCAAACCCACTGCTTCCAATGGACACCGTTTCATCCTTGTAGCTATTGATTACTTCACCAAATGGGTCGAAGCCGCCTCATTTGTCTCAGTTACAAAGAATTTTGTAGCAAGGTTTAACAAGCATAACCTCATCTGCCGTTATGGTATCCCCAAAAGGATCATCACTGACAATGGAACCAATCTCAACAATGCTATGATTACTGAACTCTGCACACAGTTCAAAATCAAACATCACAATTCTTCTCCATACACACCTAAGATGAATGGCACAGTGGAAACTGCCAATAAAAACATAAAGAAGATTATGCAAAAGATGGTAGTAACCTATAAACACTGGCATGAGATGCTACCATTTTCTCTTCATGGCTACCGTACTTCAGCTCGAACGTCAACTGGGGCAACTCCTTTCTCTTTGGTCTATGGCATGGAAGCTGTCCTGCCCGTTGAGGTTTAGATTCCTTCCCTAAGGATTATGAACGAGGCAGGTCTAGGTGAGGATGAATGGATTCAGACTAGATTAGATCAGTTGAACTTTATCGACGAGAAAATATTAGCTGTTGTTTGTCATGGTCAAATGTATCAAAAACACATGATCAAAGCTTTCAACAAGAAGATCAAGCCTCGTGTGTATCCGACTGGAAAGTTGGTAATAAAGCGCATCATTCTTCCACAAAGCGATCCCAGGGGAAAATGGACTCCCACATACGAAGGGTCATTTGTTATCAAGAAAGTTTTCTCTGGCGGTGCCATGATGCTAACTATGATGGACAGTGAAGATTTTCCACATCTTGTGAATGTGGACATAGTAAAAAAATACTACGCATAAAAAATGACCCGCTAGGTTGACATACCTAGGCAAAAACAAGGGCATCCCGGTGATCCAAAAAGGTTCGGGCAAAAGTTAGGGATATATACAAAAGATTGTACACCCGGCAAGTCGAAAACCCGAAAGGGCGACTTGGGCAAAAATGGGTATCCTGGTGGACTGAAAACTCGAAAGGGTGGTCCATACAAAAGTTAGGGATGAAAGCGTATGACTATGTCCCGCGGAACCTTTACAGCCAGCTTTATTATAAAGGTCCAAGTTCAATGGTCTAAGATCAATTCAATCGTCTTCTTTCTACGGAAAGGGATGATGTTCGAAGACATATGGGAAATAGCGGAGTTGGAACACAATAAGATCACTTTCACATGGCTATTATTTTTGTTTTCACTTTGTACTCTTTTCATTTCTTTCGACAATTTCCTCTTGTAGTTGTTTAGTTATTGGCTTGCATTTTTGGTAAAACCCAAGTGTATGTGTGAATGTCATGACTGATGTCATAACATTCTAGTTTAGTTTGTACTGATTCATTAGGTACCTTTGCAGAAAAATATTGTCATACAGGTACTGATGTTTATAAGTGTGTATCTGAGCATTTTGCAAAATGATCACATTTACCTAAATCAGTAGACAGGTTTTCAGATGTCATAACAGATGTTAAGACATCCTGTTCTGAACTAACAGGTATGCAGTTTGGTTAATTCTGAGTTTTTTCAGGAAAATGACTCAGTCTTTCCAGAACAGAATCCTACGTTTTCTTTGGGTTAACCTAGCTCAACCCCAACCTGGTTGATAAAGTCTTGTGACCTAGTCTTAAGGTCAAACGGAATTAACCCTAGCTTTTTGTGGAAACCCTAACTGAAGTTGCAGCTGCTATATATTCAACAGGGATGCTGTTTTGAATGTAATCCCTTTTGACAGAAGATCATTTAGAAGCTGTATAGTTTTTACTATTGTAATCCAAGCAATTATCATTGTGATAAGTGACTTGGAATGGGTTTTAATTGTAAGGGTTGTGTAACACTCAAAGCTTTGAAGCAAGAGTGTTTGTATGTCTCTTGACTAAAGCTGTGAAACAAAGTCAAGTTAGGTTTGTGTATCACTCAAAGCTGTGAAGCAAGAGTGTTTGTGTTGCTTGATTAAAAAGCTGTGAAGCATAATCAAGTGTATGTTTTGAAGAGTGTCTTCAACAATTCATTAGTCAAATTGTTTTTATGTATCACTGCTGTGATTGAGGGGGAGTGAGTAGGAACTCAGGTTTAAGTTGTACTTAGATTGAAGTTGCATTGGGTAGGTCTTAAGTGAAGGAGATAAACTGGTTGGTTTATTCCTGAATTAATATCTCTTATAGTGGATTTCCTCCCTGGCTTGGTAGCCCCCAGAGTAGGTGTTGTTGCACACTGAACTGGGTAAACAATTGACTGTGTTCTTTACTGTTTTTGTATTTACTGTCTTATAGAAAGTCAGATACGGTGTCATAACATTGAACGTGACATTGAGTATCTGCAGCCAGAATTTCAATTGGCATCAGAGCAGGCACCCTGCCTGTATTACTGGGTGACATCTAGGGATATCACTTTCTGGAACTATGGACAAAGAAGGAGTTTTTGGAAATAGACCACCCATTCTGGATGGAACTAATTATGACTACTGGAAACCTCGTATGATTGCCTTCTTAAAATCTCTGGACAAAAAGGCTTGGAGAGCTGCTGACAAAGGATGGATCCATCCCATCATAACTGAGAAAGATGGGACAATCAGTTTGAAGCCTGAGGAAGATTGGAGTAAAGAAGAAGATGAGTTAGCCCTGGGAAATTCCAAAGCCTTAAATGCCTTGTTCAATGGAATTGATAGAAACATTTTCAGACTAGTACATCAATATGAACTGGCCAAGGAAGTTTGGGACACTCTCAAAACTACCCATGAGGGAACTTCCAAAGTAAAAATGTCAAGGCTTCAGATGTTGACTACCAAGTTTGAGAATCTAAAAATGATGGAATATGAAACCATTCATGAGTTTCACATGAACATCTTGGAGATTGCCAACACCTCAGGAGCACTGGGAGAAAAGATGTCAGAAGAAAAATTGGTGAGAAAGATTCTCAGATCCTTGCCTAAAAGATTTGCAATGAAGGTAACTGCCATAGAGGAAGCCCAGGACATCAGCAAGTTGAAAGTGGATGAACTTATTGGGTCTCTTCAGACTTTTGAGATGGGGATCACTGATAATGGTGACAAGAAGAACAAGAGCATAGCACTTGTATCCAACACTGATGTTGAAAACAAGGAGGATGAAGAAGAAAATATTTCAGAAGCTATAGCCATGCTTGGAAGACAGTTCAACAAACTCATCAAAAGAATAGATCCAAAGTCAAGGTCTAATGTTCATAACATTCCCTCTGACATTGACAGTTCCAGCAGAAGACCAAGGTCAGAAGAGAAGGGAAACCAAGGCAGAGGTATTCAATGCCATGGCTGTGAAGGATATGGGCATATTCGAGCTGAATGTCCTACCTTTCTTAAGAACCAAAAGAAAGGAATGACTGTTACTTGGTCTGACTGTGATTCAGAAAGTAATTCTGAAGAAGAATCTGCCAAACTAGTTACTGCTCTAACTAGTGTTTGTTCCTCTGAAAGTGACACTAGTGATGGAGATGTGACATTTGAAGAACTGGCTGATACCTACAAGAAATTATGTATCAGAAGTGCTGAAGTCTGTGTGCAGAATGAGAAACAAGCAAAACTCATCATAAAGCTGGAGGCTGAAAAAAGGGCAGATCTTGAAACTATAAGTCATCTAGAAGGGGAAGTTCAATTGCTGAACTCACAACTGAACCAAATGACCAAATCTGTCAAGATGCTGACTAATGGAACAGATAAATTGGAAGAGATTCTTCAGGTTGGACAAAATGTGGGAAACAAATCTGGACTAGGATTTGTGGAAGCAAAGAACTCTGGTACAGATAAGAAGATCAGGCCTGATAAGCAAATGTCAAAACAGATGTCTCAACACAACTCTCAACATCAGGAACAAAGACATATGAAGAAAAGGTACCAAAGATGGAGATGTCATCATTGTGGGAGATATGGCCACATAAAGCCCTTCTGCTTCAGATTGCATGGATACCCCAATCAAAACTCAGGTGTCAAACCTAAGTCTAAAAAGGTACCACATACTCCTCAATGGAAGAAAAAGGCTACTGCCCTGATAGCCCATACTTCCCTGAGAGTGTCTGCAAAGGAAGGCTGGTACTTTGACAGTGGGTGTTCTAAACACATGACTGGAATAAAGAACATTCTCAATCATGTTAAACCTCACAACACTAGTTATGTGACCTTTGGAGATGGTGCTAAAGGTGAAATCAAAGGAGTTGGTAATTTGGACT